>CM063107.1:38381654-39039851 GCA_031841125.1 Acanthococcus lagerstroemiae | reverse complement strand
AAAAAACAAAAAAAAACTCAACTCTGTGTTTCTGATTCTGGGGTAATTCCTTGTACTTTATTGTATAATCGTCGGTTGAACGCTAATATTTTAATTTGTTTATTGAAGTTCTGATTGGCCGAATTGTGGTGGTTATATGACCTGTGGATGTCCAGGTATCCATGACACCCCTGATAATAAAGAATGCTGTGCAAATTCAGTTTGGTTAAGATTCACTAAATAGACTGAAGGGATTTGTTCTAAAAAACTGGTCGAATTTGAAGTGAGGATACAAAACATCTGATGATTTATCGAAATAGCTTCTTCGTCAAGTCTTACCCATGAAATTCATTATTGAATTTTCGCGCGATAATTATAATACTGTCAGTTTGCGGCTATACTATCTTTCTAGTCTTATATCGTATCTCGTCGCTTATTAAGCTATTTCCTGACGAGGCGCGTATTTAGTGATTTTTTTATTTAATTAGTCTTATGATACCTATAATGAACGAAATTAAAAATAAAAAAAATTACAACCTAATATTAATTATTTTGTAGTAGGATATTTTCCTTCATTTAAAATCATTTAAGAATGACCATTATATTACGTTTAATTCTATAAAAGAATATAGACAAATTTATATTAAGTCCTTATTTAGTCGATTCTTTTTTATCACAATTTAAACTTTTTCTTTTTTTTTTCAATTTTCTTTGTTAATTTATTGTAATTTTGTTTTGTAAATTTCCTTATCTTTACGAACTTGTACATACTTATACATACATTTATATATATAAATATACATAACAATTACCTTTTAACGAATTTCAAGTTTTTTCATTTTTGTAACTTTTCTTTCCTTTCTTTTCTCTCCTTCCCTCATTTTTAAACTTAATATTTTTCTCTCTCTCTCTCCCTTTCTCTCTCTCTCTATCTTTCTAAATTCACTCGAATAAGCTTCGATTAATTTAATATCGAATTTCTTTATATTCTCTTTTCTTTATTCGATAAAAGAAAACTGATGTATTTAAATCGATTAAAAAGTGTTCTTAAGCTCGTTAGTTTTTATTTTATTGGCACTCGAATTATTATTTTATTTTGTATTCTATTGTTACCACTTATAATACATATCTTTAACGTTATACTGGTTGATTCCTTCAATTTTTTACACGCGATGACGTGAAGAATCAGATTTTCATTTAATCGCGAGCTTATTGTATTCTGGGCACGTGAGCAGTGATGGAATACTTAGATGCTTCGTTGCGTTATGTTATTTTATTATACAAATAGTTTTGTTATTTTAGAATTTTAATAACGTTACTTCCTACTGATTTTCAGATGTGTCCTGAAAAAATAACCTCGAATGAAGGGTAGATCCCACAGGAACAATATTCGTTATACCTTATTATACAAATTTAGTATAAATTTTAAAGTACCTATACCTACATTTCAAAACGTTACATTATTAGTGATTAGTCAGTTTTTGCACTGTCTATGCCAACTGATCCTGTATTTCTCAAACGTCACTTCTTAACTTTTCATTAGTCGTCGGGTTCTTAGTGGAACATGATAGCATATCAGTTAGCGATGATGATATACAAAATCCTTACCTTGTTTAAACATTTTTTAGTAGATAGAGTTTTTGCTTTGTTATTAGCAATTCATCTGGTGTTCGGAGTTCTGCAAACGTTAATCCCAGCCTCTTCATTGGTCCACATCATCAGATAGTGGTAATGGTGCCAAAATTCGCTAATGGAGTTATCTTGCTTCTTCATCGCTAAGTAATCTAGTATTCTGCTAGTGTCAAAAATGTCAAAATGTTAAATCGAGACTCCATTGGCTTAGAACCAGCTAGTAAAACTTGGTATCAGTTAGCGGCGATGGAGCAAAAACTCAATAATAGAGAGTTCTTGCTTTGTTGTTGCTAACTGATCTCGTGTCTTGTAGATGTCGAATCGAGACTTTTCATTGGCTCAGAGGCAGTTAACAGAACATGATATCAGTTGAATGTGATGATGTAATAACCATAGAATGTTTTTGTTTTGTCATTGCCAACAGATTCCAGATTTTTCATCGGTTCACAGGTAGTAAGCGGAATACGTTATCAGTCAATCAGTTAGCGAGTATGGTGCAAAAATTCATTGATAAAACGTTCTTATATTGTCATTGCTCACTGATCTCGTGTTTTACAGATATCAAATATCGAATATGTTAAACTGATACTTTTCATTGGCTTACAAGGAGTTGTTGGAACTTCGTATCCGTTAGAGGTGGTGGAACAGATAATTAGAGAGTTCTTGCTTTGTCATTGCTACCTGTGTTTTGTAAATGTCGAATCAAGACTTTTCACTGGCCTAGAGCCCGCCTGGAAATCGTGGAACCAGCGTCAAATCTGTGCCAGGTTGGCGATAGCGTCTTGCCATTTGAAATGCATGCAAGCGGTGTTGCTGAAATTTTGGGTCATTCGGGGCCAGCGCTGATTTGGCCTGACTATGGCGCCTGTTGCAAATTGGGCGCCAATTTTCGATTGGTGCTCGATTTTCGCTAGAATCAAGTGCAAATATGGCGTATGGCACGGATGCCGGATTTAGGGTGACATCACGATTTTTAGGCCGGAAGCAGTTAGCATAACGCGGTATTAGTTGGAAGTGATGGTGTAAAAACTTTTTAAGAGAACGTTTTTGTCTTGTCATCGCCAACAGATACCGTGTTCTGCAAATACCAAAGACTAACAGAATGCGTTATCATTCTATCAGTTAGTGGCTATGGTGTAAAAATTCACTAGTAGAACGTTTTCGTTTCTCATTGCTAAGAGATCCCGAGTTCCGCGACTGTTTAATAGGTATATCAAATCAAAATTTGTCATTATGTAGTTTAGAACCAGTTAGTGGAACTTGGAATCAGTTAGCAATGCTGGAGTCATAGTGGGTGTTTAGACGGAGGATTTCGGGGTTCATTCTCCTTCCCTAGTGTTTGAAATACAGATTTTCACTGAAATGTTTCTAAAAATTAAATAATCTCTACTTACTCGACTTGTATTTTTTATCATTTGAGGAGTTATCTGTCAAAAGGGCCCCTGACATATAGGATTCCTATTCGCCAGGGACCCTTTTGACAGATAACTTCTCATTTATTGGAGGCCAAAATCTTAAAATCCGCCCCATAGAAAGATTTTGCTGTTAAGCCTAGCCTGGATAGGAAAAACCTGATATAGAGAATTCCTACTTTGTCATTGCTACAACAACTTCGGTGTTTTGCAAATGTAAAATCAAGACTTTTTATTGGCTTTGAGGCTGTTTGCAGCAAGGTTGGTAAAGCCGAAATTGAACTTAGATTCGGATTCAGCTTAACAGCAAGATGGAAGGATCTTTCAGATTCGGTTCTGGCTTCAAAAATTACCTTGGCTTCAGTTTCGGATTCAGCTTCGAGTTTCGACTTCTCGTCATGTCGTCATCTCATTCTTTTCTAATGCCAGACATGTTCACCAATCACAACTGGACTGATCTGAGATGAGCAGTTCGATCTTTCGATCATTGAAAAGTGTTAATACTTAATAGTAGGTAGGTACTCTCTGGTACTTGCGAGCTTTAGCTTCTTTTTTCAGAACATTTTCAAGTGGATATACGTCAGAATTCCGTATCACGATCATGGCAGTATGGCATTAAGCGAAAACCGAAGCCATTAAAATCTAATACATTACCTACGGCTTCGTTTTAAGTTTCAGTAAAATTGTATTATAACTTCAGTTTCGGCCTTTCTCTCGCGAGGTGATTGCACTTAGTTTCTGGATTCGGCTTCAGAGACAGCACAATTTCTTAAATTTCGAGATTCAGATTCGGATTCAGTTTCAGATTGCCAACCCTGGTTAGCAGAACACGATATCAGTTAGAAATGATAATGAAAAAAGTTCACTAATAGAAAGTTTTTGTTTTGTTGTTGCCAGCTGATCCTGTATTATGCAAACGTCAATTCTAGATTTTTCATTGGCTTATAAAAGTAACTATAATAAACAAACAGTATCAGCCTTATCAGATACGGGCGCCCGTGCAGGAACTCATTGATAGCGTTTTTGTTTTATCATCGCTAAGTGATCCCATGTTCTGCGAACGTCAAAAGTCAAATCGAAACTTAACTGGCGTAGAACCATAGAGCAAAAACTTAGTTATAGAGTTCTTGCTTCGTCATACTGCTAACTGATCTGTTCTGTAAATGTCAAATCGAAACTTTTCATTGGTTCAGAGGCAGTTAGCAGAACATGTTATCAGTTGAAGGTGATGGTATAACAACTCATCAATAGAATGTTTTTCTTTTTTGTCATTCTAACAGATTTCAGATTTTTCATTGGTCCGCGGATAGTACCTAAGCGAAATGCGTTACCAGTCAATCAGTTATGATGGTAGAAACACACCAATAGAAAGTTTTCATTTCATTGCCAGCTGATCCTGTTGTCTGCTTTCATTACCCTATGGGTAGTTAGAGGAACAAAGATGTTTATCAGTTAACGGCGATGGTGCAAAAACTCACGGATAAGTACCAAGATATAAATATTGTTCCAGTACCGTTCTGTTTCCAGTGTTTTTGCAACGTTAAAGCATTGGTATTCCATCACAGAATGTGGTTTTAAATTAAAAGCTGAAAATGAATTTAAATTCGCGTTCTCACTAGGTACCTACCTAGTGTTTATGTATAGAAAAAACATGTCGCTGTATTGCTTGGGAATGAAATAACAAAATGGTAGAAGGCAAAATCTGCTTGAAGGATTTTAAGCTCGTGTTCAATGGTAATACTTTCCGTGTCGCACATTTTCTAAATTTGTGTAAAGTGCTGATAACTAACTTACATTATAAGAATAGGCATTTTCAAGAAATCAGAGAGAATCGCTGCCTTCAGATTTGATCTTTTATACAGATACTAGAAACATTAGTGAATCTAATGTAGATGATACATAGCTCAAGACTTAGGTGATGTGAATAAATGTACAGTGAAACCTGTGTAAGAATAGTGTACCTACTTGATGCGTATTGTGGAAAACTTCTGATTTGTGGAAGAAATGTTTAGGCCCTTGAGAAAACCTGTCTCTGGCGATTGTGATTTGTGGAAAGAAAAAAGAAATACAAAGGTAAAAAAACTTCTTTAAAGTGGAATTCCGGCAGGTCATTTCACAAACAATGTACAGCACTGTACAGGGTATGTGCTCGTACATTCAATATTGTGCGTATATACCAATACCAATCTTATCTTCCCAATTCATAAAACTTCACGTCGGTCGGGTGTTCTCACAATGGTCTTGTACGTGGATTCACTTCGTTGTCTTATTCGTTTCATATTCGTGATGGCGTCGCGACAAAAAGACTTGAACTTCGTCTGCAAAAAGAGAGAGCCAGATAATTTGGTTACCTGAGAAATATAGAAAACCTTTGGTTTATGGAAAATTTTCTTCGGCTCCTCAAGTTCCACTGTACACAGGTTTCACTGTATGTAGTTTCTTCAACATCAGAAACGGACTTTCAACAGGAAACATAATAGTAGGTATGAAATAAGTTGTTGATATAGAATACTTGACCGGTTATTTTGACTCACACCAGCACACCAGTGGCGTAAAGGGGAAGTTCACATGAAGGTTGGTGGAGGAGATTCTTACGAGTGAAAAATGTTTTCATATGGAGTACTATGATCACAAGCAGAACGGGTAAAATTTTTTTGAGATTTTTCAACAATTCGAACAGTAAAAGTGGGCAGTTTCCGACTTGAAAGTTAGAGAGTGACATTTGAGTTACCGAAAAACAGACTAAAATTAAAAATGATCTGAAAAGAACAGTCACTTTTTGAGTGCAGATAGAAGCACTACCACAGGCATTTTTGTTTTTTGTTGGTTGTTGATTGCTCGTTATTATTGGTGACTGGCTATAGTTAACTATTATTGGACAATGTTGTTTCGACTTATTTGCGAGAAAATAACTTGTTCGAACTGTTAGGCCGGGAATTATTGAAAAAATAAAAGAGTAATACTAAGTTTTTCCACTGGATTTTCAAAGCATCAAGTATTCTGTTTCAAATTTCAACCACATCATATTACCCTCTTCTCTTTGCTTATTGCAGTTGTTGGCCTTGGAACTCTGAGTCACTGCCAAGAGATGTGTCGCATTTGTTAAGAACCTTTTTTAAAAGAAGTTTCCCTCTCTTCGTTATCGTAAATACTGGTAATTGAGCAATCTGATAAAATAAAGAAAATTGTATCTCACTGATTTCATCGTCATTAGTAGACATTCTTGTGCGACGTGATGGTCTACAAACAAACGGCGTGTTCTCCCTATATTTTTTGGGTAAAACTTAGTAGTACAAGTGTAGTGAGCATTATTAGGAAATTTAATTGAACAATATGTAAATCGATTAGGGGACCATTCGAAAAATTGAAGCTTAAAGCTCAACAATTCAATCGAATTTACTAAAGTAGCCTTAACTATATTTTGTTCTTCTTTTTTTTTCGATCATTCTCTATTTTAATATTACTATGTACTCGTAATACTGTATTATACTGTTAGGCTGACTTCGTAATATACAAATTATATAATGAATTTACCTACTTTTCTTGATAATTAATCCTGTATATTTTTAAAATATTTTTTTCCTTCGAATAATTCTAAGTTATTTAAAAATTTTTTTGCTCGTTAAGATTTCGTGTACGAATTTTGTTTATTATTAATATTCTGTTGTACTTCTGAAAGCCGCTAGAGGACAAAAGAAAATAAATGCATCTTTAGAAGAAACGTGTGTCATTAAATGGCATTCAGGAGCGGGCTGGCTGGGCTTATGCGCTGAGTAGACAATATTTATCTGCTCTTCCTCTGTAGTTTTACAAAATTAGAAATAAAGTGTTACTTATGTCAGTTTATGACCAGAAATTTAACCATAATAAGATTTGAATCTGCACCTTGGGAACATGTGTCTAACAGTTTGCGAAACTGATCAAACGTGGAAGAAGACAGTTCTCTATCCCCAACTAATTTTTATATCTACGTTCTCGATTTGCCATTTGTACATCAGGGGAAACCTTTTTCAAATTCGAAATTATCTTTTCAGTTAGTTACGCCAAAAACTAGATCTTTCCATATTTGCTGTGAAGTTGCCACACTCCGAACCCCAGCCAGTCTGTACTTGGTGCCGCTCAGAAGTACGTGTCATCTACGTGTTTCTGTTCCTTCTTCCCTCTGCCATCATCTCTTCTTTCTTTTCGTTTTATGTACAAGTTCAACACAGATATACAAATAAGTCGTGAATATTATTTAACATCGATTGCCGACATTCTTCTCAACTTTTTCTATACTTGCTTAAAAGATTTTACCGTTTGTTGTACCTACTAGTTTACTTATTTAAAATTTTTTCCTGTTATGCTTTTGTATCACATAATTTTTTTCAAATAAAATTTTTTCTAATGACGATAAATAAATGTATTACCATTTTTTTTTTTGTAAGTGCCGTGTTATACTGAAATAAAAGTAATAGCTGGCACTTAGTATTTATAACTGATCTGGATTTTCCGTCCCTTCTGGTATTAAATGCTAGATGTTCGGGTACCTCATTCTACCCTGCGTCTGAAAAGCTTATTCTCATCATCGCATCATAAGAGAATTCAGTAGGTATCAATAATGGCGAATAAATAAAATATAAATTAGGGAAAAAAGAACGATGAAATCGATTGAGTGGGAAACCGCAGGTGTTCCTGATGCTCGAATTGACTATCGATGTTGGTAAACAGATGATTGCTCATGAGAAACTAAGCAGTCACAGTCACGAAGTAAACATGTCAGCTGGTATCAGTTGCTGTCTGTAACAATGTAACCAAGTCAGAGTGCCAAAATATTGCAGACATTAACATATGGGGAAATAGCAAATGTTCAATTTTATACTCGGTTAGAGATAAGTGAAGTGGATCCCTGGGCCGTGCAAGAAAAGTTTGGAGGTAAAAGTATACATTGGTTGGCATTTGGCCAATCCGATTACCAAGTAAACTGAGATCTCCGAAGAACTGACTTTCACTCCTTTCTTTTGTATTTCATCGCTCTTGTTTGCTTGCTCGTCAATTACAAAATTTCTGTGTGTTGGCAGCTGCGGTTATCTTGGAATGTTTGAGGTGGATTTGCCGCCTCTCCTGTCTTTCCAAGGAAATTGGCCATTGAGGGAATTGTTTGGCGTTTTCCACTCAGAATGGAATATTCTTGATGTGAAAATCATAATGCTCAAAAAATGGTCATTCGGATACAAATAGGTTGTGCTCCTTTCCTTCCTTAAACAATAGGCGATCGCACCCGTTGTTTATTGGCAAAACTGACATGTTCATAAATGTTGTACTTCGAATACGAATGCAGCAACAACATGACTGGAGTGTTAATATAGTTGCATAATTGTAGCGCCGTAAATATCCCCGAATATACATTGCAATGTGAATAAAATTGCATACTCAAAATGCCGTAAATCTGTCACGTCGCTGCTTGGTGAGAAACCATCAGAATTGAGAAGAGGTATGAAATGTAAGGACACTGAATGAGATATGTACGATGAAAATTCGTATTTGCACTTCTAACTACGCAGGTTGACTGACAAAATCGAGAGAATATCGATGAGTTATTCGAACAACTCCTAATGTTCACACCATCGTTTTAGAAACTAGTTGCTATTCATTTTGACTTTTTGCAACCTTCGAGATGCATTAGCGAAAGCGAGATTAGATGCAGTTTTTACCTTTGTCAGGTCAACGAGGTCAGCTCGAGAGGAAATGAGAAATGCAAAGGGGTACCCAAAGTACTAGACGCTAGTGTTGCCAAAATATTTCTTACAGAGGTGGATTTTCCTAGCGTTTTTCACGAAGAATAGAGTATTTTTGACGTTATAATCAAAATTCCCTAAAAATAGGTCATTCGGATACAAAAAGGTTTTGCTCTTTTCCTTCCTCGAACGAAATAAGCAAGCGCCCCCGTTGTCTATTGGCCAAACTGACATGTTCATAAATAATATGTCGACGCAATCAAACAAGAAACTGTTTTAAAAATTTATTTTATTAGTTATTGCTGTAAACTGCCGTTGCAGACGACTTTTTAATTCCTAAAAACTCACTATCAGCTCTCCTATCCATACAAAATTTCCTTTAAAAAGAAAAAAATAGTACAAATGCTATCGTCCTCAAACAAAGAATTCATTCTATGTTGGATCCGTTCCCACTCTGACATTCCGTAAAACAGCATAGCCGATGAAACCGCTACACTTTCCTTGAACATTTCTCCAATCCCTAACATTCCAATCCCGATATCAGATGTTAGAAAAAAAAAAAAAACAGTAAATCATCCGTGCACAAATTCTTTGAACGATACTGGGATCAAGTCCCACTAACTAACAAACTAATAGGTATCTATAAAAACAACAGTTCACTCCTGGAAAACAACCTATCAGAAGTCCAGAAAAGACAAAGTAATACTTTTCAGATGAAGAACTTGATACTCCGCTTTCACTCATAGCTATATCCTGAACAAATTACCCCAACCAACCTGCGATACATGTAATACTCTTATCTCAATCAACCACGTAATTAACCAATGCCCAAAATGCCAACCCTTGCGAAACACACATATTGTCGGTGGCCTAGTTAATACCTCCTATATGCTAGAAAACAAATTTTACAGGAAAGGGAAAAATATGTTTAAATTTATGAAAATGAGGGTGGGTAACTCGAAAATGATTTTATCAAGTATCTAGAAGACTCTTACACATATTACTAGCGACAATCCTGTGAACTGGTTCCAATTAGTACGATAAAATACAAAAAAATGTGGCTTGAATGCACATAGGAGGAATTTGTGGAACTAAGATGTACATAGGAGGTTTGACGATTATAATCTTATTTGTTTTTTATTTTTTCGTGTTAATAGTTTAGTGCTAATAAAATTGCTCACATTTACGCTAATAATGAAGTCCAAAAAAAAAAAAAAAAAGGAAAAGGTTCAAAACTGAAAAAACGTTCTTTACTGTTGTCAGAAATTCAAAATATTTTCGAACAATGATGCTAATTATGAGGTAATAAGCCACAGAATGAATGACAATCAGGTGCCATCACACTTTCTAATTGCTAAAAATGCTCGTACTTGGTTGCCTTGAGTGGCAACTGAGATTTATACAGGAGAGGTACATCTTCCAATGATTTAAAATAAGGTCTTCTCGCAGGAATGAGTTTCCATTATCAGAATAATCCAACGTATATTTTATTTGTTCCGTCAGACATATATCGTGGTTGTCTGATATCAACAATGACAAAATCACAAGTCTTTAAGTCTGAGCGGATTGATGACTGGGTACAAATTGCCTCATAATTGCGAAAGAATTCGTAGGTTCAGTAATTGATAGGTATGGATGTTTAGGTCGTGCCATTCGCATGCGCACTACATACTCTGCCGGCGAATAAATTGGCAGAAAAAAGTAATTCTCGAGTGCACTACAGAGTCCACCTCTATCATAGTGTGACCTTTTTCCAGGAACAAGCGCAGTGTGACCAGATATTTTCAGGAGAAAAGAGTACAGTTGAAAATTTTTTGTATAAATGGCCGACGAACTTCATTTTCTAACATTTTTCCTTACGTAGTAACAAGCAAAAAAAAAAAAAAACACTTTTATTCGGAAGTTTGACATTCATGTGTAAGTTTCTGAGGAAAATGCCAAAAAAACAACATTTTAGCAAATTAAAGGAAAAGATAGAATACTCTTTTTTTCTTTGAAAAAGAGTTCATCTGGCCACACTGCAAGTGGATAATTTTAATGCCGTATTTCACAGCTAAAGCACTCAACATGCTTGAAAGAACTGTTTCGATTTTGGTAATTACATCCATCGCTTACAAGAACGAATTTTTCATATTCTTTCGTACGTTTTGTAATGAAATTGGCAAGATTGGAGGCAAATTCGTTAGCATTCACACCGCCATTACATTCATGCCACTCGTGAAGTTCAACATTCTGGGTATTCAGTCCATATACAAATATTAAATTCCATCAAAGTCGATAGTAATACTATCGCGCTCTTCATCATACTGAAACACATAGGAGGTGTTTTGAGACCACGTTTCTATATTATGCAAATAGGAGGCATTTGAAAGCATTTCCAGCGGCATATTTTTAAACTACGCACACAGGAAATTATGTCAGATGATGCGCCTCGAGAATACGAATCCAATGATACCAAAAAATGGTTTCCGAAAAACTTGTAACATAGGAGGTATTAACCAGGACACATACGATATCCCAAACTCAACACTCGAATTCTTGCTCTCCGACAGTCACACCCGAAACCTTGAACTCATATCATTCCTAAAAGCTCCGAACCTCTACTCTAAAATGTAACGTTTTTTATTTTATTTATTAACCCAATGGAGCGGCCAGTCCCGGGACTTCCCCCGGGTGGTTCCGTGTATTACAATAATACTTCACATATTACATAGTACAAACAGTATCTTAGTACTTTTTGAATACAATGATTATGTCTCTGGTGGGATCCCCTGTTCTGCCCGGCTTTTACCCACAGGTTTGTCACCGGGTGCCACAGGAGACCCCCTAACAATACACTTTATTCTACTTTTTTCGGCCAAACCGGACCTCCCCTTATGGGGGAGGCGGGCCTCACAAACTTACATACTATATTTTCTCCCTTTATGGCCAAACCAGACCTCCCCTTATGGGGCTAATCTACTTGTTAATTTTTCTTCGTTCTGGTGTTAGTCCTCTTCTCATTACGTACGTTGAGGGCTTCGCCCCGTTCGTGCCCTGCCTCTCAGAGGAGATGGGAGTTCTGTCTCACCACCCGACTTACTATGGTCTTACTTGTTAGGGAATGCAGCAATTGATCATGTGTCTTCTTCTGCCATCCAAAATGTAACCTATACAGTCTCCACGTCTCTAGCCAATAGGCTGTACATGACAAGGCTAACTAAAAAAAATAATAAAATAAAAAAACAACAAACACACATTATAGTACCAGTAAATTAAGGCAAAATGACAATTCCTGGTCCCCATGCCGAATTATGGTCAATTTTCAAAGTATCACAGATCGAACTATTTGAGTTGGTAAGTGCTGCTATCTACGATAGGATGTTCTCTAGGTGTCTACTTTCCAAATGACACCTTTTGCGCTGTGAAATAGTGATTTGTTAAAAAGTTATCAGTGATTTTGTAAAAAAAATTTTATCTGCTTATTTTTTACGTTTTTTAATGTGCCAAAAAAAAAGAAGGAATGTGCGGAAAAAATGAATAATGTTAAGTATCTTGTACTGACGCGGAAAAATTGAAAATTTTCCATTTTTTTTTTGAAAGTGCCATAATTTTGCGAAAATTCAACTTTTCTGGTCTTGTATCCACTTTAATGGCATATTTTGTATTCTAAATTTATTTCCGATCGAGAAATTAAGTAAAAACACGATTTGAAAGTTGACCCAAGTTTGTCATGACCAAGAATTGGCAACTGTTTCAAAATCAACAACCTACGAAAATTTCAAGTTGAATTAAGCTTTCATGCCAGTTTTCGGTCAACCAAGAATTGGCAAATCGATGTCGAATTTCAAACAACAATAAAAACTCACCTATTCATCTTACCGCGTTCCAGTTTTCCGATTCATGGTTCGTTTTACTTGGTCTTTCATGCTATAATAAGCGAAATTACTTTGGAGAGGTAACCAATAATTGGCAATTATGCCAAATTATGGTCAAATTGATACTTTTCAACAGAGCATTACTATGATATCAGCCATGCTGGGTGCTTTGTAATCATTGCAATTTGTTGATCAATCCTTCAATTTTATGATGCCATAATGGCTCATTTTTATTCCCATTCTAATGGCAAATACGGCGCTTTAAAGGAGCTGACCAACTACAGGCATGTTGCCTTATTCGGCATGATTAAAAAAAAAAATTTTTAAAAAATCTTCCTACCCCACTTTTTGAATAAAACAACTAAATGTAGCCGAAATAGGGCTGTCAGAAAATCGATCCAAAATCAATTTACGTCGATAAGCTGGCCTCTTAACGATTATCAATAAGGATTTTTGAGTTATCGATTTAATCGATTTTCCTTCATGCATAACCTGGAAAAATTGTCTTACGCTTCTCGTATTAAAGAGCCTATTCCACTGATTGTGTTAAGTATCCAATAGCCCTGTTCTGTTTCCTTACTTTTCAAAGAGAGAAGTGAAAAGACCAAAAAAAAACAAACAAAAAAAAACAACAAACGGCTGACCAATTGACCACGTGAAGTTAGTCCTATCAGTTACTTCTGTTCTTAGTTCAGTCTTCTGTTCAGTCTTTAGGCTTGTGTTGTGTGGCTAGAGCGTGTTCTTCAGATCAAAGAAAAACAAAAATTGAATCTGAATGTCGAATGTCGAAGTTGATTAATTTCTCATAAGATGAGTTGTGCCAATAATAATTATAACGAGAGAAAGAGAGCCAGAAATTCCGATTCAGCCAGAGCTAGTTTCTAAGAAGAACATGATCAGCATTTTACCTCTGATTTCCTATTTTCTTGAATATTTGGCTCCTGTTCTCAATACCGGAGTACCAGGTTACAGGAGTGCAGGCTACAGGTTTCAATTAAGAGAAATGGGGACTGTAGCTCGAAAAATTATTGAATTATCGATTTAAATCGATCTAAATCGATAAGAAAGGACAACAAATAGATTTAAGTCGATAAGAAAAATTTACAACTTTTGACAGTCGTAGGCCGAAATTGTACATAATATTACATAGTTTGTTTACATCACCGTCCATGTTATACTTCGAATTCGAATGCAGCAACAACATGACTGGAATGTTAATATAATTGCATAATCGCAACGCCGTAAATATTCTACAATGTCCGTCGTGATGTTAATAAAATTGCGTACGCAAAACGCTCTAAAGCTGTCATGATGCGGTTTCAGTTCGTTTGAAATGTTTGGTGACGGAGTATGATCAACGTTTTCAGGATTTATGACGAACCGCATCAATTTTTATAGGGACATGGTTCGGTTCTTCATCCAGTGTAACTGTGGACGAGTTTGGATACTTCCCCTTTTCAGTTTCAAGAGTTCGGGTTCTTTTAAAACACGGTTTCAGGTGTACACAGTTCGATTGCGCTTGGCTAGGATTTGGAGCGGAATTCGAGCTCAGTTTTGGACTCAGTTTTTTGAGATTCAGGTTTTCTTAGGTGTGCCACGGGAGAATGTAAACCCAAATCCGATATGTAGCTTCCGGGCAAAATGCAACCAGAAGTTCCATTGACTTATTATTGTGCTGGCAAATTACTAGGGTAAATTAGCTACGCCATAAGTATAGTGTATGTGCCGAGGTATTATTCACCAACCTCTGCTCATCTACAGCTTAGGACCAGTCTGGGAGTTGGAAAGCCCACCATAACTGTAATTTCGACCCGAGACCAGCAACATTATTTTTCGCATTTTATGAAAAATGTTATTTCCTGAGCCAATGTGCGACATGCTGTAAATCTTTCTTCGTTTTTAAAATTATCATTTATTTATTTTTTTTAAATTCCAAATGTTTGAAAGTTGACAGTATGATACTCTCCAAATCTACAGGTTTCACGGAATATAGTGAAATTCAAACAGTATTGCCAGATGAATTACTGAATTAGTAATTCACTTTTAAAACTAATTAAGAAATCATTTTTCGGTGGTCATATTGGCATTTCTGCCCTAGTTTCAGCAGCAGTGGCAGCAACAAAAATAGAAATAAATGTTGCCTTTTTTAAGCATAATTTTAAGAAAGTGTAGGGGCGAATCCATCGTAGAAATCTGGAGCCTTTAGACTGAATAACTTCCAATTCACACTCAATATGAGCAACAAACCTGCAGAATAATTTCGATGGAATACGCACTTCGAAAGAGCTTATCTTGAAGCTTTCGGTTTTCGATTCACTCACTGAAATAAAAGGCGCCCTTGGAATGAAATATACGTCGGTACCCCCAGCGGTTGGTAGTTACAGTGAATTTTGAATTACCTTTCCAAAGCAGTCTGTAGGGGGACACGATCTGAATATTTTTACACCACTGCAATCTCATGATTTTGAAATTAGATTGCTGTTTTTACTTTGTGACTTTTTCTTCTCGGTCTGAGTGTAATGTGGATGCGTAGTAGATACGTACCTATAATTGCACCATTCGTCTTCGTTCTCGGTTTCCGGTCTCGTCAATCGTTAATGTGGTCATCGAGGAAAATCCCGAGTGTACACTTTATATTTTTTAAACTAGGAATGGAGGAATGAAGAAGAAAGAGTATCGGTAGAACTTGACGGTTTCTCTCTCTGAATTATTTAACTTCAGAAACACAACGCGAGTTGAGAAGGAAGTATAAGTGTATGGAGTTCGACACATTTACTGAAACATTTTATTAGAGTATGTGAAAGTAAATCATGAGAACGATGTTGCTATAGCAGCATTTCTGCTTTTCTCTTCTAGCCCTGTCTTTGAGCTATGAGATTTGGGAGTTTGAAATTTTCAGGATGTAATGTGACCCCTGATATTAGATATTTTAGGTTCAAAATGATCTTCGTTCGGTAATTTGGATGAGTGGTCACACAATGTTTCTCCCACTCTCACTTATAATTTGTAATTGCTAACCAGATGAAGTGTGTTATAACGAGTTTTATTTAGTTTAATTGACACCTACATGATACAAGAAAATAGAGTACCTAAATAATATTCTAAGGTACTGTAGTCTAATGAAAATCAACGCTCCAAAAGACTGTTAATTTGCACTTTTTTCATCCGGAAAATTATCCGGATAGTAATTCTCTATCCAATTCAACATGGTCACAACTGAAGGAAGGTTTGGCAGTCGTCTGTTTGCGTACGTTTCAATTGGTTTAGATGCCACTCTGAATGTAATTGCAGTTTCAGTGCCTTGTAATTCCTTCATTACATCTTCGTCCGTGCTTTCATCGCCAACATACATAGCGCTCACTTTATCTGCCCAGGATGAACCGTAAAATTCATTCAAAATGTATGTGGCAGCTTTTCCCTTGTTCCAATCTATCGGAAGTCGTGCTTCAACCGCCAACTCACCATCGCGTACTCTTAATCCAATATTCTGTATCGAAAGCTTTGCTATTGCTATTATCATCGGATGACATGGTTCTGGTAAATTACGATAGTGAACCGTCAACGAGAAATTTTTCTTTTCGACCCAAGCTCCTTCTTTTTTAGCTTTCTCTGCTTCGTCCTCTTCTATCGCCGATTCCGAAAGATTGTCGTCATTTTTTTCCTCTTTAGCCTGGAGTTTTAAGTGGTTACCGTTTGCTTCATGGTTTATAACTTTATTCTCTTTAGTCTGGTTCTGCAAGTGACCGTTTGCCTCAACCTTCTCAGCCTGTTGTTGTAAGGGTTCACTACCTGCCCTATCCTCTTCACCTCGCTGTAAATGACTGTGTGCTTCGTCCTTTTCAGCTTGTTGTATAGGTTTACCATCTACCTTACCCTCTTCACCCTGTTGTAAGAGGGTGCCGTCTCCTGTAGTCCCTTCAAAGTTTTTTAAAGGTATGCATGCTGTATTTATTTTATCAACTTGTCCTTTTAAAATGGCATTCAACTTCTCGATGTCCGGTTTGAACTTTCCAGCTTCTGGATGCGTAAAAAGAGTGCCATCAGGTTTTTTTATTTCAAAACCATGGTCGCCACCGTAAGTGAGATCAGGTATATCAACCATTCCTATCACATCCTTCAAACTGCGTCCCGAGACGATGGCGACGGTGACAGTCTTCTTTTTTGCTAATTTTATTAAGATATTTTTGGTTTCTTTGGGCAGAATAGCTTCCTTTGGAACAGAGGCAAATTCTGTCAGTGTGCCGTCGTAGTCCAACATCAAAAGGATATGGTGCAAGATGCGTTGGGACGACATATACTTTTTGAAGTTTTCTATCGTCTCTAAAGCACCCACAACAGCCTGAAAAATCGATAGTTGCAATTAGAAACATGGAGAACAGGTACCTATTTTAACTCTTGACAGAATTTCAGTTACTTATAGAGGACTTATAGAAAATTGCAAAAGATCCAAAGTTGACCTTGTCCTCATTGTACATTGCAGCAGCGGAAGCACTCGCGGAATAAACATTCCAGAGAAGGAGGGGAATTTCAATGTGGTCAGCTGCAAGTAAAGGTTATAGCTGACCACAAGAATATTCGTGTTTTTGATCGTTTTTGGAATACTGTCATTTATACAATTTTAACAAGGGTGGGTCGAAGCCTGTAGATACTCATAATCCTCACCAATATAAGACTGGGTTGGTTGCACAGATGTACAAAAGAAGGTAGCTGAAGGAGATTTCCGGAGAGATTCCTTTTGGAGAATTGCTTGACTGAATCAGATCTTTTTTGTTCGTTTGACAATCAAAGAGGCAATTTCTTCTTTCCTTGTTTCTTCTTCAGCAAATTCAAAAAATTTTCCTGGTGGTGCACTTTGAACAATTGAAAGAGGAATTCTATAGATTACTGATCACGAATATTGCAGCAGATTTTTTATTCGATCTTGACTTGGGTCCCAGAGGTCAACATTTGGACACGAAATGGACAGAATTGACTCGGCTTGAAAAATCTAACAAAATATGGAAGTCGGAGATTCATGGGTCACTGATTTCGAATATTTTAAATCCGGCTTGATCTTTTTTTTTAAATTTATTTTTATTTTATTTTAAATTACATTTGCCGCTATCGATGAAACGACCTATCAGCGGTAACATGATACTGAGTACATTACATCCGACTTATAATTAGGGTCATTTTGTACGATATCGTGATTCATGAATTTGTGATCTCCGGGTCCCGTCTGATCTTCAGGAGTAGAAATATTTATAAGAAAAATAAGACAAGAAAAATAGAAGTGATTCATCGTAAAAATTTTGACTTGACATACCTAGTCCAGAGGAATTAGTATTTTTGATGGAATTAATTACAGCACAGCTGAAATTTGATACGATTGTTTAGTACCCTCTCCGGAAAAGCCCCATAATTTCCCCTCCTCCTCCGGTGTGAGCATCACCCCTCAGAGTCCAAAAAGTGCCCCCGGAAACAGTCTTTGGCTTGTATCTAGCTTAAAATTGAGTTATATGTAAAAATTTTTCTCACCAAAATTAAAGAGCGTAAAATTCTCTACAAAAATGATATGTATGTTTTTTTCGTGAATTTCATACCAACCAAGATAATTGGCGTTCAAGATCACACGAGCATGTGAATATGGAGTAACCTACAACGTACGCGGTATACAAATGCCGAACTCGTCACTTGACATGTGAGAAGCGTTTTGAACGCTATAATTTTAAATCCCTGTACTAGATGGACCAGCTTGTTTTAGAAACCGGATTGAAAACAGACAATAGATATGGAGCGACATGACTATTGGCGTTTGGACACTCCTGTAGGTGCGCTAGTGTAGTGGACGAAAAGATGATCGGGGTATTTTTACCACAAAAACATGAATATACAGGTGAAATGAGCTTTAGCATTTTCAGTATTGAAGAGAACTAAAGTGTCAGCCCTTATCATTTCCTTTCAAATGAGCCCAACTTGAGTTTTTTTGCAGAACATTTTTTGTCCCTGATCATCTTTTTGTCCAAATACACCAATCAGCGTGCCGCATTTCATTAAGCCGCTAGAGAGCGACTCTTCAGCGTCCAAACGCGAATCGAACAAACACTCATGCGAATTATGAAGAGTGCAGGCGGACTGACTGATGGACGCGGTGTTACCTCTAGCGTTTTGCAGCAGTGGATTCTTAGCGCCCCTGTCATATGCTTCATCTTTGCCAAGGTTTGGAAAAGTTCACAAACTGTCAACCAGAAACGAGTGCTCAGCATAAAGAATTGAGGGAATCACGAGTGCAGCATGATAGAAGGGATGTTCAAACTTTTTTAAACTGGCTGAGAGCCCATCATCCCTTCCCATATGTATCTGAATTACAAGATGGGATCTACCCGGGTTTACGGAGGGGATTCATGAAGGGGATATGGAAGGGCTATACGACGAGTCTACAAAGGGCATACATAAAGCGTATACAGAGAGGCTATACGACAGTTTACAAAGGGGATACTTACAGGCATACAGAGGGGCTATACGACGGGTCTACAAAAGGCATACATAAAGGGTATTGCAAGGGTGTCTCAATGCCGGTGTATAGCTCACGTAGTGAGAGGGCTACACGTAAATGAAGTGCTGTGATTGGCTAACCTGTTGGCTCCTCTCGAATGGAGCGCTCTGATTGGCTGCTGGAGAGGAAACATACCTGGTTGAGACAGGGCTAACGAGGGTCGATTTTCCAAGGGCCTCGAGCGGGCTTACACGAACTTTAGTTTTCCGCATCGGGATCACGAGCTTGTGGTTGCCGTAAAGTGGGTATCTCTTGCAGCCACGCGTTTGTAGAGGAGGTTGTTTAAATGTAGAAAATTGTATACAAGTAGATTCGGATGAAGATGAATTCTTATAATAATAAAGATAATAAATTGAAATTATATCATGTAACATTCTATGCAGCCAGTCATGTGTTTTCGCGATAATTTCAGGGTTCGTACATCGCGTACGTTGTAGGTTACTTCATATTTACATGGTTGTGTGATCTTGAACGCCGATTATCTTGGTTGGCATGGGATTCACGAAAAAAAACAACAACATAGATATCATTTTTGTAGAGAATTTTACGCTCTTTAATTTTGGTAAGAAATATCTTTACCTATAACTCAATTTTAAGCTAGATACAAGCCAAGGTCTGTTTCCGGGGGCACTTTTTGGACTCTGAGGGGTGATGCTCACACCGTGAGGGGGGAAATCACGGGGTGTTTCCGAAGGTACCAAGTTTCAGCTGTGCTGTAATTAATTCCATCAAATACCTGTTTTTTAGCTAATTCTCCTGGACTAACCATAGAGAAAAAACAGAAAGAAAGTACTCTGGTACAAAATATTGAGAAAGTTTTGTTAGTCTACTACACAATATCAGACTTGGATTTTAATACATCGTAAATGAACGCAGTAAACCGGATTAATGCACCCCTATCGAGGTTACTCAAAACTTCAAATTTTGTAGTTATCCCAAAAAGGTTTCTCTTACTTTCGAAGGAATTTCAGCTAAAAAGGGTATGTCGCATGGAGTCGTATTCAACCTTGCAGTCCCTACAAAGTCCATCTTCGATTATTTTAAATCTGTGAAGGTAGCCGGCGCATTTTCTTGACCACTGAGCGCCTGGGTCGGTGTTTCCCCATCTGCATCCTGTCGTAGATACTCGGGATCATTCCACTAACATGTTCACTTATACTCACACTCACATATCGCTTGTTCCATTGGTCGTGGGCCTTGCTCGTGAATTCTCTGCTCATATTATCCCGTTCCTCCCTTTTATTCATGCCTTTCAGTTTTAGTAGTTTTACCTTATTTATCAAATCAAGTTTCAGGTCGATGGGCATAATGCCCGCTATGATGTTGGTGGATGGATAGGATAGCGTCCTGTAGCCTGCTATGCATCCTATAAGCACTAGTCTTTGTACCCTGAGTATCCTATTGACTTGTTTGCTATTTATTTTTCCGCTATACACCGTAGAGCAATAGGACATGATAGATTCAAATATACTCGTAGCTTTGTACGTGATCAGTCTGTGTCTGCATGTAAGACACAAATTTTTCCCGTACAGTGACCTGAAAAGACTGTAGCATTCCTGGGTTTTTAAAAGTTGATCCTTAACATGTTCTGCAAAATTAAGATTCTGATCAACAGTAAGTCCTAGATATCTGATAGACTGTGAAGCCTTTATTTTAGATCTGTTGACTTTTACTGAGAGGCAAAACCAGGATTGGTATTTTACATGTAAAATTATGTATTTTACATTTTAGGTAAAATGAATGTAAAATGTAAAATCGATGTGAAATACGAAAAAAACAAGAAGAAACATTATTGATGATTGATAGATGATAATGATATGATAAGAAATGAGAATGAAAAATTGAAAAGGAATTATGAAATAAATAATTGACATGAAATTAATTAAATTTTGACGGTAAAATAAAATAAATAGACTAGTTTAAGTAAAAATTTCTGATACCACAAACTCCGATGATTTTTTTAAAATGGAATTTATAAGATTTATTAATAGTTATTTTTTGCTTGTTTTTGTTCTTTAGAAATTTATAACTGTAAGTTTAAATTTCAAGAAATTGATGGAAAATGTTAAAATTTATTTCGGCTTGAATTGCTTGATCTTTTAAAAATTATTTATACTTGTCTTTTGTAATTCACTTTCTATAAAACACTCTACTTTCTTATGAGTTCCCTATAGTGAATTTGAGGAGTATAAATTATGAAACTGAATGATAAAGGAGACGCCCATTTTTGACTGTAGTTCCAGTGTGCAAGTTTTAAAAATTTTAATTGAAAAATCGAACTTGAATTTTTTTTTTTACTCATTTTGATTCATTTTACATTCATTTTATATTTTACATGTAGAATGTAAAATAAAAAGTTCATCGATTATTATACAAGTAAAATGAGCATGTAAAATGTATTTTGCCTGCTAACCCTGGGCAAAACTATATAGTGGTGCAGTAGAGTCGATTACTGGACGGATGAGAATTTGGTAAAGTTTCAGGAGCGTTCATCTGTGCAATCCGTATGAGGTATGAGCGAGTTTTTTGAGGAGGTTGATTTTCCTGAAGTATTTGCTTTTAAGATTTTAGATCCGTGGAGTCCAGGGATGAGGAGTTATCGAAAATAATACCAAATAATATTCACTTTTCAATTTTTTTAATTTTTCGTATTTCAAAATTTATTCTAAATGTTTACAAACTCTTTGATCATTTAAAGATGACATCCAATTTTAGATAAATCATTTTCGCACAGGAACTGATTGAAGGCTCGTAATGTCGATACAAGTTCAATTTTCAGTTTTGTCGGATTTTCAAATTCTGAGATTTTTTGATTATTTTTCTAACGTGATAACAATTCTCCATAACGCAAGTCGAATTTTCGTTTACGAATTGACTAAAGGCTCACGATTTCAAACGAAGTTCAATTTTCATTTTCTGCGAATTTTCAAATTTTCAAATTTTCAAAATTTTTCTCATGTCTCTTCGATTAGTTTCTCCAGGTAAACACAATTTTCATTGAATTTACGTCTGTTTTCAGGCACCAAGAGTTTGTACGAATCAACATTACTTAAATTTTCACTTTTTTCAGTTTTTATTTTTATTTATGCATTGAATTTCTTCATGACCTATTCATCATGTTGTTTGAGTGATTATAATTTTTTTAATGAATCTCGCTAAATTTTATGAAAAATGAGTTGGGTGAAGACTCCTGATATCGAATTAAATTCAGTTTTTAATTGAGCTGAATTTTTCAAATGTTGAGATCTTTTTACATTTTTAACATAGCTTCTTTTGTTTCCCTAAAATGACTACAGTTCTCCAGGAATCTTGACAACTTTTTTCGTGCGAGTTGACGGAAAGCTTTTGACTTATATTTAAGTTCAATTTTTAATTTTGTCTGATTTTTCCTAGTTCTGAAAATTTCCAGAATTTGTATCTATTACAAACGCTCTTTTTGCATTGATGAAAAATTCATCGGATTGTAATAAATTTTGAGTAACAGAAAAGTAACGAGGAATATGGGAAAACCAAATCGTTCTACTTAGCATTTTTTTTCTCCCCCTATTCTGACGCAGGCCCATTCGGGGCGTTTCCGGGATAGGGGGTGCGGTGTCCCGGGGCCAGTTTGGCATGCGTGTATCGTCATACGCCCCTTTTTCATCGAATATTTTTTCTGGAAGAACTGAGAAGAGCGTTCCTTGAGTTTACCTTCGACTTTAATTCCTTTTTTTGTACTTAGATCTACAATGAAGTCTTTTTTATCCGTTTCCTCTTCGGTGCAAAGCGCAAGTTACTGTACTTTGTCTCAGAATTTAATCCAGATCAATAAGCATAAAATTTGAAAATATTACATTTACGAAGACATCTTATACAATGAACAATGATGTTGTATCCATTCGTTTTTATCGATCCTTCTTAAATGAAGACTTAGAATAGTCATACAAATTCATCGAACGACTGTAAAGTGAGCAGTTGAGCCTTGAGAATATGATTACGCTTCTACAAATCAGTATCTTCGGGAGGAGTCGGGGGCACATGGGGGGGGACTATCCACCTGAGTTGATGATTTGCCCAGTGGAAAAATTTCATATTTCAGAGTTAGGTTCGAAATTCAAAGTGAACAATTTTTTGCATTTTTCTTGAAAATTGGAGGTCGAGTTGTCATATCTCACCTTTCTCCACCCTGGAGAAATGGTCACATTAAAATTTAGGCGAAGTCATTCATATTCTTACCATTTTTTTATCTGTTTTAGCATCTTTTGGCGTTCCAGTCAATACAAGACCCAAGTGAGAAGCGGTGATCAAAAACAGTACAATTTTCATGATTATTTCACCTGCCTAACACATTCTATTTCCTATAACAAATAATATCACTTATGACAATGATAAAATAAAAAGAACTTGAAATTCTCGTAGAAGTACCAAAAAACTATGGGGTGCGAGTTGTTGCTTTATATACCTGAATTTCAGGCGTGTTTGCAATATTCGTATGATGTAAGTCGATTAATAATTCTTTGAGAGCTCACAGAATATAAATAATGAACAATATTTTGCTGAATAACAAAAAAATACTGTTCATCTACAATATGTCGTAAAAAACAGGGTGATAACGTAATCCACCGTTTTATTTCATGAATTATTGGATGTATCTACTGATGTCAGATAACATGTGTCTGCAGTTATTGCCTACTTTGAGAACAGTTAGGCTTTGGCCTCCACTGAACATTTCAAAATCCTTTAAATCCATTTTAACTTGAAATACCTAACATATTTCGCATTGTACTCTAATACCGCCTTCTTCCAAAGAAAAATTCTGCAGGGTTCAGATAGGTAGATAGTAAGACATTTCAGTCTTCAGAAAAAATCTCCTCACTTTGTACTTTTTGTTTTAATTTTGACTTTTTCACGTGATCTGTTAGAGTAAGATTTTGTTGATCTACATTTCCAAAAAAAATTTTGTCCAACTCAGATGAAAATGCGCGACAGTATCAATTTGATCTTTTTAGGGGTCATTGAAATATTTAATGTTAGTTTGCACCGAAAGTGACCCCTTCGAAGAATTTGGAAAAACAAACAATAGATTCCTAAATCAAATTCTCCGAGGAAATAAATTTTTATTTGTGGAAATTCGATAAGCTCCTTCAATATAATACCGGTGGGGGAGGGGGTGTGGGTTCAAATCGGATGACAAGGAAGAACATTTAGGTATTTTAAATGTTTTTTGCGAAAAATTGTGGAGAGTGGTCTTTTAACTAATACGAGTACATCAGACAGGGACGTACTGATTACCCCCCTGTCCGAATTTTTCACTCAGCAGTTGGGAAAATTTATTATTTCAGTCAGGCGAGTTGGAAAAATCCAACAAGTTAAAAGGTTTTTTTTTGCTTTGATTCTTGGGAATTGAGTTGAGAAAGGGAAAGTTTGGAAAACCCAACAAAGTCAAAAGTTTTTCTTCTTTTGCTTTGATACTTGGGAATTTTCAGTTGAGTCGGTTGGAACTTTCACAATTTTTACCCCTACGGGAAAAACTCTTAGAAAACCTAGTCTCATCTGGCCTGGAAAATGTTTAATTTTTATGCAAAACTTGTTCTAAATTTTCCCCCAGTTTTGGGTGTAGCGGTGAGGACAGATGTGGTCCAAAAACACACAGTGGGACAATTTCCATCCTCAATTTTGCGACCAGTCAACAAAATTTTCAACGTCAACAATTTTTCTGCAAGGTTTCATGATTAAAAAAATGTGCTCAAAAATGTTTTTTGATTTTCAAATTCTTTCAACAGGTCATTGTTCACGTCTAGAACTGTAGCGAATTAAGCTCTTACATCTGGCGGTAAAATTACACCAAGTATACAAATTTTTTCCGGAGGGATAAATCAATGAAATCTTGTTCTTAAAGATGCTCGTATCATGTGAAAAGAAGGTTGTAGTACAACAAAAATTGCAGAGTCAACAAAAAAGCGTGTTTTGTCTGGTTTTCTGTGGAATGTTCTTTTTAGTAAAATTCCAAATAGTATTGGTGTGCAAAGATACTGACATTGTTTTCAGGACTTATAGTGTGGTGCTGGGTACAAGTTTCAACAACTTCGCGAAGAAAATCTTTTGTGAAAAATTTTTCCATTTTCACCTCCAGTTCTGTTGTACTGTATATGCATAATATAGTCAACTATAAATGAATCAAGGAATATTGTATGGTAGGCGAACATTTTATTTCCAAGAATACATAATTTACATTATAACTTAAATTTTTGTGAAGTCATTTTAACACCAATTATCTTAGTGAACATTTATAATAACTACAATAACTTATCCAACTCAATGATGAAAGTATGAAATGTTCTCTAATTTTTATTTCTGGCTAAAAATTAATCAATCCGTGGGCCTGTATTCTAATAGTATTCAAGTGTTCATATTAAATTATTATTTTTTATTTTTTGAAATAGAATTCTGTGTAACGCAATGTCATATTTGTATTGCCTCTCAATGTTAGGGGCAATGCAGACGTAACTTTACCGTTTACAAATTTCTATTTTCTCTAAAAACATAATTTGATATGAATACTTGAATAATATTAGAATACAGGCGCGCGAATTGATTAACTTTTAACTAAAAATAAAAATTCAAGAACATTTCATATTTTTTATCAAACATATGAAATGTTCTGGAATTCGTTCGAAATAAAATTCGATTCTCCACCGTTTTCTAAAAACTTGAATCTGAAATTTGGTGACTACATCTGTACAATGCTCTTCTTCAATAAAAACCAGTTCAATTTAGTCAAAAATTGATTACAAAACTTTGTCAAAAAAATCAATACCCAATGTTTTTAGTACATAGTTTTGTATTTGTCATTATATTATTTCTATTGAAGAAAATCGTTTCCAAAATAGGATCGCCAAATTTCAGGCTTTAATTAAAAATTTTTATGATGATTAAAAAAACAATCACAGATTTTCTGTATGCGTCCCAATGTGTTTTTCCACACACTGAAAAAAATCTGCTAGATGTTAGTTGGTTTGCTGAAAAACGATAATGAAGATTAGAAGCAGGGGTGCTACATCGGATCCGCATTGGTAATTTGGACACCTCTTTAATCTCGCACTGCACTGAGCGCTCTCTCGCGGCAGTTGGTTGCAAGTGTCACATATACATCCGAACGACCGTGCACAAGATCTTATGTCCGTGCGTTACTGTTATCAGTCCATTCTCATTCTTGTTTTCGAGATGCACGAAACGTTTTACAGAGTTGTGTTCACGAATTTTTTTGAGTAACATATTTTCGAAATTGGCACATGACATTCTACACACTGATAAAGGAAGCATTCAGCTTCACAGTTCGCAAGTAAGTTTCATGAAATTTCGTAGATTTGTAATATTTTTTGCAGATGATAGCTCGGATGAAAACGAAAATAATGCGATATTTTCATCTAAAATCAGCTTCTAATTGAATTTTATGTGATTTTAGACATCCTTAGAGCGATACAGCGTGGAATGTGTGAAGAGTGGGCTCACGTTGACTGTACCGACTGTGATCGAAATTCATACCGTTTTAACTTCTGTCGTGACGTACAAGTAATTATTAACCGTTAATCTCATTAAACCTTTTTTTCGACGATTTTCCGAATTTATTTTCGGGGATCCAATTTACCAGGACTTTTCGAGTTGTTTCGGGGAAATAGCAATAATGGGGGACACTAATACTTTCTGGAATATTTTAATAGATGGGGCACGTGTAGAACACTTTTTTCATCTAACCATGAAAGAAGACTGATCACTGACTGACTAGGTTCTGAGAGATAGCCCAAAATAAAAAGGGGGTCCAATTTAGCACTCCTTCTGTTTAATGAAGAACCACAGTCAGTTCTGAAATTTTAACCTTGCCAACAGATCACCCTGCATCCCAAAATTATAATTTTTTAAAGAATTTAGTATTTTCATTCCTATATGTTTAACTAATGTTATACGTATTTTAACATTATTATTTTTATTATTCATTATTCTATCTTTATTATGTGAAATTAAAAATAAAAATATTAAATGTATATTATAAATACCTACTGAAAACATTTATTTGCTGTATTATTAATTTTAAACTGAAAATTAGAATTTAAATAATTTAATATCGAACTAAATTCTCCACATTAGTCTCAAACATCTCTGTGCATGTGAACCAGATAACATCTTTAATGGAAAAATGTTGGCTATTCATTCAGACGAACCTAATTTATAGCGTTATATGTCGGCAAAGTCGAAACCTCAAAACTGACTATAAGGTTGTTCTTTGAATGAACCCCTTCACACGTGCGAAGAATTATATGGAAATAAATTAAAACTAAAATTATAATAAACTTAATATGATCGCCGAATTCGAACGGCTCGTATAAACGAAAGAAAAAATGGCTGCCCGCAGTCTTCTTATAATATAATTGAAGCCTATTATTAGAAAAAAGAAAAAATTTACATTGCATGCAGATACGTATACATACATGGATACGTGGATATGTCTTATGGCTACCAAACACGTCTACGTATTCAGTCAATGACGTCATCATGACAACATTCTCGGTATTAGTCGTCCATTCACGGGGTCAGTCGGCATTCTCCATGTCGGTCAGTCGGAACGTGGTGGAACGAATGACCGCGTAAAGAGGAATACGCAACTACATCACAATGGTAACATGTGTCTGCGGAATTTTTCTCTTTTGCGTGGCGGGCCATTAGACATATCCATATCAAAATGTAATGCTTCTAAAGGCTATAGGCAGTAATTTGTATGCTTAGTCTGATTCCGAATCATGTTAATACGACCGCGCTACCCATGACAACAACGTCGCAACTGATGGAATATCTGGTAGTCGTTTGCTAGCATAGGTTGGAATATTTTCATTTTTCACCCGGAATGTAACAGCATTCTCATAATCTTGCAACGCCTCCATCGCGTCTTCGTCGGTATTATCATCGCCAACAAATATAACGCTCACTTCGTTATACCATTCATCACCGTAGATTCTTTTCAGAATATGAACACAGGCTGTTCCCTTGTTCCATTGAATCGGAAGACGCGCTTCAACAGTCATTTCACCAGGACGTGGATTCAATCTACTATTCTGAATTGTATTCGTCACAGTATTAATCAGATTCTGACGCCAATTTTCGGCCAAATTACGATAGTGGACGGTCAACGAAAACGTTTTCCATTCAACCCATGCTCCCTTCCTTTTAGCCCGATCCTCTTCAGTCTCGTCCGGGTAATCATCGTCATCGTCACTATAATCGTCATTTTGATGTCGTTCCGCGCGGCATGCATCATTTATCGCTTGTACTTGTTGTACTAAAATACCGTACAATGTATCGATATCGGTTCTGTAAGCCGCAGCTTCGGGATGTACAAAAGGCGTAACGTCACCAGGCTGTTCTATTTCAAATCCGTGATCGCCTGCGTAAGTGATGCCGTTTATGCCAACTACCTCTTTCACATCACCCAGACGACGCCCGGAGACGATGGCGACAGTGACGTCGGGCTTTGTTGCTATCTGCTCCATCATATGCTGGGTTGCCGGCGGCATTTTGGCATCCTGAGGAACAGAAGCAAATGGTGCCAGCGTACCATCGTAGTCCAACAACAAGGCGAGCTTTCCATTGATGTTTGCGGACAGGTATGCGTCGACTTTTTCTTGTGAATCTAAAACCCGCACACGTTTCTGAAAATGTAATTGATAAATTTAGAAAAGTGGAGAAAGTGTCTATTTCAACTTCACCTGTTAGATACACCCATTCGAAAGGGGTCAACAAATCGTTAAAAAGCGTATCAAATTAATTCCCTACGAAGGGGCGGGGCTCCAGTGTAATCAAATATAACTAACGATAACGGGTAAAAAACGAAAACAAAGAGGAAAGGAAACAAATACAGTGCAATTTTCCAGTAACGGACATCTTCGGGAAATAAAAAAGTATCCGTCATTGGGAGGAAATGTCCTTGAAAATACTACAGAATCATTAGGTTATATTGTAAATCAGAATACATTAACACATAGTGAAATGTAGCCATGTTACTGTTAAAATTGTTCGTCATGTTGAAAACAGATCATATGTGATTGAAACTCAACATTTAATAAAGTTACTAGTTACACTTAGGGGAGTCGGTTCTAAGATGGCGCCTTGCAGATATTTCACCAAAAAATAACTCTGAAGTAGGTGAAAGTCAAAAAAGTGCTACCCGAGTACGTTTTTATACGTTTTTACTTGAAAATTAAAAATGCGCCATCTGAGGAAGATATGGCTGAAGATGGCGCATTTAACATTGGTTTATAATTTTAATTAGTGAGGGAAGAGTTCGGAAGCGAATAACCCAAAACTTTTAGAATAGGTAGTTGACACTCTATAGAACCTTTATCAAATTTTGATACATTATGGTCCCATCCATTTATAGAAATCGGTATTCAAAAAGAAAGTGCGCAATCTTAGGAATAATGCTGCGCTGTCTTAGGAACACATTCTTAAGGTGGCGCATTTGTCTTTCCCTCACTATTTTAATTAGTGAGGGAAGAGTTTGAGAGCGAATGGTCCAAAACTTTTCGAATAGGTAGTAGACAGTTCAATAAACTTTCCTCAAATGTTGATCCCATACGTATTTGGAGGAATCGGCATTACAAAAAAAAAAATAAAAAATGCGCCATCTTAGGAATAGAGTTGCGCCGTCTTTGGAGCACATGTCTTAAGATAGGGCACTGATTTAATTCATAATTTTAATTAGTGAGGGAAGAGTTTGGGAACGAATGACCGAATACTTTTGGAATAAGTATTAGATAGTCCAAAAACCCTTCTATGAAATATTGATACATGTTGGTCTCTTACATTTGAAGAAAATCAACCGCGGACTGGCTGGGGGGAATGGGGGAATCCCCTGCCGGGCCTCTTGGACTGCGGACCCACCCAAAATATGACTTGTTCCAGGAATGGAAAAAAAGAAAATGAAAACTAGAAACTGAACAAAAGAGTTAGAATAATTTTGTTCTTTCCCTTATCCAACAACAACATAATTCGCGTAAGTTGATCTGGATCTGGTTGATATCAGTACATTTGAATGTTCTTTTTCGACTCCATTGTGATCTTCAAGATTCTCGCCGATTCCTTTCAAAAAGAATTCTGAGCTAATGAAGGCCATTGTGTATCTAGACCCCAATCGATTCACCGATATAGTCACTTTCGTACTTGGCAAAGAAAGCAGGAGTTGATTTTCATAGTCTCCAAGAAGAATTGACTCATTTCGCTCATTGCTATACAAATGGAGATTTAGCTGTATGGAATGAAGATGAAGGTGACCTTGATCAAAGGGCAACAGAGCAGAATGAAGAGGAAGATGATGAAGAGACTGAATTAGGTACGGGTGAAGCATCTGAAGATTTAGCCGATAAATCTAAGAAAAGAACGAGTAGGGATACAGACACAGACTGCGGAAAATGCGTCCCATGCAGGGCCGTATACAAGGGGGGGTTTAGGGGTCTGACCTCCCCTTGGGTACGGCCGTGCGCTTAAAAATTCAGGACAGTGTGGATCTCAGAAACATTAGAAACCCCATATGTTAGCTTCCCCCCCCCTCGCCAAATTCCTGGATACGGCACTGGTGCCATTCATTTTCAAATTTTTAAGGCGTTACAATTTGCATTCAGCAACGTATACCAACTTATATGTTGTATACAAATATGTTCTTACTCTCTCTTGTACACAAGTCCATTGTGAGAGGTCGTTTTCTAAGTTGAAAATAATTTAGAATCGTCTGCGTTCCTTAATGGGTCAAGATTTACTACAAGCACAGATGCTGATTTCCTTTACAATTTTAATTAGCAAGGGAAGAGTTTGGCATCCTATGACACAGAAGATTTGGAGTAAGTAGCAGACAGTCCAAAGAGCCTTCTAAAAAATGTTGATATATTTTGGTCCCATACATTTGTAGAAATCGGCATTAAAAAAAAAAAAAAAAAAAAAAAAAACGCGGAATACATGTCTTATGATGGCGCAGTTGATTTGCTTCATAATTTTAAATAGTGAGGGAAGAGTTTAGGAGCGAATGACATGAAACTCTGGGAATAAGTAGTAGACAGTCCAAAGAACAATCTGTGAAATTTTGATACATTTGAAGAAATCGGCATTTAAAGAAGTGCGTCATCTCAGGAATACATGTCTTAAGATGGCGCATTTAACTTTGCTTTACAATTCTAAATAGCGAGGGAAGAGTTCGCGAGCGAATGACCCAAAACTTTTGTTATAGGTAGCTGACACTCTAAAGAATCTTCCTCAAATTTTGATACATTATGGTCCCATCCATTTACAGAAATCGATATTCAAAAAAAAGTACGCCATCTTAAGAATAAGGATGCGCTGTCTTAGGAATACATTCTTAACGTGGCGCATTTGTCTTTCTTTCACTATTTTAATTAGTAAAGGAAGAGCTAGGGATCTTATGATAAAAAAGATTTGGAATAAGTAGCAGACAGTCTAAAGAGCCTTCCATCAAATTTTGATACATTTTGGTCCTATACATTGGGAGGAATCGGCATTCGAAAGAAAGTGCGCCATCTTAGAAATAGGGTTGTGCTGTCTTAGGAACACATTCCTAAGGTGGCGCATTTGTCTTTCCTTCTTTATTTTAATTGAAGAGTTTGAGAGCGAATGGTCCAAAACTTTTCGAATAAGTAGTAGATAGTTCAAAAAACATTCCTCAAATTTTGATCCCGCACATTTGGAGAAATTGGCATTCAAAAAAGAAATGCGCCATCTCAGGAATAGGGTTGCGCCGTCTTCAGAACACATGTCTTTTAAGATAGAGCACTGATTTAATTCACAATTTTAAATAGTGGGGGAAGAGTTTGGGGCGAATGACCGGAAACTTTTGGGATTAGTAGTAGACAGTCCAGAAAACCTTCTATGAAATTTTGGTACATGTTGGTCTCTTACATTTGAAGAAATCGGCATTCAAAAAAAAGTGCGCCATCTTACAAACAGAGTTGCGCTGTTTTAGAAACACATTTTTACGATGGCACATTTAACTTTCCTTTACAGTTTTAATTAGTAAAGGAAGAGTTTGGGACCGAATGGCCCATAATTTTTGGAACAGGTAGTAGACAGTTCAAAAAACCTTCCTAAATTTTGATACATTATGGTCTCATCCATTTGTAAAAATCGGCATTAAAAGAAAACTGCGCGATCTTAGGAACACATGTCTTATATGATGGCGCATTTGATTTGCTTCATAATTTTAATTAGTGAGGGGAGAGTTTAGGAGCGAATGACACGAAACTCTGGGAATAAGTAGTAGACAGTCCAAAGAACCTTGAAATTTTGATACATTTGAAGAAATCAGCATTTAAAGAAGTGCGTAATCTTAGGAACACATGTCTTAAAATGGCGCATTCAACTTTGCTTTACAATTTTAATTAGTGAGGGAAGAGTTCGGAAGCAAATGATCCAAAACGTTAGGAATAAGTCGACGACAGTCCAGAGAACTTTCCTCAAATTTTGATACACAATGGTCGAATCCATTTGCAAAAATCGGAATACAAAAAAAAGTGCGCTCTCTTAGGAACACTTTCTTAACATGGCGCATTTGACTTTCCTTCCCAATTCTAATTATCAAGGGAAAATTTTGGGAGCGAACAGCCCAACATTTTTGGAATAAGTAGTAGACAGTTCAAAAAATCTTCCTCAAATTTTGATCCCATTCATTCGGAGAAATCAGCATTCAAAACCAAAAAAAAAAAAATGCGCCATCTTAGGAATAGGCTTGCGCCGTATTTGGAACACATTTCTTAACATAGCGCATTGATTTAATTCACAATTTTAATTAGTGAAGGAAGAGTTTGGCAGCGAATGACCCAAAACTTTTGGAATAAGTAGTAGACAGTCCAAAAAAACCTTTTATCAAATTTTGTTATATTATACATTTATCCCCGTTTTTCTTTAAAATTTCTTTTAGACGCATTTTACTCAGCAAGAATCTTCTAGAAGGAACCTTTTAGGATTTAAGATTATTATTCCTGACTCAACAATGACTTTTTTAAGACTCTTTCAGACGTTTACTAGACCCTTTAGGACTTGTTAAGATGAACAATAAAATAGGTGAGGAGCGGGGGTGGAAGATGTAATCTTATGCTTTTTTTTTAAATTCTTTCAGAAATATCTTATTTCATCCAGAATTCTTCAAGACTATCTCTAAAATATTTTATTCTTATTCCAGACGTGTACTGGCTTCTTTAAGACTTGTTAAGATGAGCCATAAAATGGGTATTTGTAATCTTTTCCTGGCTCGGAGGGGGTGGATGTGGGAAATGTATCCTTATAGATCTTTTTTAAAATTCTTTCAGACTCATTTTATTCTTTAAGACTCTCCCTCAATATTCTTCAAGACCATCTCTAAAACTTTTTTGTTCTTGTTCATGATTATTATTTCAGATTCCACAAAGACTTTTTTAAGGCTCTTCTAGACTTTTACTAGTTCCTTTAGGACTTGTTGAGATGAAAAATAAAATGGGCATTTTGTAATTTCTTCCCGGCTCGGAGAGAGCGGGTATGGGAGATGTATCCTAGACATGTCTTATTCAAGACTCTTTCAGAATTCTTCCAGGCCATCTTTAAGACTGTTTTAAAATTCTTATTCAGGATTATTATTTTATATTCCACGAAGACTTCTTTAAGATCTCCTAGACATTTACTAGACTCTTTAGAACTTTTTAAGATGAATAATAAGATGGGCATTTTGTAATTCTTTTCCTGGCTCGGAGGGGGCGGGGATGGGAGATGTATCCTATAGTTTAAAAAGAAATCTTTTAGACATATCTTATTCAAAACTCTTCCAGGCCATCTCTAAAATTGCTTATTCTTGTTCAGAAATATCATTTCAGACTTCACAAAAACTTTTTTGGATCTTCCAGACTTTTACTAGACCTTTTAAGACTCGTTAAGATAAGCAGTAAAATGGGTCTTTTCAACTTTTTCCGGTGGTGCTGGAGGAAGAAGTGAATACTTTCAGACTATTTAGCTCTTTAAGACGATTCCAGAATTGTTTAAGGCTATCTGTAAAACTTTTTTGGATTTAAGATTATTCCGGACTCGTCCAGACTTTCACAAAACCTTTTGAGACTCGCTGAGATGAGCTGTTGAATGAGTATTTTCAACTTTTCCCCCAGTTCAGGTAGAGGGACATATATATTTTTAAAAATCAGTCAAGCGTACTTTATTTTTCAATACTCGTCCAGAACTGTACCAAATTATTTGTACAACTCTTTGGGATTTGTTTAGATTATGATTTTACGCTCTAGAGAGACTTTTTTAGACTGTTTCAGACTTTTCCGAGACTCTTACAGAATTATCTAAGATTTTTTAAGACTCGACAAGGCACTAAAACGTTAAACAAGTTTTGAAAAACCTTAAAGAGTCTCAAAAAATATTGAATCCATCTCTATAAGCATTTAACCAGACTGGAGGAGTTTCAAAAGTCTCCGTGAACCATAGAGTAGTCTCACAAATTTTCGGTCATGTTTGTAAGAGTCCTTAAGAAGTCTTAAAAAATCTGAAGTAGGATTGGAAAAATCTTAATGAATTTCGAAGAATCTTAAGCCTATCTGGATAATTTTCAAAGGATTTTCAATAAGTATGAGAAAGTCTCAATTAGTCCTAATAATGTGGAGAGTAATTTTTGAAAATCTCAATCAAGCGAGGATTAGTCTTGAAACGAATTTCGAAGGCCCTTAGAAATGATAAAAACATAAATTCAGCCATCTTGAAAAGTTGTAAAGAAGATTTGAGAAGCCTAAGAGAGTCAAAAAGTTCTAAACCCATCCAGACGGATGTCAAAAAAGATGGAGTGAATCTAAAAAACCCTGAAACAGGAAACATGGTTATGAAAAAATATCTCAGCGATTTTGAAAGAAGGGTAGAAAATAATCAAAGAATCTGAAGAATCTTTTAAAAGTCTCGAGACTTGGGATGGTGTTGACCGTATTTATAAGATCTGTAAAGAGTCTTAAACACGTCTTGAAGATTAAAAAAAAAATCTAAATTACAGCAACAGCCTTCAAGAAGCCTTTGAAGAGTCATAAACAAGCCTTGAAGAGGTTTAATAATGTTAAATTGATTCTCGGATCATCAGGCTATATCAGGACATCGAGAATTTTCCTGATTGCCCAGCGGGCCACTCCACTTCTGTTTTCCGCAGAAAAAAAGGCCTGGTGAAGTCTCCAGAAGTAAAGTGCAGTATAACAGAAAAGGAGTTAGCTGTATTTTTCGGATTTTTCTACTCCTTGAGCACAGTGAACTGTACCCCCATACATACATATAAAGAGCTACTAAAAATTACTTTAAAAAACTATTTATCGGTAATGCAGTAGTGTAACTGATGCTACTGAACCATTACTAACAAGTAACAACTACTGAAATGCTACTTGTCAAAATTACTACTGAAAACTACAGGCTAGTAGTTTCTAGGATTAACTACTGAGGAAACTACTTGTCAAAATTATTATTACTGCTAAGTACTGAGTAATAGTTTCCAGTAGTAATTAATAAGGCTGCTTGCTACAATTAATACTGAAAAATACTGAACAATTGTAGCTATTGGCAGCGAGACTTTTTAAAGAATACCGTTCTCAAATTCGACTTTTCCCTCTCAAAAATTGGACCATTGACTTTGCTGGAAAAATTGAGAAAAGGGGTTTCTCGGGTCGCTGATTTCGAAAATTCAGTCAGGTTTCTGATCCAGTTCCAATGTGGGTTTGTACATACAAGTTGGATCCACTTGTGTGTGTCTAATTAACCCGACTAGAGAAATGGAACGAAGCATCGGAACAGGGATTTCTTGGGTCCTCGATTTCCAAAATCCAATCAGATTTTCGATCCGACTCTCGTTAGGCCTTCGATAAGTCAAATTTGAACATTTGAATGAGTAGCATTGACCTGACTAGGAAATTTGAATCAAGTTTTGAAATACGGGAATTTCCGCTGCTGAATTTGAAATAAAATCTGATTTACGATCCGGCTCTGATTTAGACCGTGAAATTCAAATTATTTGTTCGATCTACTCTAATGTGAGTCCAACATTTTCTCCTCGGAGTATAGCAGAGTGCAGTGATTCGCAAAACTAATTTATACTTCATACAGTTCTGGGCAGACAGAGTCACAACCACTTACAGCAGAGGCTTCCGAGAAGTGTGTAATCGGTCGCCAGTATCTGAAAGCTGTAAATGGGTAAGGCGCTACTTGCCGGTGCTCGTTGAACTCACCGTCATAAGCCACGTGGCTAGTGATATGGGTATTCGACAGGAAGATAGCGCAGTTGACCTAGCCGATTCCCGGCAAGAAGAGAAGAGGGCTAAGGCAGCCCTAAGAGGCTCCCCGATGTCCCTGATGTAATGCTTGAAGGGGCGGTTCCAGGGCTCGAGTGAGAACAAATGAAAAGAGAAGGTATGCAGCTAGTATTCAAATAAAAATTAATTTTCCGGCTCGAACTAACTTTTTTCGACTAAACTCTATATCTTAAGGATTACTCTAGTATATAGAAAATTAGGGGACTGGTTGGCCGAGTGGATAGCGCGTTGGTCTCGGATTCGAGCCCACGTAGCAACTCCCCAAATTTCGACCTAGGCCGGTTTTTCGGCCAGAAGGGAAGAGTGCTAAGACAGCCCTAACAGCCTCCCCGACGTCTCTGAAGTAATGCTCGGAAGGGCGGATTCCAGGGCTCGGGTTGAGAGCAAGTTAGAAAAGAAGAAGGAGTATATAGAAAAATACAGATTTATAGGCAATTCTATGTCAGAGATGTAAGTGAAGTCGAAACAAAATTCAGAATCCGAAATTGGTATTCTAAATCATTCTCCCCCGGATTCTTTCATTATTTTATTATTATTATTATTATTATTATTTTTTTTGGCGGATTCGAATTCTTGGATTCTAGTATTTTTTACAGAATTAATCACGTTTCTGTTTCCGTAGAATCCATATCGGAATTCTGAGTCCACATCAGGATTTTGATATATAAGAAGATTCTCTATCCATATCTAAATCCGAGAATTCTGAATCAGAGTACATATCTGAGTCCGGGAATTCAGATTCAGAATAATTTGTTTCTTGGATTCGGATTCTTCTTGAATTCAAAAATTCTTTCTCCAGTATGGATTCGAGCCCTTGAATTCGGATTCTTCGGATTCTAAAATTATCTTTTGAATAAGAATCCGAATTCGTTGATTCGGATTCTTTGTGAATATTAGCATGCTTTTAGCTGAATTCGAATTCTTTTATTTTGATACAGGATTCGTCAAGGATTCAGATTCTTGAATTTAGATTTGGCTCTTTATAACTTTGTCCTATGTTTAACTTCAGCCTGCCCCGATCACTAAAGTTTTTTGATGTCAGAAAAACATTGGCTGGTGTATTTTTACACAAACAGGAACAATAATATAGTTATTTGTAATTGATTTAAGACCAATTTATCTAACTTTTTTTTATTTTTCATTATAGAGTAGACTGTATTTTTTGCCACAAAAATTAGACCACTTACTACGTACTTACTTGGTATTGAAAAAATGATCATAAGTAAGAAAAAAAAAGTGAACAAACACGATGCCTTCGTATAATATGCTTACCTGCCGAGCGGCCAGTGTGAGATGCAAGTGTAATACTGCGATCGTCAAAAAAAGTACAAATTTCATCGTTGATTTTAACTACTCGATGTGCTTTGAATGAAAATAAAGAACGTTGAAATATTTTAGATAAGATTCTATTCGTAACTAGAGAGGAACTTTATCCAGAAAATACTATACAAAATCTAATTTTAGATGCTGGTTATATACCCAAATTTTTAGCGGGTTCGCAATATTTCATTGATATTTATGTGTTTCAAAAGTATTAATAATTCAACTTCTTCGAGGATAGGCTGAATAATATAAACAAAGATTTTTTGGAGAAATGAGTTGTTGTTTACCCACGATAAACTATAGTTCTGTGTGTTTGATAAAACTGAGGTCAAATCTTGGCTTCGTTTGTACATGTTAGTCGAATCTGAAAAAAAGAAATTCTTCAATTTTGAAGGTCCTGAATTCGCAGTTTGCTCAATAATAAATAATATTTAAAAAAATTGCTCAGAACGGTAAAATATTGTTTACTGAATACACACATAGCTGGTGTTCGGCAGATTTAGGCCGAATCTTGGACATGTTTGTACATGTTCTTTGGGTCTACAAATAAAAACTTCTCAAGGTCCTGAATTCGCTGCTCGCTTACTATTTTCTAGCTTCGAATGAGGACTATCGAAAAATCAGAATTTCTTACACTTGCTAATTTTAAGAATCCCCTCATGTATACAGGTCGATCTTCAGATGTGCGAATGACTTACACACTAGCGTTGATTTCGGACCTAAGTGTGTGAAGTCCAGATTGTTCTTTATGTCGATCGGACAAACATGCACTCCTAGTCTAGCATTAGTACAACCTCAAATAAAAAGAAACCAGCGAATACAAGATGATTCAGAAAGATATCCCCAATCCGGGTAACAGGCTCCGTGGGGCTAAAGCCTGTATTTTTCCACCATACACGGGATCCCCAAAAAGAAAAAGAAAAACAAAAATTGTTCCATTGATAAATAACACTTCTTTTTCTAAATTAGGGGCGAAAAGTGAAAGAAAATAATACTCTGATCTGAAAATTCTTTATTTCGACTGTCAAGGGCTAGCAGGACAGGGAAGATTACACGAACTCGAGTTAGCATTGGAAAAAACAAAATGGGATATCGTGGGCCTATCCGAAATTAGAAGGGAAGAACAAGCGGCAATTATTTTTACGACTTCGGATAATCTTTGAAACGCTGAGTCTAGGGATAACAGGTACGAAGAATCATTTCTACCCTCTCCTTCAACACCACCCAATTCGAGTAACAGCGAACTCCTTTTATTTTGCTTCACAAAAAATATCAAGGTACCCCCTCCCCCTGGAAAAAATAGAGATCAACACTTTTGGTTGAGGGAAATGATGAGCTTCAATCAGCTTCAAGCTTATTTTGGCAGAATGTTGTTGAGAGTGGCTTTTCAGCTGACATACCAAGAAGTCAAACGCAATCTGTTTTATACGGAGAAGAAAGAGGAAATGAATCTTCCATAAATTTGTTTTCGATGAAAATCTTGAGATCTGCGTCATCTGTCACTGAACTGTATAATAAAACATTTACCTTGGAACGTATAACTGGGTCATTCTCCAGAAACTGAGAATATTAAGGTGACGTTTCTTTTTTGTTAGATTGCCCCCTCTCCCCGTTAATACTTAGTTTATACGTCGTAGAGAATATTCAAGAAGCTTGCAGAGCAGGAGCATCAGTATTTAGAGAGGGGTGCGATTTTTGTTCACGATTCATGACGAAAGCACTGATATCCACTACGGACAAACAGCTTCAAGAATTTTATTTTCCAGGGAATTTAAAAAAATTATGTAACCACATGCGCCAATAGCTACGATCTAGCACCTGGGTCGTGTTCAGGGATCAAAACAGTACACGTAGTGCCATTTGTTGTGCTGAAATATGTAGGAACGTATGCATCAGTCTAAGACTGACCACCACGATGAATTGAAAACACTGGTAACAAAACTTCACGCCATCCCCTCTGGAAATGTGAAGTCCTTTTGGTAGCAAATTGAACCCCTTAAAATGTACTTCCAAACTTCCTGAATAATAATACCACTTTCTTGGAAAAAACAACTTGAAACAAAAACTGAAGAAAATATTACAGGTATTGAGACAAAATCGTAACATCCACGACGATGGACACATTCCTATGCATTTTTTCTATTCAAAATATGGTCATTGTCTTGGCATATAAATTGGACTGATGGAATTTGTTCCATATGTTATTATGTAACACAAAATAACACTCCCCCCCCCCCAAAAAAACAACAAAAAAAAACAAAAACACCATAAAAATCGAAAGTTACGGATCAAAATTTGCTAGTTACAAAATATCCTCAATTTCTGGCGAATGATTCACCTACTGTATTGATGCATGAAACGACTTGTTGAGAAGGTTGGAGATGGTCCAAATTTAATCAACTAAAATTGTCAGTTATGCCACTTGGAATGCATGTTTTAAATTGAACAAGGTTAATGGACTTCATGAATGAGATCACACCGAACGCTATCTACGCAGCTTTGACGGTTGTGGTTTTACTAAGGGTCAAAACATTTTCCCCCCACACTAAAAAGCCTGGGCGCCTCACTAATTTTGGAAAAAAAAGCATTACGCGGATCATTTAAGATTGTAAGTCCAGAGCAGTACAAATTCGTCAAAAATACTCGCAAATCCCTTCATGTTTTGTCACAAAATGAATCAAGCAACTGAGATTTTTTAAGGTGACTTTTGGAAACAGACAATAAAGGAACTAGAACTCGCTTGTTTTGCCTGAAATTTTGTATATTTCAGGGACAAAATACATTTCATGTTTTGAATTTTTCTGATTTTGATGTTTTTTCTCTCGAATTTTCATCGCAACCTTTCGATCAGTCTTATCTAAAGAGATCAAGATATTTTAAGAATCTTGACGAATTTACGTCTAACGTACAAGAATTATTCGAAGACTCGCAATATCAAATTAGATTCAATCTTCAGTTTTGTCGAATCTTCCAAATTTTGAGATTTTTTTCTCAGTATTTCGATATAATTCCACAATTATTTTATGAACTTCGAGATGTTTCCAAAATTTTCATTATAACTTTCTGATTAGTTTTTCAATGTGAACAAAAGTTTCCATGAATCTACCTCCATTTCTGAATACGAGTTTGTGTGAGGACGTGATACCGAATTAAGTTTGATTTTTTAAATATTGTTGAATTTTTCAAATTTTCAGACATTTTAAAAATTTTGTTTATAACCATGGGGTGATTTTTCTATTGAGACTACATCGAATTAGGTCAATTTCTATTTTATAGAATTTTTTTTCGAATTTTGAGACCCTTTCGAAAGTGGATTTGATAATTCTTCCGAGGTGATTACAATTGTTCATAAAACCTGGCTGAATTTCTTGTATTCAAATTGATTGAAGCCTCCTAATATCAAATTAAAATCAATTTTTAATTTTGTTAAATTTTTCAAATTTAATACAATTTTTCAAATGTCAAGATTTTTTAGAAGTTTTCTCAAAGTTCCTCCAAAAAGACTACATACCACTTTTTATAAATATGCCTAAGATTTCGTATTTTTTTTTAAAGAATTTTGATACTGAATTAAATTTAGCGTGAAAATCTTCAATTTAAAATTTTTATCATAGGTAACTTTTGGCTTATGTTTTCACTGTGACTACAATTTTCCGTATTTTCGTATTCTAGTTGATTAAAAACTCTTGATATCGAATTGAATTCAGCTTTAAATATTGTCAAAATCTTCATTTCAAAATTTTTGTCATAGCCCATGGATTATTTTTCCACGATGACTACAATTTTCCGTGACTTTGGATGGATTTCTGTATTCGAGTTGATTAATGATTTCTGATATCGAATTACGTTCAATTTACTGTGATAAACAAATGTTGGTTCAAAAACGTGGTCGAGGTTAGAAGAATTACAGAAAGGATTGCAGTTCTTAGGCTACAACTGAACGGAAAGGACGTCTTAACAATGATCCAGGTCTACGAGTATGCCCCAACAAATGTGGCCCTCGAGGAGGCAACAATCGAGTTTTATAATCTTGTTGAGGAAACTCTGGAAGAAGCCAAGGGGTGTTATACTATTGTGGCAGGGGATTGGAATGCAAGAATCGGAACGGACCTACCCTTCTCAAAAAATGTTGGGAAATTTTGCATGGGTTCGTCTAGTGCCAATGGCGAAAGGCTGGCGCAGTTTGTGTCGGAGTATAACTTAAAAATTATGAACACATTTTTTGAAAAAAGATTGACTAGAAAATGGACATGGTGGTTCCCAGACCACCAAACAGAAAATGAAATTGACCACTTTTGGATAAACGAATTTGGTGAACGTAATAGCGAAACGAAAACTATACAGCATTTTAGGAATATTTTAGGGGCCCACTCTCTTCCAAATACGACATTTTTGAGTTTAGTGCCAAACTACATAATAGAGTATCAAATTCAAATTCTGTGGTCTTGAAATTACCCAGCCGATATCGCGATTCAGAGATTCGTATCACTGAAAGGTGTGAAAAGTTCAGTAAAGAATGTCATATTCGATACTGAAAAACACAAATTCTAAATTGTAATATCTAAGAATCCGGGAGAGGAAAAGACTCCTTGGAAATAAAGCTGTCTGCAGGAAAATTTGTAATCATTCAATTTGCCGAAGACGGTGAGACTAAAAAATATTCTGAGAATTATATGCCTTCTATCACAAGGCATGTGATAATGTATAGCAATATGAATGATCACTTTCAACTCCCCTACCCCCATTTTGAGCGTTGTCGCAAAAAAAGGATCAGAGATTTTTCTTGTGTAAGATTTAATGAAGAGCAATTTTTGTTTGGAAATTTTCCGCTTATGTTTATTATTTTCCAAGTTTAATCGAAAAACTGATTTTGAGGAGGTTCGACCCCGTAGGGAACGAAGCTCTACTGAAATTCTTAAAAACTTCCAGTATGTTGACCAGGATGGTCAACCATACTTCCTCACTAAATTTCATCCTTTCCGAATTTCCGCTAATTCATTTGTAATTAACCTGGGTAGCCCTGGCATATTAGGAAACCAACTGACATTTTTGGATATCAAAGAGTTTTCTTTTAACTTCTTGGTCTCGTCGTCAGATGAACCGCAAGGCGTTCCCTCGTTTTCAGACCATAACTCGGGAACCATTGCTCGTGAAAAAAAAAATCCATAATAAAATAGTTCTACACCACATTTCTCGTGCGAAAAATTTTTTTCAATTTTTTTCGTATCTGCATTAAAACTGCCGAAGAGTGGAGGTCAAAATGACCCTCTTCCAAATTACCATTGAACACCAACCTTCTGGAGAGAAAACTAGTTTTTCAACTATTCCGCTATTTTACTATGCTTTGTAATTAAAATAGTTCCGTGCAATTTTTTTCATCCCTTCCTAATTATTTTGAAAATTGTAGTTTTCATGCATCTTGCTTTATGAACGGGGTAAAACGCTGACATCTCACGAACTTCTATGATTAGGAACGATACTATGGGGTGTGGGGGTTGAACCATCCCCCACCAATAATTTGGCAGTCGGTAAATTTTGAAACTGTTCATTTGAATTTTTCATTGTTCAAGAACGTTTGTTCGTTTGTTTGTTTGCTTTTTTTTTCAATTAAAAAATACTTCGATTGAAAAATAGGCAAATTTTCAATTTTTTTAAAAATGTTGCCGGCAAATTTCTAGTTTTCAAAAAATATTTGTAGATAAATTTTTCTTCTTCACCCCCCCCCCCTGAAAGTCAAATCTTGTCTCTGTCTCTGACGATTTGAAATGAAGTCGAGGTATCATTTCTGGTGTTTTTTGGCCCACCGTTTTCATTTTTGTCATCAGTTTTCCACCAAGTTTAAAAATGAGATACCTGTGTAATAGGGGAGGGGGTAAAAATTTCGTCGAATACGATACGGGGGTCGAATATTAGGTTCCGAAGGTCTTTGAATTTAGTTTGACCGAGTTTTCCAAACTACAACCCCTACTGTAGGGGGAGGAAGTTGAATTTAGAAAAATGTCACATGGGTCTCTTGTTGGGTTCTGAAGGTTGTGGGACTCAATTTCGTTATCATTTTCGTCCTTATTTGAAAATTAGAGAACCTAGATCCTTAGGATAAGAGGAAGGGAGGGGATGTAGATTTTTGTTTAGTACTATATGGATATTGAATTCAGATTCCATATTTGTTCCCGATATTTATAAGTAACCCAGTCGGATTTTTCGACGTATGGTGCCTACAGAAGATGGAAAAAGGGGGAGGACTTGCAATTTCAAAAATTTTTAAAATGAAGTATGGGTGTTTTCTGTTGGATTATGAAAGCCGCTGAACTCAATCTTGACAACATTTTCAGGGTTACTTGCAAAATTAGGAACCCAGGTAGGAATGATAATGAGAAGTAGGGTCTGGTGGGCCGAGTGAACAGCACGCTGTTCTTGGAATTCGGAGGTCCTGGGTTTGAGCCCACGTAGAAACTCGCTATATTTCAACCTAGACCGGTTTTTTGGCAAGAAGAGAAGAGAGCTAAGTCAGCCCTAACAGCCTCCCCAACGTCTCTGAGTTGATGCTCGAAAGGGCGGATTCCAGTGCTCGGGTTGAGAGCAAAACAATTAGAAAAGAACATTCAGGAATGATAATGTGAGGAGAAAAAGGGGATGACAACAATGATCGTAAAATGGGATTGTAGCTAACGGCTCCGAAAAAAAAACAATCGTACAGGTTGTTCATATTCCCTCGGATAAAGAATCCAAGCTCACAGATTACCCAATTCAACATCTATTGACACTAAAATTTTCTACTGCATTCAAAATTTACCTAATATAACCAATTTATAAATTTTCGAGTTCACAATTTCCGATTTTTAGAGTTATTTCCGGATCTGACCGTTTAGAGTGCCACCAAACAGGGTTCAGTCCAAAAACTATTGTTATTTCGAGATGGTATATAATTTATAGATTCATGAGGTCGTTGAAATAATTTTTGGAAGTTATTTTCGGATCTGACTTATCCTACCTCCTAAGGAACTACTACAGGGGGTTTGGAGTCAAATATGCAAATCATAGTAATTTTTTTTATTTTTGAGAAGCTTGATAAATTTTGAAGCCCCGTCCCCTCCCCAGGTTTATTAATCTAATGTGAAAATCGAACAGTCTCATTTCTTCGGTTGAAACGTACGTGGGTAGTTAAAGATTTTAGGAGGTGACCCTTATATAGCTTTTACTTGAGAAGAAATTGGTGTCAGAACTTGGTTTTCAGTTTCTCATCAGGTAAGATCAATGAAAAAAAATTTTAAAAAACCTAAAAAACACAATAGTTTTTTGAGTGTCCAGGTATGAGCCATCCCACTCTAAAAATGCTGAGAATTGGCACGAAGGTGGGGAATACATGGAGAAATATTAAAAAATTAACATTTTTTTGCCAGCTCAATTTTCAAAATCGATTTTGGAGGCCAAAAAAGGGTAGAAAAAATTTCAAAAAAATTAGTTGTATGTATACTGAGAGCTTTCACTTACATACCAAATTTCCTACCGTTCGATTAGAACATGCCCAAGATTGAGCTGATAGTGTAAAAATCATATATTTCGAGGCCATATACCTCAGAAGGAGGTAGGATTGTGACGATGGGCTCTGAAATTTCTTCGTTTACCACTGAATATCGTTTTATTTTTATTTTTAATTCACAAATCTATAGAGGAGGGCGAGAATAGCATTTTAAAGCTGTAAAATATTGATGATGTGAGTTCTTTATGTCAAATGTAGTGGCATTCGTGAAGTATAACTCTGTAGTCATTTACAAACTATTATGCCGAATTTTAATATTTTATGAACCTTATTGACCTTCCCTCCACCCCTCGTCTTATGCTACTAGGGTTCCTAATTTTGGCAACTTAGGTAGAAATGAGTTCAGCCGCTCACATAATTTCAACAAAAGGCTCCGAGATTGAATTCTTCATATCTTCGAAATACAACTAGTAACCCCTCTTCATTCTCGTCTTTTGTAAATGCTTTAATTTGAAAAATACGACGGAAGTGCATAAATTAATAAAAGAAACGAATTCAAACTCAAAACTATTGTTTTATTGTTTCTGGAAAAGTATTTTTACGCAGATTCCGAATCTGACCTTAGAATTTCAATACATGTCATTTTCCATAATCGAAAGGTTAACTGAAAAGTAGGAAAGGCGAAATTCAGACCTTACGAAAGTGAATATAAAACAATTGGTTTAAAAAGGCCATCTCGGTCCCAAAAAACCTTCCCCAAATTTAAAGGCTGGATTCTAAATCCGCACAAAAATTGGTCCGAAACAAGTTTTCACTTTTTTCTAAGAAATTTCTAAAAGTGTTGAAAATGGACTCCAAAAACTAAAGATTGCATTTTTGGCCACTCTAAAGGCCATTTACGAAAAGAAATTGAGGATGCAGAACACCCCCTTATATTTAGGATTTATGTTCCCAAATTTTCAAGTAAAGCTGATAATGATATCGAAAATGGGTTCCGCATCTTCAAAACTGAACATGAGCCACTCCAAAATTTTTTTAATTCAACCTTCCTCCTCTTCAGTAGTGGCCGTATTCGGAGAATAAGACCGAAATCATATCGAAGAAGAAGCCAGCGATCTTTATAACCTCTATTATTCGAGTAAACTGGTGAAGTAGCTGGAAAAAATTTTTTCTCCACAAAGCCTATGTGAAATAGTCGTTTGGAAGGACGTTATTTCGTACCTTCATTTTCAGCAGTTCTAATGTAGATACGAAAAAACTGAAAATAATCTTTCGTGCCGGAAATGTGCAATAATTTTGTTAAGAACATTTTTTTGGTATGAGCCATGGTTTACGAGTTATGGTTAGAAAACGAGAATGAGGTTACTTAGGCTCACGTGTGCGCGACTCCCAGCAGAGGCAGACTCAGGAACTTTCTTGCTGTTTACACGGAAGCCGAGTCGAAGACGTTGAAGAAATATTTTATACCCAGAAATGTAGGTTGCTCTATTTTTCAATCTAATATTCGTGGGCTAGGAATATTAGGCTTTCTTACATTTTTGTTGAAAATAAGTAGACACTCTTTAAAGCTTTTCCAGTCTTTCTCAAATACTGTTCCAAACTTATGTAAGACGTCATGACTCTTCCAGTAGTGCTAATTACTCTTTCACACTCTTTCGAACTTGATCACTAATTCTTAAAACTCCGCATAAATGGTTAAGACGATTATAAATTCGTTACACCTCTTAAGAACTCATTTGTGTGGTATCCTGACACTTCGGTTTTGTGGATATGACCAAATGTCACAAAGTCGTTTCCTCTTCCAAAAATTCCCCTTACCTTTTCCTAACTTTCCCGCTGTGGCCTTTAAGCTCACTTGTTTTTCGTTTTCCCATCGTCTCCTAACGCCACCTATCTTATTTTTCTTGTAATTTCCTAGCGCCATCTAGTTTGTTTTTCCATTTTCCCGAGTGTTATCATTTTTCAACCTTTTTCCTACCTGGCTGCGAAGTGAGGTTGGCGAGGTTCTACGTCCGGGAAGAGAGAACGAGGGAAGGGCACTCGGTCAGAGACCAAAAGAAGGATTGAACGTTTAAACGAGAAAAACTCTTGAAGTTAAATTAGTAATTTCGGTTAACGCCAAATTTTCTCGATTTTCTACTCCGCTTCGTGTTATACTCTCAAGACGTGCTCCGGATCCGATCACCGACCTACTCGCTTACCGTGATCCACCAAGCGTCTCTCGCATCTCATCACCGTGCTGTACCCTGTAAATAAAGTAAGCGTTTCGTGTCCCCACGTCTTTCTTTTATTGGCATTTCCTGTAAGGTGGAGGTACGGCAGTTCCCCGACTGACGAGGTATTCCTAGGTCACCCCGAAAGACTTCCCTCCCGAGACCCGAATCAAAACGCTCCGTGGTACGTATCCTGCACGCCCTGTGACCCAAGAGCTAGTCGAGGCACAGTGGTCTATCCCGGTTCTCTTATGTTCGGAAGCCACCTAGGTGTACAATCTGTTTAAGGTTACCACATTTGTAAGTTCCTAAACTTCCTTATAACTTTTTAGGATTCCTCGACACAGGAGATTCTTCGATTTTATTACGTTTGTTTTTGTAGTGTTTTCAATTTCATGTTTCCTCTCCGGAAGAGGAAATGGTCCCACTGCCTCAACTGGGTATCTGCACCTTTTCAAAACTCTGTAATCACCTTCTCTCGGGTTTCCATGTGGCTGCATGTGATTCTCCCAAGAGGAAGGTAAAACAGCTACTGGTTTACGTACTTATATACTGGTGAAACAGAATAACTTGTGAAGGGAAGTGAGCCATCTGTTAAAAAAAAACAGGGGTGTCGAATTCGTTGGACATTTTCTGGTGAATCGAGGACTGGAAAACTTCTGCCAACATGTGTGAGAATCAAGTCTCAAACACTATTCCCCTAATACCAATATTTATACAGAAACATGTTTGTAAACAGAAAACAGCTCCATAAAATAAGAGTAGATAAACTGAACAATTGAACAAAACAAATATAATACAGCAGACGACGATCGACTGAAAACGTTTCATAATTCTGTTTGCATATCAGAAATTTATCATCTTTTGATAAACGAGAAGAAAAAGAAATCATTTTAAAATTAAGGAGACAAAAAATAAACAACATAGACATTGTGTTTTTGCGCTTGCAGGCACCAAGCGAAAGCCTGTCCTATTTAACTTCCCAGGAAAACAAATATAAGCTGTTCAACTGAACACGTTTCAAGACCGCACCATTGTTGACGTTTTAGGAGCCTCTCCGCACATAAAGAGAGATATTTCATTCATGAAATTGACAGGTTTTGAGAATTATATATTTTTTTGTCATCGTTCGGACATATTGTACCATTTGTCTTTAGGCAGATAGGTATCGGTGTTAAAAAAGTAAACGGAAAAAATACAGAAAACGTCGATCAACTGAAAAAATCTCTCAATATTGTTATGCTGGCGATTATTCATCATCTCATCACGCAATAGAAGACGATTTTCAATATTTACTGGTAACATTTGTTGCTTTTTCGCAAACGGTCAACACATGAAGTTTATTTATTCAAGGTCCATGTCACGAATTTGGTAATAATTTTATACGTATTTTGTACCATTTGTGTCAACAAACCGAAACTTTGTTTTTTTCGAAATTCTCAGAAAGTGGTTGAGTACAAGATCCGGGGAAGATCATTCACGGTGGAATAAAATTAATACAAAAAAGGCAGAATTCGACCCGAGGAGTCGTATATGTTTTTAGCGTCCGTCTCCCAATTGGAATTTTTCAATATCTCAGAGGGTGTTCAGTTCGAAATGCGTGAAACGAGGAGGAACAAATTATAAATAAAATCATGGTACTGTGCCCTAGAAAGGGGTAAAATTGACTCGAATTACAAAATCGAACGAACCATTAATATAGAGTAAGAGTTGAGTCGCTGATTCCTAACATCCCATCAGACATTCCATCCAACTTCGATTTCGACTAAAAAAGCCAAATTTTACCTTTGGAAAGAGCGAGAACTTACACAACTCTGAAAATAGTTTTCCTATAGCTGCCTTAGAAACATCATAAGGGGGGGGGGGTAAAAAAGTGAAAGAAAGAGTCTGACCGCTGCATGGAAAGACGCCGCATTCGATTTTTATCCGACTTAGATTTGTTCCCTTTAATAAAAATTTTATTTTGGAATGAGTAACCCTAACTTGGTTTCAGAAAATCAACCAAAATATCGAAATTGGAACAGCTTTTGGGTCGTGTTGAACTACCGTTTAACTTTGGGCCCCAACTTGGAATTTCTCTCTTTATAAAATGGACCCAGTTCGCTGAGCTTACAAAATCGAACAGTTTGTTGAAATAAAACGTTTTGCTCGCTCATTTTGAACATCACGAAATACTGATCTGATTTCAATTTATTATTTTACTAGTAGCCCACCATATATCTCTATACTGTATATTTAAAAAAAAGTGAAAATTACAAAAATTTATAAAGTTATCATATTACAGGACCTCCTTCCACCATACATGCAATTTTATAGCTTCCAGCTTGTACTTGGATTTTTAAATTATTAAACGAAGTTGCCCGCGACAGAGCTACCTACGTATAATTGTCCATGACTGAAGACATACTCGGATAGATACATCCCAACCTTCTCCAGCGTCTGTCCCTGGGCCTTGTTGATCGTCATACAAAAGGCTAACTTTATTGGAAATTGTCTCATTTTGAATGAAAAAAGGCAAGGTGGAATCCGCTGGGAACAGGTCCACTCTTGGGAGTAATATCCTTCGACCGCACTCCACCCTAGTTATTATTTCCAGATCCAGTGCATTCGTGTACATGTTTCTCACAATTAGTCGTGTCCCATTCAGCAGTCCAAGTGCCACATTCATATTACAAGTGTAATTTATTTGATGGTAAACCTGTCAACGCCAGACTATCCAGAAATGCAACGGGGAATTGCAGGATTTCACTGTCAGTCTATTCACGCTCGTGTAGGTTTTGGCTTCTTCAGGAATCAAGTCCCAAATCTTGTCGTTGATCTTCTGACAATGATCATTCTTTGGTGCCCGAATTGCAACATTAGAAAATTTCAGGACATCCTCTGGAGTGTCAAACTTTTCACCATAGACATCTCTTATAATGTCCTGAGAAATTATGCTTGCAGGTAATTCTATAATGCCCCCATTTTCAGAGCCCGAATGAGGGAAAGTACCATTACCTATCTGCAGCTAGAATTCTGAGAACGCTTTTTCTCCTGCTTCCGCTCGCATGTTCTGGGTCAGTCTCAGCATCTTGAATATAGGCCATAAAGGAGAAAATTTGATGGAATTAGCAATTGTAGCAGCTGTTGAACCATGTGGAACTACTGGCGGAACCTGCCTAAAATTGGTCTAGTAGTTCGTGAGTAATAGACAAATGAGTGGAAGAAATGCGTGTGAGTAGTGAGGTTGAGTTGGTTGTTACCTCATAACTCTCCTCAGACTGAACGGATTTGAGTGATCAAAAAAGCATATGAAAGAGGTTGCTTTATTGAGTGTTCTTAGACTAAGATGAACTTTGTAGGTCAAGTAGTTCGTGAGTAATGGACAAATGAGTAGAAGAAATGCGTGTGAGTAGTGAGGTTGAGTTGGTTGTTACCTCATAATTCTCCTCAGACTGAACGGATTTGAGTGATCAAAAAAGATTCATAAAGAGCTTAATTCACCGAGTGTTTTAAGATCTTAACCAGCATTGTGCGATAATTAGGGCCTGAGATATAGGTGTTGAACTTCATAGAACCCAGTTTTTCAAACATATTTTAAATACGAGTATATAGATTTTATTACAGTCTTGAATAGACATTACGGGTATACGTTAGATATTTGTTTTTTATTTTACTTAGGTGAACCACCATCTATCCCGCCCACTTTTAGGCATAGGCATCTGTCGTATTCGGCCAGAGTCTCCTGTTTAGGGCACCGCTCGCCTAGTGAGAGCCGATATATCTCTTAATCTCATCTGTCCACTTGTGGGTGGCCTTGCTCACTTCCTTCTCTGATTCTGTGGGATTCAGTGCGTGGCCATCAGGTTCTATTTATTCCTGTCTCCTCTGGCCGCATGTCCTGCATAAATTTAGGCCTTTTAATAGTACATACAGGGTTAGTCGGTTTTACTACCGCCGTAGGAAAACTAGTTTTCGCGAAACCAGGTGCACGTTGTTTCGCCAGGGGAGCGGTCTCTTCGACAAGAATTTCATGAGAAATATTCGGGGAAAACTCCGATGGCTTTTGAAGAATTTTATCACGAATCGTCAGGAAAAACTTTCTAAATCTCCGAAGAATTACATCGAAAAATCTTCTTTAAAAAAAGTCCAGTGTTTTGCAAAGAATTTCCTCGAAAATCTTCGTGAAAATTATTTTCCGATAATTTGTAAAGAATTGCATTGGAAATTTTCGGAAAACAACTCCAATAATTTCCGAAGAATCTCATCGAAAATTTTTAGAAAAAATTTCCAATGTTTTCCAAGAAAGTTCATCAGTATTCTTCGAGAAAATTTCCTGACACTTTTTGAAGGATTTCACAGAACATATTCGGAGGAAAACTCCGATAGTTTCTGATGAATTTCGTAGAAAATCTTCTGGAAAAATGTTCGGTAATCTCCGAAGAATTTCATCGTAAATCTTCGGAAAAAATCTCAGATGATTTTTAGGCAATTTCATTTTAGTCCAATAATTTCGGAAATCTTTTGAAAAAAATCTCCATTGTTTTCCAAGAAAATTCATAAAAATTCTTCGAGAAAATTTCCTGATAATTTTTGAAGAATTGTATCGATAGCGCTCGGGGAATAACACTAAGAGTTTTGAAGAATTTTACCGAAAATCTTCTGAAAAAACCTTCGATTACTTCAAAGGAATTTCATGAAAAATATTCGGGACGGTTCCTCTAATTTTCAAAGATTATTTTTAACGAACTGTATCGAAAATATTAAGCGTATATTTCCGATCATTTTCAATGAATTTTAATCAGGCGAATTTTTCCTAAAATTTCTGACAAAATTCGCCTGAAATCATTGGAGATATTTCTTAATGATGTCCAATGAAATTCTTCGAAAATTATCGCAAATTTTCCTTGAAAAAGAGATTTTTCTCGAATATTTCCGATGAAATTTTTCGGAGATTCTTTGGAAAACACTGGATTTCTTTTTGAGAAGATTTTCGATGTAATTCTTCGGAGATTTAAAAAGTTTTTCCGGACGATCTGTGATAAAATTCTTCAAATGCCATCGGAGTTTTCCCCGAATATTACTCATGAAATTCTTGTCAAAGAGACCGCTCACCTGGCGAAACAATGTGCATCTGGTTTCGCGAAAAACTAGTTTTCCTATGGCGGTAGTAAAACCGACTAACCCTGTATGTACTATTAAAAGACCTAAATTTATGTAGGACATATGGCCAGAGGAGATAGGAATAAATGAAACCTGCTGGCAACGCACTGAATCCCACAGAACCAGAGAAGGAAGTGAGGGAGGCCACCCACAAGGTGGACGGATGAGATTAAGAGACATATTGGCCCTCACTGGGCTAGCGATGCCCTAAACAGGAGACCTAGGCAGAATTCGAAAGATGCCTATGACATGCATCATCAATTTGACATATTCATTCAAAAAACTTAGAAAATCAAATAAAAAAAGTCCGGGATAAATTTTAAGATTTTTATGAAAAAAACAGTTTTAACATTACCCACATGATGTAGTACCTTACTTATAAGGAATTACTAGAAGGTTATGAAATGCAATCCTTAGCTCAAAGGCGCAAATTTTCAGTTTTACCATTCTTACATAAAATTTTGATTTCAGATCTATCCAATTCGACTCTGCTCGAAAAAATAAAAATAACAGTACCTAGGATTCTCCGGCGATCTACAAATGTTTTTAGCATACCTAAGTATAGAACCGAACCCTATAAGAATTCTCTTATTATCAAAGGCATCACATTAGCCAATGAATTGAAAAAAAATTCCTACTATTGACTTTCTGGATACTAGCGCTTGTGGGAAGTGTGTATGTAATGTATGATGTTTGTCTGTGGTTCTGGGCGATATGGCGGGAGGAAATAATGCTATTATTATTTTTAGATTTATAATATTTAATTATTTACGGAAGAAAATTTCATTTTATTCATCTTTTAAAGAGTATGTAATACTTATTTTGCCTTTATTTAATTCGTTTGTTCTTTTCTTTTCGTGTCTGGACTCCTCCCTTCGTATGGTCTTGTCTTGCTGGGGAGGTCTACAAAATACAAATATACAAAAAAAAACAACAAAAAACCAAATCATGCTACCAGATTCGATCCAAAATTCTAACTACATGGGGAGAGGGTAATGTGTCTCGATCCGGGCCCTCCGCCACTAAAACTGGTTATTACTCAATACGAGTTGAAGCATAAGATTCGAGAATGATGGTACAAAATGGTACACGAAAAGAGTAAAAAATTATGATATTAAATTTGACCCGCTATTTCGAATGAAAGGAAGGGGTATCATCTCTCCAGCTCCCTCCTTCATACCAAAATATTCTAATATATCCCATTTGGGGGGGGGTGAAGAATAAAATTTCTGATCTAGGCTAACAAATGGTACTTGGAAAATGCGTTTTCAAAATTGTGGTACTCAATTTGACTTTAAACTAGGACTCGGGGACTGATGACACGGACCTAATTGATCAGACTTCAGAAAAACGTAGATATTGGTTTTTTCACATTTGCTGGCACCCGTTAGCGAACGAAGTACCGTGCTGTTTAATTTTACAAAACAAATACAAGCTGATCAATCGTTTACATTTCAAAAACCTACACCAATATCTCGGTACGCGAAAAGACACTTTTGTCCTTGAAATTGACGAGTCTTGAGAATTTTGGTTTCTTTGTATTGGTTTTGGCGTAATGTGCCCGCCTGTCTCTAGACAATACATATTATGTAGAATCGATGTTGATAAATGGAACGAAAATATATACGGCGATCGACTGAAAATGTGTCGCAGTATTATTTACAAGTTAACAATCATTCAAAGAATCAGAAGATGATTTTCGATATTTCTTGAGAGAAATTGTTTTTTGTGCGTAACTGTTGACCCAAGTTTGCAAAAAGGAGAATTAATGTCGACGAATGAAGCTGAAAAAAAATAATAAAAATTCAAGACGAACTTACCTGCACTAACAGAAATTTTCGAAACCGGGGAGGAGCTGATGAACCCTTAGGCCACTCTTTCATTTGATATTTTCGAATAAGGGTTGACTTCGCACGACGGAAAGGCCTCACAAAGCCTATAATAGGGGTGGGGGTGGGATAAGAATCACGAAAAGAAACCACTAGGCCTACATTTTCCCGAACATTGTGAAGGGGCTCATCCTTGAAGTATATTTGGATTTTAATTATATTTTGATTTTATATTTTGGTGACAAGTATTTGTTGTGACCAAGATGAAGAAAAGAATTCGAGTTTTAACATTTTGCCATCCGAGGATCTCGATTTTTGCCAATTAATGTTCATTTCGGAACGAGGACGTACCGATAGGCGAGGTAGGGGGCAACACCCCCGTATGAGTTTATCACTCAGTAGTTTGGATAATCTAATAAGTCAACAGTTTTTTTTTTTGCTTTAATACTTGGGGATTGAGTTGAGAAGTTGGGAAAATACAAGTCAGAGATTTGATTTTCTGCTTTGATATTTCAGAATTATGAGCTGAGTCAGTTGTTAGAAAAATCCAACACGTTAGAAGTTTGTTTTTTCTTTTTTGCTTTTATGTTTGGGAATTGAGTTGAGTCAGGTGGGACTTTCAGAATTTTTGCTCCCCCCCCCCAAAGGAAACACTCTTTGGTACGTCTCTGTATTGTGAAAGGTACCGACAGAAAATTTAATTTCTTCTGAATTTCCGAAACCGACCTGCAGAAATAGTCGAATAAAAATCTCTCATAGAAAATTTTTCTTTTATGACTGAAATCTTACTATATTCCGTAATTCAGTCTTGTTTTTGATTTCCTGTACGTTATCTGTGTCTGAGTTTGCCCATTATTTCGTTTTATTGTCAATTATTTTTGTAATTTTCGTATTTAATGTCTTACAACTTACTGTCTACTTGTATTTCGATTCTTGTTTATAATTTTGGTACATTAATAATTAAAATTTGAAGTTCCAAAAATAAATTACTTTTCTATTTCTCCCTCTTTTTTTGCCCCCCTCTCCCCGGAAAACTTCTTCGGTACGTCCCGGTGTTTTGGAAGCTACAGACAGAAAATTCCAGTTCTTGTGAATTCCCGAAACCGACCAGCAGGAAAAGTTGAATAAAATTCTCTCGGAGAAAATTTTTCTTTTTGACTGAAATCTGACTGCTCTGTAATTCAGTCTTGTTTTTAATTTCCTTTACTTTATCTGTGTCTGAGTTTTCACATTATTTCGTTTCATTGTCAATTATTTTTGTAATTTTAATATTTCATGTCTTGAAACCTACTGTTCACTTGTACTTCGATTCTTGTTTATATAATTTTGGTAAATTATCAACTATCATTTTGAAGTTTCAAAAATTAATTACTTTTTTTATTTCTCCCCTTTTTTTTAGTACAAATTTTGCACTATTTAATATGTTGATCCTCGATTATATTTTTAAACTCATTCCAGGGCCTTAGCTGACTTATTTTTTTGAGGTTAGGGAAAGACAACAGAGACAGCCAAAAAGTCGACTGAAATTTAAAATATTTCTGTTGAAACTTAAGAAAAAGTCTCCGCCTGTCCAATTTTTTTGGAAATTTTTAGGTACAGACTTTCCATTTGTAATCCAGTCTGGTTTTTAATTACCCCTACGTTATCTGTGTCTGAGTTTTGACATTATGTAACTGTCAATTATTTTTGTAATTTCAATATTTCATGTCCTAAATCCTACTGCTTAGTTACTTGTATTTCGATTCTTGCTTATAATTTTAGTAAATCATTAATTATCATTCAAAATTTCAAAAATGAACTACTTTTTCTATTTCTCTCCCCTTGTTTTAGTACATATTTTATACTACGTGGTATGTTGATTCTCGATTGTATTTTTAAGCCAATTGAGGAACGTACCTAGCTTTTTTTTTGGTGGCGAGTGGGGTTTGAGAGGGGATGATAAAAACCGCAAAATATAAACCAAAATTTAAAACATTTCTATCAAAACCTCAGAGAAAAGCCACCGCCTCCCCAATTGTTTTAGAATTTTCCGACCTACAGACGTTTCGAACAACATTTAGGGTTTGACGCACCGTCGCTTCGGCCCTCAACATGTATTAATAGGTTTGCAATTGAAAGGACAATAAATGAGTTCTGACTTTTGATTTGCCAATTTTTTGTTATGTCAATTTTCAGTTATGAATGGCAAATAATTTTGAAGTATTGAAACTCGTATAGTTTGCAATTTGAAAAAAATAAATAAAATTTCAAATGTGAATGTGAATATCCTGGAAATAACAGCTTTTTAATCCGACTCCGATTTGGGTCTTAAAATTCAAGGTTGAAGACCTTGAAGTGGACGAAAATGGTCCGATTTAGAAAGTTAAAAGTATCAACAATATCCCGGTTGATGCTGCAAATTCGACTTTTTCCACTGGAAGAGGCCAATGTAACGTTGCCAAAAAGATTGACCCAGGTATTACAATAATTTTAATTTTTAACTATAAAGAAAATATTCGAAAATTTCAAATAATCCAAATTTTAATTTAATTAATTATTAATTTAAATTGTTCTTCTATAATTAAAATTAATTTAAATAAATTGTTTATTATTATTACTTTATGAATTAAATTAGGATTTTTTCAATTTTTTTTTTTCTTAGAATAAAGGGTTTTCAGAACGCCTATTTTGAAAATTAAATTGAACTTTTTGCCTAACTTCGAGTCCCAAAATCCCCCCTCCTTCCAAGGAAAAAATCTTTGGTACGTCCCTATATTGTTAGAGCTACAGACAGAAAATTTCACTTCTTGGGAATTTCCGAAACTGACCAGCAGAAAAAGTCGAATAAAATTCTCTTGGACAAACTTTTTCTTTTTTGACTGAAATCCTACTATTCTGTAATTCAGCCATGTTTTTAATTTCCTGTACGTTATCTGTGTCTGAGTTTTCACATTATTCCGTTTCATTGTCAATTATTTTGTGGATTTTAATATTTCATGTCTTAAATTTTACTGTTTACTTTTATTTCGATTCTTGATTTTTTTGACCCAAACTGATAAATTTTTCCAACTCATTCCTGTGTACCTCCGGAACGGAGCGTCGCCGCCGAATTCGAACTCAGCGTGAAAAATTGAATTAAAAACAGTGATTACTTCAAAATTTTGGGTTTTTCCTAATTTTCAAAATTTCTCCATACTTATACATCATATTTTTTGGGGGGCTACAAATTTTCGGAGATCTTCGGAGTCGGCGCGGGGGCTAATTACTCAATTTTTCGGGGCGAATTAAAATCCGTCGTCAAAATTGAGCTGGAGTCATTTTGTCACCCAAACTGACCAATCCTTCCAATTTTTTCCGGTGTATCTCGGGAACGGAGCGTCGCCGTCGAATTTGACCATCGAATTCGAACTCAGCGCAAAAAATTGAGTCAAAGACAGTCACTAATTCGAAATTTTTGGTTTTTCCTATTTTTCAAAATTTCTCCATACAATACATCACATCTTTTTTGGGGCAAAAAAATTTTCGGAGATCTTCGGAGTCGGCGCGGGGGCTAATTACTCCATTTTTCGAGGCGAATTAAAATCCGTCGTCAAAATTGAGCTGGAGTCATTTGGTCACCCAAACTGACCAATCTTTCCAACATTTTCCTGGGTATCTCGGGAACGGAGCATCGCCGCCAAATTTGACCACCGTATTCGAACTCAGCGTTAAAAATTGAGCCGAAAACAGTCTTTAGTTCAAAATTTATGGTTTATTTTAATTTTGAAAATTTCTCCATACTATACACCATGTCTTTCTTTGGGCAAAAAAATTTTCGGAGAGCTTCGGCGTTGGCGCGGGGGCTAATTACTCAATATTTCGAAGGCGAATTCAAATCCATCGTCAAAATTGAGTTGGAGTCATGTTTTAACCCAAACTGACCAATTTTTTAAACTTTTTGCTGTGTATCTCGGGTACGGAGCGTCGCCGTCGAATTTGACCAACTCAGCGTGAAAAATCCAGTCAATAACCGTCTCTGAATTCAAAATTTTTGGTTTTTTCGAATTTTGAAAATTTCTTCAGACTTACATCATGTCTTTTTTATGACAAAAGAATTTTCGGAGAGCTTCGGTGTCGAGGCGGGTACTGATTACTCAATTTCTCGAGGCGAATTCAAATCCATCGTCAAAATTGAGCTGGACTCATTTTTTGACCCAAACTGACAAATTTTTCCAACTCCTTCCTGTGTACCTCCGGAACGGAGTGTCGCCGCCGAATTCGTTCGCCGAATTCGAACTCAGCGTGAAAAATTGAATCAAAAACAGTAATTACTTCAAAATTTTTGGTTTTTCCTAAGTTTGAAAATTTCTCCATACTATACATCATACCTTTTTGGGGCAAAAAAAATTTCCGGAGATCTTCGTAGTCAGCGCGGGGGCTAATTACTCAATTTTTCGAGGCGAATTCAAATCCGTCGTCAAAATTGAGCTGGAGTCATGTTTTAACCCAAACTAACCAATTTTTCAAACTTTTTCCTGTGTATCCCGGGCACGTAGCGTCGCCGCCAAATTTGACCACCGAATTCGAACTCTGCGTGAAAAATCCAGTCGAAGACAGTAATTAATTCAACATTCTTGGTTTCTTCGAATTTTGAAAATTTCTCCTGACTTACAACATGTCTTTCTTGGGCCAAAAGATTTTTCGGAGAGCTTCGGCGTCAGCGCGGGTACTGATTACTCAATTTTTCGAGGAGAATTCAATTCCGTCGTCAAAATCGAACCGTTATCAATTGAAGTTTCAAAAATGAATTACTTTTTCTATTTCTCACCCTCTCTTCAATACAAATTTTGTACTATTTAATATGTTGATTCTCGATTATATTTTTTAATCCATTCAGGGCCTTAGCTAACTTGTTTTTTGGGGAGATAAGGGAGAGAGAACAGAGAAAACAGGAAAGTCGTTCTGTTACAATTCTATATGTCAGGGTTGCCAATTCATAATTTCTTCCTTTTGTGGTCCAGGGCTGCTATGCCATCTTCATTGGAGTACCCTAACACTTTTCCCTTTGTCATCCTGTATTTATAGCGATAGTAAAACCTATTTAGTGGGTTCCAATTGGTTGTCTGTGTCAGGGTACTCCACTGAAGATGGCATAGCAGCCGAAAGCGCTCTGGACCACAGAAGGAAGGAATTGGGAATTGGCATAGAATTTACCAAGTTCACTCACACTCAAACATGTACCCTAATTTCGGTTAAAATCTAAGAAAAAGTCCCTACCTCTCCAATTTTTTTGGAATTTACGAAGTGTAGACATTCCATTTGTAATTCAGTGTTGTGTTTAATTACTCGTACGTTATTTGTGTCTGAGTTTTGACATTATTTACCTATCAATTATTTTTGTAATTTCGATATTTCATGCTCTAAATCCTACTGCTTAGTTACTTGTGTTTTGATACGTGTTTATAATTTTAGAAAATTATTAATTACTATTGATGTTTTAGAAATGAACTACTTTTTCTACTTCTCCCCGTTTTTTAAATACATATTTTGTACTATTTAGTATGTTGATTCTTCATTGTGCTTTGTAATCCGACTCCGATTTGGGTCTTAAAATTCAAGTTTTAAGACCTTTAAGTGGGCGAAAATGGTCTGATTTAAAAAGTTAAAAGCGTCAACAGTATGCCGAATGATGCTCCAAATTAGACTTTTTTCATTCGAAGAGGCCAATGTAATGTTGCCAAAGAGATTGGACGAGGTATTGGCATAGAGGGTTATCAAAACGCTTATTTCGAAAATCAAATTAAGTTGTTGGCCCAACTTCGAGTCCAGAATCTAAATTTTCTTTCTCCAAATGAGCAAAATTGGTCCAACTTAGAAAGTCGAATGAAGTATCAGAATACGGATTTTTTGGTCGCTGCGTCCGCAAATTCAATCAGATTTTTTATCCGGCCACTGATGCTCACTTTTTACAGGCCCGGATTTAGGGTGGGACTCAGGGGACCCAGGGCTCCAGGCCTCCACAAAAGTCATGAAAGTGTCGTTATTACAAATATATGCTGTTCATACTTTATATGTACTTTGAATTATTTTTACTTGTAATTTAGAACTTCAGTTTTTCGCGTCTTTTTTTTGATCGGGTTATCTTGGCACTTTGGGGCCTTCACATCTTCCTGGGCCGCAGGGCCACGAAATGTTAAATTCGGCCCTAGCTCACATGTGATCTCTTTCACTCTGAAAGGGACTAATTTCACTTTCCCGAAAAGTACGAGAATGAACAAAGTATCGGAATGTAGAAAAAATCAAATTGGTTTCTTTCAAGGGGGAAAATTCGAAAACACCAATCGGGATCGAACCGAAAATCTGATTGAATTTTCGAACTCAACGATACAAAGAAGCTCTATTAAGAAAATTCGTTTAATTGCATAAGCTCTTCAATAATTTTGAAGTATGGTACCCAATTTGACTTCAGACTGGGAATTGGGGACTGATGACATGGACCTAATTGATCAGACTTCAGAAAAACGTAGATATTGCTTTTTTCATAATAATTTGCGGTCACCCGTTAGCGAACAAAATGCCGTGCTGTTTAATTTTACAAAACAAATATAAGCTGATCAATCGTTTACATTTCAAAAACCTACACCAATATCTCGGTACGTGAAAAGACATTTGTGTCCTTGAAATTGACGAGTCTTGAGAATTATTGGTTTCTTTGTATTGGTTTTGGTGTAATGTGCCCGCCTGTCTCTAGGCAAACTACATATTATGTAGAATCGATGTTGATAAATGGAACGAAAATAAATACGGCGATCGACTGAAAACGTGTCGCAGTATTATTTTCAGGTTAACAATCATTCATCGAATCAGAAGACGATTTTCGATATTTCTTGAGAGAAATTGTTTTTTGTGCGCAACTGTTGACACAAGTTTGCAAAAAGGAGAATTAATGTCGACGAATAAAGCTGAAAAATATTTAAAAAATATCAAGACGAACTTACCTGCACTAATAGAAACTTTCGAAACCGGGGAGGAGCTGATGAACCCTTAGGCCACTCTTTCATTTGATATTTTCGGTATTTTAGAATAAGGGTTGACTTCGCACGACGGAAAGGCCTCACAAAGCTTATAATGGGAAAAAATCACGAAGAGAAACCATGTGGATGGGTCCACAATTTTTCAAACATGGGGAAGGGGCATGAGCCCCTTCATAATGTTTGGATTTTAATTATATTTTGAAGTCCATTTTATGTTTGGTTACAACGAATTTGTTGGGACCAAGATGAAGAAAAGTATTCGAGTTTTGACATTTTGCCATCAGAGGATCGCGATGTTTGCCAATTAATGGTCATTTCGGAATAAGGACATACGGATAGGAAGGGTAGGGGGCAATACTTACTGTAGGAATTTTTCACCCAGTAGTTGGGAAAATCCAACAAGTCAAAAGGTTTTTTTTTTTTTGCTTTAATACTTGGGGATTGAGTTGAGAAGTTGGGAAAATACAAGTCAGAGATTTGATTTTCTGCTTTGATATTTCAGAATTATGAGCTGAGTCAGTTGTTAGAAAAATCCAACACGTTAGAAGTTTGTTTTTTCTTTTTTACTTTTATGTTTGGGAATTGAGTTGAGTCAGTTGGGACTTTCAGAATTTTTGCTCCCCCCCCCCAAAGGAAAAACTCCTTGGTACGATCCGATGTAGTGAAAGCTACAGACGGAAAATTTCAGTTCTTGTGAATTCCCGAAACCGATGAATTACTTTTCTATTCCTCCCCCTTTTTTCAATACAAATTTTGTACTACTTAATACGTTAATTCTCGATTATATTTTTAAACCCATTCAGGGTCTCAGCTAACTTATTCTTTTGGGGTAAGGCAGAGAGAACAGAGATAGCAAAAAGAAGTCGACTGAAATTTAAAACATTTCTGTTAGAACTGAGGACAAGTCCTCACCTCCCCAATTTTTTTGGAATTTTCAAAGTACTGACTTTCCAACTGTAATCGAGTCTTGTTTTCATAATTCCTCGTACGTTATAAAGCAATATACTCGAGCAAGGTGGACAAAGCAGTAGGTCCAGATGGGATTGACAATGGGACTCTAAAGTCCTTTGCGGAAGAACTGATTCCTATCTTAACGAAACTATTCAACAGAATTCTAGAGGAGGAAACCACCCCATTACAATGGAGGGAGGCAAAAATAATTCTGCTATTCAAAAAGGGGAAAAAAGAAGAAATTAAAAACTACAGGCCTATTAGTCTTACTTCAAATTTCGGAAAATTGTTCATGAAAATTTTAAAAGAAAGACTCTACCTGCAGCTCGATTGGCACCAACCAAGGGAGCAAGCCGAGTTCAGAAGGAGTCACTCCACGATAGACCAAATCTTCATTTTGAACCAAATTATTGAAAAAGCAAAAGAATACAATTTCGATATTTACTTTCTTTTAATAGACTTCTCAAAGGCTTTCGACTCGGTAGACCATAGATATCTCTGGAAGGCGCTGAGGGCACAGGGGATAGGACAAAAAGAAATAAATATAATTAAAAATGTTTATGACGGTGCCTCAGCATATGTAGAATTGGACAAACGTGGGGAAAACTTCAATATTGAGAGGGGAGTCAGACAAGGAGACCCATTGTCACCAAACCTGTTTAACTGTGTCCTAGAGGAAGCAATGCGGCAAATGAAATGGGAAGGTACGAGGCTGAGAATAGATGGGGAATTTATAAACAACCTGAGATTTGCCGATGACGTGGTGTTGATTACGAAGGATGTGACAGAGTTAGTGAACAACGCAAACGAATTTATCAACGCATGTAAACAAGCTGGATTAGAAATTAATATGGACAAAACGAAATTACTATCAAATGCGTGCGAAGTTGAAATTTCGTTAATGGGAGAAAAGATCGAGTGGGTAAACGAGGTCAAGTACCTGGGACAAATTCTATCGTTCAAGGGGGCCAGAGAACGAGAAATCTCATGTAAAATTCAAAACGGGTGGGGAAAATACTGGAGCCTGAAAAACATATTTAAAGGCAAACTTCCAGTGTCGACGAAAGCGGAAGTCTGGAGGAGCTGTATCCTACCAACAATGACATACGGTGCACAGACATGGGCGCTAACTAAGGCTAATGTAAGCAGGTTGCGAACCACCCAAAGGGCGATGGAACGTAGTATTCTGGGAATCAGAAGGAAAGATAAAGTGGAAATATCCACGATAAGGGCCAAAACAAGACTGACGGATATTGGGGATGAGGTGAAAAAATGTAAATGGAGGTACGGAGGTCACATTTTAAGACAGGAGGGGAGATGGGAAAGGAAAGTAGAGGGATGGACTCCATACGACCTAAAAAGGGAAGTAGGAAGGCCAATCACCCGATGGCGGGACGAATTCCGAAAGGAACTCGGACCTATGTGGAGGAGATATACTCTGAACAGAAAAAAATGGAGGGAAATAGGGGAGGCGTATGCCCAGAAATGGGCGGGTAAAGCACTGTAAAATTAGGTGGGGGGAGTTCGGTACCCCTCCCGACCCGCGACGCGGGCCGACACATGTATAGTGAAGGTAACGATGTATAGATACCCAAAGTAAACGCTGGTATTATTATTATTATTATTATTATTATTATTATTATTATTATTATTATTATTATTATTATTATTATTATTATTATTATTATTATTGTACTATTTGGTACGTTGATTCTCGAATGCATTTGTAAGCCGATTTAGGAACTTTCTCTTTTTTTTTTTATTGCTAATTTGCTCTCAACCGGAGCCCTGGAATCCGCCCTTTCGAGCATTTCTTCAGAGACATCGGGTAGACTGTTAGGGCTGTCTTAGCCTTCTTCCCTTCTGGCCAAAAAATCGGCCTTGGTTGAAATCTGGCGAGTTCCTACGCGGGCTCGAACCCGGGACCTCGGGATTCCGAGACCAACGCGCTATTCACTCGGCCAACCAGACCCCCGGTTGCGATTCAGAAACTTAGCTAGCTTATTATTATTATTATTATTATTTATTTTTTTTGAGGTGGGGGATGAGAGGGGATGATAAAAACAGCAAAAATGTGGACTAGAATTTAAAACATTTGTGTCAAAATCTTAGAAAAAAGTCACCACCTCCCCAATATTTTTAGAATTTTCCGAATATAGACTTGTCAAACAACATCGACGCCGAAGCTCTCGGAAAATTTTTTTTCCGAGACCGACATATTATATAATACTATAGAAAAATTTTCAAAATTTGAAAAAATCAAAAATTTTGAATTGAAGACTGTTTTTTACTCAGTTGTTCACGCCCAGTTCGAATTCGGTGTTCAAGTTGGGCGCTCACGCTCCGTTCCCGAGATACACTCGAAAATGTGGTCCATTTGGGTCAAAAAATGAATGTAGCTCAATTTTGCCGACGGATTTGAATTCGTCGCGAAAAATTGAGTAAGTAGCACCAGCGCCGACGCCGAAGCTCTCGGAAAATTTTTCTGCCTGAAAATAGACATAATATATTATAGTATGGAAAAATTTTCAAAATTTTCAAAAATCAAAAATTTTAATTTGAAGACTGTCTTTTAGTCAGTTTTTCACGCTGAGTTCGAATTTGGTGTACAAATTTGGCGGTGACGCTCCGTTACCGAGATACGCTTGAAAATGTGGACAAAATATTTTTCTGTCAGCGGCTTCGACGCTTATTTTTTCTGGGGCGAACCAACAATTTGAATAATTTTGGAAAGGAGATAGTTAGAGCAGTGCGGTTCGAAATGCTGGATAGAGGAGATAATTTCGAATGAAACGTACTTTTCAGTTTTGCTCTAGCAGCCTCCAATCAAAAGATTTTCGCCTTTTATCAGTTCGCCCCAGGAAATTCGCAATACCGAAAATGCATATTGGTGTGAATTGTATTGCAGATCCGACGAGTTGAAGGCGTTTCTACATTTTTCAAAAATTCGTGAAATTCCCGAGATGCACTCGAAAATGTGGTCAAAATGGGGAAAAATCACTCAAGCTCAATTTTGACAACGGATTCGAATTCGCCTCGAAAAATAGAGCAATTGACCCAGCGCCGAAGCCAAAGCTCTCGGAAAATTTTTTCGACCGAAAAAGGAAATTATGTAGCATGGAAAAATTTTCAAAATTCGAAAAAATCAAAAATTTTGAATTAAGGACTGCGCTGAACTCAGTTTCTCACACCCAGTTCGAATTCGGTGTTCAAGTTGGGCGCTGGCGTTCCGTTCCCGAGATACACTCGAAAATTAGGTCAATTTGCATCAAAAAATGACTGTAGCTCAATTTTGACGACGGATTTGAATTCGTCGCATGAAATTGAATAAGTAGTATAAGCGCCGACGCCGAAGCTCTCGGAAAATTTTTCTGCCCGAATATAAACATGATGTATGGTATGGAAAATTTTTCAAAACTTTCAAAAATCCAAAATTTTAATTTGAAGACTGTTGTTTACGCAGTTTTTCACGCTGAGTTCGAATTTTGGGTTCAAATTAGGCGCTGACGCTCCGCTCTGGTGATACACTCGAAAATGTGGTCAATTTGGGTGAAAAAATGACTTTAGCTCAATTTTGACGACGTATTTGAATTCGTCGCGGAAAAATGAGTAAGTAGCACCAGCGCCGACGCCGAAGCTCTCGGAAAATTTTTCTGCCTGAAAATAGACATATGTTTTATAGTATGGAAAAATTTTCAAAATTTTCAAAAATCAAAAATTTTGATTTGAAGACTGTTTTGTACTCAGTTTTTCACGCTGAGTTCGAATTTGGTGTTCAAATTTGGCAGCGATGCTCCGTTACCGAGATACGGTTGAAATGTGGTCAAAATATTAATGTGTCAGCGCCTTCGACGCGTTGAATATGCCACACATCGCACGCCAATTGACGTTTTCAAAATCTCTATTTTTCTGGGGCGAACCAACAATTTGCGAATAATATTGGAATGGAGATAGTTGGAGCAGTGCGGTTTGAAATTCTGGATAGAGGAGATAATTTCGAATGAAATGGACCTTTCAGTTTTGCTCTAGCAGCCTTCAATCAAAAGATTTCCGCCTTCCATCAGTTCGGCCCAGGAAATCCGCAATATCGAAAATGCATATTGGTGCGAATTGTATTGCAGATCCGACGAGTTGAAGGCGTTTCTACATTTTTCAAGAATTCGCGATATTACCGAGATGCACTCGAAAATGTTGTCAAAAGGTGGCAAAAAATCACTCTAGCTCAATTTTGACAGCGATTTCGAATTCGCCTCGAAAAATCGAGTAATCTGATCTAGCGCCGACGCTGAAGCTATCCGAAAATTTTTTCTCCCGGAAAAAGACATGATGTTAGTATGGAGAAATTTTCAAAATTCAAAAAAATCCAAAATTTTAAATTAAGGACTGTGTTTAACTCAGTTTTTTACGCCCAGTTCGAATTCGGTGTTCAAATTGGGCGCTGACGCTCCGTTTCCGAGATACACTCGAAAATGTGGTCAACTTGGGTCAAAAAATGACTGTAGCTCAATTTAGATGACGGATTTGAATTCATCTCAAAAATTGAGTAAGTAGCATCAGCGCCGACGCCGAAGCTCTCGGAAAATTTTTTTGGCGGAAAAACAACATGATGTATAATAGTATGGAAAAATTTTCAAAATTTTCAAAAATCAAAAATTTTTATTTGAAGAATGTTCTCTACTCAGTTTTTACTCTGACTTCGATTTTGGTGTTCAAATTTAGCGGCGACGCTCCGTTACTGAGATACGCTTTAAAATGTGGTCAAAATATTTTTGTGTCAGGGCCTTCGTCGCGTTGAATATGCCACACAACGCACGCCAATTGACGTTTTCAAAATCTCTATTTTTCTGGGGCGAACGAACAATTCGCGAATAATTTTTGAATGGGGGTAGTTAGAGCAGTGCGGTTTGAAATTCTGAATAAAGTGGATAATTTCGAATAAAACGTATTTTTCAGTTTTGCCCTAGCAGCCTCCAATCAAAAGATTTTTGCCTTTTATTAGTTCGCCCCAGGAAATTCACAATATCGAAAATGCATATTGGTGCGAATTGTATTGCAGATCCAACGAGTTGAAGGCGTTTCTACATTTTTCAAAAATTCGTGAAATTCCCGAGATGCTCTCGAAAATGTGGTTAAAACAGGGCAAAAAATCTTTCTAGCACAATTTTGTCAACGGATTCGAATTCGCCTCGAAAAATTGAGTAATCTGATGCAGCGCCAACGCCGAAGCTCTCCGAAAATTGTTTCGCCCGAAACAAGGAAAAATTGTTTCGTCCGAAACAAGGAAAATTTTCAAAATTCGAAAACATCAAAAATTTTGAATTAAGGACTGTGTTTAACTCAGTTCGAATTCGGAGTTCAAGTTGGGAGCTGACGGTTCGTTCCCGAGATAGACTCGAAAATATGGTCAATTTGGATCAAAAAATGACTGTAGCTCAATTTTGACGACAGATTTGAAGTCCTCGCGGAAAATTGAGTATGTAGCACCAGTTTTTGCCCAAAATGGAAAAATGTTCAAATTTTTCAAAAATCAAAAAAATTTTGATTTGAAGACTGTTTTGTACTCATTTTTTCACGCTGAGTTCGTATTTGGTGTTCAAATTGGGCGGCGATGCAAAGTTGCCGAGATACGCTTTAAAATGTGGTCAAAATATTTTTGTGTCAGCGCCTTCGTCGCGTTGAATATGCCACACAACGCACGCCAATTGACGTTTTCAAAATCTCTATTTTTCTGGGGCGAACGAACAATTCGCGAATAATTTTTGAATGGGGGTAGTTAGAGCAGTGCGGTTTGAAATTCTGGATAGAGGAGATAATTTCGAATTATACGTAATTTTCAGTTTTGCTCTAGAAGCCTCCAATCAAAAGATTTTCGCCTTTCATCAGTTCGCCCCAGGAAATTCGCAATATTGAAAATGCATATTGGTGCGAATTGTATTGCAGATCCGACGAGTTGAAGGTGTTTCTACATTTTTTAAAAATTCGCGAAATTACCGAGATGCACTCGAAAATGTGGTCAAAATGGGGCAAAAATCTCTCTAGCTCAATTTCGACGACGGATTAGAATTCGTCTTGAAAAATTGAGTAAGTAGCACCAGCGCCGACGCCGAAGCTCTCGGAAAATTTTTTTGGCGGGAAAAACAACATGATGCGTCGTATGAAAATATTTTCAAAATTTTCAAAAATCAAAAATTCTGAATTAAGAATAGTTTTTAACTCAGTTGTTTACGCCCAGTTCGAATTCGGTGTTCATATTGGGCGCTGACACTCCGTTACCGAGATACACTCGAAAATGTAGTCAATTTGTTGCAAAAGTGACTGTAGCTCAATTTTGGGGACGGATTTGAATTCATCGGGAAAAATTGAGTAAGTAGCCCCAGCGCCGACGCCGAAGTTCTCGGAAAATTTTTTTGCCCGAAAAAAGATCTAATGTGTCTACAGTACGGAAAAATTTTCAAAATTTTCCAAAATCCAAAATTTTGAATTAAGAACTTTTATTAACTCAGTTTTTTACGCCCAGTTCGAATTCGGTGTTCAAATTGGGCGCTGACGCTCCGTTCCTGAGATGCACTCGAAAATGTGGCCAATTTGGGTCAAAAAATGACTGTAGCTCAAGTTTGACGACGGATTTGAATTCCTTGCGAAAAATTGAGTAAGCAGCACCAGCGCCGACGCCAAAGCTCTCGGAAAATTTTTTGCCCAAAATCAAAAATTTTGATTTGATGTCTGGTTTTTACTAAGTTTTTCACGCTGAGTTCGAATTTGGTGTTCAAATTTGGCAGCGATGCTCCGTTACCGAGATACGGTTGAAATGTGGTCAAAATATTAATGTGTCAGCGCCTTCGACGCGTTGAATATGCCACACATCGCACGCCAATTGACGTTTTCAAAAGTAGCACCAGCGCCGACGCCGAAGCTCTCGTAAAATTTTCTGTCCGAAAAAAAAAACATGATGTATTATAGTATAAAAAAATTTTCAAAATTCGAAAAAATCAAAAATTTAAAATTAAGTACTGTTTTTAATTCAGTTTTTCACGCCCAGTTCGTATTCGGATACCAATTTTTGTACGCTTATAGACAAAAAAGTTTCGGCAAGAATGATAACCTTCTACCCAAGTTACAGTAATCTGAAGCTTTGAAATTGCTTTCCTGAAAAATCAGCTTTTTTGAGTGAAGTCATTAGTGTATTTAATGAGCGACGGAATCACAAAATTTTTGTACGCTCCTGTCAACTGACTGCATCGGCATGAGGTCGTTGGTGGCGCATTTTTCAACGAAATCAGGCTGAAGGTTAGGGAGACCAAAGAATCATTTCAATAATTTCCCTATTTTACTGTCTTTCGTTTTATATTTATCAGTCAGGGCGCCACCAATATTGACCTAGATTTTTTTTCAACGCGCTAGTCTCCAGTTTCTGGGTATAAGCCTCCGTCAGGTCATTTTATTTCTGCTTGTCGTGGGCTGGAGATGCCCGGTTTGGGCTAGCCATCCCAACCACCTCGTCTAACCACCTCATCGATGGTCTACCCTTTTTTCTTTTACCATTGTGAGGAGTTCAGAAAGTGGTTAATTTATTCCAGTTGTAATTTAGTTCCCTTGTAATATGACCAGCATATTTTAATTTCAGTTTTGACATTTTCTTGTCTTTGCTTCGGCACATAAACGAAAAAATACGTTAGTTTTTGAGAGTTACTTCTAAGCGTTACTTGGAGCAGCGTTACTTTGGACCATCATGAAGAAAAACAGCTGAACGAGAGCTTTGGCACATGAACGAAAAAGTGTTGCTTTTCGAGCGTTACTTCAATTCAGTTAAGTGGTTGACATTTCCATGGAAATTTATTTTTCTTCTAGCCATGTGCTCATTGATCTCAATCATTGCTGCGCCCTGCGCGATTACAGTCTGCAGAGCTCCGTGTTGCCAGCAGCACATATACAAGGGATGTGGATGAAACCTATACAGAAAAATTGTGTACAATTTGTGTATTTTTGTGTGGCAAATCACAAAATTTGTGTGTCATCCCTTCCAAAGATATAACCAAGAAACCGAAAGTAGGTCAATGTGCTGCTGGCGACATGCCGCACAAATTACGAGATTAGGTGTAACCAACCTGCAAATAAGCTCAAATAATTGTGTTCTAATTGTGTATTTTTGTGTGGATGTTCACAACACCCAAAACTACCCTCATCCCCCTCACCCCTGAATAGGGGTGAGAAATTTTTTTAAAATCGAGGATGCAGAATACCCAAAAAAATTGTGTACAATTTGTGTATTTTTGTGTGGCCAATCGCAAAATTTGTGTGTCATCCCTTCCAAAGATCTAACCAAAAAACTGAAAGGTCAATGCGCTGCTAGCGACATGCTGCACAAATTACGAGATTAGGTATAACCAGCCGGCAAATCGGCTCAAATAATCGTGTTCTAATTGTGTATTTTTGTATGGATGTTCACAACACCCAAAACTCTCCGCATCCCCTTCCCTCCTGAACAGGGGTGAGAAATTTTTTTAAAATCGAGGATGCAGAATACCCCAAATAATTGTGTACAATTTGTGTATTTTTGTGTGGCTAATCACAAAACTTGTGTGTCATCCCTTCCAAAGATCTAACCAAAAAACTGAAAGTAGGTCAATGCGCTGCTGGCGACATGCTGCCCAAATTACGAGATTGGGTGTAACCAACCTGCAAATAAGCTCAAATAATTGTGTTCTAATTGTGTATTTTTGCGTGGATGTTCACTTGGTCACAACACCCTAAACTATCCCCATCCTCTCTCTCCTGAATCAGTCTTGCTTCTGCTGGGGGGGGGATCACTGTATCCACATATTTTAATACCCCACCTCGTATTCAAAGGCGATGCCAAAGAAACCAGAACTATCCTGAATGACAGCTTTTTAATCATGTGTTTCGGCGTAGATAACTGCCGAATTTGAGTGTCAACCGTCTATCACCAAAGGGGAGCGTCACTCCCCACACTTATAATAATACTACCAGAATAGAATAAAAGATGGTACAGCCCCAGAATGTCTCAACAGACGGTATTTTAATTATGTACCTAGCGTTAGCAAGGGAGACTTACTCGACTCAGGGGTTACTTACAAAACGGTGTATGTAAGATTCATTGAGATATGTATTCGCAATGACCCTGAACATGAGTGAAATCTCAACGTACGTCCAACAGGAGCTGCTCTAAATGACAAGAGGTATGACAATGTGATATATTGCGGGCAATTTACCATAGATATAGCAACTATTGAACATGAACATAAATGGAATGTCAATGAAAAAAATGGGCAGGTAGTGCATGAAGAATGGTGGTAATTAAAATATGATATGGTGAGCACAATTCAAAATTTACAACTATTGAACATAGACACAAATGGCAGATTATCGGAAATAATACGCTAATTGATAAAAATGAAAAGCTAAATTTAATAACTATAATGACTGAACGTAGGCGAGCTGACAACGGAAATAGTAGCAGCCAGTAAATGTAAAGTAATAGCAATATAAATGTAGTGTATAACAGAATTTAACTTATAACTAGTACAGGAATATGTTAAGGAACAACACTAATAAATTTAAAATGATAATATGAATAAAAACATAGTTTAGAGAACACAATTTAACACAGCCAATGAAAATTATAACAAATTAATTCGTGAAAAATATAGTAATAAGATTGTAATACGGTAAACACAATTTAATATTCAACAACTACTGAACACAAGAAAAATATCGATGCTTTTCCGTACCCTCCCCTCCTATTAGAAGTAGTTGGTTGGAACTTATCGATTCATATGTACCTATATCATGTGTATGTTGTTCAAAGAAAAATCTCCTTTATATACATCTCCACCTCCTGGTACATCAAAATATATGAGGTGGAATAGTGGGACAGGGAAGTTACGGATTTCTACCCCTTCCATCTCGGCGAAGTCACAAATGTTTTGTATTCGTTCTTGTATTGTTCCTATATCCCGTTTTCGTCAAATGTTTCAATTGCAAAAATCCCCTTCTTCCGCTGTTTCGAAAGACATTGGGTATAACAAAATGGTCGAAAGTTACAAAGCTGCTACTTGCGTAGAAACCTGCAGTCATCAAACTTAGAGATAACGATTCAACTACTAGGAATAATCAAGATCGAAAAGTCGGTACTGCTTTCGCTTCAGTTTTTATTTCTAATTCTAATATCGGGATCCTGTTATTTATTCCCCTAATTTTTTTATGAATTTGGTTAAGGATTCCCCTATTAAGAATCCCACTCCTCTATAACCGTCTGATTCTGTATGGAAGAATACGTTTTATTTTTTCGTTTTGGTTATACTTTCCTTTAGGCGCTTAACTTCCGCTAGCCCTAGAATAGAAGGGGGTGAGCACAAAATTTGGGAAGGGGTGTACAAAACTGCACACAATGGACACAACATTATTACACTATTTTCACCTGAAAAATTCAAATTGGGGGGCTGCATTTCTCCAGCCCCCCAAAACGGATTGGCATTTATCTGAAGAAGGGGGTGAGCACGAAATTGCACACAATAGGCACAAAATGAATACACTATGTTCACCTGAAAAATCCAACTTGGGGGCTACATTTCGCCGGTCCCCCAAAAACTGATGAGCGTTTGTCTGAGGAAGGGGTGGGCACAAAATTCGGGGATGGGTGCACTAAATAGCACTGAATAAACACATAATTATTACACTATTTTCACCTGAAAAATCCAACTTGGGGGCTGCATTACTCTAGCCCCGCAAAACTGATGAGCGTTTTTCTGAGGAAGAGGGTGGGCACAAAATTCGCGAATGGGTGCACAAAATTGCACAAAATTATGGCACTAGTTTCACCTTGAATATCCACGTTCGGGAGGTTGGCGAAGTGAACCTATATACATTTCCTTTTTATAATATATGCACCCATTTTTACAATGAGGAATATATGAAAACTTACAAGGCTTCAAAAGCGTACAATATCTTGAAATGCCCTCTGCGTCTACTGGATAATGACGATTTCAGCCGTTTGAAATACATAAAAGAAAACAATAGTGGTACTTTCAAACTTATTGCAAAGCATCCGGTACAAACTCAAACGCTTTGTACGGAAACTGCCTTGCTGATTTCTTCATTTGGAGTCCAAATCCCAGGAAAGTATTTTCAAAAACGCTTCAGTAAAGAAATTATTAGTTCATCGCTACATTTCTTTCGTGATTCTATAGCTTCAGAAGTTTTAGCCATGCATTACACTAATACAAGGATTAATGCAGAAATCGAAAGGAATAATACTGATAGCGATAAGAAAAATCTGTAATGTAGAAGTGTAAAGAACGAAACAATAATATACATTACATCTTCATTGATTTATTTTCCTGCCATTAGTTTGCGTCACTAATTCTATGTTTAATAACGTAATTATTCTTTTGTAGAATCGCATTAAAGATGGTCTCTCAGTTGATATTTCGAAGCAGTTCGTTATGAGAAAAACGTAATTAAAAATACGTCAGTCGAGACGATCCTTAAGTCGAAAGCACAATACTCATCATGAGGTACTGCAGAATATGTTGATTGGTGTCCCCTTGCCATATACAGGGTAGACACACACAAAATCTCCCCACGAAAACATATACAATTAAGTAGATATTATTGGAATTCTTTCCGACGCCCCTAGCATTTTTTCTTACTATGCGATATCATAGAAGTCGTTGCAGTGCTGAGCCTCCCTTTAAACTGACCATCATAGAAATTCATAACTGTCCTCACTGCAATATACGATGAAGTAAACATAATTTGAGAGCATTCGAAAGTCAACAGCAGCAGTACTTTTACATAGAATTATAAAGTTCATAAATTCGGAAAATGTCCAAACAATCGTACAAGTACAAAATGAACAACTGTTGCATAAAGACATTCGGGGGCTTATAGTATCAACTTCCATTCTGGGGTTATCATAATGAGTCTTTCAGTGGTAACCCACCTTCATGGCAAATGGTTGTCACTTAAATTCGGAAATTATCAACACAGAAACACACGATAAAAAGCGGTCGATTGAGACCATTCAGATCAACACAAAAATACACAAATGTAGTCCAATTTTTTGAAGTATTCTACATCCTCAAATGTAAAAAAATGTCTCACTACTATCCAGGGGGGAGGAGGATGGAAGTAGTTTAGGGTGTTGTGAAGATCCACACAAAAATACACAATTTAAACACGATGATTTGAGCTTATTTGCCGGTTGGTCACACCTAATTTCGTTATTTGTGCGGCATGTCGCCAGCAGCGCATTGCTCTACTTTTGGTTTTCTAGTTAGATCATTGGAAGGGATGACACACCAATTTTGCAATTGGTCACACAAAAATACACAAATGGTGTAAAATTTTTCGAAGTATTCTGCATCCTCGAATGTAAAAAATTTTCTTGCACCTATTCAGGGGGGAGGGGATGGGAGTAGTATAAGGTATTGTTAAGATCCACACAAAAATACACAATTCGAACACAATTATTTGAGCCGATTTGCAGGTTGGTCACACCTAATCTCGCTATTTGTGCTGCATGTTGCCCGCAGCGCATTGACCTCCTTTCAGTTTTTCGGTTATATCTCCGGAAAGGATGACACACAAATTTTGTAATTAGTCACACAAAAATACACAAATGCTTCACAATTTTTTGGGGTATTCTGCATCCTAGATTTAAAAAAAATGTTCTCACCCCTATTCAGGGGGAGAGGGGATGGGGGTAGTTTAGGGAGTTGTGAACATCCACACGAAAATATACAATTAGAACACAATTATTTGAGCTTATTTGCAGGTTGGTTACACCTAATTTCATTGTTTGTGCCGCATGTCGCCAGCAGCGCATTGACTAACTTTTGGTTTTCTGGTTAGATCTTTGGAAGGGATGACACACAAAATTTGCAATCGGTCACAAAAAATACACAAATTGTACACAATTTTTTGGGGTATTCTGCATCCTCGATGCCAAAAAATTTTCTCACCTCTATCCAGGAGGGAGGGGGATGGGAGTAATACAAGGTGTTGTGAAGATCCACACAATAATACACAATTTGAACACAATTATTTGAGCTTATTTGCAGGTTAGTTACACCTAATCTCGTTATTTGTACAGCATGTCGCCAGCAGCGCATTGACCTTCTTTCAGTTTTTTGGTTAGATCTTTGGAAGGGATGACACACAAATTTTGTGATTGGCCACACAAAAATACACAAATTGTACACAATTTTTTGGGGTATTCTGAATCCTCGATTTAAAAAAAAATTTCTCACCCCTGTTCAGGGGGAGGGGGATAGGGGAAGTTTTGGGTGTTGTGAACATCCACACAAAAATACACAATTAGAACACAATTATTTAAGCTTATTTGCAGGCTGGTTACACCTAATCTCGTTATTTGTGCAGTATGTCGCCAGCAGCACATTGACCTACTTTCAGTTTTTTTTTGTTATATCTTTGGAAGGGATGACACACAAATTTTGCGATTGGCCACACAAAAATACACAAATCGTACACAATTTTTTGGGGTATTTTCCATCCTCGATTTAAAAAAAAATCTCACCCCTGTTCAGGGGGGAGGGGGATGGGGAGAGTTTTGGTTGTTATGAACATCCACACAAAAATACACAATTAGAACACAATTATTTGAGTTTATTTGTAGGTTGGTTACATCTAATCTCGTAATTTGTGCAGCATGTCGCCAGCAGCACATTGACCTACTTTCAGTTTTTTTTTGTTATATCTTTGGAAGGGATGACACACAAATTTTGCGATTGGCCACACAAAAATACACAAATTGTACACAATTTTTTTGGGTATTCTGCATCCTCGATTTAAAAAAAATTTCTCACCCCTGTTCAGGGGGGAAGAAGATGGGGAGAGTTTAGGGTGTTGTGAACATCCACACAAAAATACACAATTAGAACACAATTATTTGAGCCGATTTGCCGGCTGGTTATACCTAATCTCGTAATTTGTGCAGCATGTTGCCAGCAGCGCATTGACCTTCTTTCAGTTTTTTTGTTAGATCTTTGGAAGGGATGACACACAAATTTTGTGATTGGCCACACAAAAATACACAAATTGTACACAATTTTTTGGGGTATTCTGAATCCTCGATTTAAAAAAAAATTTCTCACCCCTGTTCAGGGGGGAGGGGGATAGGGGGAGTTTTGGGTGTTGTGAACATCCACACAAAAATACACAATTAGAACACAATTATTTAAGCTTGTTTGCAGGCTGGTTACACCTAATCTCGTAATTTGTGCAGCATGTCGCCAGCAGCACATTGACCTACTTTCAGTTTTTTTTGTTATATCTTTGGAGGGGATGACACACAAATTTTGCGATTGGCCACACAAAAATACACAAATTGTACACAATTTTTTTTGGTATTCTGCATCCTCGATTAAAAAAAAATTTCTCACCCCTATTCAGGGGGAGGGGATGGGGGTAGTTGTGGGTGTTGTGAACATCCACACAAAAATACACAATTAGAACACAATTATTTGAGCTTATTTGCAGGTTGGTTACACCTAATCTCGTAATTTGTGCGGCATGTCGCCAGCAGCACATTGACCTACTTTCGGTTTTTTGGTTATATCTTTGGAAGGGATGACACACAAATTTTGTGATTTGCCACACAAAAATACACAAATTGTACACAATTTTTCTGTATAGGTTTCATCCACATCCCTTGTATATGTGCTGCTGGCGACACGGAGCTAGTCTGCAGTCGTGTTTCGATGTACATCGGGGACAAGGTACCATTAAAGGTAAATCAGCCAGTTTAAGAATTATCGAAATTCTCTTACGAGGGGCCCACGAAAAGGGCAAAATTATTCTTTCTCAAATTTGGAGGATCGTTTTCCTCAATAACATAACCAAGAAGGGCAGAAGACTCATGTAACGCAATTGTAAAATAAATACGCCAGTTAATAAATGGATAAATAAGTAACTATCTGACATCTATGACTGATGGCAATTTTTATTTTGCCATCAGGAAAGTAAAGAATCCCAAAGCTGCAAAGGAGGAGTTTTCAGCCCGAAGATTTCTGTTATTCAGGGGACTAATTTATATAATTATACTTTGCATTAATAAATTCTGTTAATGAATTTTTCTTGTCCTCAATTGTGGGCAATGATGAGAGTGACTTATTGAATTTTCCACGGCGCGATAATCCTTAAATCGGTTGTAGGCGCACAGCATACATTTTAATATGATGATGGATGGGAACTGACTTTTAATCGAATTACCGAAGTACGAATTATAGAGGTTTCGTCGTATTTCATTGCTGTAAGCTAATTATAGGTTGCATTTTAAGGATTCTTTCGGTTGTTCAGTATTTAAAGCTGATCGGACAGGAAAGTGAAAGGAAACCGAAAAATAAGAAAAAAACTTAAGTCAACCTTTACAAACTGGGAAATTTTGTTTAAAAAGAAATCAAATTTCTGCTCTGTAAATTATCAAAGTATATAATGAAGTTAACCAGCTTTAACAGTTTCCGTGTTGCGGAAACTTTTTCATACAAAAACTTTTGGAATATGAATAGACAGAAGGCTTTCAGAACGATGATTGATCAATAAATAACGGCGTCTGTGTCGCTTAGGCTGTATTTCAGAAAAGAAAAAAAACTAGCCTGAAGATTTTCATTCAATTTTTCAACTAATTTGACAGTTACAGTGCAGTGTAATGATCCGCGTATGCTTATTTCGAATGTTAATTACGCACACGGCGTAGACCTAAGCCTGAGATCTGCATCAAATCATGGAATGCATTAAAAATTTTATTTTAAACTTTAAAAAAAAATGTCGACTAGCTGCTAGAATTTGTTACTGAAGGAGGGGGAGGTGTACGACACATCCATACGTCCTTGTCGCTATGATCTTGGTGATATGAGATGTTTTTGACAATCAGTAAAAATTCAGGTGAAAATGAACTTGTTATAAAAAATTTTGGTGCATCTTTATTACAATGAACTACTTATTGTTTAATTCGAGAAAATATGAGTACAACACAGCTGCGTCGTCGTAGAGAAAAAAGAAGAAAAACATGTTGAGATCAAAATCAGGTTAATAAAATTAAAAAGAAAGAAGAAGAAGAAAAAAAAGAATTTGCTATTTATATTAGATTACGGACGTCCAGAAGTGACTGTGTGGAGGGACATTAATTTTACTACAGTTGATGATTATCCGGCATAAATGGGGATTTGGGTCTGCCGGATAATTGAAAGTTCGGATGAAACGGCATTTTTTCATTGCCTCGTTATTACGTGTATAAATGTACAGTAAAATATTCCAAGATCATTTATGGCCATCAGTAGAGACCGGATTCCTCGGCTTTTGCCGAATGAGTTGGTTTGTGGGCAGATGGAAAATAATCACATGGGTAATTCTCTGAAAAGTGCAACAGTTTAAACTTTTAATTTTTTCCAAAAAAAATTGAGCAATTTGAATTTTTTTTCATTGGAATCACCATTGTACTTGTCCTTGAATTAAAAGGTGGCATTGAGCTGTGGTCATACTAAAGGGGGGGGGGACGTTTTGAAGATTCATTGACCACGTTGATGGAATTTCCATCAACGTGGCTGATAATACTGGCCACGTTGATGGAACTTCTTTATCCGTGGCCAACATTATTTGGCCACGTTGATGGAATTTCCTTATCCGTGGCCAACCTTTCGATGGAATTTCTTTCACTGCGGTCAATCATTATGAAAAGTTTCCTGCAGAAGAATAATGATGACTTCTTCAATGAGAATACATAAAAGTAAGTTCATGTATATAACGATTGTATTATTTGTATTTCTATTTAAACTATGAAATAATAAGGCACTTTACTTATAATAATGAGAAATTTTTCTTATAATCTACAGTAACTTTCATCACGAAATTTGGTACAGCTTATGTGACTTGACCATCCCCTCGGTACTGATGCGATGCCCGAAAGGGTAGTTTCCGGTGCCGGGGGTGCGGTGTCTCAGGGGCCACTTTGGCATGCGTGCATCGCCATACGTCCCACAACACCAAGGCATTTTACTTATAATGTATGTAAGGATAGTAACTTTAACAATTGGGCCCCGTTTTCATATAAACTAGAAATAATAGAAGAAAAAAAAAACAGTAACTTCGATTACAAAATTTGGCACAATTTCTAAAAACTAAATAATATACGTCAATGTTTAATCTAAATTGAGGAACTTCAAATTACTTACACCTAAATTAGAGTCCTGTTTAAGAATTTAATGTTTTGGAGTGGATATCAAACTTGAGCGCTCGTTGAGATGAAGATGAGACAGGAGGACTAAGTATTTAAAAATAAAAATTATAGTTGCGAGTCTCAAATGAGAATTCTTAGGAATTATTCTTTCAACGTGGCTAACTCTTTCTTTTTCTCATCCGTGGTCATTCGGATGATATAGCCATCCTTTAGCGTATCGGCGACACAATCAATCACCTATCAAAACCATGTCCTATGTTAGAAATTCAAAATAACTAAAAAATTCCGAATGACCACGGATGAGGAAAAGAAAGAGTCAGCCACGTTGAAAGAATAATTCCTAAGAATTCTCATTTGAAACTCGCAAATATAATTTTTATTTTTAAATCGCCTATATATTTCTTTTATACTTACATTTAACAGTTTTCTTTCGCATTTTCAGGTTGACAGCAAAAATTGCCGGAAAGAACTGATAAGCCACGGTGATAGATATGCAGAACTGTAAATGCGCTCATTTTCACAGATATAATTAGTTGTGGACAAGTTAACTCAACTCCGACGTTGAATTCGATCATGGCTTGAAGTTCTCGACACAGATTTGAAGCTAAGCAGCTAGTTTCGAACATTAGATATGGAATCAGGGTGGCCATGCGTAAGAACGAAAAAATAACCACGGAGATGGAATTTACACCAGCCATAAACCTTCTTGGCTTTTGAGGCGACCTTTAAATGTACTAAAAGCCGCTCAAATGCATGTCAACGTGTAGAGTGATGGGTTGAGAAGAACTTTGGCCTTTAATTTCAAAAAAAGATTCGTTCTGCATAGGGTGAAAAAATGAATAATGATTTCAAGAAATGCTAGCCTCGTCCACGTTGATGGAAGTTTTTGCCCTTTGAGCTCATTTTCCGCTAAAGGGGGGAGGGGTATGGGGTTCTACACAATTGCGTCGAGCAGAAAAAATCATAAACATACCAATCTATTATTTTTAATTTTCTGAAAAGAGTATAATGCTGAGAAAATAGCTGACACGCAAACTATCGCACTTTTCTGAGAATTACCCACATACAAGCATGTTTCAGAGTAGTAGGAACCTACCAAAAAAATTTTATTTAGCCGAAAAATGCCGAAAATGGAATAAACGCCGAAAACGGGGTTTAAAGCCGAAAATAACCAATGTTCTGAAAAATTCACCTTCTACTTCTTAAAAAGTGAAGAAGTTTTCGATTTCTTTCTATACATTCGGCAAGAATTTGCCTGCAACATACCAGATGTTGTCATAACAAGATGGGGGACGTGGCTTCAAGGAGCTATATTCTTCGCAAATCATTTCGAGAATTTCGTGGAACTGGTCAAGGAATTACCTGATGATAGTAAAGAGATGTCCAAATTGAAAACGTTGCTTAATGATACTCGTGGTTTATCGTCAGATTTAGCAACTCGTATCTCGCGATCCTACCTTCAGCTATCACGAAACTTGAGACAAGGGGCTTGTCACTAAACTCTCAAATAGAAGTCATTGACGTAGTCCGCAATGCTATATATCAGATCCCTGGTGCACGGGGTACTCTCCTACAAAGGAAATGTGACACACAAAAAATGTCGGATTGTCGGCTATAATAGGAACGCGCACAACCTCCGTTTTGTAGGTAATTTTTGACCGTAAGGAATGCGCAAAAATAAATGATAGCAATGCGCACAATGAAAATATCTATTGTAGCGGAGATTAATTATAAGACGTAAATATTTGAGAACCACTTTCTCAGGCGTGTGTAAAAATTAGTGTAATCGTTTTGCTTATCTACGTTCAACTATGACTGGACTTGCTCTTCTGGACAATCCATATATTTTCTCGTACCGTGTACACTATCTTACAATTTATACTACGGTATTTTAGCCTATCTTTCTTGAGTTTCTATAGAACAAACATGAATTTTATAAAAACTGTGACTAACCGTGGAAAAGAGTGTATTATTTATGAAAATTTCAAATTTCGAATCTACAGAGAAGTGCGATCGAAAAATATTATTACATGGCGGTGTTGTCGAAAGGATTGCCCTGTAACCCTCGAAACTGATGACGGAGGTAGAAATATTGTAAGTATATCAAACGACCATAATCATGAAGAGCTTAGAGTAACCGGCAAATTGTGAGGGATAATATTCGCAATGTATGTAAAAGAAAAGCTGCAGAGAATATTTGCGACAAACCAAGCAAAATTATGCGAGGTGCGTTATCAGTAGTTGAAAATACTGAAGATTTGGAGTACCATGATTTACCTAGCATTCGGCAAGCTATGTACGAGAGTAGAAGAAAATGTATACCCACAATTCCAAAGTCCCAGGAAGAAGCCATTTCTCAAATTACAAATTCGATTATCCATACCAGTCGAGGGGAGAAGTTTACTTTTGGGGAGAATGGTATTGTATTCTTGACGTGTCAGACAAACTTCAACTTCCTTCAAGACCACGCTGATGTGATTCTGGCGGATGGTACGTTTTACACCAGCCCTCGCTATTTTCATCAACTTTATATAGTACATGCTTTTCATGATTTCAATTATTTTACAATTAGTTCATTGTTTTTTGCCTGATAAGAAAGAATCTACGTATGCAAGTATGTGCAAAGTATTAAAAATTTATGTACCAAAGATTTCAAACCAAGAGTATTATTGTTAGATTCTGAGACAGCTGCTCATGCAGGAGCCAGGTGTATTTTTAATAACATTCAAATCAAAGGTTGTCAATTTTATTTAGGGCAAAATTGGTTTCGTAAAATTGTTAGCTTGAAACTGAAAAATGAATACAAAAATTCGGAGTCAGAAGTAGGTTCATGGTTGAAACTATTCTTTGGCTTATCTTATCTCGAGCCAAAAGATGTTGAGGATGTCTTTTTAGAGCTGATGTCAATTGCGCCTAATACAGATGATTGTCTACAATTCAGTGATTATATTTTCGAAAATTATATTCAAACTGATTGTTCTTTTTCTCCATGTTTGTGGGCTAAAGCCCCAACATTAACTCCTCGAACAACCAATGGTGCTGCATCGTTTCATAAAGACTTTAAAGATAATTTTTATAAATCCAAACCGAATGTACATTTTTTAATAGAAAACTTGCGGCTTTTGCAAATTCAGACTTATATAAAAATGCTTGTAAAACCAAGCAAACAGGTTGTAAATGAAAAGATCAAGTTTGTAATTTCTGCATATGTTGATTTTAAAGAGAATCATAATGATTTTTTTAAATATTTGAGTCAAATACGCTTTAAATGTTTACCAGCTGAATTGTAATATTCCAATTTTGATTGTGCCAATATAATAAATTATCCTTTTTTAAAACTAATTTTTCTTATTTCATTCAGAAAATACGAATGTGAAGAAAAAAGGCAAAAAACTATTGTGCGCATTCCTCATATAAATTTTGGCGTATTCCTAGTGTTTTTTTAGGGGTTTTTTGAGCGCATTCCTGTACTTTTGCGCATTCCTGTTTTACCTGGATTGGCTACCCTTGAAGCAATCAATTCTTTTTTATAAATGATACTGTTGATGATGAAGCGTGTTCAGCACTGTCTTGTACTGACCCCCTTGTTTTGAGTGCCTACCGCTACGCCCCTGTCGTATCAGTAGAAGTAGAACGGTCCTTCTCAGAATATAAATGTATTTTAACAGAAAAAAGATGCAATTTTACGCAAAATAATCTAGAAAACCACGTGATTGTCAGCCATAACAAAAAATTTTTGTAATTTATTTTTACTCGCTATTCAGACATCTCAATCGATTTTGTTTTTCAATTTTAAATCATACATTTTGCAAATTATAAAAATTTTAGTACTCTCATTTCGTTAATGCCTAATTTTGCCGAAAATGACCATTTTAAATGCCGAATTTCGAAGTTTTTAGTGCCGAGGAATCCGGTCTCTAGTCATCAGTATGTATCAAAATTATAAAAATCGAAATGTTCAAAAGAAAAATCAAGAAGATTAAAAGAGAAACATCAAAACGATCATCATCTAAAGTCATTAAGATCATTAATTTTGTGCGGATGGGGGAGGGGGCTAATTTAGGCAACCCTCCCATGAGCTGATGTCTCCTCACTCACCTCCGCAGAACACACAAAGTCTTTTACCTTTTTATGGTTTTTGGACGTGAAATCGCAGTTTTTGTCTGAAGTTGTTGCACCACCTCTCGCCTCCTGGAAAAATGGTTGCTTCCCCTGGCGAAACGGCTATATGTACCCAACAGGACGAAACATCTCAATCCCGTTCTCTACCATGGTCGGATAAAGGGGAAATGCTGCCGGATAATCGAGAGACCGGATAGAAGGGCGGAAATTTTTCGAGCCGGATAATACGGCTTGACGGATAATTGGAAGTTGGATAATCAGAAGTCTACAATCAGAAGTCTACTAATTGAAAGGGCTTTACAAGCAAATATGTTTTCCACGTATTTAATTGTGCTGATGGATTTTTCTGAATGAACGATAAATAAAGAAGTAACTTGAAGATTTGACTAAGAGTACAAGTATACGACAGCCACTCAAGAATTGATGATTACTGTTGAATACCTTATAATTAATCAGAACTCAATGTTATACTGTAGCTTGTATCAATAGCATGAGCTCTGTTCTAGGGGAAGGGGCGGCATGGATCACGATAACAATTTCGTCATCCAAATATCCAGAAACAACCCCAGAAAAATAGAAAAAAGTCTTCACTTTGATTTTAGCGTCGGACTTTGAAAATAGAATCTTCTGAGGGGATAAACCATCAGTTCAAATGGATGGTGCCTCCAAGTCACCGGATGCTATGGGTCTGATTTAATACGTATTACTCGTCTATCTACAGAGTGATTTCGTTACGGTATTTTTAAGAATTCTAAAAGCAAAACGGGGAATTATTTGTACTATTACGGGAAAAATAGTAAAATTTAAGCTCATTGGGCGAAACCTATAAGTTGATATAAAATATCGGGGATGTTTTTACATCAAAAGTTCACTTTTTAATGCATGCCATCAACAACACCTATTCAGAATTTTTTTATTTTTATCTGGAAAAGTGTAGGCCTAGATCATACATTCCTCGTTCTAACAAGTGCAGAATGCAAAGCGGTTTCAATAATTTGTTTTATCGATGAATACTGAATAATTGGAATGATTCATACAAAATATAATGCAACGCTACCTATATAATTCATTTATTACCTACTTTTACACCAGCTTTTTGATATTCTAAAACAACAAAAACGTTTAAAAATAAAATCTTATATAACAACAACAACAACAACAACATATAAAATACTTAACAGTATCGAAGACGTACAACTATCTTACTATAGTATATAAATAAATAAGTGTAAGAAATCTAGCGAAAATGAAAGTTACCTGATCAATAAAAATTTTTGAGAAATCTTAAGAAAAATTTAGAGCCATACAGTGGAATAAATAAATGTGGCTATGAAAGTGACTGAAAGTTACGATTGGGCAAATTGGCGGGTAGCCGAGACCAGTGTTTGGTGCTTGATACCTTTCCTTTAGTGGGCTCTTGTACTCGGTTGAGGATGATATCTAGCAAAAAGCGCGAGTTATTCAGTTTCCTCGTATGTATTATTCTTTAACCTGCCTCATTTATGAATAGGTTGATCACAATATTTTTTGTAAAGTAAAAAAATAAAAACCAAAAAACCAAAAAAAAAACGGAGAATACTTTTTGTTTTGAACAGTAGTTTTTTTTATTATACAGAAACATCGTTTCAATTAAAAAAAAAAGAAGCGTTGTAAAAAAAAAAACAAGTCTAAAAACAGGCTAAGAAAGTATTCCGTTTGAAAAAAATAAAATAAAATAGTAATAATAATAATAATCAATCAATCAAAGGATATATTTTTCCAAGTTTCAATTTCAATAATAATAATAATAATAATAATAAAATGTAAAATGAAAAATTATAAAAATTTTGGGAAAACTAAAAAAAACTGCACTTTTGTAAATTCAACTTGTATACCTATTTAATAATTTCCAGGAAAATCAATAAATTAAAGAAAACCAAAAAAAAAATAGTCAAGAGAAAGGTTTTTTTTTTTTTAATTTAAGACAAATAAATTGTGTAAACGCGTAGTAAATTTTTTCAAAGCACAGGATTCAAACTGGTACTTACTTTTTTTAGTCATTATAAACCAACCATGTCTATTTCTATTTTCCGCAGACTTATAATTTTAGTTCATAGATTCTATAATAAATATACTTCAGGGATCTGAATAGAAAGGTACATAAGTAGCATATATTTTAAATCATGTTCACCATTCACGTTATATCCACAAAAAAAAAAAAAAAAAAAAAGTAAGAACAATAATACTAACAACACACTCACGGCTTATAATTTATTTACTCAATCTATGAAGGCTAAGTCTCTACTTCATCAGGATAAGGGATGCAAACCATCGAGTTAACGAAAATTTACTTTATACTATTGGATAATGTACAACAAATTATAATATTCGATCTTCTCTCAACAAATTTTCAGTTTACTCGTCTTAAAAATATTTTTTTCATTATTTTTTGTACACAGCCATTATTATAATTTCCACAACTTAATTCGTTCATTTAACCGTCTTCTAGTCTTCTAGAAGATTTTGTGGTTATAAAATACGTTATGAGAATAATAGTCTTTGGCTCTACCTAACATGAATTACCATTGCCATGCTATCATAAAGACTACAACATATTATAGTGGACCTATATCAAAATTTATTATAACAAACTTAAGTAAGCAGGGATATTTAAAGTGTCAACTTGACCACTAAAATTTACAGACCGGCTGAAAAAGTTACGCACGTGTACAAATTCAGCTCACGTTCTCCAGCAAGCCATATTTTTTGTTAATATTTTAGTACCGTTTTACTTTCTATTTTAAATTCATTTTTTGTTTTTTAATTCGTCTCCTCATTACAATGGCAGCGATAGTCTCCAAATATCTGCTGAAATTTTTTATTAAACCTGTAAATACAACAATGAGAAATCTACAGATATACAATATAGAAAATATTCGTATCTTTAAGTACTGCTTTTGATGATCGTAGCTGCTTCGAGTTGATAGAAAAAAGTTTAAATAAGTACTTATCAGCTATAACAATTACAATAGTGTTGTCTATACTCGTTGAAAGACTAGCTCTTTTGCAATTAAGGTGAATTTTCTTTTGATACTCGTAGATTACAGAGATAATCGCAAATGAATGTCGTGATAATTCATCAAGGATGGAAAAGTATCGTCAGGATCGGCAAACAGTATACATAGGTATGCGCCTGTTGAACATACAAAATGAATATTAAATATAAGATATAATTTAGTATAGGTACTCGACATTGAAGGGATAAGATTATTCCAGTGAAGATGCTGTATCCGAGATGAAGTCGTGCTTTTAATATTTCTATGATTGGGTGTAGGTGATTACCTCAAGAGTACTGTTATTAAATTCAGTTTATTTAAGTACTATATGCTATTCTTGTACATATTTTCAAGTCTCTAGCGTGGTTATGTACACAGAATACCTATTGTTGTGGATTTTGGATTAGGAATGAGAAATGAAAGCGGAGAGCGTTTGATACAGTTTTGTGCGAAGTGTAACTTAGTTATAGGAAATACTCAATTTAAAAATCATTGCAGATGAAGGTATACATGGGAGAGTCCTGGTATCGAAGGTAGATATCAAATTGATTACAAAACAACGTTTTAGGAATCAAATATTAGACTGTAAAACTTATCCGGGAGCCGATATTGACAGTGATCATAACTTGGTAGTAATGAAATGCAGGCTTAAATTCAAGAAACTTGGTAGAAAAGAAGAGGTAAATGGATGGAATTTGAAAAAGTTGGAAAATATTAATACTAGAGAGAAATATCAAGAGGATATTGTATTAGAATTAGAGGCTGGTAAAATAAAGGGAGGAATATTAAAGTCAGCAGAAGAAAATCTAGGTGAAACTAAGAGAGAACAAAAGAAACCCTGGATGAAGGAGGAAGTCTTCAGGAAGATGGATGAACCAGCGGCGGATTTACACATTTTGCGCTCTACGCCAGATGCAATTTGCCGCCTATTTTAGGCTTACCAAATAGGGGGGAAAATTTTTTCGAATTATTATATGCATTTGGCATTTCTATTAATTATTTTCATTTCTTTTCCGTACTCAATAAAGATTGGTTTAAAAAAAAAAAAACAAAAAAAAAAAACACGAAAATTTGCCGCCCAAAAACCTGCCGCCCTACGCCAGGGCATAGTTGGCGTATAGGGAAATCCGCCGCTGGGATGAACGAAGAAAATATAAGAATGCAAACGTTAGGGAAGGTAGATTAGCTTATCAAAAAAGTTAAGGAATGAAATAAAGAGAGAGTGTAAAAAGGCAAAGGAGGAATGGATGACAGAAAAAAGTGATAAGATAGAAGAATTTATGAATAAAGGACAAATGGACGTGGCCAATAGAAAAGTAAATATGGAGTTTGGAGAAGGAAAGAAGAAAGCAAGTAAAATAACAAATAAGGAGGGAGATGGCGCGATTCGATCGAGACCATGCTGCCAGAAGGCAAGATCACGATGAGGCCGAAGCTACGAGATCATCATCGAATTCGCTGCCAATGGTTCCAGGACCTACTCCGTATCGGCTAAGCATTGCGTTTTATTTGTTCATTTTTATGTCAGATTGCGTACCTTAGTTCGATAATTTTCGATAATTATTACTGTTTATATTGTAAGCCTAGCTCCCCTCATTTTGGATATCATATTTCGTGTTGTTTTCGAATCAAGTGGGCAAAATTGAGTTTCCTCTAGGAACATCTTTCCTAGGAGGAACCAACCCAAAATTTATTGGAATTTCCGTTTTAGTAGGGTGAGCAGCTTAGTAAATTGGGTAATGATGAGTCTTCTACGTGTGATAGAAACGTGCTGTAGGCGATTCACATTCGCCTCAAATCGGAGTTTTGGGACAAGTTACTGTGCTATGTTATTTTTCAGTTCGTTCCTGCAATTAATCAGCTATCGTCGAGTTGCTGGAAGATTTGTAGCAGTGGCGCCACTTCGCAGATCTAGATCCATCATTTCGCTTCGCAGATCATACGCACTTTAACGTTCCAGCTTATCCAGCATTGGTGCACGTAACTCCAATTTGAGTTCTTTTGGTATCTTTAGCTGAAATGCTAGGTAAAGTACCTTATTTTGGTTTTTCATTATCGACCCGTGGTAGTGCGATTCGCGAGTGCTAGCCTTTAGATTCGTGCTTACCATAGGGAGCCGACGCCCTTTCAAACCCGCGTATATGATCCAGAAAGGGCGCGGAATAGAAATTCCCTTTATTTTCGATCTTGGTGCTATCAAAATTCTGGGGCTAAAATCAATCCGTTTTGTTTTTGTTTATCCCCCCCATATGTTTTCAATTCAAAATTTAAAGGAAAGCCTACGCAGAAATCACGCAAAGGCTTATCCTGGTTACTGCACGTTCAGGGTGGGTGTTTCCAAAATTTAAGGTCCTGTGAGACCATTCAAAACAAGATCGTGACGAAGGAATCGTCACCAAATGTGTGATCGTCGAAAGCGATCGTTCCGAGGAACTCAGTCACTCCTCGAGCTCTTGAAGCAAGATTTATAGCCCAGTTATCTAAATTTGAATGTCTCCCTGGGAGAAGGGGACTCCCTGTGGAGTTCTATTTCGGTCTTCCATTTCCTAGTCTATATACTTTTGGACAGTTTTCATTTTCCAACCTTTGGTGCTGATGATTGTTTCTAATTATTCTAAATCTTAGGGGAGAGAGGACCCTATTTCCACATTGGTATCACTCAATGCAGTCTGATGGTAATGTTTATTTATTTATTATTGATTTCGAGTCCATATTGGAGGGCATATATCTATTTTTGATCGCGTACGAACAGACGTATCGCGAAGTAAGAGCCACTGGCTCTATGTTTATTTACAAAACCGTAAAGTATCTCTATTGAACCGTATTTTATTTTTATTATTTTCCTCTTATGAATTTTCAATTTTATTTCTCATTTATTATTTTATTTTCAATTTAGAATACACCTAATTCTTGTGCTGTTTGACTTGATTCTCATAATTTAAGTGAGGTGAATTGGGGAACAACTTTATCTTTTTGTTTATTTTATCGAAAATGCGTGGACGTACCACCATGCAAAGTGTTTGATTTATGGTACGTGGCACCCCTGGACAGGTTTCTAAATTAATTTTCCCTCTGGTGGACCTCTTTTCATTCAGGGACATGAAGAGTGGGTTCCCAAGTACTTACGTCCATTCTGATGGCTCAGGTCTTTCAGCATTATTTCATTAATGGAGTACACTGGGGACAGGGGTCATCGTGGACTCGCCCAGACTCCCGTGGGGCTAGGTCGTAGTCTGTGGTTAAACACCTATGAGTGTGGTGATAGTAGGCTGAACGTTCGTTATTACGAGTTATTAGCCTCCTCAGTCGGCAATCTACTATCGGCAAATTTCCTACAGGTGAGATCCCTGGGAGAAGCTCGTTTTCTTCTTGGGCTCTTATTCCGAAATTTGGGCGGGACATCTGGCTTTCAGGAAATTTTGCTACAATTTTAGTGGTTGGATTGTTTAATCACCATATAATCGCTATTCACGCATTAATATTTGCCAATAATGAAATACAAAGAGGGAAAATAAGACAAAACGCGTATATGTGAAAAAGTCCGTATTATCCGGATTTTGCATTAGCCAGATGCCAGATCACTCAATTCTTACATAAGTCCGGATAATCGGGACGCTACTGTAAAATTAAATTTTTGGTTCAAAACCGTTAGGTAGAACGGTAAGAATTAATTATAAACTAAAAATTAAAATACGCGAAGGAACTAACGAGAATCAATCAAACATTTTTTTTTTAAATATGAAAATTTAAATTGTTGGTTTAAAATCACCAGGTGAGACTAAAAATACTAAAAACTAGAATATTGAAATAATCGAAGGAACCAACGAAGAAAACATCACCGATTCAACTTGAATTTACAAAACTGTGAAAGCATTAAAAAAATTATTATAGTATCGATACTCCAGTCAAAGTATCAATAAGTATCGAATCTAATCAGGTGTCGATACTATCGATATTATCATATTTTTTTTGACACCACTAAATTCGATGGCGGCAAAATGGCGTGCTAGTATGGTAGTCGTATAGATAAAATAATCCTACCGGTCGGACAAATGTTTAAATCGACTGGAAAATTATGTCGAAAGGCAGTACATGGATATGTTTGAACGTATTTCATTAGAGTAAATTTTTCCAATTCGTTATAACCTTTTTAATGGCCTCGTTACCTTTTCTTTTGAACGACCCTCGTATCGAAAACAGAGTTCTCCGTTGTATATGTTCGATTTTGGAAAACCAAAACGTACCTACCAACCTCAATAATCCTTGATTACGAATCTCGAAGCGCGGTTAGCGTGCTGCTAATTCCAGCATCCGGAGATGGGATTACAGGTTCTTCAGAATCGTTCACGCGGTCGCATCATGGGTCTGCGTAACATCCTCTTCCTCGAATGGACACGCGGTGGTCTGTGACTTCTTTTCGTCGCGTGCACTTTCTCGCTGTGCTCTTGACAGATGCAATTGTTCACGATTCTAATTACATTATTAATGATGGTTCCATCTTTGCAGTATAATTTAATCTTCTCCTTTTTCACGTCGCCGTCTTTGCACGTTAGCGCGACCACCTGAAATATACATTGAAAGAACGTCAGAGAAATTTAAATTTTTCATGTGTAGGCCCCATACAGTAGGTATAGGCGACGTACAGGTACCTATAACGCAAAGGAAATACACAACGCGAATGAAACAAAAGAACTCATTCATTAGCCTCCGTTTATTGTATTTCAGTTCATATAAAAGTTTCGCGAGACTGTTTTGAAATATTATTCGACGCTTATTCTCTAAATCCGACATCAGCTCGAAAGTATATAAGCGCTGCGCGTATTCGTTTGTGGGTTTCACCTGTTCTCGCACTGGCACTGATTACGCATCCTGTGCTTTCATTTTGTTCAAAGTTGTAATTTATTGACAGAAATTTTACCGAATTTTGTGAATTTAGCGAAACGAATGCGCCTGTAGCCAGGGCTATCACATAGGCTAGGGTGTCCGTTATTTACGACATTTTGAAAATATCCTAGCAAACACAGCGACTACAGTATAGATCGAGGTGGAAACGTAGCGCGTCTTGTAACCCCTGCTAGTTCACACACACAAGGCATTACAATTGCAGGGCGTGTTACCACCAGATCAGAAAGACTGGTACTGTGCGTGTGTACATCATGGACAGCTTACTCAGCATTGTGAAAACACACAGCTAGTAAGGGAACTACGGCTGCACACTCTTAGGCACAGAGAAAGAAAACTTTAATGCAACAAAACCGTGCGGAAAGCAACAGAAAAGTACCCTGACTAACCTGCCCAGGGAGTCGTACTTCAGAAATCGCGACTGCCAATGTCCGGTTTGGGATATGACGTCTGAAGAGGAAGAGATTTAACTTCAGGTGAAACTAAGATCTAAACATTATATTGCGTGAAAGAACAGTCTCCTAATTTAAATCTTCGAGGTCTTTCAAATCCGAGACTTGCTTATGACTCTTTCAATACTTTATTGTGCAGGGGCGGAACTATCTATATTATAAAATCCAACTTCAACTGAATGAATGTGTCGATCGCATAGCATAAACAAACTTTTTTTTGGCTTTTGTATTGAAGCGAGGCCGAAGGCCGAGCGACCGTCCTTTTTGGCTTTTGGCTGTGGAATTTAATGCGAGGCCGCAGGCCGAGCTATGGTTTGTCTAATTTATGAAAAAGGAACTAAAACAACCCGAATGTAAGATTCTTTTTCCTAATAAAAATTCTTTTTGTAGCGTTTTCGTCCACTCATGGATTGATGCGGCACGCTGCAGTTAGTAGCAGAGTAGCAGTAGTGTAGTAGCAGAGAGGCAGAATTGTAAAAATAAATTCCTGTTTGATAAGCAATCTGCAAATTAATAATTGATTTGATGAAATTAGTAGTCACTCAATTTTGCAATAATTACTTAATTGCGAAAAAGAGCTATTTTTCTATGTTCGAACTTGATTAATGTGCAGCAGCTTATGGAAAGCAGAAATTGCAATTCCTACTTATTTCGTCACTGATTCACTTTTCTTACCACAAGTAAGTCTGTATTTCAAGCTGTAGTTAAGTACGCAATATCTGATTTGAGAATATTTTGGAACAGCGTGGAATACAAATTAATATCATTTGTATTCTATTTCTATTTGAACATCGGATTTTACTATCTTCACTATGTTCCAGATCTGCAGGAGTTCAATACCTTGACACCAGGTTCAAATCCGCAACAGAAACCTAATTATCAGGGAACAGAGACCTGGGTTTTGAGTTGAATACTACTATATGGTACCTCTTCAATCTAAGAATGTATGCCTCGGATGTAACATTAACTCTTTTAATCTTCCTATTGGATTATCAGTTTCTATCTGGACTGTTTTCCTGTTCTGCAGGAGTTGAATACCTTGGTACCAGATTCATATTGAAAATAGATGACACCTGGTTATTAGTAAACGCATCTGAGTTACTGGTTGAATACTATCATGCATGATAGCAGTTAGGTTGCAGTATGCAGATTGTAGAATCGCGATTGATAGCTGATCAGGAATGGAGGAATTGTGATGTTGTTGATAACAGCCAGATAACTTTTTGGGAAGGAGAATTATTTTGGTTCCTACTTCGATTAATGTACATTTTAAAGAAACGAGAAAGAGAAAGGAACTGGGAGCATGAATATCCTCAGTTAGTTTCAAATGTTACTTGTCTGAATAATTTCCAATGTGTATAATATCACTTATGAACTTCACGATTTACTGCAAGCAAGTTAAGTACCATAAGCAAATTGTCATTATGCATCTCTGAAAAGTAGGTATATAAGAATACAGGTATGGCATCAGATATTATGTACTTAGTATTTTAAATATCGACTGGTTTTTCATTTTTCAGTTACGTTGACAGTTTCTACCATCTTGGCCGCACTTTTCTGTTCAGTTTGAGAGTGTAATATAGCAAATTCAGAATCTCAAGCTAGACCTTGATTATTATATTAGCAAACTAACTGGAAGTGGGAGTTGAATACTGTGCAAGATAGTAGTTAGATAACAAAATTTCAGTAAGTCCACCTGGTTTACTACTCAAGTGACTCATAAGAAAACGATCTGATGTATCAGTTTCACAAGAGAACTACAGAATAGGCTATACCAAGGAACAGTACTTTCAGTGTGGAGTGATGATCAATTACTTCTGAATGATTGGAAATCATCGTAAAATAATTGTTTTGATATTCATTACCACGTTTCCATATTAGCCAGTGATTTGTTTTGTTTTGATGTTTCGTTTCACTAGGTATTTTGTTTCTTTTCTCCAGAGACTTTTGTTGTTATTGTTATAATAATTTCAATTATTTGTGAGCTATAATTAAGTACACACTTTCTTTTTGGCATTATTAATCTTATCAATTCTGTAAAATCCATTCAGGCTGTGTTCCAAATTTGATTACATTTTCACGTTATTTGAATTTTTTAATATATTTTTCACCAGTTAGAATTGAATGATGTATTTTTTAAGCCAAACTATGCTTCAGTGCTACCTGGGAGAAATCAGAAGCAGTAATTCTGAGTAATTCATGCCTATTGTAATGAGAAAGGAAAAGTTAAAAAAGGAAGAGAGAAATGTCTGTTGAAAGTTGTTATGAAGCAGTGGCATATCGCACATGAGCCCTCTTATGTTTAAATTCTATAATGCTGAAGGTTTTAATGAGAGGTACATCCATAAATAGATAGTGTTTTACACGTTTTACATTATATTTTATACAAATGTTGACGTCCCCATACTACATTATTGATATTAGTTTCAGCGCATAATAAATCATCAAAATGCTTTAAAATTCTTTCAGTTTTTTTCTTCTTTTTTTATACTCGTAGTTTCAATAAATTGGCGCAGTATTTTTAAGTGCTGGGTACAATATCTTTGTCTTTCTTTCCTTGAGTGACGAACAGTTCAAAATAAATGCAGGCGGTTATCAATAGTAGGTAATAGAAGCTTACTGGCGTTATTTTGCAAATTTTGTACCTCAAAAAGTTCAACAAGATTACTTTTGGGACTTTGCTGGTTTTTTATTTCATTACTTTTTATGCTTTTGGTCAAAATACTGAGCTCCATGGGATGGCAATGGAACTATACTTGATATGAAAAAGAATTTGGTTCAATATTAGAATCGCAAGAACCTGTACACCTTTTTCGCCACCAATTTAACAGATTTGTTTCGCAATGAAATTGTTGTGGTGGTAGCAATGATTAACCCACATGAGTAAAATTTTCCTCGCATGGTTCAGAAATTTTTGAAGAGAATTTTATCAATTTCTGCGTCAGTTTTTTTACATTTAAGCCTTTTGAGACTGACTCCCATGCGGTACTTGGCTAACCATTCACTATTTAACAGTATTGAATATAATCCATTTAACCCCTTCCCTGCCCTGGTTGATATGTTTTTTATTTTTAAAATCGCTGTGATTGCAACAACTGTTTGTCATATAGACCCAAAATTTTGTACACATAGTCTCCTGACATGGGAAAATAATTTCACCAAGTTCAAAGAAAATCGGCTGATTTTTGAACGTTTAATTACTTTTCTATTTATATTGTACTTCCTAACCAAAAGCCACCAACTTTAAGACCCCGGGGTGCAGTTTAAAATGTTTTAATCAATCTGAAACTATTTGGTGATTTAAAAAAAAAGGATGAGCCTCAGCGGAGAGGGGGGGGGGTACGTTGGAGTGGAGCAAGCAAGATGAAGTTCAGATTTAAATCCTGAAGAAGATGGACATTGTTAACCAAGTTATATACTTAAAAAATAGTAAGATTTTCCACAAAGATTAGTAGTCATCAGAAAGCCTGGAAGGCGAGCAAATTACTGAGATTTGTTGAGCTTGCTTCAGTGGGGCAAGCTAAGCCAAGCATGAGCCAAACCATTTTCAAAGTCTACAAGTAATTCAGGATAAAAGTAAAATTAAGTTGTTGAAATATACTAAAATTAATTTTATGCCGAGTTTTCAAAAACTCCATTGCAGTTCATTTTATTTTTTCCAAATTAAACCTACTTCCCCCTTCTTTGAGATACACTTTAGACTTCACAGTATCATTGTCCAGGTTCTTCTTGCAAAGATAAACAGTGCCCAACTATAAGTCAAATTTTGTATACCAACCAAAATATTCTCAATTACGCTACCTATTGACTAATAACAGTTACCACCATAATATTGCAGACACTTGGTTTCGAGTTGGCGAGGGAAAGCATTTGCGAGCGAAGCGAGTGAATGCTCCATCGAAGATGGCGAGCTGGACGGCGCGCGCTGCAAGCGCCTAGCCTCCAGGGGCGCTGTAAGCGCCCCGCGAGAGGCTAGTAGGGGAATAATTTGGCAGTCGACAAATTTTGAAACTGTTCATTTGAATTTGAAATTTTTATGCATGTTTGTTTGTTTATCTATTTTCTTTTTCAATTAAAAAATATTTCGATTAAGAAATTGGCAAATTTTTAATTTTTTAAACATTTTGTCGGCGAATTTTTAGTTTTCAAAAAATATTTGTCGGCAACTTTTTCTTCTCCACCTTACCAAACTGAAAGTCAAATTTAGTTTTTGAAAATGGAGTATCCTGGACCACTGTTAGAGACTATAGTCAGTCAAAAGCAGAAGGTTTCAAGCTGAGTATCGAACGTGGAGGTCTGGTTGGCCGAGTGGATAGCGCGCTGGACTCGGAATCCAGAGGTGCCGGGTTCGAGCCCACGTAGCAACTCACTACATTTCGACCTGGGCCGAGATTTTTCGGCAAGATGAAAAGAGGGCTAAGACAGCACTAACAGCCTGACCGACGTCTCTGAAGTAATGCTCGAAAGGGCGGATTCCAGGGCTCGGGTTGAGAGTAAAATTAGAAAAAGAGTATCGAACGTTATTTGAAAGGTTGAAACAAAGCTGAAATGTGGAAGACATTTCGAAAATCTGAAAGTCGGTAGCAAACGTTGAATTTTAAATTTCAATGACTATTCGGACTGCCAGCGCGAAAGAGTCGCTCTCTATAATTTTAGGCACGTGAAAAAAAAAAGGAACTGTTGAAACCCTACACATATTTTAGAAAAATTCATCAGATTGAAATGAAAATGCTCTCAATGGAAGGAAAATTTTATGTACTATAAATTTTGTTCTAATCATTTTTTCGATAAACGCTTTCATTTTCATAATATTTTGAGATTTCTTTGTATGCCTGTAAATGAAATACTCTCCTCGATCAGGGTTACAAGGTAAATGATCGCTTTTTTTTTTTCATTCATTAAATAGCTGACAGTGTATACAACAATAAATGAACATTAGATTTCTGTTAAAATTATATGTACTTACCACAAACTAATTTAGCCTACATATTGCTGGAAAAAAACACAAATGTTTTCGCAAAATTTTGCACCATCTGAAATTTCCAGAGTCTTTTTCTCTCTACTGCGGACTGATATCACTATGGAAACAAGACTGAGGTGTTGCTAGACAATAATACACTTCCACTAACGTCATTTTGCAGTACAAAGTGTTGTAGCCAAGATAGGTAGGTCGGGCCTTATGAGGGGCCAGGTCCTTATTAGGCGCATCTACCTCGTTAGGCACACTATAGTTAAGATGCCATCTGATCTTTGACGTTTTTATTGTTGAATAATAAGTTGGCACTGGCGTCAAATTTTACTATTTGTACCCCTGCCCACATAAAACTAACAATAATTTTTTCACCGTATATGGTAATATGCGGATGAAACATGACATTTATTTTAATCTCCCTTCTCCTCCATCACAATGTATTTTGATGGATACGATCTCTTGAAACAAAAAAAAAAAGTGATCAACAGCTGACAATTTACCTTAGTGCCAGCTTTAGTGTTTTTTTCAGCTTCCCTATTTAGAATTACGAACAAACTTTAAACTTAAGACCTTCCTTTTTCAACTTCGTGGGCAGGGAAGATAGGAAGCTGAATCATAAAATTCTGAGTCATCGAGTCATTGTCTAAAAAGTTTTTTTGCTTCCGATTAAAACAAAGTACAAACAGTATCAAAGGTTGTGTCGTATTTTCAGATGGATACCACTATAAAATAAAAGAAAAAGCTACCTACATTAGTGAAAAAAAAAAGTATTTTCTAAACTTCATCAGATTGAAATTAAAAGTTTAAATTAATCAAGTTTTTAATAATTCCGGACGTCCTGGTATCCTGGAACTTAATAGCTATTTAAAAAGACTTTTCGATAGTTTGTTGTACATTTTTTCTAAACGTAGGCGAGTATTCATTCTTTCATTTTTTAAAAGTAGACAAACTTTGTTAACTTTTTTCGCGTTCTTTGTCAACGTAGTTTCGGAATTCGCTGTGGGTTATATAAAGACCTTTACTAAATAGAAATAGTTTTTCAAGTTTCTGGGAGATGAATTCATAAAAAATGCAGCGAATGCGACGATTGCAGATAAACTGCTGTACCTATACATATAATAAAGGATGAGACTGTTCCGAGAAGGCGAAGTTTCTCCTCTCAATGGAAGGTGTAAATTATTTCTAGTTTTATGCCTAGCATTATTGCTGCTATATTCAGTACAAGTATATTGCTATACAGTAAACATGAAACTCTATGCTGGCAATATATAAGCATAATGTAAAGTTAATTTACCAACCCAAATCACTTGTACCCATTTTTTCAAATTGGGAATAAGCTCTGGGATCGTATCCGAAATTTGATGCTATATTCAAAATAAACGACCCCAAGAACCCCTACTTTGTTGTTACCTGCGATACCTTGCCATTTGAAATTCCAAATCTGGTAGTCGGCCCAAGCCCCCCCTCCAAGAGGGAAATGAAAGTTTTTCAGTCAAAATTAAAGTTCAACCACGAACATTAGACAAGTCTTTCGTCGAATTTCGATTCAGCTTTGAGAAAATTTCAAAGTTTGAGTGTTACAAAAAATTTGTTTCATTTTTCGGCCGGTTTGTCCTGTTGATAAGTCAACTTGACCTTTCTGGACGCATTCTTACTATGATTCTATATTTATACTCAACAGCTTAACTAGCCTTTTAAGAATTGAAAACTAAATTTTTGCCTTCATAGCAAAGTCGACTGAAAATCGAGTTAAAACCGATATCCTTATCGACTTTTCTGTCGTTTTTTGCCAGTTAAAAACCGATGAGAAAATCGACATCGAATGATGTATGGTAAATCAACTCAATTTCTCAAAAGCCGATGAGAAAATCGATATCGAGTTATGCGCAGTAAAAATCTCAATAGCCACAAATTTTCCGTAAGAGGATTGTCAAGTACAAATCTGGAATCAGACTAACAAATACGTCCAGAAAGGTCAAGTTCACTAATTAATTGAACAAATCGACCAAAAAATGGAAAAAAATGAATCTATCAGTCCATAGCAAACTTTAAAAATTTCTCAAACATCCAATTTTCATTCTCAATTTCTCAAAAGCCGATGAGAAAATTGATATCGAGTTATGTACAGTAAAATTCTCGATAACCACAAACTTTCCGTAAGAGGATTGTCAAGTACAAATCTGGAATCAGACTAACAAATACGTCCAGAAAGGTCAAGTTCACTAACTGAACAAATCGACCGAAAAATGGAAAAAAATTGTTTGACACCCGCAATACCCGCGGTATATTTAGCGAGGATCGCGGGTCCGGACCCGCGATCCACGCGTTGACTTCAGCGGGCCTTGCGGGTTTGTCACCCGCAATACCTGCGGTAGATTTAGCGAGGATCGCGGGTACAGACCCGAGATCCACGCGATGACTTCAGCGGGCTTTGCGGGTTTGATGCCCGCAATACCCGCGGTATATTTAGCGAGGATCGCGCATACAGACCCGCGATCCACGTGAAAACTTCAGACTTTAGCATGCTTTGCGGGATTTGACACATGTAATACCCGCGGTAAATTTAGCGAGGATTGGGGGTCCGGCTCAATCTGGGAGGCTTGCTGATATTTTTTTCTGAATTTCCTCTGATTAGTCTCCTAAACTGGTTCTAATAAAATCAAAAAAAAAAAAAAACTAGCTCCCTTTCCTTCTTTCTGGAAAAACACATGCGATTTTTGACTTTTGTTCCAGACCAAATTTCCCTCCAATATATTCACCAGGACCAAAGCCCGCAAATCAAACAACAGAACATTTGCTATCGGATTCAGGCTTTGCATATCCAAAGGCGAACCTACGTACTGGCCCAGTGACCAGGAAAAACTACCTGACTCCATCGACTTCTTCGTCACACGAGGAATCTTGGTGAACTACATAGAGGTTGATAACGTTAGTGATCTAACATCAGACCGTTCGCCTGTCATCCTGACACTTAGCAACATGTTTATACACAAGCAAGTCCAGCCAAAAATTACGAGTAAACACACGGACGGGGAAACCTTCCGGAACGAAGTCAATGCGAAAACCAACCTGAAAATACGCCTAAAAGAACCATAGGAACTAGAAGAAGTTGTCACCACCTTCACCAACACGTTGTTTAACGCGGCCAAAACAGCAACTCCCACCAATACCATAAACCATTCGTAGCTCACCAGCTACCCAAGAAAGATCACTAACCTAATTAAAGAACGCAGGAAAGCGAGGCATCACTGGCAACGCACCCGAGAACCTGCGCATAAAATCCTCTGTTCAATCAACTCAGCAGAGCAGTCACAAAGCGCATACATACATTCCTTCAATATTCCCAAATTTTTTGCAAAATGCTATTGTGTGATTCGATAGTCACTCTGAATCAAAACATCCACTTTCTTATAATAAATTTTATCTATCACAGAAAGTGGTTGTCCACTGCAAATTTTGTCTTCAGTACTCGCCTTAGTGGGTTCACATTCGCAAAATTTTATTACTTGTCGATTCACTATACTTCTATTAACAGTATTATCACCATAAATTGCTTTTAATAATAATAAATAATAATAAACAGCGTTTATTGGGTATCTATAATGTACACCAACTGTTTACTTGTATGGCACTACGTGCCGCGAGTGGTGAGGGGATCATTACTCTCCCTCCCCTTTTTCCCTTTTTTCTTTACCCGCCCATTTCTGGGCATACGCCTCCCCTTTCCTCTTTCAGTTTACCCTGTCCAGGGTCTGCCTTCTCCACAAGGGTCCGAGTTCTTTTTGGAATTCATCTCTCCAGCGAGTTATTGGTCTGCCTACTTCTCTTTCGAATCCGTATGGGGTCCACCCCTCCAATTTCCTCTCCCATCTCCCATCTTGTCTTGAAATGTGCCCCCCATATCTCCATTTTGCCCTTTTAACTTCCGCTCAAATGTCTTTTAGCCCAGTTTTTGCCCTGATTGTTGCTACCCCCACTTTGTCTTTCTTTTTAATATTCAGCATACTGCGCTCCATTGCTCTTTGTGTAGTATTTAGCTTGTTTACATTAGTTTTTGTCAGCGACCAGGTCTGTGCTCCATATGTTAGGACCGGCTGGACGCAACTGCGCCAGACTTCCGCCTTGGTCTGTATTGGAAGTTTGCCCTTGTAGACGCTTTTTTGATTCCAATACTTACTCCATCCATTTTCTTGTCGTAGCTGAAATTTCTTTTCCTCTGACATTTCTAAATGACAAGATCTGCCCTAGGTATTTTACTTCGTCTACCCACTTGATGTTTTCGCCTAGTAATGATATGTGAGTTTTTTGTGCATTTGATAATAATTGGGTTTTGTCCATGTTTACACTTAGCCCAGCGTGTTTACATACATTGATAAACTCCTTTGCATTTTTTCTAGTTCATCCATGTCTTTTGCAATTAGCACCACGTCGTCCACGAATCTCAGGTTATTCAGGTACTCCCCTTCGATTTTAATTCACCTCTCCTCCCAATCTAGTTGGCGCATCGCTTCCTCCAGAACGCAGTTAAACAGATTTGGTGACAGTGGGTCCCCCTGTCTGACTCCTCTTTCTATTCTAAAATTTTCCCCGCGTTTGTCTAGCTTTACATATGCTGTGGCACCATCATAGAGATTTTTAATTACATTTATTTCTTTTTGCCCAACCCCTTGTGCCTTTAATGCCTTCCAAAGATATCCATGGTTATCGAGTCAAACGCTTTTGAGAAATCAATAAAAATAAGAAAAATTTCAAAATTATACTCGTTAGCTTTTTCAATTAGTTGTTTTAAGATAAAAATTTAGTCTATTGTGGAAAAGTTTTTTCTAAACCCGGCTCGCTCTCGTGGTTGGTATTGGTCAAGTTGTGGGTACAGCCTGTCTTTCAGAACTTTCATCAATAATTTCCCCAAATTGGATGTAAGGCTGATAGGCCTATAATTTTTGATTTCATCTTTGTTTCCTTTTTTGTACAGCAGAATAATTTCTGCCTCCCCCCATTAGGTAGGGGTTACTTCTTCTTTCAAAATCCTATTGAAAAGTTTAGTTACAGGAATCAGTTCTTCTGCGAAAGGTTTGAGGGACCCACTGCTAATCCCATCAGGATCCGTCGCTTTGTTCACCTTAACCGAGTGAATTGCTTTTTTCACTTCTACTTGAAGTATATATATGGGGTATCCATAGTGTTACTGACTTTTTCTTCCTCGACCTTTGCTTCCTCTTTCTCCCTCTTCTCGTATAATTCCCTGAAAAATTCAGTTGCAATGTTTACAATATTTTCCCGGATAGTGACTTTCTCTCCTTTTGAGTTGCGCATGCTGGGGATGAGTTTTTTGCTTGTGAATAGAGTTTTGTTTATTTTTCTTATTGATTTGATTTCGGCCAATATGCTTTTGATCAACTCGCTGTCGTAGTTTCTCACATCCTTTCTTATTTCCGTCTTTATTTTCTTTCTCAAAAAAAGTAGCTCGAGTCTTTCCCTCGCTGTTATCCTCTCCTTATTCTCTAATTTGTCTCTTTTGCCAATAAGAGTCTTTGTTTCTCTCGATAACTTGTCGTCTGTCCGCATTTTGGGTCTGGGTTCCCCATACTTGTCGACCGTTTTTCGAATTCAGTCCACTATTCTCTCGTATACTTCTTGTAATGAGTCCTCTGACCATTTCGCGCTCACTTTTTCCATCTGCTCTTTTATTTCGTTTTTCGCTTCTTGCAAAATGTGTACGGGGATAATTTTGTTCTCCATGGGAATGGATTTCCGTTTGTTAAACTTTGGCCTTTTAGGAATTTTTATACTGGCTCTGCAGAGCTTATATGGTCCGAACTAAAACGGAAGCCGGGCAACACTGTTACGTTCTCCACCACAGACATGTCGCTGACTAAAATGTGGTCTATTTCATTTTTGTATTCCCCGCCACCCCCGGGGGAGATTTCCAAGTCCATTTTAATTTTTCTTTTTTCTAAAAAAAGGTTTCTCATACAGAACTCTACCAGTCTTTCCCCGTTATAATTTTGAGTTCCCAAGCCGAATTTTCCCGTATTTACTGTCTCCCGGTTTCTTGCCCCCACAAATGAGTTCCAATCCCCCATTATGAAATTATAGTATTCTTTTTCGTTGTTCATGATTTCATCCAAGTTTTCATAGAATTTGTCAAGTTCCTCTTTGTCAGATCCCAAAATTGGAGCGTATACAGCTATCACCAGAATTTTTGTATTTTCACCTATTTTTAATTTTAAGAAGCATATTCTTTCTGATACTCCTTTGATCACTTCGACGTTTGGCATCAACCTTTCTTTGATATAAAGACCCACTCCCCGATATTCTTTGGTTTGGCCCATGTGGTAGAAGACATACCCGGATTTCTTGACCAGTAGCGATTCCCCCATTTTTCTTACTTCTGAAACTCCCCATATATCCCCTTTGATTTTCCCAATTTTTTGCTCAAATTCGTACATTCTCTCGCTACTAGCAAGACCTCTACAATTGTAGTATGCCAAGTTCAGTTTGGTTCCCTCGAGATTGTTGTTTTTGATTTTTCCAAAGTAGTCGCCAGAATTTGTGCTTCTCTGTTTGCTTTGTCCAAATTTAGAATTTTTGTTTTTGTTTTTATTTCCATTTTTGCCCCTTCCAAATAGCTTTGTCTGTGTGGGGGTATTGCAGCTAGCATCTCCCACAGTTACTGCTAACTGTATTGGGAGAGGTGAAATTGCTTTTAACTGGATAAAAATGTCTGTAGGATTCACGTTTGAAAATTCAATCACTGCATGTTGTTTCAGAAGTGTGCACAAAGCAGCAGTACTCCTCTCTAGAATACTGGCTACTAAATAAAAACTAGTAGGGATATTTCAATGAAGCTTGGTTATATAAGTAAAGGAGGAATATAGTTATGTCACCCTGAGCAACTGTAGGTTATTTTGTTCATAGTATATGGTCACGTGTGCATTACTTTTCCAGCCATCATATAATGCTTCTTGACTGCTAAAACTAGGAGGACCAAAAGTGGTATAGTGACCCTTATACTATTAGTACCCAGTTGAAAAGGTTGGTTTTGTCTTCAGCCATTCTCAAAGATTTCGTTTCAGATTTTTGCATCATGGGTCGGTGAACGACTTGGTACTTGTGAATAAACAACATAAGTGGTATGACCAGACGAATTAGCAGTTTTTTATCTTGTCAGAAGTATTTGTCTATGGAGACTATACAGCGACGCTACATCAGAGCTAAGTACAAAACAACGCCAGCTCATATAGGTACCGTTAGTCTAGTAAATACAAGAAGATTTCTCATGTATCTACTACGCTACCCGTGTTAAAAATACAGAGGCGGTTGATGTGTAGTTACTATGCATGTTTTAGAATTGTTGAAACAAATCCATACGCTACTGCTAATTTTGAACACAGCTGTGTAAGGTTCAGGAGACTCGTCATAACGGTTAGCATGTGTAAACAAGATGGGTCATTTTATGAACTGCTTGGGTAAGCGTATTTGTTAGGAGCCACATGTTGTCAAAATCGGTATTTCCCTTGCGATTACGAAAATGGAGGCCGTTTTTCTTTCTCTTCCTAAATGTGTGTACATTCTGTAGTGTCATGAGTTCGTCTCAAATACTGAACCCTGAACACATGTTATGCTATCTGAACCCATGTTACGCTCGTATGTATCTATTGCAATTTAATACGAGACATCTACAGTACAGTTAGACTTACATTTTCGCCTTTGATGCGTTACTTCCTATAATACTAACATCGTTCGTCACTCATGCGAAATGAGGTGAAGTGTTTGCTAAAGTGACAATAATTTCAAAACCCAACTAACTTTAAAACCACGTTGTTACACGGTCGGTGCACGCGGTATTTCTTTTCTCGGTTAAAGGTGTCGGCTTTAAGTTTACATTCAGCGAAACCTGTTATCATCATTATTCTACTCTCGAAAAAAAAAATTTCCATCGCGACTTGATTTCGAAAATTAAAAGTAACGCAGCTGTTGCACGAAGTACCGAGTCGGATTAATTAATTTTTATATATTTTTTTCTTTGATGTAACATTCGGTGGCGATAAGGATACTAGGTTTAACTCGGCCCGATACAGCTCCTTAATTTCTTATTGCCGGTAATTCTGCAAATTAGATTCCAGTAATATTTTTGTTAAAAAAACGGAGTTTGTATATTTCAAATATTGCAGTATCCCTGTAAGCTCAGCTTCTCAATTGAAAATGAAATGCTACTGGAATAATTTCTAGACTTGTGGTGGAAAGCATTAGCGGATATGTGGGTGTGAAATTGATAAGTTGTGACTGTAGAGTTGGTATGCTATTGATAGGTAGTCGTGCAAGGTAAATTAACCATGTGCTCTATTAAAGAGATCTGGCGAATGTTCTCAGAATTGAATGTAAAATTCCTATTCAGAAATATCATTATGGATATCAACTAGCATCAATCTGAGCTACTATGATCAAATGAATTGTTCTCTTATGAACGCAATGTTCAATACAACTCAAATTCCTGAAATATTATAACAGAGGATGAAAGTTAGTTGATTGAGCCCGATTCATCATGGACTCAAATGAAAGGATCTAATCTTCAATACAAAATTGCTGTTGAGGGTTGAAATCTGTAGAAAGGAAAACATCTGTGCTCTCTGTATATTATAAAATTATGAGTACCTAATCGATTTTAATCCAGGCCCGTTGCCAACAGGGTGCTAGGGGCTTGCCGGAGCCCCCCTGAAAAAATGTCGTGAATAAAAATATCGAATTCCTTGTATTTTTCTCGTTAGTTTTATTCCAAACTTTTCTTTCCACTACATCCAGAATGTTTGGTTTATATTATTTTAAACATAATGGATAAGTGGTTGAAAAAATTGACGGTAAAATCTTAAAAATGCGACGATAAGGATTGGACTCCAACTTCTTCGAATTCGAGCTCGAACGAACCTCCAGTTTCATCGAATGATTCGAATGTACAGCCTAGCTGTTCTATCCATGATTCAGCGGTGTAGCCACGATTTTCCCAATAGGGGGAGGGGAGGGGAGAAAGATTTTCAAGGTAGAAAAAGTCGGAAATTGAGGTATTTTTTAAAAATCACCGATATTGGAGGACTATTTTATGAAAATGAAAGTAGAATTACAGCTCGAGCGAAAAATTGTCAAAAAACGTGTTTTAAAGACGAAAAATAGTTCATTTTTGAATGTTTTATATTCAATTTCAGGTGCCTTTGGGAGCATTGCCCCCTTCGCCCCGTTAGCTACACCAGACCCGCGATCCACGCGAAGACTTCAGCGGGCTTTGCGGGTTTGACACCCGCAATACCCGTGGAATAATTAGCGAGAATCGCGGGTACAGACCCACGATCCACGCAAAGACTTCAGCGGGCTTTGCAGGTTTGACGCCGGCAATACCCGCGATCCACGCGATGGCTACAGCAGGCTTTGCCGGTTTGACACCCGCAATACCCGCGGTATAATTAGTGAGAATCGCGGGTACAGAATCGCGATCCACGCGAAGACTTCAGCGGGCTTTGCGGGTTTGAAGCCAGCAATACCCATGGTATATTTAGCGAGGATCGCGGGTCTGTACCCACAATCCACGCGAAGACTTCAGCGGGCTTTGCTGGTTTGACACCCGCAATACCCGTGGTATAATTAGTGAGAATCGCGGGTACAGACCCACGATCCAAGCAAAGACTTCAGCGGGCTTTGCGGGTTTGACACCCGCAATACCCGCGATCCACGCGATGACTTCAGCGGGCTTTGCGGGTTTGACACCCGCTATCCCCTCGGTATATTTAGCGAGGATCGCGGGTCTGTACCCACAATCCACGCGAAGACTTCAGCGGGCTTTGCTGGTTTGACACCCGCAATACCCGTGGTATAATTAGCGAGAATCGCGGGTACAGACCCACGATCCACGCAAAGACTTCAGCGGGCTTTGCGGGTTTGACGCCCGCAATACCCGCGATCCACGCGATGGCTACAGCGGGCTTTGCGGGTGCGGTATAATTAGCGAGAATCGCGGGTACAGAATCGCAATCCACGCGAAGACTTCAGCGGGCTTTGCGGGTTTGAAGCCCGCAATACTCACGGTATATTTAGCGAGGATCGCGGGTCTGTACCCGTGATCCACGCGTAGACTTCAGCAGTCTTTGCGGGTTTGACACCCGCAACACCCGCGATCCACGCGATGGCTACAGCGGGCTTTGCGGGTTTGACACCGCAATACCCGCGGTATAATTAGCAAGAATCGTGGGTACAGAATCGCAATCCACACAAAGACTTCAGCGGGCTTTGCGGGTTTGACGCCCGCAATACCCGCGATCCACGCGATGGCTACAGCGGGCTTTGCGGGTTTGACACCCGCAATACCCGCAGTATATTTAGCGAGGATCGCCCACGCGAAGTCATTAACGGGCTTTGCGGGTTTGACACCCGCAACACCCGCGGTATAATTAGCGAGAATCGCGGGTACAGAATCGCAATCCACGCGATGACTTCAGCAGGCTTTGCGGCTTTGACACCCGCAATACCCGCAGTATATTTAGCGAGGATCGCCCACGCGAAGTCATTAACGGACTTTGCGGGTTTGACACCCGCAATACCCGCGGTATAATTAGCGAGAATCGCGGGTACAGACCCGCAATCCACGTGAACACTTCAGCGGGCTTTGCGGGTTTGACGCCCGCAATACCCGCGATCCACGCGAAGACTTCAGCGGGCTTTTCGGGTTTGACACCCGCAATACCCGCGGTATAATTAGCGACGATTGCTAGTCTGTACTCGGGATCCACGCGAAGACTTCAGCGGGCTTTGCGGGTTCAAAGCCCGCAATACCAGCGGTACATTTAGCGAGGATCGCGGGTCTGTACCCGCGATCCACGCGATGACTTCAGCGGGCTTTGCGGGTTTGACACCCACAATACCCGCGGTAGATTTAGCGACCAGATCCCCCACCCCTAAAATATCCGCAGCTTTTTTATTATCTTTTTCATATAACATTTTCCTGACATTTTTCAATCGCCCCCCCCCCTCTGAAATTATTTTTGGTATCCGCTACTGCCTAATTTTTTTTAAATTTTGTTTCGAAAAAAATGTTTTCAGTAGTAATCACAGAAGAAAGTTTATTCTACATTCGCATTTTACAAAAAGTCAAAAAGAATAGTAGGTACATCGATTTTTTTTTGAGATTGTAAATTTTTGATCAGTTTTTCACGGAACAAATTTTGTTAATGGGAAGTCCGGCACTGATGACAGGGACATATGCGCCACGGTTGGCGGAGAGTATAGGTGCTAGGTGGTGGCTCACAGACAAGACAGAAAAAAAAAATAGAAATGTAACATTGTACACCAACTTAATGTCAAAATACATGTTAAAATAAAAAATTGTCGTAATACTACGAGTCGTTCACGAGTCTTTGAATGGTATTCGAGGTTCAAATGTGAAAAGAGTCGACCAATGAAACTTTGCGCTTCCAAATCGAAAGCAAAAACGAGATGCTGGTCCACCTTTTTTGTTGATAGTTGGGATATCATTCATCGAGAATTCTTTCGTTAGGGTTCCACTGTGACTAAGGCATTCTACAAAGAGGTGTTTCGAATCGGCTTCTGCAAAGAATGCGGTGTGTGCGGTCCGATTTGTTGGACAGTGGAAATTGGTGTCGGTTGCATGCCAACGGGCCATTTCACAGGTCATCATTGTGCAGCAATTTTTGGTGAGAAGGCCGGTAGTTAGTAATGACCCCCCTCCCCATATTCCCCAGAATTGTCCTCTTTCGACTATTTTTTGTTTTTAAATTTGGAATTGAAGATGAAAGGGGAGTGGTATGAGTCAGTGGAGACGATCGAAGAGGCAGTGATGGTATGGAACTAAACAATGTAGAAAAACAGGCATTCAGCAGAAGGCGTTTGAGGACCTCTACACTTGTTCCAAGGGTTGTATCGAATTAGATGGAGACGATGTTGAAGTTTGATATCAAATATACATTCTCCGTGTTATATTGTCCGTATGCGATCAGTCTTGGAAAGTTTTGAATACACTGGGCAATGAGTACTGTAAACCGGGGTAATTTCGGACATTGCCGGTTTTATACATTAGAACTGGAACATCGGTTTTCAAAACATGCCAGTGTACTAGTCTGACGCTTTTATTTAACTCCCTAGTTAACGAAGAAATAACGCATCTAACTAGTGTTACCTCAGTTCTGGCAATGCTTGGAGTTACCCCACAAATACGAAGCTACCCCAGTTTACAGTTCTTTTGCATATGTTCGTAGTATTAGTATTTGTACGTGCGATACAGAGCGACACCAGTGCACCCTTCCGCTTAATGATTTGTAATCAAACATATCTGTCCGAGCTTCCCCTAATTCCTTGATTTCTTAGGCCCCTTGCGTTGCTTTCAAATACTTCATTGTAATTATACGAAATACTTCGCCGAATTCGGCGGAAGTTCTAACATTCCGCTATAATAATTCATCGTCTTACCGGCCTTTTCACTTGGCTCGACTTCGTGAATTTCTCCGTCTTCAGGCCTTCCGTGAAAATTGGTTTCTTGGGTTTGCTATATTCGTACTTGATGCACCGGTCCGCGCATACCGTCTCCACAACCGGTTTCTTCGAAACGCAGTCTCCATCGTACACGTATCGACTGGATCTGAGACTACATTTCATTTCACCTGTGTCGCGAAAACTTTCGATTAATGTTTATAATAGAGTAAAATGAAAGTTCTGAATCATTGAAAACGAAATTATTTGTCCGTTTTCAATGAATATATACACTATACACGTAACCAGTATCGACTGAATTTTAATTATGTGCCTCCGATGTCGTACACGGCCAATTCACGATTGAAAATTATAACGTTTTCAAGCCCGTATTGACAGGCCCTTAATATTCCAGTTTTATTGGTAAAAGTAAATTCGTAGTTACTTGACGTACGGATTGTTGATAAAAACGATAAGTAGCAAAATAACAGGGTTTCGTTTTCGGTTGTGTGGCAACTGATACGTTATGGAGAGATGTGATCTCGTGTTGCTCTCAAAGGAGTATTACAAACTGAGTTCTCAGCATGGGGCATGTCAGGGGTGCCGTGATCCCCTTGGTCCTGTGAAGAAACCGCTCCCCCCAAAACCGCCCCACGCAAATAATAAACTATTAATTAATTCCCCATCTTCAAAACTATGGTTGAAGCTGGTTTGATTCCCAACCTCTTTTTGTGCTGCATTATACTACCAGCGGCGAAGCCATGGGGGGATGGGGGGACGTCCCCCAAGTTGTATTTTACAGTTGGCAAAATGGGAAAAAATAAGTCTTTGAAAGGAATACGAAGTAGTGGTTCTGAAGTGAGTGATTTAATTGAAGCGGCATTAAAATTTGCCCATAAAATTAAGCTTAACGCAGAAGCAGATTTTGCAATACATCACCGGAGAAGATTAGTTCCAAGGAAATATGATTTAAATAATGGTGCCGAAGTTACCCTGAACGTGAATACATTTTACCGAAAAGAATTTTATTCTGTGCTTGATTCTCTAATAACTTTATTTGAGGTCAATATGATGGAAAGCATTCAGAAAATTTTGCCTCTGTACGAACTTTTTCGCACGCCTCTTCAGAAAGAAAATATCGCAATTGACAGATTGAATGCCATAAATCTACTGTACCCGAATCTAGAAAATCGTTCGGATGTATATTCCTTACAGACTGAATTAGAAATTTTGTTCGATAATTGTTCATCAGCAGTTAACATGGGTGATATATTTCAGAAATGTGTGGAAATGCGGCATTTATTAAAATCCGCGTTTACACTCACCTAACTCGTCATGACCATTGGTTATTGTACAGCTGCTAATGAGCGTGCATTCAGTAGTCTGAAAATTGTAAAAAACGAGTTGCGCACAACCATGGCTGATAACAGATTGGATGACCTCATGTTGATGCATTTTGAAAAAGATATCACAGATAGGGTAGATTTTTCTAATACAGCTGAAGCCTGGGTTCATTTGAAAACGAGACGTATTAATTTGTAGCCTACTAATGACTAATTAACGTATTTTTTTGGTGCTAAGACGTATTAATTTGTAGCCTACGTTAGTTAAGAATTAATGTATTTTTGTGCTGTTTGTCAAACATAATAAAGATTTAAAGATAAATCAATCATCCACGTATGTATGATATACTGTATATGGGCATCCATTTACCATTGCGTGCAGAATGTAGTGTTTCCAAGTTATTGAATGAAAAATTCTTGCTAACAATGTTTCAATTCTGAGAAATTTTATGATTTGTAGCGTCACACAAATAGTCTGTTTCCAATGTAAGGGGCACAATTATTACAACTTTTCAAAAATCCTTCGGAGGCCCCGCTCCTGCATCCCCTTTTTCTTTGCCCCAGACTCTCAGTTGGCATTCTTTAAGATTCTCCCCCCCCCACAAAAGTCCCTTAGCTGCGCCGTTGTATACTACTTGTTGTACTTCAATAATTAGAAATAACTAGCCACTAAAATAGAAATATGAAACCAAAGTGAATTTTGAAGGATATCACTCTGTCCATGTGAAATCTTATCGGTAATCAAATCAGTTGAGAACTTGTACGAAAGAATTGTTAGATTGTGAATTTCTGATGAGTATATAATGATTTTATTATTTTCAAATGCGGTCCGGACATTTATTCAACTACCGATGTATGGAACTTGGGTGCAATTTAGTTATTCGCAGTGATAAGTGGAACGACCACTGTAAATATAACAAAACACAAAGTGTTGTATTTGAGAGGTACCGAAATAAAAAAACGTGTAATTGAAGTGAGAGATAAATCATCAGCCAACTGGATCCCATACAAGTGAGTACTTCGGTATTTGTATGATATCCTGGGCAAGTCTTAAAAGTTTAAAGTCCTACAGGCTCTGTACTGTTAAATTCCTCATATTGAAATTTGTAGACTAGATGTCAATCAAGAATTCCATCAGTCTTCTTTATCTACTGAAAATAAAATGCCCGTGACTGTTCCTGGCACTTCAGCATCCTTGGGAAGACAAAAAAAATATTAAAAGAAAATCATTTAGATACGTCCAATATTGTGGGGCAAAGTTATGATGGGGCCGGAAACATGAGAAGCTCTGAAAAGGGTGTGAAAACGCTTGTTGAAAAGGACTGCCCCATGGTGTAGTTCGCATCGATTTAGTCTTGTTGTTGAAAAAACAATTGAAAATTGTGGACAAATCAGAGATTCTTTCAGTATCTTAGACGAACTGTATGTCTTTATGCACTGGTCGCACCGGCGACATGGTACCTTTGTTGAAATCTTAAAAAAAAAAAAAGTGCAGACAAAAATAAAGATTCTAAATCAAAACATTTTTCAAAACAAAGATTGAAACGCATTCGTACGACGCGGTGGGGGAGCAAACATGAAGCTTCAAGAACTCTGAAATCGTGTTTCAGTGAAACTTTGGAAACCCTGAAGATAATGAGAACGGATAAAAACACCACTGCTGAATTCAAGACCATGGCAGCTGGTTTGAAAGCTAAAATGTCTACTTGTGATTTCATTGTCATGTTGGAGATATGTGCGACAATATTTGATGTACTTGCTCCTACAACGCCAATATTGCAAGGTACGAGTACAATGATCGACTTTGGTTCCGCAAGTTCCATAATAGACCATACTATTAAGGCATTGAAAGCATTAAGAACTGACAAATTGTGGATGAAATTTCAGGGAGATGCCTTTAAATTATGCTCAGCATGTGACATCATGACAAAAAAAAATCTCGCGGAAGAAACGTTTCCTTGATGAATATGGACACTCGACTATCATGAACCTGATGACGATAACTACATAAGCCAAATGAAAGTGGATGTGTTCTGTGCAATGATTGATTCTCTTCTGATGCAAATCAGTGAACGTTTCCAACAGAACACATTAGAAATACAGTAGAACCTCTTTAATCCGGAACTCTAACAACCGGAACCTCTAATATCCGGAACGAACCAAAATGATGTGTGAATGCATGTTTTTGCATGTTCTATTTTGCATGCTTTGCTCAACAAACAACTTTCAGTTCTCCCTCGGCATTGCGTTACATCTAGTGTGTTCCAATGTGAAGTGTTTGCTATTCAGAGTTATGGCATCGAAAGGAGTGACTAAGAGAAAATGTATTGTTTTATAAATCGCGCAAAAGATAGAAATTATTGATCGACTTGATAGAGGTGAAAGTGTACAATGTCTCACAAAAAGTTTTGGAGTAGGCCAAAGCACGATATACGACGTGAATTATCGGAAAGCAGAAATTATGGCATTCGCGTCAAAGATGGACAGTGCAGAAGGTTCCAAAAGGAGGAAAACAATGAGGCAAGCAGAAAATGAAAAGATGGAAGAAGCAGTGTACATGTGGTTCATTCAACAGAGAAGTATGGGAGACATTCTTTCCGGGCCAATGGTGTGTGAGAAAGCGCTGCAACCTAATGAAAAACTTGGGAGGTTCGGTAGAATTCAAGGCCAGTCAAGGATGGTTGGAGAAATTCAAATCTCGCCATGGTATTCGGGAATTGGATGTGCAGGGAGAGCGTTTATCGTGTGACACGAATGCTGCGCAATCATTCAAAGACTCATTTGCCAATTTCTTGAAGGAAGGAGACTTTTCCCTTGATGATGTGTATAATGCAGATGAATCTGGCTTGTATTGGAGAGCATTACCACGTAAGTCGTTAGCATCTAAACGAGAAGCATCATCTCCTGGTTACAAGATAAGTAAAGAGCGAGTTACAATTATGGTGTGTGCCAATGCTAGTGGTACTCATACCATTCCGCTACTTCTGATTGGCAAATCAAAAAAGCCCCGTTGCTTCAGTCGTGGCACTGTTCTCTCAGATTCCGGGATTTTCAGAGTGTGATATCTGGGATGCGGAAGCGTGGTTCGGAACTGACAATGATCCAGGTTTTCAAATGTTGAATGATGATGAAATTGTGGAATTGGTGGAAGGAAATGGTGAGGTTAGTGAAGAAGAGGAAACTGAAGAGTCAAACGATGAAACTGATGCTGGACCGAGTCACAGTGAAGCATTCACTGCAGCTGACAATTTGCTGCTTTGGTATGAGCGACAGCCTGAAAGCGATTCCACCCAACTTCTCTTATTGAAGAGAATGCGCGATCTGGCTGCACAGAAGAGAGTCACAAGCCTCACACAAAAAAAAATTTTGGATTATTTTTCTCTAGAATAGCCTACGATATCTTTTGTTACTCTTAGAAGTACACACATATGTACGTACACAGGCACGTAGTACTCGTACCTACATGCCTACGATGTAAAAATTCAAAAAATTTGTCAACATGTTGCCAAAAAATAAAGTTTTCCGATTATCCGGAAAATTTTTTATCCGGAAGACCTCCGGTCACAATTGTTCCGGATAACAGAGGTTCTACTGTACTGAAGGATATGGGAATGTTCACATATGGAAACTTGTTGAAGGAGGATGGACCAACACGCATAGGCGTGTCTGCCAGGTGTGCCGAGTGTGCTTGGGCACACTCTACTTTTTCTAGAATTTCTTTCCCTCCACTAATATAGTCACGATAATATAAAATATTATTCATTTTTTATTTTCATTACAAATTAGAGCTAATACTTGGTCAAATCTGGAATTCGCCAAAGTTGCAACACTGACTATCGAAAATATAATATTGCTACGGCTTGGAACGTTCTCTTCCTAAGCGGAGCATGGGAAGACTGCAGATGATATTGGTTTTCTGAGGGTGCATATTAATTAGGCCAGGTGATTACCTATGGAGGCATTCGGACGGTCTAGTTTGCAAACTGAAAGAATACTTACAATTGGGGAACCCACTTCCAAAGTGACTTAACTGCAACATTATGATTTCATGAATTTTTGTTTTCAACGCGCTGTCTTACCGCGCTAGGGGCATGCTTTACAAAAACAAAAATAACAAATTTTTCTTGAAGGTTGAACCTTGGGACCATAGGGTCGGGGAGTGAGGTGTTTTCCATGTATTCCTTGCCATCTCCAGCAATTTCTAGCAATAAAATTTTATGTAACAATTTTTTCCGTTTCAACCTTCTTATATTATGATTTATTTATTTATTTAAAAGATGGTATTTATAGTGCCGCCCAACAGCTCACCGGCCAATTAGGGGACGACACTTTAATAATAATAATAATAATTATTATTATTATTATAATAAAATTCTATATCCAGCCGTGAGTGACCACACCCCCTCCCCCACTCGACCCCGCACTGCCCCCCCCCCCCCGCCCAAGCAAAAAGTGTTAGGTTTCGGCAAGGGACCACTAAAAACCTCTATTGTCCTTTCTGTACATCTCTGTTAACGCATTCACTGTTCTTTCTTTGTATTTTTCTTTACTTTCAAAAAAAAAATGTCGATTTCTGGATCTATATTAGTCAGTGTGTTATAGAGTTTCATGGATTTATTCAGCGGCAATAAACTGCGATGGACTGTACGGCATTGCTCTATCTGAAAGAGAGATCGCGTTCGACAGGTTCTACTTGGAGTGTATAAATTTATTCTTTCCAGAAGAAAGGGGAAGTCAAGCTTTGCACATAATATATCTCTAAGCAGTATCATGAGGGCTAAGTCCCTCCTTATTCTCAATGTTGTTATTTCGTATCCAAGAACCAGTTCTGTGTATAATATGGAATAATCGTAGTAACCAAAATCTCTATAGTACAGGTATTTTAAAAAGCGTTTTTGTATACGTTCTAGCGTTTTTATTTGTTCCTCCGCCGCCGGATGCCATACTACACTAGCAAAATCCAAATGCGACCTTACTAGGGTGAAGAACAAGACCTTAAGGGTAGAAACATTCCTGAAGTACCTTGTGTACCTTAGCACCGCGCCCATACTACGGTTCGCCTAGCTTGAAATTCCTTGTATCTGCCGTTTGTAATGAAGATCATTTTGGAGGATTACACCTAAATCTCTAATGTTATCTAGATTCTCTAATGTTTCTCCCTCGATTTTATATTTGCTTTCTAGAGGTTCTTTTTTTCAGCTGAAAGATACGGTTTTACATTTTTTAATATTTAGCGGTATTTGATTTTCCTTGTGCCATTCCACCAAAGCTTTTAAGTCCTCCTGTAGTATATCTACGTCCGTACTATTCCTAACTTCCTTATATAATTTTCAATCATCCGCGTACAATAGACATTTGGTGTTACGTAATCTTCCGTGAATGTCTGTCACATACAACAAAAATAGATATGGCCCCAGGTTGGACCCCTGTGGCACCCCAGAGGGGCACTCATACACATGCGACTCAGCTCCCCGAAATGTTACATACTGTTTCCTTCCGCGTAGGAACGACTCAAATAGGTTCAGATATTTCCTATACTAAATGGTCCGCGTAGTTCACGCACTCGGCAGCTCATTTCACGAAATCGGCCGAAAAATGCACGACACCGAGAAGTACAGCGTTTTTCGACTCATACTGAGCTGAAAGATGGAAGGCAGAGGAGGTGTTGGAAGAAGAAAGTCTTCATGGGAGTCTGATCTAAGGGGATGGTTCAAATGTTCGCCGAATGGATTATTCAAGACCGTGGTCGAAAAAGTGAAGATAGCTATAATGATCACCAAACTTCGGATGGAGAAGGTGTAACCAAAAAGAAGAAGAATTCATGAAATACGCGAACGATTCCGGTAAATAGGCAGACGTACTGCGCAATGCTCGTAATCGGCAACGACCTCGCGCATTTCATGAAATAAGCAATTTTACGAATTACGCGTAACAATGTTACATACTCATGTCTTGTCTGGCTAGTTTCTGCGTAGCACAATGGGAGAGTCCCAGGAATGTCTTTTATCGTCTGCATACCTGTACTTCCCGTACGTGACCTTTTCAAAACCACGTTCTTCTCCTTATTCTCATGGCTTACTCTTCTTTTTGTCCCTCGATCGGTCAGGCAGGACACAGGACATCCATTTAGACAGTTACATTTAATATTTTAACAGGGAGATCTGTGCTTCAATACCGATCGATCAATACATGCGCATTTTCGATGCTCTTGTTTTCTGTGATTCCAAATGCCTCTGCTGCGGTCTGGACTAAATACTTCTCTTGGATTTTCCCAATTCCGCCTATATGAAATGATAGATTTTTAAATTTTCCCAACTCCTGAGTGAAAGATTCATACTAGGAAGAGCTGCCCCTACCCCCTATCGGTACGCCCCTGCCTAGGTGATAGTCTGTTAACGCTCGGAAACAGAACTTGAGCTCTGAAAAGTCAAACCTTCCAGATTTTCGGACCCATCGATTATCCGAATGCACGCGTAATTACTTCTGTCTTGAACACGACCCGAGAGTGAGAACTCTATATAAATTAAAGCTATTGTCTCTTTACGATCTGCGAATCTACTGTTATTCGTCTTCTCTCTCGTGTACCTCCTGTAGCTCATTTTTCTCCGCGAATCACGTCTCACTGGAATCGCCGATAACTGCTGATAGCTGTTCAGAAATAATAACTTTCTTCGCGCGTCTAAATTACAAAGCTCATCGTCTTCGCCTTTATTCCGGCTATAAATAATAATGCAAATAATAGATAGTAACAAAGGACGAGGACGACTTTCCGGAGGCGTGCGTCAAGCCGAAAAAACGTCGCGTCAGTTTCCCGTCGGATGCTTCGAAGGCACCAATTTCATCTTTCTAGGCGTGACTTCCATGATTTGTGATTTTTATCGAATATCGAGGTTTTATATTTTCTGTTGCTAGTCCATACATCGCTGGTTCTAATTGATCATCGTGTCTTCTTCGTTTTCCCAACATCCTATTTCGACGGTCTACTTCACCATTTGGCGTGCTCGAACCGAATTTGCATCGAGAATTTTTCGTCTCAATTAGCATAATCAGTTGTATCGGTCGGCCTTTCGGTTTTAACCAGTTTACCACGTTTCGCCCAGCCTCTCAGTATACTTCTTCGAATTAGGAGCCACTGTAATAAAATACAGTTGTGGAATATACTTAAGCTTTGGAAAGGAACAGTTAGACACTGCATTCGAAATGAATGAAATGAATGCGAAAAAAGTGGACCGCATCGGATTAGGCTTGTTCGCTAATTAAATGTACAAGGCAACTAAGTGAACATGCGATTTCGCATCCAAATGAAAATAACTCTCTATTTCCGTTCATACTTACAACTTGTTAAATTCTGTTGTACCATTACACTCAATTTTATTCGAAATGGTACTTCGTTTTGATACTCGAAAAACATGCGAGCCACGATTTCGAACTTCTCTGTTTGGGGGTGAAATAGTTTCTCTTGTGTACGTTTCAGCCAGCTTCAAACAAACAATCTAACTTTTTCACCTTTTCTACTCAACTCACAATCGATTCCTCGCTCCAATTCAGACGAATTTCTCGGCCTCTATCTTGACGCTTATCCAGGGGCGAATCTATAGGGGATGTGGGGGTTGAAACACCCCCTCCCAATAATTTGGCAGTCGGCAAATCTAGAAACTGTTCATTTGAATTTTTCATTTTTTTAAAATGAATGTCTATTTGTTTGTTTGTTTATTTTTTTTTAAATTAAAAAATATTTCGATCAAAAAATCGGCAAATTTATAATTTTTTTTAAAATTTTGTCAGCGAATTTTTAGTTAAAAAAAATATTTGTCGGCAAATTTTTCTTCTCCACCTCCCCAAACTGAAAGTCAAATTTCGTTTCAGAAAATGGAGTACCCTGGACTCCTGTCAGAGACTAGTCCGTCAAAAGCCGATGGTTTCAAGCTGAGTATCGAATGTTATCTGAAAGGTTGAAACAAAGCTGAAATATGGAAGACATTTCGAAAATCTGAAAGTCGGTAGCAAACGTTGAATTTCGAATTTCAATGACTATTCTGTTTTTACTAGATTCTGTTTGACCTAGAGCCTAAAATTTGAGAAAGTTGAACATTTTATTAAAATTTAAAAGTTGAAAGCAAAAGACTTATTTTTTAGTGTCACAAGCGGAATCCAATAGCAAATGTTCTATTGTTTAATTTACGGGCCTTGGTCCTGGTGAATATAGGAGGGAAATTTAGTCTGGAACAAAAGTCAAAACTCCATGTGTTTTCCCCATAAAAATGAAAGGGAGCTTATGGCACGGATTCCTCTAATCCGGTTAACCTAAAATTTTGTAGTATTTTTTTTTTTGAACCAATTTATGAGACGAATCAGAGGAAATTCAGAAAAAAATATCACCAAGAGTTAATAACGACCATCTTAATGTGTAAAAGAAGTTGTGTGTTCCTCTCAAGTATTTCCAACATCCATCCAGCTTACCCTCCCAGATTAGGGTATGCTCATGTGCGCAAATGTAGGTGCTTGGGGGATTAAAAGTTGAAAATGAAGAAAGTGGGATTTATTTCACGCATATTTTTGGGGGTGGTAAAAAAAATTAGCACACAGCGGCCAGTCAGGTAAGTCCGGCATTGTTAGTGAATAAAAATACTGACCGTTAATTTTTATACAAACTGTAAAATAATAATCCCCGGACCCATTTTCATTCCAAAGCCCGATCGACGTGGGACAAACTAGGGTCTTCAAAAGGCAAGTAGAGATGCTGAATAAAGGAAGGCATTCACTCTCATTTTCCTTTTTTTTTTCTTTTTCGCGAAGAATGAAGATGAGCCCATTCTGAATGGGAAAAGAATGAAATTTTTTTCTTTGATTCGGCATCTCTGACGGCAAGGTCTCGTTTATTATTCGGTAAAAAAAAATCTCTCCCATTAAGCAAGACTAGAGCTAAACTTGAAATTTTTTATGGAAACATCACTGAAATAGGAATAGGAGTTTTTGGGTCGTTGATTTCGAAAATTTCACCAGAAGATTCTTCTTCAAACCCTTTATACTTTTAGAGTCCTCTATTCTTGGAAAATTGAGTAACGAATCAAAACACAAGCAGTTTTTCGCATTGCTGAATTCGAAAGTTTCTATGAGCTTTCTTATCAAACTGCGATTTGGGCCCCAAAATTCAAAATTAATTTTTTAGGAAATCGGAAAAGGCATCAGAATTTTCTCGGCTGTTGAATTCGAAAATTTCTTCAGATTTTTCTTGGATTCCCGATTTAGGCTTCAAAAGCCAAAACTGGTCTCCAGAAGTGATTAAAATTGACTTCTCAGTAACCGAATCAAATATCGAAATGGGGAAGGGGAGAAGAGAGGTCGCCTAGTTTGGAAATTCCATCAACATGATAAATTTTCGATATTGAACCTCAAGTAGGCCCAAAACACCAAAATGAGAGTCAAACTTGAACGAACTTGACTTAATCTTTCAATATTGTCATAGCCATTAATAACTTGACAAATTCTAGAAGATTCTAAATCTAGGAGAGCACTGTGTGAAAGCATCCGTAGTATTTTGCCAGTAGTTATATGGATTGGAGGAATCTGCGTTAAGAAAACGTTTGAAAACTAAGCTTATTATCATTATTTTTTTGAATTCCAGACTCCTGGATACAAACTTATTGCTAGCCAACGAATTGCAGCGAATTGAGAATGAGTGAATTACTGTGTACACATGGGTGCAAATCGCGAGCGAGTGAAATGGAATTATTCTCGAGTGAAGAAGGCAGAATCTCAAGAAACAGATGTGTACACAGGCAAGTATCGCGCTGCGATTGCATGCGCATATAGGAAATGCGGTGGAAGGATTTAGGTCATATTGTATTGAATACTTTGGACCGGACCATTTTTTCGACGTTGACTTTTTTCCATCTTCTGTGACTGATCAAAACGATAAAGATAAAGAACTTGATGAAATCGTTCCTGTTGAAGGAGTCGAAGAGCTGGTTGAATCGAATGAAGACGATTCGGAAGAACACCAAAACGCTGACCAAGTAGCAGTGTTGAGGAAATCAATTGAAAATTTTCAAAAACCGAGAAATCTTGATCAAAATAGAGAGTTGGAAGAATCAAACGAAAAGATGAAGAATTTAGAGCCGAGAAATGTCAACCAAAACTATACAGATAGGTACGTTGGAAGAATTATTGAACAAAACATTTGAAAATTTAGAGGAACCTGGAAACGTTGACTCACTCATCGAAAAAAGTGTTCGAGATATTTTACCACTGCCAAAAATAAAAGTAAATATTGATCGAGCAAATTTTAATTCAATTTTACATGTCTACATCAGATTTAAAGAAAAAATGTTCTCTTATGTTTTAGGAGAAACGCCAAAGAAAAAGAAAGAGTGGCAAATCGACTATTTTAACCCGCATGCCAAACAAGGATTTTTTTAAAATTCGCACTGAAGAAATTCGAGCTAAGCAATCTACACCTGAAAAAATATCTCGAAAAATTCTGAGCCGGCTACATCCCTACATCTTCAAGACGCCGTTTATTTCAACAGCCAACAACAAAACAGAAAATTAAGGCTAAGCAGTCTGCATCACAAAAAATACCGTCAAAAAATTCAAAACCTGTGCCTGTGCTGTGCCCAATATTTCAGCGTCAACTACCTCCAACGTCGGACCCCAGTGAAGGAGATTTTTGTCTGATTTGCAATGATCAGTTCGGAAATTCGAAAGGTGCTGAAGTATGGATCCAATGTAATCCATGTGAAAAATAGGTCCACAAAAATTGCACGGATTATACCGGAGTCAGTTTTTATGTCTGTGAGCTTTGTAGAAGTCCCCAGTAGCGTAGCCAGGATTTTTGCGAGAGGGAGGGGCAGGCACAATTTGTTAAATTTGCCTTTTTTTAAAAAATCGAATTGCACTAAATTTACTGTAGCAAAAAAAAAAATAAATAATAAAAAAATAATAATAATAAAATAGCGTAGTTAGGATTTTTCAAGGGGAAGGGGTTGGGAGACGTGCCGAAATTTAAAAGGGTTAGAGGCTTTTTAAATAGCAAATGAAAAATGCAAAAAAATAATTGGATTGATAAGCGTAAAAATGGTATTTTTCCAAATACGATTCTTCGGAAATTTCTGTTCGGAAAAACAAAACTTTCATAAAAATAAAAAAAGATAAGTAGGTACGTATTCGAAAAATTAATGCTAAAAATTTAGTAAAAACGAAACTTGAAATTTTTACCACTAACTCCAATTGCCAGTTCCATCCTTCTTGGCTTCATTGTGGGCCTAGCGAAATAATGAATTACTGAATTCATAAATCCAACATTTTTGTGAATATGTAACATAGACCTGAAAACGACCTTTCTGCCCTTACTGTTGAGGCCGGTAAAAGTGCGAGCATCTGCAATAATGTTTTGATGTTTTTGCTCAGATTATTGCAGTGCAAAATTGCTTCAATTGCTGTACTCGGGTTGGGTGTTGTGGCACTTGTGGTCCCGCGTTGCCTCCATAAATATAATTCCCGATAAGAAGATTGAGGCCAAGTAACTGAGGAAAAATTGGCGGATTTGGTGCGTGAGGTGAGAAATCGTGAAGTGCTCCACCATCTTTCCTTCTTGGGTTCCACTTGTCTCCTTTCTCGTGAGGATGTAATTATGATTTCAGCAGCAATAACTGTGTCCTAGTCATCACTCATCCTCAAACGTAAAAAATAATAATACACAATACCACTCAACACGACAGCTTCATTCAGCCTCAAAAGGAGCACTACACTGGACGCGACTAAATATTTTTCGCAGTCCCGGATTTTTTCGCCATGATTTCGTGACATTGTAGAAAATCAAAATTTCATAAAAATGGCTAAGTGTAGCGGAATGTTTCACATTTCATTTTCTTTTCCGTGAAACGCCTGGAAACCCTGCTCGAAATACAAAATATGAGAAATGTATAGTTGACTTTAGTGATTTATAAATGTTATTCAAGCTACAAATATTTTTTAATGCAATGATACTCGTTAAGTCCACTTACAACAGCTGATTTCAACGATGTAAATGGCCAATTATTATTTTGTGAACTGATGAGTGGAGTTAAAAAATTATCGCACACTCTTCTGTTCCGTAATATACTACCTATTAATAGAAGAAAAAAAAACTCAGGGGGACATGGCCCCCTTGACTCCCCCCTCCCCTTTGGCTACGCCACTGGATGTGCCTGAATTATTGAAAAACCTTGTAAGAATGTGAATTTTGCAGCGTAGGACTTTTGCCCCACTGCTTGTGAACTTTTGCCCCATACCATGGGGCGTAAGTCCTACTCAAGGTGTGGTTTAAAAATGTTATTTTCTGAAAATAAAACCGTTTTAATGAATAGATGGTGCTTTTTTTTGTAGTTTAAGATCCATTTTAACATTTAAAAAAAATTATTCATGAAATAGTTGAAGTTAGTTTTATTTGCTTGAGAATTAACGATGGTGTACAAAATACAAACGTAAAACTGATGGTAGTAAAATGAAGATAAAAGAAGCCGGAAAGAGGTTTAATATCCCATGTGCGACTTTACGTAAACATTTAAAGAAAAATGATCCGAAAAAAGTATGATGAATTCATATTTACATACCTACCTTGATATTTTTAAACCAGAAAACGATTTTTAACACTTATCAATTTTAATGATGAAGAATATTAATTAGCGAATCAAAATGCTGAATGCGAAGTTGCACCTCAGGCGTCTGATAAATCTACACAAAGTAAATTCCATATGTTGCTGATGAATCCACGCCTAAAACCAAGACTTTCTGATGGTAATCAATCCATATCTGAGCCAGTTTCATCAATTTTAACAGAAAATCAAACTGAAGATGGCGTAAGTGATACACCCCAGACTCCAATTGTTGAAAAAAATTCGGTAACCCGCCCTCAAATTCGTCCGGAAGAAATTTTATCGCTACCAAAATGCGTCTCAAGGAAAGCGAACCAAAGAAAGAGTCGCGCAAGGAAATCAGAAGTTCTGACATCGACATCGGTTAAAAATCTTATGAAAGAAAGACAAAATTGAAACCAAGAAACCGCGATGAATTGACTAAATCACCAACGCCTGGAACTTCAAAAACGGTGCCTAAATTGATGAAATCGACGGCGTCTAAGAAGACTAAACCAGTGGGCGGCAGACCTAAACGTAAATGCGAAGACCGGGAATCAGAAATCATCAATTTCTTTATTGTAGCGAATAATCCCGAACATTCGAGATAAGCGAAGAAAGATCGACACGTTTCAAGCAGCAGATTTGAAGTTCGATAACGAAAGCGATAAGGAGTTTCGCCGATAACGCCGGGATATATAAAGGCCGCTGGCCGTCGCTGTATAGTCTGGTTTTGTATGCGATAAACTGTACGTTCTAAAAGCGATCTAACTACTGTTTTCGTACGTTTGTATTAGTGTGACATTAAAAGTTCTTTGTACGTGTTTTCGTGCGTTTTTCGGTGCGAATTACGTTACATTATAAAAAAAACCAAAACAGCCGTTGAGAGAAAATACTGATCCCTGTTTGGTTTGTAACAGCTATGAATCAAAAAATGAAATTTGGCTTCAATGCAATCTGTGTTTGAAATGGGCACACGAGGAGTGCTCTGGATTTGTGCGACTTCTGCGTAACTTCTTAAAATTATTTTTTATGAATAAATCGACTTTTTTCGTAGTAGCATCTTGAAATTTTTTTCATAGATAATAAATAGACTCTTTTCAGCATTAAATCTTGGTTTTTACTTGGTGGTTCCTTTTGCCCGAGCGCCTGATTCTTTTCACCCGTTTTTTTGAAGGTGTAAAATGAAGGGTCTTTGGAAAATTGAAAAAAAACAAAACAAAACGTGTTTTAAAATATTAAAAAAAAAAAATTAAAGCTCATATTTGAAAACAGAAAGGTTCAATATTTAAATTAAAGTAATTTCCAGACAATTTCCGTGCATAGTTCTTTCTAAATTTGATCTCAAACTTAGGTGGTTCCTAATGCCCAACCCGCCACTACTTTAAATGCTATTCTGAGGCATTTTTATTTAAAATGCATATTTAATAAGTAATTCACAGAAAATGCTACGAATTACAATAATTCCCAAATCAGTCCATGTTAATTACCGCCTTTTCAGACGTTCTCAAATATCTTCCTTGTTCCGGCCTGTTAGTTATAGATGGCCGTAGCGAAAGTTCACGGATACGCCAACTGTTTTACCAGCCTCGTATAGTTCGAGTTGGCGCATGATGATTACGAGATTACATTCACCGCTTTACTTTGCTAGCAACCTAAGGAGATTCAAAACTCTAGTCATTCTTACCGCCAAACGGGAACTTCTTGAATAGAGACGCGAAGTCCTCTTCTCTCTTCGGAACAGTTCCACCAGGAGTAACTTGGGACGCCAAGGATTCCTTCAGAGGTACAAATCTCGGGGTCACTGGCTCTATCTTTTGTGAGTAGACATTACTGTATGGGTAGGCAACCGAACTGACATTCGGGTATTGCGGCGCAAACGTGCGCGCGGTTTGGTAACGATGAGGTTGGTAGGTTGTGACTTTGACATTGGCCGTCACCAGCGACTTGTCCCTGATCCTGGGGCTCGGTCTAAAGCCGCCGCTGGTTTGGTAGGACGACTGAACGTTGAAGACCTCGTAGGGATGAACGTTGATACTTCTGGTATCAGCGGGCCGTTGCTGCAGTTGCGGTGGCTGTCTAGTGGTGCTGGTGACGCTGGTGCTGGTTCTGAGGAAGTCGTACAACGAAGTACTGGCGTCCGCCGGTGTCTCGACATAAGTGCCACGCTGCGATCGATTCTCCAGGTACTTGACGATCGTATCCTGTAGCCGTTCGTAATCGAATTCGTCTTTATTCTTATTGACCACGACGTACGGTACGTAGGGCACGTTCAGCTCGTCCGGAGACACGGACGCACAGAAATTCGCTATTTCGAATAACAGTAACAAAAACGGCAGAAACCGCCACACGAAAATCCTATTCATCGTCGCCGGATTATTGTCGCCTAATCTCATCGTTTTGTTTTCGCGCAGTCGGCGTGTAATCGGCAATTCGCGACGAACACGGTTATAGTGCAAATCATTTAACGCGAACGCATTTAGCGAAGAGTATAATTGATAAAAATTAACCGAAATTTTACGAAGTCGGAGCACCTAAGATCTTGAGAAACATCATAGCGATCTTCAGCCGCACTGAACGCATATTATTTCATAATCGGGGGGGATTTACATTTGGCGGAGAGGAGAAACCTTAAATAATTTTCACCGGACACGTATATCACTTTCACTGGACCGTTTCGGACGTGCGAAGCCGAACTGGTAAAAAAATTGCATTACCGCGTGTTTTAGCTTCTCGTTTATGCGGCGCGCGAGATACGATCAAAATTAATAAGAGCGGACGGTGCGGACGAGCAGACGTTCCGGCGATTGTGCTTCTCTCCAAACCACTGCGTTGACATTGACTCGGAACGAAGGCCCAACAACCGGCTTCTGCCAAAGACCACAACTTCGGCGTGAAGGGAGTGAGTAAAAGTACACACTGCTTCTCATTCGGGCGTACGATGATTCGCCGTCACGGGAAACTCCACAAGTCCGTGGACTCATGCCCGGTGTCTTCGAGCATCACCGCGGGTGGCCGGAGCCTGGGAGCGCTGACCGAAGATGCAATACCGGTAATCTGAATTCGAGTACGCGATGCAGATCTGGAAGATGTCGCCCAATTCTATTCAAAAAACGAACAACTCGACGTTTTTACTTTTTTTTTCTTCCTTCTTTTCACGTATCGGAACTCGTGCCCGTACTGACCCACATATTAAGCGCACCGGTAAATGTTAACAACCTTGCAACATTTTACTCATCCCAAACTGGTTCCGAAGAACTATGGCGCAGAACCATCTTTCTCCGCCGCGGTTAAAAGCAAGAAGACAACGGTCTGGTGGTCAATGCTTCTTTCACACTAATGTGCCGCGTTGACTTCGTTAATTAACGAGTCGCAGGGTTTCGTAAACGATAAAATCGCCGGAATGGAGATCGACCAAGTTGAATGGTCGATGTGTACCCGATATGGAATGTAGAAGACGCGAACGCTTTCCAAAAATATTCACGTTAGGGGAAGGTGGCGCGCAATAGATGTACTTTCTCCTGAGATGATATTTCCTTAGAATCTTTCCACGCGGATGTCGGATGTCCAGCCGATATCGTGTCGGTATCGGGGTAATCAAATTCTTGAGACACGTACTACAGTGAAAGGTTTCACACGTGTTTGTTATCGGCCCGATATCGGCATATATCGTCGTATATCGACGATTCTCGCGATATTGCACCAATAATCCCAATTATGTGATTTATATAGCTTGAACCCCGAAATAATTGTAAAAGAAACGAAAGATTTTAAGAAAACATATGCGTCAGAGCTCAAGGTAATATCGATATTTCTGATTACATTCAAGAATATTCTGAGCAAAATGGCAAAAAACGCTGATGTATCAAAACTCGAAATACTGAAGAAGGAGATGGTGACGGTAGCGATGATGAGGAAGAAGAAGAAGAACATGATGAAGATGACGAAGACGAAAATTGTAGAAGTAATTCAAATAAGTGATGGGTGAATCGAGGATTTACAAAACCATTCAGATTAATCTTTCAGCTTTCATCTTTTGCTCATTTACGCTCATTGTACAATAAGATTCTTATTACATATTGCCTATAACCTCTTGCTCTGCAGAAAGATGCATCAATAAGCATTATTATTATTATTATTTGACAGCCCATATGACACATACACGTAATGGTATACATTATATATAGCTATAAATGTACGTAATTGTGTCAACTTGCCCAACCGCGAGCATAGGCCTCCCCAATTTTTTCCCATATTGTTCTATTTTGTGCCGTTCTTGTCCAGAGTCCGCCGATTTTTTCCACGATATCGTTCCTCCATTTTCGTGGTGGTCTACCTCTCTTCCTCTTTTTATCTCTCACTGTCCATTCATTGATAAGCTTGTGCCATTTTTCCTCGGATTCTCTAGCAATATGACCTGCGTATTTTATTTTTGCCTTTTTTATTCTGTAAATTACTATACTCGTCCCTGCTCTCTTGAACACCTCTCTATTCGTGATCTTATCTAGTGGCCTTATCTTTAGTATGGAGCGTAGCATTTTATTTTGAGTTACTTGTATTTTTTGAAGTTGCGCTTTGGTGAGTGCCCAGGTCTGCGCGCCGTAAATGAGTGATGACATGACGCAGCTATCTAATATTTTGATTTTATTTTTCGTACCTATGTGAGAGTCGAAGATATGTTTTTGTGCCCAGAAGCTTTTCCACGCGTTTTTAATTCTCATTTTAACTTCCGAGTCGAATTTCTTTTGAATTGTTACCATCTGGCCCAAGTACTTATATTCGTCTACTAGTTCGATATCGGTCTCACCTAGGCGCAACTTTGCTGTTTTATCCGAAGACATTAACTTAGTTTTTGTTAGGTTCATTTTCAGGCCTGCTTTCTCACCCTCCTTTCTGAGCTCTTCTGCCATTATTTCTAATTCTCTCAAGTGTTTACCTATAATGATCAGGTCGTCCGCAAATCTGAGGTTGTTTAGATATTTTCCGTTCACTTTTATCCCCCTGTTTTCCCATTTTAGATTACGAAAAACCTGCTCTAGAACGGCATTGAATAAGTTTGGCGACAGTGGGTCTCCCTGCCTTACACCTCTTTTGATACGAAATTCTGTCCCTATCCTGTCTAGTTTTACATGGGCTTTCGCCTTCCTATATAAATTTTGGAGAATTTTTATCAGCTTATCCGGGATACCTTGATTTTTTAGAGCTAGCCAAATTTCGTCATGGTAGATTGAGTCAAAAGCTTTGTTGAAATCTATAAATAGTGCATAGAATTCCAATTTATATTCCCTAACTTTTTCCAGGATAAGATTTATTGCTTGAATGTGATCGACGGTAGAATACCCTTTCCTGAATCCCGCTTGGTCATAAGGCTGGCTTGCGTCTAAGATAGGGTACATTCTATTTTTTAGAATTTTAAGAAAAACTTTGCTTATGTTTGACGTAAGACTAATTGGCCTGTAATTATTGATATCACTTCGCGGACCTTTTTTGTGGAGTAGTATTATTTCTGCTACGTTCCATTGTTCTGGCAGTTTTTCCGATTCTAATATTGCATTAAAGAGGGTGGTCAATGGCTTAGTGAGGGATTCTGCGCATGTTTTTAGTATTTCGTTCATGATCTGATCTGGACCAGCTGCTTTTTCTTTGTTTATAGATTTTAGTGCACTTATTACTTCGGCGGGTAAAATAAGTGGTACCTTTTCACTGTTTAACACGTTTCTATTATTTACTTTCTCTCGTTTCTTACTGTCGTCGTATAATTTCGCATAGAACTCTGTTGCTACCTTTACTATTGTGTCTCTATTGTATGTGAGGGTTTTGTCTGATTTAGCAATACTCGTTAGAATGTTCGACCCATTATTGAGAGCTTTTTTAAGTTTTCTTGTTGACCAGCTTTCCTCTATGATTTCTTTCGTTAGCTCGTTGTTATGTTTTCTTATGTCGGCACGAATTGCTTTCCTTACTGTTTTAGCAAGCTCAGTCAGTTCTATCCTCTGCTTGGGTGTTAAGTGCTTTGCTTTTTTAAGGCGTTCCCTCCGTTCTATTAGATTTTTGGTGTTTGAGGTGAGCTTATCATCAGTGCATACTTGTGCTTTAACAGAGCCTACTTTTTTGAGCGTATTATTGAGTGACTCTACAAGGATATCGTACATTTTTTGAATGTTATTGCTTTTGTAAAATTTTTAGATAATAAAAAATTCTCTTAGAAGCACCATGTTAGATTTGCATATGAACTGTGAGCTTATTTTGGCTTCAGAAGCTAAAATCTTGAATGAAATAAAAAATGAAGATATTATTAATCCTTTAGCATTGTTAAGTAGTGTATATTCGAATTTATTACTTTTTAAATGAAGTTATTTTATATTGTTTCAAGTATTTCATTTTCCAACAAATTTTTAATTTCCAATATATTCAATTGGGGGGGGGGGATTTGATTGAAAATAGAGGGAACTCGTCAAATGCTAAATGGGATTACAGTACCCTGCTCAGAATACCAAACCAACGACTAAAAACATCTTCATGGACGTCATTAACAGACTTCATTTAATACAAATAGATTACAGTCAGGGCCATACCCAGGATTTAAGTAAAGGCGGTGTTTTTCGATTAAGATGAATTTTTTTCTTGGTAGGGGGCTACAAATATCCCAAATTTATCCAATTGCGTGCATGTATATAGCAAAAATCAAAAATTTCAACATTTTTTGAAACTAATTTTCATACTTTTTACGAAAAATGTGACAAATCCACCCTCCTCTCCGTCTCAAACCCATTTTCCCGTGTTTTTTTGCCATGGGGTGGGGGTTACGACCCTACACTTTTCTGATGAACTAGGTACATTTTTGAATTATTCTAAATAACATACGAGAAATTTTAAAGCAATAATTTTCGTAATTGGCCTTAGTAAAGTTGTTCAAGGGGGAAAGGGGGAATAAGTTGAAATTTTTCAAACAGAACCTTATTATTTCAAATGGTGAAAACGGTGAATGAAATGATTTTTGGTTTTTCGTCCATTTAAACTGAAAAAATCAGTCACTTTCAAGGTTTTTCCGCGCTTGGATGGATGAACGTAGCAATGGGAGATGTCGGAAAAATTTTCCCTTCAAAATGTCTTGCCAAATTGGCCAATTCAAAGAAGTCGATTCTTAATTATTGGAAAACATTTTAAAGGTGTATACCTAGTTTTTGTTTTTTTATTTTTGATTTCAGATTTTAAAAATGTCCATCGATTGGCAAAATCCAAAATCAATTTGAAGTTGGCCAAGCTTACCAAGTGTTCACCTTTTTATTATAATTTTATTATTATTATTATTAATATTGTTGTTTTTGTTGTTGTTATCAGGGCCGTACCCAGGATTTAAGCAAGGGGGAGGGGCTCAATCACAGGTCCGCCCTCCGGTCCGTCTCAACCCATCGTTTTTTGTTTTTGGCCAATGGAAGGGGTTTGAACCCCTAAAATCCTCCCCGTCGGTACGGCCCTGATTACAGTGCAGTAGCACGTGCATTGGATAGCATTGCAGAGAACAGAATCTTAATGAGGAAAATTAGTGCATAACTCTAGGTCAACTTTATTTCTTCTAACCAATAACAAAAGGAAGAAGATGTTACCGTACTTCCCTGATGTTCCTTAAACTCGAAAACAGTTCTCAAATTGGCTAAAATCCATCAAAGTACGAATATTGTAGAAAATTCGGGGTAGCTTCGGGATAGTGTCATTACCATCAAGAAAGAGATCGACGGTGCGTGTAAAGACGTGTATTGTACGAATTCGAGCGGAGAACTAAATTAGTGAGAGTATCCGCGGAAATTGAAATTTGAACTTGGATTCATTGCTTAGCCGGACATATGGTAACAAAACTGAGAGGAAAATAGAAAAAGTGAAGAAAAAAGGGAAAAAGCCAGGCGATGTAAGGGATGAACGTAGGCCGAAGATTCCTGTGTAACATACGAGTATACACCTAAAAAACTATAAGTCGGTACTTTAAAAAGTGGATTGCGGGGGAAGAGCACCATTGGACTCGCCCCCTTTTAGCAGAACGGCATACAGAAAAAAAAAAGATAAAAAATAGAAATGTAAAAAAAAAAAATTCTCTAAAAATATTACTGCAGTCGGAGTGCTGCTAAAATGTATCTAAATTGCTATGTGACTAATGTTAAAAGGATCGAAGACCAAAACAACGCCGTAAAAGATGTACAGTATTTCCACTGGTAAGGACTCCGAGTTAGAGCTAACGGACGATCTTAAAGAGAGGGGGACGAGAGGAAAATGAGAAACCCAATTAGGAGTGTCAACGAAAGTCTTAAGGGAACGGTCGAAATTTTAAAACAGTCCATTACGTTGAGGGTGATAGGCCTAGTACGAAGGCGTTTTATACTAAAATACTCAAATTCAAATATGTACACATAGTCTTCTTTGGTCACAATTAAGTAGGGATAGACAACTAAACCGAGAGATACAGGTTGAAACAAATAATTGCGCAACAGTTCGGGTTGCCATTTTGCGAGGAGGAAACCATCTCCGGCCAACTTGTGGCATAGTCGATCATGAACTGTGAAGACGAACTGTTTTTCATTTTTATTCCCAACCCGAGACCTGGCATCCGCCCTTTCGAGCATTACCTCAGAGACGTCAGGGAGACTATTAGGGCTGTCTTAGCCCTCTTCTCTTCTTGCAGAAAAACCGGTCTAGGCCGAAATGTAGCGTTGCTACGTGGGCTCAAACGCGGGACCTCCGGAATCGGAGACCAGCGTGCTATCTATTCGGCCAACGACCGAATTACTTTTTAAAATAATTTTTTGAGTTTTCCGGGGTGAGTTCGTACAATAAACTTCTCTACAGGCACCTTTGATTTTTTTCTTAATGGTAATGACACGATTGCCATAGAATGCTATCCCGAACCAGCTGCATATGCAGTTAGGTAAATTGTGAAATGATTTTTTGTCTCCTGAAAAACTGATGAAATGTGCCCTACCCTATGAAAAATACAAGATAAAATGATAGTAGTAAGAGGGCTACTTTGTAACTCTCGCCCATCCCCTAGCCCCCTTCAGTTTGGCCACAACTTGTAACATATCTGACTTCTTCTAAGGTAGAGGTGCTCACTCATCCAGACTCTTGAAAAATTAGTCTTTTTGGTATACATTTGATGGTTAATTGAGTCTATTCGGGAAAATGTTTATTCGGGAAAATATTCGAGAAGAAGGTCTATTCAGGAGCTCAAGTCTAGCAAAATCACATATTTACATTGCAACTAATTACTGCTTTTGCCCTATCTTATTTTTACTTTATTTTTTCTTGTTTTATGTTTGAAAATGGTCGAATGCATTATTCTAGTAGTACTTCTGATTGAAAGTATTCATTATTTTTTGCTACACTTGGGCTCCTGAATAGACGTTATTCTCGAATAGCTTCCCCGAATAAACATTTTCCCAAACAGACTCAATTAACCATCAAATGTATGGTGTGGTGGGACGCATGGCGATGCACGCATGCCAAAGTGGCCCCTGAGACACCGCACCCCCGGCCAAAGGAACTACCCTTTCGAGTATCGCGTCAGTGACATACCAAAAAGACTAATTTTTCAAGAGTCTGAATGAGCGAGCACCTCTACCTTCGAAGAAGTCAGATATGTTACAAGTTGTGGCCAAACTGAAGGGGGCTAGGGGACGGGCGAGAGTTACAAAGTAAACCTCTTATTACTAATGATTCATAAGGTCGCCAACATCTGGAAGAAATGTCTGCGCATAAAGAAGTGTTCTTTTGCTATTTTTGCTTTCGCTTCCTTTGCTGTCTGCCATCCTTCCCGTCACATCCTAATCCTTGGGAACAACTTTGACGAGACGCCAGCCATAAACCATCAATCTGCTGGTATGTTGAGATACTCGTATTTTCTAAATTCGATTTTCATGCATTTGCCACTTGTCTTTGTGGTGAAGAATATAAACCACGCATCTGTCCTCTTTCACAAAGGAATTATTGAACTTAACTCTGGTGAAAAATACTATACAATTGACTAGATAACCCAAAAGAAACAAACTAACTATGAGAAGCAGTATGCCGAACGCACCAATAATACTTCAGTACGCTTATGAATATCATTAGCTCAGTTTTTATTCATTTAGAAATTTATTCATAAATATAGACATCAACGAACATTTTATTAATTCGGACGAATTATTCCATTCTAATAAAAAATAACATTTTAGCACTAAGATGTCGAAAAAAAAAAAACTGACGAATAATCTATGTCGAAGTATATTTATCGCTCACGGGGGCACATTTGGCTTGTTTACAAACTCTCTGTGGCGGAAATGGATAAACTGGACGATTTTGGTCCACATCTGCTACTGAGGCTGCATTCCCAAGTACTTGGAAAGATTAGATTCTCATATATCTTGGACCATTAACCATGAAAAAACGGGGGTAGGAAGATGAAATCTAGCAAATTATATTGTAGCAAGTGCGAAGGAGCTTCAGCATCCTGTTATTACCGTTAATAGAAGGTCAAAGGTGTGTGTAGCGAATCAGCGGTATAGACAGCCTAGTTTCGAGGTGGGGTCTGCACTTAACCATAGGGGGAAGGGGTGTTGTTCCTCTAGCTTTGATCTCGGCAACTAACAGAGCAGGTTTATTTTGGACAAATTATGGACAAAAATTCCCCCTTAGTTTGCATCTTAGGTTCGTCCATCTTGAGTTCGTTACCTTGGTCTCCCCGTTCAGTGGACTTATTCGATAGTTCAGGGTAGACCAAGGGTATTGTAGGGTGTCCTAGAATCGCCTCCTTCAGGGACACCGCCAGGTTTCCGAGGCACTCTGAGAATTTTAGACTCTCTATCATAGGAGTCCAGTCTGAACCACCTCTAGGCTACCCTTGGCACAGTAGATCGCGTAATAAGTTCCTACAGCATTCTTTTAGTCTTATGTACCAGAGAAGCCCTCACTCTCTATATGAGACAAACAGGCATCTTTATTGTGCCCGTTACATCCTGCTCGGACTTTGAGGTGGACTGTGGCACCAAACAGAGGGCAAATGCTGCAGCCCCCTGTCTCCTGTACATTTGTATATACATTGCTAAGCTGTAGATTAGGAGGAATCAGGCCCGTACCCGTTTGGTCACAACGACGGATGGAGGAGACCACATCAAGTGGCATTAATTTCAGCGGTAAGCGGCTAGGCTATATTTCGATTTCGTTGGTATTTTTAAGCTTCCACTGTGTTAGTCTGTGAGTGCCCCTTCCCGTACCTCTATGAAATAAATCCCCAATAGGTCAGCAGGAGAGCCCAGCAATGATGAACGCACCTAATTTCACCAGAAGTTGAACTTTTACATCAAATGCTAAATTCACCTAGATATATAGTTGTGAACATTCCAATAGGTGTCGCTGTTAAATTATAAAAGTGGTTTTCTTTTTATTTCACTGCGATTGGAAGAATTGAGAAGAAAAGCTTTTTTCCAGGTCTGACACATTTTTGGCATGTCGTAAAAAAGTCTGACATGTCGCAAGTGCGACATGCGCGACACAAAAGTCTCCGCCCCTGCCCTTTGTTGAACAGTTTTGCCGAAGTCACATCACACTGCTTGATCTGTGAGATTAACTAAGAATGGCAGAATTGATTTTAAGTTGTCTTTGCATAAAAACGTGTTCACTTGTTATTTTTCGTCCACCTGCTTTCCTTCTTGCCATCTTTCTCACCACCACCTCACATTCTGCAACGACTTTTATGAGATACCAGTCATGTACCATCAATCCGCTGACTGGTTAAGATATTATTGTCTAAATTCGATTTTCATGCATTTGCAACGTATCTTTGTGGTGAAGAATATAAACCATGCACCTGTCCTCTTTCACGGAGGAATGTTTGAACTGACTGGCGAAAAATACATACTATAAAATTTACTAAGTAGATACCTAACTCTTCAAAAAAAAAAAAAAAACTATGAGAATAGTGTGCCAAACACACCGATAAAATACTTTAGTACGCTTATGAAAATCATTAGCTCCGTTTTCATCCATTTAGAAATTTATTCATAAATATGGACATCGACGAACATTTTATTGATTCGGATGAATTATTCCATTCTAATAAATAATAACTTTTTAGCACTAAGATGTCGGGAAAAAACTGACGAATAATCTATGTCGAATTATAGGGGAGAGTTGCCCAAGTCGGACCACTTTTTCTTTGGAGGCTTCTAACTCAGCCGTCGTTGCACGGAATTTGAAGTGTGCTATATCACTGGAAAGGGCATACATCTAGCTATCTTTGATAAACATTTGAAAACGCCATGATTATTAGGGCGCTGTGGAGACAAGTTTTAAGAAAAAGTTCCAGAGGTGGTCCAATTTGAGAGCCGTGCCTTAAGTTGGACCATAGGTTCTAAAGTTGGACCAGGCATAAAAAAAAGATGAAAAAGTGTGTAAATGCTGAAAAATTGTATTTAAAAATATGTAGAGTCAATGAAATTAGGCTATAAGTCAAAAATAAACATTAATGGTAATGGTTTGAAAAATATGAGCAGATACAGTGCCCTAATATATGTTATAATCGCAGATGTCAAGCAGCGGGAAAGCAATCTGCCGGTTCTGACGTGAGGTCGTTCCTAAATTAACACCAGAGACATGCTTTACAACAGAGGAGACAGGAATCCATTCCAAATCGGGTTTATCGAGAAAGTGGAAAATCCCGTCTTTTTTGTGCCGTAAAAATTCAAAATAAGCCGAGCCCTTCTCGTTGTTCATTTCTCGTAAACAACCAATATAATGCTTAGTAGGCACTTTGCCTTCCTGTAAAGAGAATTCCGTTATGTAGTAACCCCCTACAAAAAGTTTGAATTTCTCTTGCTCAATGTCTGAAAACGTTTCCTCATCAGGTGAGTCCGATGCTAGATTAAGAGGAGCAATCTCTTCATCCGAGCTGGATGAATCGTCACTTGAAGGTAGCTTGCGCGGTCGACCTCTTTTTCTCTTAGGCTGAACAGCGGACTTGACAGATCCACTAGTACTTGGGCGAGCATCATCACCAATGTCCAAACATAAACGTTTGCTTGCCAAAGTGGATCTAGAAAAAAAAATTGAAATTCATCTACTCGACAAATGCTACAGGTAAAAAAAATGATACCTACTTCTTGGGAGCTGATTCTCCGACTCCAGATGCTTTCATAGTTTTTCTGACATGAGGTTGTTTCTGAGATGCGGCCGGACCATTTTTTTTCTCGAGCTTCTCTTTCTCTGTAAACCAGAAGATAGGCTTAAATAAGAAATTTGAACCTAAATAGTTTTGAGCACATAAAATGGATACTCACGCTTTTGTACGCTCAGTTTCTTCCAAATTGTTTTTATAGAGACTCGACGTCAATTCCTCGGCTTCTTGAAGTGGACGTCCTCGCTTTTTCTTACCACTGGAAGTAGTTGGCACTGTGGGTACGGGCGAGATTTGTTGCATTATGTCTTTCACCGATGATGATGTCGATTGTGGATCTGGCTCCACATCTGCTGCGGCTACATTTACTGCATCCTCATTCACTTTTTCGACATTCACGATTTCAAAATCATCCTCATCATTTTCGGCCTCAGGATCAACATTCATCGCATCCGCAGCAGCATATGCATGTTCTGAGAAACGTAGCATATCAATTGGCCAAATACCAGAACCGCGAAATGCACTCTCAGCATTGCCGAGCGTCGCCGCTTTATAATAGGCCTCTTTGAATAGAGTCGGAATTTGGTAAATGGATATGGTTTTACCAGGATTTTCAATTAACCATCCTTTCTCAGCACTGGCGAGGTATCCTTGAAGAGGACCAAAAAAGGCAACATCCAACGGTTGCAATTGATGGGTGGTGTGACTTGGTAACTGGAGCATAACAATACCATTCTCACGACAAAATTTTATTGCTTGCAGATTTTTTGAGTGGCTTGTATGACCGTCAAGAAGAAGAAGAACTGGGCGCTCTGTAGTGCAATTAATATGATTCTGAAAATGACGCAACCATTCCAGAAAAAGTTCTTTGTTGATATAGCCAGTATCTGAAATGCGAACAATACTCCCTCGAGGCTTTCCAATTTCCAGTGCTGAAGGTACCTCTTTCTGGCTCTTATTGTTCATTTTGAAAATGAGCATTGGGGGTGCATAATTATCAGTCACGTTGACACAACAAACTGCTGTTGAATTTGTTCCTCTCTCCGCACTTTTCACACCACCGACCTGTCGGTTTCCTCTCTGTCCTACAATTTTCCGCACTGTTTTTTGAACAGTCGAAATCCCGGTCTCATCGACATTAAATACCTGCTCAGGTCCTAAATGAAATCTATTGACAAGCTCGGTCAACTTCTCAAAGAATCCCTCGACTCGTTTTCTCGAAAATCCTTTTATTCTGGCCATTGACGTCAGCTCTGGAGTTCGGAGACTCAGTTCAGGGAACTGTCGCAAGAAGTTGTAGTACCACTCTTCTCTCCACCCTACTCCTTCCGCCTCTCTCTCCTCTCCTCACTCCTCCCCCACTCCTTTCCTCCTCTTTCATATCTCTCTCCTCTCTCTCCTCTCACCTCTCCTCCTCTTCCCTCCTCTCCCCTCTCCTCCTCTCTCCTACTTCCCCTCCTCTCTCTCCTCTTCTTCCCTGCACATTCATTAAACGGATGCTGTCCTGGCTGCATGTGTTCGGCAATATCGAAGGCTAATTCTCTGATTTCAGTCGGTGTTAGTCCGAACATTCGTTCTTCCATCAACAATATATGATTCTTCAGCTCTTCTTCAACTTCTGCAAATAATGTCGGCGGCCGACCAAAACTTTTCTTACCATTACTGCGAGCATTTTGCTTGTGATAATGCCGTAACAGAGTCGCCTTAGGAACGCCATACGATCTTGCTACTTTAAGGCCTCTGCACACTGGCGCGGTCTGCCACGCGGTCGCGGTCCACGCGGTCTCAAGAATACGAGCGGGCAGATATGACCTATAGAAATAAGTGAAGATTCTCACACTGGCGCGGTCAGACCGCGCGCGGTCTCACGCGGTCTAGACCGCTCGCGGACAAATTCGCCTGGGCGAATCTGCCCGCGCGCGTTCTAGTGTAGACGACTGCTTCTAGTCGAGAGACACGAGGTTCTATTTTTTCAGGGTACGTTACCCTGGCCCCCCCAAATTTGATTTTAGACCCGATTTTGGGTTGAGGGAAATGTACCCGAAATGTACCCAAATGTACCGCTATTATTACAAAATGTACCTCCTCCCCTTGCGAAGGGGGAACTAAAGTCCTTTGGTGGGGCCAGGGTAACGAGAGCCCCCCCAATTTGTCTGATTTCGTCAAATTTGGTTCGAATGAAATGTACCCGAAATGTACCGAAATGTACCACCAATTATCTGAAATGTACCCCGTTTATAGCCGCGGGGGGGAGGATTCAAGTTGGTGGGGCTGTGGTAACGTTAGCCCCCCCATTTGTTCCAATTTCTCCGAATTTGGGCAGAATGAAATGTACCCGAAATGTACCGAAATGTACCACCAATTATCTGAAATGTACCCCGTTTATAGCCGCGGGGGGGAGGATTCAAGTTGGTGGGGCTGTGGTAACGTTAGCCCCCCCATTCGTTCCACCTTCACCGAATTTGGGCAGAATGAAATGTACCCGAAATGTACCGAAATGTACCATCAATTATATAAAATGTACCCCCTCCCTTCCCATGTAATGACCAAAAGTATGAGGGGGCCGAAAAGGAATTAGAGCTTCCAACTTAGCTGATTTCGTCAAATTTGGTTCGAATGAAATGTACCCGAAATGTACCGAAATGTACCACCAATTATCTGAAATGTACCTCCCTTATCGCCGCAGGGGGGAGGATCAAATATGGTGGGGCTGTGGTAATGTTAGCCCCCCTCCTATTTGTTCCACTTTCACCGAATTTGGGCAGAATGAAATGTACCCGAAATGTACCCAAATGTACCATCAACTATATAAAATGTACTCCCTCCCTTCCCATGTAATGACCAAAAGTATGAGGGGGGCCGAAATTAATTAGAGCCCCCAACTTTACCTATTTCGTCAAATTTGGTTCGGAATATAATTATTTGGGTACTTCATTAGTGTTAAGGAATATTCACACTTAACGAAAATATTAATAAACTAGGAGGCTCCGCCCCCTGCCCGCTTCGCGGGCCCACCCCCGGAGTTAATGAAATATAGGTTAATTTGCACTATAGAAACACAGAATTTATTTTATGTATATAGGAAAAAAAGTTAACCTCTATGAGGATGCACCTATTATCATTACACAGAGATACACCTTATGTAAATGTCAAACTACAGTATATGCATATACTGTAACTATTTCAAATTTAGAAGTGTCCACTGCAGGTAAAGTCGTTGATACATAGAGATAGATGTTCTCATACTGTCCGAGAGAAAAAAACAGTTTTAATCAAAACATGTATTTTTTCGACTTCACATCAAGTTTACTGTTTCAAGGGAGACACATTGGAAATGTTAAACAAAGGCTAAAGAAATCAAGTAAAACTTCATTTTTCTACATGCACAGTTCTAATTATGGATTTTAAATATGACAGGTTATGTCATAACAAATGTATTAATATTATTCAGAAGTGAGTTTATCTACTTTACATATGAAAAACAATATAGCCTATTACATGCAAAAAATTGAATTTTGTTTAGGCTTTACTTCATTTTAATTCATTATCAATCGAGTAACCATTTTTTACGATTTTTCGGACTTCTGAGTATACGTTCCCTTCTGAAATTTCTAGTTATGGTCCCTAAAGAGAAATTCAAGAACATAAAAATACTACATAAATCAATGATTTGTGAGTTAAATACTATTACGGCTACAAATTTCACTGTTCTGATATACCTTATGACTCTTTAAAAGACTTGGAACAAAAAAATAAACAGGGGTTCACGGAAAATTATTTCTTAAGCCGACCAAATGGAGAATTCAATTTCCGAAGTTGGGGTCGGGGTCAACCCAACGGATCCACTAAAAAAGTTAACCATGAATAATCTTGAGAGGCTGAAAGATCGAGAATTAGATTTGCGGAATTGGGGTGGAGACAATCCATCGGGTCCACAATATTATATTATTATATGAAGTACACCCCTTCATCACCGCAGGGGGAAGGATTAAATTTGGTGGGGCTGTGGTAACGTTAGCCCCCCCCCCCCATTTGTTCTACGTTCACCGAATTTGTGCAGAATGAAATGTACCTGAAATGCACCAAAATGTACCACCAATTATATGAAATGTACCCCCTTCATCGCCGCAGAGGTGTTATTTTACTATACCGTGTTAGTGTCGGAAATTGATATTTGTTGCTATAGCCTGCGATTGAAAAACAGGTGAGCGCCACTGTCTACAATCTTCAACCAACATAATTTATACAGACCATCAATAATTTGCTGTACCTCCAGATAATTTTGCATCAATATTGTCCATGGGTGAATTCAGCAAAGGGATTATTGGTATCGCGCGGGAAAATGTGATAAGCATAAGATTTGATTCATCCACAGGAAGTCCTTATAGTAATTTCAGTCACCAGCGGAGATTTTGTGTTTTGTAAATTTGTAAAGGAACGTGAAATTTAAATATTCCGTGTTAGTGTCAAAAATTTATAGGTATGTTGCTAAATTGTGTGATTGAAAGACAGTTGAGCACCGCAATCTACGCAGTCTTCAACCAACAAACAATGTAAGTATAAATAATTTACACTTAATATCTCCATGTGATTTTGTATCAACACTACCCACGGATGAATTCAGCAAAATTATTACAGGTATCGTGCGGGAAAATTTGATATAAAATTCCATTCATCTGTAGGAAGTCCTTATCCTTATTGGTAATGAAGATTCATTTGAGACTGAACAAGCAGTTTAATTCCTCCAGTTACCGGCGGAGATTCCGTGTTGTGTAAGTTTGTAAAATGATGTAAATAAGTCAGAGTACAAGCACCTGCGAAGCGATTTGGAATCTGTCTTCATTGCTGTTTGCTTAGAACTCCACATGCAGCAGTGTTGTATACTCATATCTACCAAAAAAATTATTCGTGCCATTCAATGTAAAAAGGATCAACAATTAAATGAACTTGTTACAACCGATCGATAGTTACGTTTTAATGAGCAGAACTAATCGATGTATGTATGTATACATGTTTATGTGGCATGGAAGAGTGGAAGGCACTGATTTGTGTCACATCTGGTGTTCATTCAGCGAAAGATGCCTACTGCTATTTCTGTGGACCCAAATCAAATAACTGACAAAAAAGTAATAAAATGAAAAATGTAAGAGTTTTAGCATTTGTTCAGTTTAGTTTTTTTTCAACGGTACGAGATTTGTCACTATGTGGTCGCTCAGATTTAAGACGTAGTTAAAACACTGGATGAAGAGGGCAGGTTTCGAGTGATTTGTTATGTATTTAGTAAAGCATCACATTTCCGGGGTTTGGTGGGAAAGCAAATATCCCACAAGTATAAGAACCGAAAAGGAATAGCCTTTCAAAAAGTCTAAGTATTCGAAATCCCATTCGCAGTGTATGTTGTGATATGCTTAACTTCCGAACTCGCACATTCCTATTTCAATCGGATTTAACAGCTTAAAATAAGGTATGTAATCAGAATATTCGCTTTCTTGCCCGGGGGAGAGGTAACAGTTTACCGAAACCTTTTATCTTTAAAAATGGTGTGTGGTTTTACGAGATTCTTTAAGTGCGTAAATGTTTGTAGTGGCATTCATATTATAATTCGTATGGTAATCGTGCTTTTATCCAAGAGTGAATACGGAAGGGAAAGGGCGTGGATAGATCATGGAATAAAAATTATTATTTCATTTGATAAATTGTCAATTTTTCATTTTTCGATCGTATCCCTGCCCCGTCTCCGAAAACAAAATTCTCGATTGTTCGGATGGTAATTATTCTTTTTCGTGGAACTTTTACTTTTCAATTAAAATAATTTCTGGAGCCTAGAAGTGGACCCCGCCGCAGACTCCGAATACTTTTCTCAATTTTTCGTACTTCAAAAACTATGGATCGTGAACCTGTTTTATTGTTTCGACTGAAACGTTGATGAACACGAGGGGTGGATCCTGGGGACCAACAGCAAAAATCTAATTTTTGATTTTTCGGCAATTAAAAATCATTTTTGGTTAGTAGTTTATTTTTTCGACTGAAATATTTTGTGAGTTCGAAGGGTTGACCCCGCCCCCAACTCCGGAAGTCTAATTCTCGAGTTTTCAGGCTACAAAAATAATTTACCGCGAACCACCTTTTTCCTTGAACGGAAGTCGTTTGTGGACCTGGTGAGTAGACCCCCACCGACACCGAAGATATAATTCTCGATTTTTCAGCGTTTAGGAATATTTTTGATGACCTCTGTTAATTTTTGCAATTGGAATCTTTCGTGGGTCCAATTCTGGAAGTCTCATTCTCGAATTTGCAGGCTTGAACAATTATTTCCAGTGAACCTCTTAATTTGTTGATCGAAGTAATTTGTGGAACCTGGGGGTCGACCCCCACCCCAACTCCGAAAATCTAACTCTCGATTATTCAAACTTTTAAATTATTTTGTGGACGAAAATCGAATTTTCGATTTTTTGGCCTTTAGAAATATTTTTAGTGACCTTTTCCGTTTTTCAGTTGTAATCATTTGTGGGGTCTAATGGTTGAGTCCCGATGAGCTGACCCCGCCCTCAACTCTGCAAATCAAACTCTCGATATTTCTGACGTGAAAAATGATTTTCGATTGTTTAAGTCTGTTGTGGTTCCGAGGGGTGGACCATCACCTCAACTCCGGAAGTCTAATTATCGATTTTTCAGGCTTGAACAATAATTTTCCGCGAACCCCTTATTTTGTTGATCGAAGTATTTTGTGGATTCGACATGTGGACCCTCAACCCCAACTCCGAAAATCAAATTCTCGAATCTTCGGACTTCAATATTCATTTTTCGTGAACCTTTCATTTTTTTGAATAAAATCTATTGTGGACTTGAGGGGTGAAGCCCGTCCTGAACTCTGAAAATCTAATTCTCGATTCTTCAAATTTCTGAATTATTTTACGTAAGCCTCCCCTTTTTTCAACTGATACATTTTCTACACGGGAAAAGTAGAGTCGCGCCCCCAACACCAAAAGAGTATATTTTCGAGTTTTCGTTGGTGAACTTTTTTATTTATTTATTTATTGAAATAATTCGTGGATCCGTGGGGTAGACCACATCCCACCTCCAGAAATCAAATTCTCGATTATAGATGTTGAAAAACAATTTTCCATAAACCCCTTATTTTTAATCGAGATCTTTTGTGGATCAAGGAGTAACTCTCCCACCCATGACGAAAATAAAACTCGATTTTTCAGCTTCTCAAAGTTATTCTTGGTGAACGACTTATTTTTTCAATTCAAATAATACGTTAATCCTCTTCTAATAATTTACGTTTGTTTTAATAATAGTTAGATTATAGCAGCAAGGCAATAACACTCTCAGTAAATAAAAATAATAATATAATATTGTGGACCCGATGGACTGTCTCCGCCCCCAACTCCGGAAATTGAATTCTTTATTTTATCGGCTTAAGAAATAATTTTCCGTGAGCCCATGCTTATTTCTTTGTTCGCAGTATTTTGTGGACCCGAGGACAAGTGATCCGCCGCCCACAACTTCGAAAATCTAATTCTTGATTTTTCGATCGCCAGAAATATTTTTGGTGACCATTTTTCTATTTGAATTGGAATCTTTTATGGGGCCGAGGGGTCGACCACACCCCCAACTTTGGAAGTCCAATTCTCGAATATTCAGGCTTTATAAATAATTTTCCGCGAACCTCTCATTTTGTTAATCGAAGCTTTTTGTGGATCAGACGGATGCCCCCTCCCCATCCCCAACCCCCAATCACAAAAATATTATTTTCGATATTTTGGCCTTTAAAAGTACGTATTGTTGCTATAATTTATTTTTCGGTCGAAATCTAATGTGGATTTGAGAGGTAAAACGCATCCCGAATTCCTGGAAATCTACCTCTCGATGCTTCAAACTTTGCAATTGTTTTTAACTTCTTTTTGCGATTGATACATTCTGTAGACTCAAAAAGTAGACCCCCCGTCCAAACCCTGAAAGTGTAATTATTGATTTTTCGGCCTTTAAAAAATTACTTTCGATGAACTGTTCATGTTTTCTATAGGACCAAAGGATTGACACTGCTCCCATCTCCGGAAGTCTAATTCTTGATTCTTCAGTCTTCAACAAGTTTTCTTTGGACCCTTTACTTTGTTAATCGATATATTATATGGATCAGAGGAGAAGATTCCTCGCCCCCAACTCCGGTCATGAAATTCTTGTTTGGTAGGTATTGAAAGCTGATTTTCCATAACCCTTCTATTGTTCGATCGAAATGGATAGACCCCCCCCCCCGTTGCCTGCTAAAATATAAATCTCGATTTTCCGGGCTTTCAGATTCATTCTTGATGAAATTTTTATTTTTTCGATTCAAATCTATTGTGGTCCCGATGTGTTGACCCCACCTCCAACTCTGGAAATCAAATTCTCGATTTTTCTGACGTGAAAAATAATTTTCGATGAACCCCCTTATTTTTCTGATCGAAGTCTTTGGTGGAGCCGCGGGGTGGTACCCCACCCGAACTCCGAAAATCTAATTCTCGATTTTTTGGCCTTTAGAAATATTTTTTAGTGACCTTTTCCCTTTTCCATTTTTCAGTTAGTATCATTTGCGGGGTCAAATGGTTCAGCCCCGATGGGTTGACCCGGCCCCAACCCTGGAAATCTAATACTCGATTTTTCTGACGTGAAAGATAATTTTCGGCGATCCCCTTATTTTTCTGATCGAAGTCTTTGTTGGACCCGAGGAGTGGAATCCCACCCCAATTCCGAAAATCTAATTTTCGATTTTTTGCCCTTTAAAAATATTTTTCGCCTCTGGAAGTCTACTTCTCGATTTTTCAGTCTTGAACAATAATGTTCCGTGAACCTCTGTTTCGTTGGTCGAAGTATTTTGTGGATCTGATAGGTAAACCTACACCCGCAACTCCGAAAGTCTAATTTTCGATTTTGAATTATTAAATATTTATTTTTGTTTTTTTGATAAAATCTATTGCGGACTTGAGGGGTGGAGCCCATCCTGAACTCCGGAAATCTAATTCTCGATTTTTCAACGTCTGAATTATCTCTCATACACCTCCTCTCATTTCGATTGCCACATTTTTTAGACTCGAAAGGTGGATTCTTGCCCTCAACAATTCTTGATTTTTCGGCCTTTAAAATTATTTTTGATGAACTCTTCATTTCTCCGAGGGGTTGACCACACTCCCAACTTCGGACATTTGTCTCGATTTTTCAGGCTTGAACGACGATTGTGTGTGAACCTCTTATTTTGTTAATGGAAGTGTTTTGTGGATCTGAGGGGTAAACCCTCACCCTAACCCCAGAAATCTAATTCTCGATTTTCAGCCTCTCAAATTTATTCCTGGTGATTGTTTATTTTTTCAATTGAAAACTTATGTGAGACCGAAGAGTTGACCCCACCCCAGACTTGGAAATTAAAATCTCGATTTTTCAGGCTTAAAAATCATTTTTTGCTAAACTTATATTTATGTTGGATCGAAGTCTTTTGTGGATCCAAGGGGTGGACCCCCACTTACACGCCGAAAATCTACAGGCTTGAAAAATTGTTTTCCGTAAAACCATAGTTGTTGTATTAAGTCTCCTGTGGACTCGAAGGGTGGTGCCCCCACCCACAAGTCCGAACATTCTAATTCACGAATTTTCGGCCTATAAAAATATTTTTGGTAACCTTTTTATTTTTTCAATTCGTAGATTTTTGGGGGCTGAGGAGTGCACCCCGCTCCCAATTCTGTAAGTCTAATTCATGATTTTCCGTCTTGAACAGTACTTTTCCGCGAACCCCTTATTTTGTCGATCTAACTACTTTGTACATCTAAGGGGTGGACCCCACTCCCAACTCCGAAAATCAAATTCTCGATTTTTCAGACTTGAGAAATAATTCTCCTTGAAACTCTTTTGTTCTGATCGGAAGTGTTTTGTGGACCCGAGGAGTAGAATTATCAATTTTTCGGTCTTTAAAAATATTTTTGGAGACCTTTTTATTTTTTCAATTGGGATCTTTCGTGCAGCCGTTTATCTACTTTAAACATTATTTTTCGATAAATGTGACCGTCCAAATTAAAAGGGCACGTCGGTCCAAAACATTAATTTTACAGGAGACACTTAAAGATTCAAACGGGAATCTCGAGAACGCGATAGCCTATAGACGTCCACTCTTGCGCTCTATCACTTTTGCTTTTTCGAGTTCAGAGACTCACAGTGTTAAACAGTACTCTTTGACCTACCAAAATTGAACATAATCTCAAAGTCGATTTTTTTGGACCGAAGTGCCCTTTCAGTATGGACAGTCACAAATTTTTTTTTTCCATCTAATTGTTTTGGTGATCCGATGGTGGACCCCCGCCTCAGGCGTTGAAAATTTAATTCTCGATTCTTCAGAATTTAATGCTTATTCTTCGAGTAGTTTTTATTCTCACGATCTGAATCTTTTGTGGACTCGAGAGGTGACCCCCTTTTTCCCGGTTGTTCGAATTTTGAAACTTATGTTTCATAAACTTGATTATTTGTTTCGATCGGTAGTTTTGTGAAGCCAAGAGATAGATTGTCGCCCCAGCTTTGAAAATTTAACTATCGATTTTTATTTACTGAGAGTGTTATTGCCTTTTGCTGCTATAATCTAACTATTATTAAAACAAACGTAAATTATTAGAAGAGGGTTAACGTATTATTTGAATTGAAAAAGTAAGACGTTCACCAAGAATAACATTGAGAAGCCGGAAAATCGAGTTTTAGATTTTCGTCGTAGGTGGGAGAGTTATTCCTTGATCCACAAAATATCTCGATTAAAAATAAGGGGCTTATGGAAAATTATTTTTCAACACCTACAATCAAGAATCTGATTATCGGAGTTGGGGTGCGGTCAACCCCTCGGAATCACAAATTATTTCAATCAAGAAAAAAAAAAGTTCACCAACAAAAACTCGAAAGTATACTCTTTTGGTGTTGGGGGTGCGAGTCCACGTTTCCGGTGTACAAAATGTAGCAGTTGAAAAAAGGGGAGGTTTACGTAAAAGAATTCAGAAATTTGAAGAATCGAGAATTAGATTTCCAGAGTTCAGGGCGGGCTTCACCCCTCAAGTCCACAATAGCTTCCGTCTTTCAGTTCCACGTTCTCGTTAGAGAACTGGGGCCCTGGGTGGCAAAGATAAGCGCAGGATAAAAAAAAATGGAGAAGCTACGTGGAGGCGTATGCCCAAAAATGAGCGGAGGTACTCACACACAGACACGTTTGGTCGACAAACGGCGCAAAATGTGTCTGCCCATTAAAATTTTTCAATCTCATTATTTCTCTCTAAATTGATCAGCGCCGCCGCACGTTTTTCGACTGTCGTCGCAACATACGCTTATTTTATTTTTGTAAGTATTTTATAAATGCAGGCGGCGGCGCACCGGGCATTTGCCCGAATCGCCGTATGACTTATCCGACCCTGGAAGAGGCTCAAGGTGGTAGGTCCACTTTCATTGAGTAGACTGTAAAAAATACATGTATGTGCTTTGTAATACAGTACAAACATAAAGATGTATGCACTGTGACGAAATTAGGAGGCTCACAGTGTACCAAAGAACCTTCAGATGTAAGTAGCATCTTCTGGATGCCCCGTGTAATGAAAGCGAGGCCTCATTCAGAAAATAAATATTTGTGTTTGAAACCATCATGCATTGCAAAGGAGTAGTTGATTTCAGCAGGTTTTCAAGTTACTGGCCTACCTATCGTTCTTTTTCTTTGCAGCGTATCCATAGTTGAGTACTTTTACTCCCTATTTGTTGCTATCTGCCCTCACCAGATGCCCCACATATTTCCACTTAAATTGTTCGACATTATATCCTATATCCTCGCCTCCAGCCATTTCGTACAGTTTTCCATTTGAGATTTTGTCTACCCATCGCAGTCCTAGAAGTTTCCTCAACATAGATCTGAACGTAATTTGTAACTTCACGATTTGTCTCCTGTAAGGGACCAGGTTTGTACTCCATACTTGAGGGCTGGTACCGTTGAGCTATTTAGTGTTTCCATTTTGAGGAAGGTGTTGAAATTCCGGCAAAAAATACATTTTAATGCCCAGAGGTTGTTCCACCCCTTTTTAATACGCCTCATAATTCCTTTATCTCTTTCTTCGAAACTAATAATCTGTCCCACAGATATTCGATTCTGTTACCTCTTCTATCTCTTGCCCATCGATTATTAGATTTTTTCTTTCCACTCTTCCGATTATTTTTGATTTGCTACCATTCAGTTTGAGGCCAGCTTTTTTGCATTCCCTCAATAGCTTTTCTGCCATTTTCTTCAACTCCTTACTATTTTCTGTAAATAAGATAATATAGTTTGCGTACCTTAAATTACTTAGAAATTCTCCATTTATTTTTAGTCCCCTTCTTTTCCACTTCAAATTGCGAAATACATCTTCCAAAATGCAGTTGAAGAGGTTTGACGACAAGGTATCCACTTGTTGAACTCCGCTCCCAATTTTGAATTCCCTCCCTTTGCTTTTAAGGCTAGCTCTTGCACTCGAATTTGCATAGTAATTCTGTATATGACTTTAATAAACCCACTTTCAATTCCCTTATTTTCCAGTGCTTTTAACATATACTTATGATCCACTGAATCAACTGCCTCATGAAAGCCTATGCAAAATATTTCAATTTCTACATCATATTCGTGTGTTTTTTCAATAATTTGGCTCACAACGAAAATATTCTTTACAGTTGAGAAGCCTTTTCTGAATCTCGCCTGTTCACTCCCTGATGATTTGAATCCAGATGGTTATACATACGTCTTTTTAAGACTGCCATACATGCTTGAAAGATGTTCGATGTTAAGCATATTGGCCTGTAATTTTCAATGTGTTCCACCCTCCTTGTTTGTGTAATAATATTATTTTGGCCAAGTTCCATTGTTTTGGACATGTTTTCATAATTCCGATTTTGTTGAATATTTTAACCTGGTGTGGCACTCTCTGATCGCCAAACCTTTTCAGCATTTCGTTCGTAATTCCATCCGGTCCTGGGGCTATGTCATTTTTCAGTCTACATATTTAGTACGTATTCCACTTCTCTCTCCATTATTTCCGGGATTTCTTCCTCCTTTCACCCTCCAGTTTTTGCTATTTTCATGAGCTCGTTTTGCTCGCGGTAAAAGTCCTCGTAAAAAATTGTTGCTGCCTCTAGAATTTCTTCTTGATTCTGAGTCACTTTTCCTGTCTGATCTTTTAGCTTCAGCATAACGTCTCTCCCGCCATCGAGTTCGAGCCTAACTTTTTTGGTGGACCAACTTTTTCCCAAAATATCTGGAATTTTTTTCTAATCATTTTTCTTAATATGTTCTCTAACATTATTCTTCACCAATTTTTGTATTTTAGTTCGCTCAGGTTTGTCCAATGGTGTTTTATTTCTATTTTTCCAAAGGTTATTCTTCCTGATTCGAGAGTCTATTTTGAAAGCTTATCTCTGGTTTTCTCATTAACCCTCGTCACTCCAAACTCTTCAACCGTGTTTTTTAAAGCTTGATCCATACTGTCGTAAAAATTTTCCTCGACTTTCATTTCCTCTTGCACTGATTTTAGTTTCTGGCGTGTGTCCTCTTCCTTTCTGACTGGGATAATCCGCCTTCTTCTCCCTTTACCCTTCCTGTGATTTTCATACTGGACTCACTGCGCCGGGATGCTCAATTACTTATCCACATGAGATTTCAATTCACAGAGGGTCACCAATAAAGTCTCGAAAATTGAAAAACAGATTTTCGAAGTTGGAGGTGCGGGACACCCCTCCAACTCATGAAAGATGAAATAGGAAAAATAAAAAGTTCAACCAGATCCGAAAAATCGATAGTTAAATTTTCAAAGCTGGGGCGACAATCTATCTCTTGGCTTCACAAAACTACCGATCGAAACAAATAATCAAGTTTATGAAACATAAGTTTCAAAATTCGAACAACCGGGAAAAAGGGGGTCACCTCTCGAGTCCACAAAAGATTCAGATCGTGAGAATAAAAACTACTCGAAGAATAAGCATTAAATTCTGAAGAATCGAGAATTAAATTTTCAACGCCTGAGGCGGGGGTCCACCATCGGATCACCAAAACAATTAGATGGAAAAAAAAAATTTGTGACTGTCCATACTGAAAGGGCACTTCGGTCCAAAAAAATCGACTTTGAGATTATGTTCAATTTTGGTAGGTCAAAGAGTACTGTTTAACACTGTGAGTCTCTGAACTCGAAAAAGCAAAAGTGATAGAGCGCAAGAGTGGACGTCTATAGGCTATCGCGTTCTCGAGATTCCCGTTTGAATCTTTAAGTGTCTCCTGTAAAATTAATGTTTTGGACCGACGTGCCCTTTTAATTTGGACGGTCACATTTATCGAAAAATAATGTTTAAAGTAGATAAACGGCTGCACGAAAGATCCCAATTGAAAAAATAAAAAGGTCTCCAAAAATATTTTTAAAGACCGAAAAATTGATAATTCTACTCCTCGGGTCCACAAAACACTTCCGATCAGAACAAAAGAGTTTCAAGGAGAATTATTTCTCAAGTCTGAAAAATCGAGAATTTGATTTTCGGAGTTGGGAGTGGGGTCCACCCCTTAGATGTACAAAGTAGTTAGATCGACAAAATAAGGGGTTCGCGGAAAAGTACTGTTCAAGACGGAAAATCATGAATTAGACTTACAGAATTGGGAGCGGGGTGCACTCCTCAGCCCCCAAAAATCTACGAATTGAAAAAATAAAAAGGTTACCAAAAATATTTTTATAGGCCGAAAATTCGTGAATTAGAATGTTCGGACTTGTGGGTGGGGGCACCACCCTTCGAGTCCACAGGAGACTTAATACAACAACTATGGTTTTACGGAAAACAATTTTTCAAGCCTGTAGATTTTCGGCGTGTAAGTGGGGGTCCACCCCTTGGATCCACAAAAGACTTCGATCCAACATAAATATAAGTTTAGCAAAAAATGATTTTTAAGCCTGAAAAATCGAGATTTTAATTTCCAAGTCTGGGGTGGGGTCAACTCTTCGGTCTCACATAAGTTTTCAATTGAAAAAATAAACAATCACCAGGAATAAATTTGAGAGGCTGAAAATCGAGAATTAGATTTCTGGGGTTAGGGTGAGGGTTTACCCCTCAGATCCACAAAACACTTCCATTAACAAAATAAGAGGTTCACACACAATCGTCGTTCAAGCCTGAAAAATCGAGACAAATGTCCGAAGTTGGGAGTGTGGTCAACCCCTCGGAGAAATGAAGAGTTCATCAAAAATAATTTTAAAGGCCGAAAAATCAAGAATTGTTGAGGGCAAGAATCCACCTTTCGAGTCTAAAAAATGTGGCAATCGAAATGAGAGGAGGTGTATGAGAGATAATTCAGACGTTGAAAAATCGAGAATTAGATTTCCGGAGTTCAGGATGGGCTCCACCCCTCAAGTCCGCAATAGATTTTATCAAAAAAACAAAAATAAATATTTAATAATTCAAAATCGAAAATTAGACTTTCGGAGTTGCGGGTGTAGGTTTACCTATCAGATCCACAAAATACTTCGACCAACGAAACAGAGGTTCACGGAACATTATTGTTCAAGACTGAAAAATCGAGAAGTAGACTTCCAGAGGCGAAAAATATTTTTAAAGGGCAAAAAATCGAAAATTAGATTTTCGGAATTGGGGTGGGATTCCACTCCTCGGGTCCAACAAAGACTTCGATCAGAAAAATAAGGGGATCGCCGAAAATTATCTTTCACGTCAGAAAAATCGAGTATTAGATTTCCAGGGTTGGGGCCGGGTCAACCCATCGGGGCTGAACCATTTGACCCCGCAAATGATACTAACTGAAAAATGGAAAAGGGAAAAGGTCACTAAAAAATATTTCTAAAGGCCAAAAAATCGAGAATTAGATTTTCGGAGTTCGGGTGGGGTACCACCCCGCGGCTCCACCAAAGACTTCGATCAGAAAAATAAGGGGGTTCATCGAAAATTATTTTTCACGTCAGAAAAATCGAGAATTTGATTTCCAGAGTTGGAGGTGGGGTCAACACATCGGGACCACAATAGATTTGAATCGAAAAAATAAAAATTTCATCAAGAATGAATCTGAAAGCCCGGAAAATCGAGATTTATATTTTAGCAGGCAACGGGGGGGGGGGGTCTATCCATTTCGATCGAACAATAGAAGGGTTATGGAAAATCAGCTTTCAATACCTACCAAACAAGAATTTCATGACCGGAGTTGGGGGCGAGGAATCTTCTCCTCTGATCCATATAATATATCGATTAACAAAGTAAAGGGTCCAAAGAAAACTTGTTGAAGACTGAAGAATCAAGAATTAGACTTCCGGAGATGGGAGCAGTGTCAATCCTTTGGTCCTATAGAAAACATGAACAGTTCATCGAAAGTAATTTTTTAAAGGCCGAAAAATCAATAATTACACTTTCAGGGTTTGGACGGGGGGTCTACTTTTTGAGTCTACAGAATGTATCAATCGCAAAAAGAAGTTAAAAACAATTGCAAAGTTTGAAGCATCGAGAGGTAGATTTCCAGGAATTCGGGATGCGTTTTACCTCTCAAATCCACATTAGATTTCGACCGAAAAATAAATTATAGCAACAATACGTACTTTTAAAGGCCAAAATATCGAAAATAATATTTTTGTGATTGGGGGTTGGGGATGGGGAGGGGGCATCCGTCTGATCCACAAAAAGCTTCGATTAACAAAATGAGAGGTTCGCGGAAAATTATTTATAAAGCCTGAATATTCGAGAATTGGACTTCCAAAGTTGGGGGTGTGGTCGACCCCTCGGCCCCATAAAAGATTCCAATTCAAATAGAAAAATGGTCACCAAAAATATTTCTGGCGATCGAAAAATCAAGAATTAGATTTTCGAAGTTGTGGGCGGCGGATCACTTGTCCTCGGGTCCACAAAATACTGCGAACAAAGAAATAAGCATGGGCTCACGGAAAATTATTTCTTAAGCCGATAAAATAAAGAATTCAATTTCCGGAGTTGGGGGCGGAGACAGTCCATCGGGTCCACAATATTATATTATTATTTTTATTTACTGAGAGTGTTATTGCCTTGCTGCTATAATCTAACTATTATTAAAACAAACGTAAATTATTAGAAGAGGATTAACGTATTATTTGAATTGAAAAAATAAGTCGTTCACCAAGAATAACTTTGAGAAGCTGAAAAATCGAGTTTTATTTTCGTCATGGGTGGGAGAGTTACTCCTTGATCCACAAAAGATCTCGATTAAAAATAAGGGGTTTATGGAAAATTGTTTTTCAACATCTATAATCGAGAATTTGATTTCTGGAGGTGGGATGTGGTCTACCCCACGGATCCACGAATTATTTCAATAAATAAATAAATAAAAAAGTTCACCAACGAAAACTCGAAAATATACTCTTTTGGTGTTGGGGGCGCGACTCTACTTTTCCCGTGTAGAAAATGTATCAGTTGAAAAAAGGGGAGGCTTACGTAAAATAATTCAGAAATTTGAAGAATCGAGAATTAGATTTTCAGAGTTCAGGACGGGCTTCACCCCTCAAGTCCACAATAGATTTTATTCAAAAAAATGAAAGGTTCACGAAAAATGAATATTGAAGTCCGAAGATTCGAGAATTTGATTTTCGGAGTTGGGGTTGAGGGTCCACATGTCGAATCCACAAAATACTTCGATCAACAAAATAAGGGGTTCGCGGAAAATTATTGTTCAAGCCTGAAAAATCGATAATTAGACTTCCGGAGTTGAGGTGATGGTCCACCCCTCGGAACCACAACAGACTTAAACAATCGAAAATCATTTTTCACGTCAGAAATATCGAGAGTTTGATTTGCAGAGTTGAGGGCGGGGTCAGCTCATCGGGACTCAACCATTAGACCCCACAAATGATTACAACTGAAAAACGGAAAAGGTCACTAAAAATATTTCTAAAGGCCAAAAAATCGAAAATTCGATTTTCGTCCACAAAATAATTTAAAAGTTTGAATAATCGAGAGTTAGATTTTCGGAGTTGGGGTGGGGGTCGACCCCCAGGTTCCACAAATTACTTCGATCAACAAATTAAGAGGTTCACTGGAAATAATTGTTCAAGCCTGCAAATTCGAGAATGAGACTTCCAGAATTGGACCCACGAAAGATTCCAATTGCAAAAATTAACAGAGGTCATCAAAAATATTCCTAAACGCTGAAAAATCGAGAATTATATCTTCGGTGTCGGTGGGGGTCTACTCACCAGGTCCACAAACGACTTCCGTTCAAGGAAAAAGGTGGTTCGCGGTAAATTATTTTTGTAGCCTGAAAACTCGAGAATTAGACTTCCGGAGTTGGGGGCGGGGTCAACCCTTCGAACTCACAAAATATTTCAGTCGAAAAAATAAACTACTAACCAAAAATGATTTTTAATTGCCGAAAAATCAAAAATTAGATTTTTGCTGTTGGTCCCCAGGATCCACCCCTCGTGTTCATCAACGTTTCAGTCGAAACAATAAAACAGGTTCACGATCCATAGTTTTTGAAGTACGAAAAATTGAGAAAAGTATTCGGAGTCTGCGGCGGGGTCCACTTCTAGGCTCCAGAAATTATTTTAATTGAAAAGTAAAAGTTCCACGAAAAAGAATAATTACCATCCGAACAATCGAGAATTTTGTTTTCGGAGACGGGGCAGGGATACGATCGAAAAATGAAAAATTGACAATTTATCAAATGAAATAATAATTTTTATTCCATGATCTATCCACGCCCTTTCCCTTCCGTATTCACTCTTGGATAAAAGCACGATTACCATACGAATTATAATATGAATGCCACTACAAACATTTACGCACTTAAAGAATCTCGTAAAACCACACACCATTTTTAAAGATAAAAGGTTTCGGTAAACTGTTACCTCTCCCCCGGGCAAGAAAGCGAATATTCTGATTACATACCTTATTTTAAGCTGTTAAATCCGATTGAAATAGGAATGTGCGAGTTCGGAAGTTAAGCATATCACAACATACACTGCGAATGGGATTTCGAATACTTAGACTTTTTGAAAGGCTATTCCTTTTCGGTTCTTATACTTGTGGGATATTTGCTTTCCCACCAAACCCGGAAATGTGATGCTTTACTAAATACATAACAAATCACTCGAAACCTGCCCTCTTCATCCAGTGTTTTAACTACGTCTTAAATCTGAGCGACCACATAGTGACAAATCTCGTACCGTTGAAAAAAAACTAAACTGAACAAATGCTAAAACTCTTACATTTTTCATTTTATTACTTTTTTGTCAGTTATTTGATTTGGGTCCACAGAAATAGCAGTAGGCATCTTTCGCTGAATGAACACCAGATGTGACACAAATCAGTGCCTTCCACTCTTCCATGCCACATAAACATGTATACATACATACATCGATTAGTTCTGCTCATTAAAACGTAACTATCGATCGGTTGTAACAAGTTCATTTAATTGTTGATCCTTTTTACATTGAATGGCACGAATAATTTTTTTTGGTAGATATGAGTATACAACACTGCTGCATGTGGAGTTCTAAGCAAACAGCAATGAAGACAGATTCCAAATCGCTTCGCAGGTGCTTGTACTCTGACTTATTTACATCATTTTACAAACTTACACAACACGGAATCTCCGCCGGTAACTGGAGGAATTAAACTGCTTGTTCAGTCTCAAATGAATCTTCATTACCAATAAGGATAAGGACTTCCTACAGATGAATGGAATTTTATATCAAATTTTCCCGCACGATACCTGTAATAATTTTGCTGAATTCATCCGTGGGTAGTGTTGATACAAAATCACATGGAGATATTAAGTGTAAATTATTTATACTTACATTGTTTGTTGGTTGAAGACTGCGTAGATTGCGGTGCTCAACTGTCTTTCAATCACACAATTTAGCAACATACCTATAAATTTTTGACACTAACACGGAATATTTAAATTTCACGTTCCTTTACAAATTTACAAAACACAAAATCTCCGCTGGTGACTGAAATTACTATAAGGACTTCCTGTGGATGAATCAAATCTTATGCTTATCACATTTTCCCGCGCGATACCAATAATCCCTTTGCTGAATTCACCCATGGACAATATTGATGCAAAATTATCTGGAGGTACAGCAAATTATTGATGGTCTGTATAAATTATGTTGGTTGAAGATTGTAGACAGTGGCGCTCACCTGTTTTTCAATCGCAGGCTATAGCAACAAATATCAATTTCCGACACTAACACGGTATAGTAAAATAACACCTCTGCGGCGATGAAGGGGGTACATTTCATATAATTGGTGGTACATTTTGGTGCATTTCAGGTACATTTCATTCTGCACAAATTCGGTGAACGTAGAACAAATGGGGGGGGGGGCTAACGTTACCACAGCCCCACCAAATTTAATCCTTCCCCCTGCGGTGATGAAGGGGTGTACTTCATATAATAATATAATATTGTGGACCCGATGGATTGTCTCCACCCCAATTCCGCAAATCTAATTCTCGATCTTTCAGCCTCTCAAGATTATTCATGGTTAACTTTTTTAGTGGATCCGTTGGGTTGACCCCGACCCCAACTTCGGAAATTGAATTCTCCATTTGGTCGGCTTAAGAAATAATTTTCCGTGAACCCCTGTTTATTTTTTTGTTCCAAGTCTTTTAAAGAGTCATAAGGTATATCAGAACAGTGAAATTTGTAGCCGTAATAGTATTTAACTCACAAATCATTGATTTATGTAGTATTTTTATGTTCTTGAATTTCTCTTTAGGGACCATAACTAGAAATTTCAGAAGGGAACGTATACTCAGAAGTCCGAAAAATCGTAAAAAATGGTTACTCGATTGATAATGAATTAAAATGAAGTAAAGCCTAAACAAAATTCAATTTTTTGCATGTAATAGGCTATATTGTTTTTCATATGTAAAGTAGATAAACTCACTTCTGAATAATATTAATACATTTGTTATGACATAACCTGTCATATTTAAAATCCATAATTAGAACTGTGCATGTAGAAAAATGAAGTTTTACTTGATTTCTTTAGCCTTTGTTTAACATTTCCAATGTGTCTCCCTTGAAACAGTAAACTTGATGTGAAGTCGAAAAAATACATGTTTTGATTAAAACTGTTTTTTTCTCTCGGACAGTATGAGAACATCTATCTCTATGTATCAACGACTTTACCTGCAGTGGACACTTCTAAATTTGAAATAGTTACAGTATATGCATATACTGTAGTTTGACATTTACATAAGGTGTATCTCTGTGTAATGATAATAGGTGCATCCTCATAGAGGTTAACTTTTTTTCCTATATACATAAAATAAATTCTGTGTTTCTATAGTGCAAATTAACCTATATTTCATTAACTCCGGGGGTGGGCCCGCGAAGCGGGCAGGGGGCGGAGCCTCCTAGTTTATTAATATTTTCGTTAAGTGTGAATATTCCTTAACACTAATGAAGTACCCAAATAATTATATTCCGAACCAAATTTGACGAAATAGGTAAAGTTGGGGGCTCTAATTAATTTCGGCCCCCCTCATACTTTTGGTCATTACATGGGAAGGGAGGGAGTACATTTTATATAGTTGATGGTACATTTGGGTACATTTCGGGTACATTTCATTCTGCCCAAATTCGGTGAAAGTGGAACAAATAGGAGGGGGGCTAACATTACCACAGCCCCACCATATTTGATCCTCCCCCCTGCGGCGATAAGGGAGGTACATTTCAGATAATTGGTGGTACATTTCGGTACATTTCGGGTACATTTCATTCGAACCAAATTTGACGAAATCAGCTAAGTTGGAAGCTCTAATTCCTTTTCGGCCCCCTCATACTTTTGGTCATTACATGGGAAGGGAGGGGGTACATTTTATATAATTGATGGTACATTTCGGTACATTTCGGGTACATTTCATTCTGCCCAAATTCGGTGAAGGTGGAACGAATGGGGGGGCTAACGTTACCACAGCCCCACCAACTTGAATCCTCCCCCCCGCGGCTATAAACGGGGTACATTTCAGATAATTGGTGGTACATTTCGGTACATTTCGGGTACATTTCATTCTGCCCAAATTCGGAGAAATTGGAACAAATGGGGGGGCTAACGTTACCACAGCCCCACCAACTTGAATCCTCCCCCCCGCGGCTATAAACGGGGTACATTTCAGATAATTGGTGGTACATTTCGGTACATTTCGGGTACATTTCATTCGAACCAAATTTGACGAAATCAGACAAATTGGGGGGGCTCTCGTTACCCTGGCCCCACCAAAGGACTTTAGTTCCCCCTTCGCAAGGGGAGGAGGTACATTTTGTAATAATAGCGGTACATTTGGGTACATTTCGGGTACATTTCCCTCAACCCAAAATCGGGTCTAAAATCAAATTTGGGGGGGCCAGGGTAACGTACCCTGAAAAAATAGAACCTCGTGTCTCTCGACTAGAAGCAGTCGTCTACACTAGAACGCGCGCGGGCAGATTCGCCCAGGCGAATTTGTCCGCGAGCGGTCTAGACCGCGTGAGACCGCGCGCGGTCTGACCGCGCCAGTGTGAGAATCTTCACTTATTTCTATAGGTCATATCTGCCCGCTCGTATTCTTGAGACCGCGTGGACCGCGACCGCGTGGCAGACCGCGCCAGTGTGCAGAGGCCTTAAGTCACTGCTTCTACGGCTGTTGAAATATCAAAACTGAAAAATGTTATCCTAAGTTGGACCGGTTCAACTTGCGATACTTCCTTGTTTTCATTTCTTATTGTTCAAAATGCAGAATTACCGAGCTACACATTTTTATTGCATTAGTCAGTGGCCTTGTATGTGACAGAATGCAAATAATGTAAAAATAATGCGATTTTGAGGTGGTCCAACTTAAGAAACAAAATTCGGTCCAATTAACGCAACCACGACTTTTTCGCACAAACATGGCCGTGCAAAGAGATGTATGCAGTTAATGTTTTATCTCTTTGTACAAAAATATGGCTGAAACAATGACTAAATCAACAATATACTGAGATATTTCCTCTACTTACTCTATTTCCGGTCGCCATCAACTTTTCAAAATTTTCAATATCCCGAAAATACACGTTTTTCGCAAGGCACCAACTTTCATGCAAATTTTTTTCACTAAAAATGATAGCACAAAGCCGGTGCTCTGTGAGCAATATCGTTAGACAGCCAGCTATAACTTATCTTAGAACCAAAGCGCTACCTATTGAAGGGCTCGAGCAATTAAGGGTGGTCCAACTTATGCACCGGTTCAATATGGGCAACTCTCCCCTATTTATCGCTCGCAGGCGGACATTTGGCTTGTTTACAAACTCTCTGTGGCGGAAATGGATGAACTGGACGATTTTGGTCCTTGTTATTACCGTTAATAGAAGGTCAAAGGTGTGTGTAGAGAATCAGCAGTGTAGCCAGCCTAGTTCCAAGGTGGGGTCTGCTCTTAACTAAAGGTGGAAGGGGTGTTGGAGGGTGTGTTAATATTAAAGAAACCACTACTTGACAAAGTCGCAAGGGGAGAGTTGAGTACTTCCTGGCTACCAGGAACCTCGAAAGTGAGGTGCAGGGAGGGCCAAGTGCCCCCTGTTTTTCCAATTTTTGAATATAAGTTTTTAACCATTTTAAATTTTCGTGGGAGTGTATATCCCCGTTAATATCACTGAAGGGGATTGTAAAAGTTTGTCCCAACGTCACAAATCACTTCTGTGGTCCCTGCTGGCTACGCTATACTGTATAGGACTCTATTGTATACAAAATCGAACAGAGAACTTGATTAGCCAGAGTACCGATGGAATTCAAGTATTAATTTTCGGTATTAGGATATACATATAATCGCCGTTGAAATCGTACAACCAGGTTTACTTGAGAGTTTTCAATTGTGCAGCACTAGTGGAGGTATGAGCTGTGGATTGTTTCGTGTCAGCAGTAGCTGGAGAAGATACTGAACTATCGGGAGTGGGGATGACAGGAAAGGAATTCAATGAATGAATGAGTAAAGACGTGAACAGTACATTTGAAAGAATTGCTACAAGCTCCAGATAGTCGATGGAAACAGAGAGAGGCTTACGAGGAAGATTGTTGAGTATGAACACATTATCACGCACTTGAATTTGAATGTTCGGATCAAGATTGGCCTGTCTTAGGCCAGCTTGATTCATCAATAATTTGATTGAACAGAGGACAATCCAGACTTGTTAAAAGCAAACTTCCTATGGAATGGATTTTGCCATTTCTACCCCTTTGCCTTTGTTGAACAGTTTCGCCGAAGTCACATCACACTGCTTGATCTGTGAGATTAACTAAGAATGGCAGAATTGATTTTCAGTTATCTTTGCATAAAAACCTGTTCACTTGCTATTTCTCGGTCCGCCTACTTTCCTTCTTACCTTCTTTCTCACCACCACCTCACATTCCGCAACGACTTTTATGAGATACCAGTCGTGTACCATCAATCCGCTGATCGGTTAAGATATTATTTTCTAAATTCGATTTTCATGCATTTGCAACGTATCTTTGTAGTGAAGGATATAAACCATGCACATGTCCTCTTTCACGAAGGAATGGTTGAACTTAACTTTGGTGAAAAATGCGTACTATAAAATTTACTAGATAATCCCATTCAAAAAAACAAAACAAAGAAAAGACTAACTAACTGTGGGCCGAACGGTCTATAATACTTCCGTACGCTTATGAATATCATTAGCTCAGGTTTCATTCATTTAGAAATTTATTCATAAATATATATTCGTACATTGACGAACATTCGGATGAATTATTTCATTCTAATTAATAACAAATCTTTAGCACTAAGATTTCGGAAAAAAACTGACGAATAATCTTCGTGGAATTATATTTATCGCCCGGGTGGACACTTGGCTCCTCTACAAACTCGCTGTGGCGGAATTGGATGAACTGGGTTCATATCTGCTGCCGGGGTTGCATTCACAAGTACCTGAAAAGATTAGATTCTAATATATCTTGAACAATTCACCATGAAAAAAAAAGGGAGAGGGAAGAAAGTTGAAACCTAACAAATTATTGTAGCAAGTTTGAAGTAAACTTCGCTATCCTGTTACTACCGTTAATACCTATCGTAGAACGTTTTAGCATACCAAACAACGATACAGCATACGGTCTATTTCCGACCCTCTGATTGGTCGTCTGGAATTGCTCTCCAGACCCGCGAATTTCAAACACGATCGAACATTCTTTCTCCGAAATGGCATACCTTTGGAAGTAGGTTGCATTTCTTTTTGTTCGCGAACGATTCATGATTGTCATTTTCTGATTCTTTTCAAATTCATGCGTTCTTTATGGCCCTCCCTGTACTTCACTATGCTCGTGAATATCATTAGCTCAGTTTTCATTCATTTAGAAATTTATCCATATATACATTGAAGAACATTTTATTGAATCAGATGCATTATTCCATTCTAATTACTAACAACATTTTAGCACTATATTGTCAGAAAAAAGCTGATGAATAATTTATGTTTATTTCTAAGGACAGTTCATGTGATTACAAAATTTCTGTGGTGGAATTGAGTGTTTTGGTCTCCCATCTGCTGTAGCAGTCGCACTTGCAAGTATCTGAAATGATTAGATTCTCATATAGGTATCTTGTAATGGCGTGCGGTGAGTTTTTATAGGATGTAAGCGATAAGCGTAGACAGGGATGTACCAAAGGAGTTTTTACTGGGGGAGCCAAAACTGTGAAAGTTCGAACTGACTCAACTCAAAGTTTGCAAATATCAAGGCCAAAAAAAAGCTTTGACTAATTGAATTTTCTCAATTTCTCAACTCAATTCCTAAGTATTAAAGCAAAAAAAAACAAACAACAACAACAAAAAACAAAAAACTTTTGACTTGTCAAATGTTTCCAACTCTGTCTGACTGAAATGGTACATTTTCCCAATTGCTGAGTAAAAAATTCCTACAGGGGGGTAGGTAAGTTGGCCCTCCCCCCGAGTATATTCCTGAGCCTGTAGAGATGAAGTAAAAATCAGAATAAAAGTATAAAATATGCTACTACAAAAGGGCATTAATCAAATTATTCAAGTTGTTGCGTCTCTGTGTAGAGTCATTCCGTATGCATAATTTATCCTTTTCTGTGACGAATAATAGACATGGCCAACAGAATAGTTTTCCACCATCTTCACAAAGGGTTAACCACAAAATATTTTCATATTGCAATACGTGGAAATGTCTAGGTAAAAATCGAACTACCTTTCTTTCGCTCAGTTTCAAAAACGGTAATTCAGGTTGTGGCTATAAATTCTGATTGTTAATTAAAAGTAAATTGGGAAAAAAGAAAAGGTTTTTCAATAAGATCAGAATACACATTTTGTGGGCAAAAGAAATCTAGGCATTCAAACATAACGTGTTAACTAGTAGAAACATAATTATGTTTCACTATCAACTTCAGCGTTTGTGTGTAGCCAAGCCGAGACAAGCCTGACTCAAAGCGCTTCCAGAATGCAACCAAACGCACAGGTTGCGTCGCGTTGAATATGCTAGTGTGTTTTTGTGTTGCTAATTAACAGTGGAGCATAAGTTGTGCAACGTTACATGCAATATGGAAAGGAAGTGTTAGATTTAACGCACACCTCGCTGGCCTATACAAATATACATGTATAAGGATCCAAATGCCAAACAGTATATGCGTCTGTTTCAACTGTCTCCTCACTCCCGTGAATTCATTATATACTTAAGTGTAAGCATTGTAGGCGTCAGTACAGTCGCTGGTCTGCCCAATGTTTCATTATCTTTTATTTGTTACAAGTTGAAGTTGATATTATACGTGAAAACTTATTTTCCCGGGAATTTTCAGAGTAAGCGGCGCTTACCTTGCTTGCCTGGAATGCACGCCACTGATATCTTGGATCATTAATCGTGAAAAAAAGGGGAGGAGAGGCCAGAAAGTTGAAACCTAACAAATTATTGTAGCAAGTCTGAAGTAAGCTTTACTATCCTGTTATTACCGTTCACAGAATGTCAAAGGTGCGTTGCGTGTAGAGAATCAGTGGTGTAGCCAGCCTAGTGTTTGAGGTGGGGTCTGGTCTTGACCAAAGGGGGACGGGATGTTCTCTTTTTCATTTGCTCTCACCTGAGTCCTGGAACCGCCCCTTCGAGCATTACCTCAGAGACATCGGGGAGCCTCTTAGGGCTGCCTTAGCCCTCTTCTCTTCTTGCCGGGAATCGGCCTAGGTCAACTGCGCTATCTTCCTGTTGAATACCCGCATCACTATAGCCCCGTGGTTTATGACGGCGAGTTCAACGAGCACCGGCAGGTAGCGCCTTACCCATTTACAGCTTTCAAATACTGGCGACCGATTACACACTTCTCGGAAGCCTCTGCTGTAGGTGGTTGTGACTCTGTGTACGTTATCAGAATGCGGTGTTAGAATGTGTGACGAGTTCTTTCTTGCATTACAGATAACGATGCCGGCGTTGGGAATCGAACCCGGTGCCTTCGGGTTATAAAGCCGAGTTCTTACCGCTACGCCACAAAGCCACCAAGGGGACAGGATATTAGAGGGTGTGCTAAAATTAGAGGAACCACTATTTAACAAAGTCGCAATGGGGGAGTCGAGTACGTCCTGGTTACGTCATTGTAGAGAACTCTATTGTACAAAATCGAATGGAGAACTAGATTAGCCAGAGTATCGATGGAATTCAAGTATTAATTTTCGGTATTAGGATGTACATATATCACCGCTGAAATCGCACAACCTGCTTTACCACGCGTCTTGATAGTTTTCAATTGTGCAGCACTGGTGGAGGTACGAGCTGTGGATTGTTGAGTGTCAGTAGCAGCTGGAGAGGACACTGAATGATCAGGAGTGAGGGTGACAGGAAAGAAATTCGATGAATGAATTAGTAAAGAAGCGAACAGTACTTCGGAAAGACGGGCTGCAGGCTCAAAACGCGGCTTATAGAAACAGAGAGAGACTTACGAGGAAGATTGTTGAGAATTAACACATTATCGTGCACTTGAATCAGAATGTTCGGATCAAGATTGGCCTGTCTTAGGCCAGCTTGATTCGTTATCAATACTTTTGATTGAAACTGAGGACAGTCCCGACTTATTAAAAAAAAAACTGACTATAGAATTTCCATTTCTACCCCTTTGTTGAGCACTTTCGACGAAGTCACATCAGACTGTGAACTGTGAAATTAACTGAGAATGGCAGAAATGTCTTCAAATTCTCTGTACATAAAAACGTGTCCATTTGCCATTTTCCTGTTCGCCTGCTATCCTTCCTGCTATAAATGTAAGATTAGGCAAGCATATCTACATGATGTCAAGATGAGTTACCTCTTACCCTACTGAAGGGCAATTCACATACTATGAGACATCCTGTGAGAGACAGCAGTCACGTAAGTTAGATAAGTAGGCCAGCAGGTTGGCAGGCACATCACCAGGAACATACAAAAACGACTTTCTTCCTGTGGAATGAGGAAAGCTATTTAGTCATTTGAAATTTAAAATTTTGATTTCTGAAATGATATTGTGAAGCCAGGGAAAATAATATTCTCAAATGTTTTTGAAATTGCGCTAACGAATTCACTGACTCTGGAAGATAGGGGAGCAGCAAGACTCCCCCATTCTCGTTTGCACTACTTACATCTCTGAACAGTACTTTTTTTCATCATTTTCCAGGGCAAAGTCTAGAATCTGAGACCGACAGCCAGACAGACAGAAAATGAGGCATGCAGTGCGAGCTGACAGCTTACTTGTGTGACGTGATTCTCGTTTTAAACGCAGCGTACTTGTCAGCTTTCGACATTCATAGCTTTGAAAAATCGCATTCTTGAGTTAGAGTGTTTGGAATAAGATTAGTCTGTACATGGGCCAACTTGATGTAGTCATCAGCACTTTGGCTGGAACTAAAAACAAGCTCGACTTGCTGAAACCAGATCGATGGATCGTTCGTTGAAACTTTGTAGGGCAGAAATGGAATGTATTTTACCGTTTTTACTCCATTATATAAGCTCTCCGATAAATTCATATCAGACGACGAATTTTGAAATGAACTGCGAACGACTGACTTGTTAATAGTATATTACGAACCTAAAGCGAGTGTTTACATGGCGAGGGAAAGTTTGCGAACGAGCGTAGCGAGCGAGCAATTCCCGAGTCATGTAAACTCACTCATGGCTCTTGTTGTGGAAGAGGTTTTCTTATACTACTTGATCAGAAGCGGCAATGTTTTTCGCTGACATGGTCTGTATTTATTTATTTGTTTAAATTATAGACAGGTGATTTTTGTGTGCGTAATTAATTCAAAAATTTAATTTACTCAGTTAATTACTACAAAGTACAGTATCACAGTCTTTTATTCAGTTTGTTCATGTGCACAAACAGCATACACAGGTAGTGGCCAGCAAAAACGTAACGACGGTTAACAACGAACGGTAACAGCTGTACTACGTCGTGAATATTTAAGTGTGTTCTTAAGTTGCTATTTCGTTATTCGCTCCATGGCCGAGTGGTTAGAGACGAACGCTCTTTTTCTAGTTTGCTCTCCACCAGAGTACAGGAATCTGCCCTTTCGAGCATTACTTTAGAGATATCGGGGAGGCTGTTAGGGCTGTCTTAGCCCTCTTCCCTTCTGGCCGAAAAACCGGCCTAGGTCGAAAATTCTGGTGAGTTGCTACGTGGGCTCGAACCCGGGACCTCCGGACACTGAGGCCAACGCGCTATCCACTCGGCCAACCAGACCTCTAGAGACGAACGCTACGTTTTAGTCAAATGTTTCAATGGATGCGGGTTCGATTCCCTGATACGAAATTACTGGCCAGCAATTTTTTCATGTAAAAACGCTTTACATTGACGGACGTTTTTACTTTACATGCAGGTTTCGTTAGCACTCAATGCATGAATGATAGGCGCTTCTTGTCATCCGTAAAACACCAATGTAAACATTGCCTTTCTGATCAAGTAGTATAAAAATTTTTTTTTTTTTTTTTTTTTTGAGTTTTTTGAGATTATGTCGGGGTTACCATTTGTAGCAAGTTCGGGATAGCTTCGCGATAATGCCACTACCATGAAGAAAAAGATCGAAGGTTTATGTAGAGAAGTGTACAGTACAAAACAGAACGGAGGACTAGATTAGTGAGCGTGTCCACTGAATTTCAAATTCGAATATCGAGTCGCTGTCTAGCTGGACAATACGATAATAAAATTGAGACAGAAGGACGTAAGATAAAAGTGAGAAAGCGAGATGGTGAAGGGATGAACACGGGTGTATGAGAAGTTTGACCAGGCTGGTCATTCCTATGTAACCTATGTACAAAAAAAAAGTCGGTGCTTTAAAAGTCGATCGCGGTAGAGTGCACCGCACTATCTACAGAAACTTGGAATGTGACGGGCATACAATGTGGATCATATAGGTATAAGGTAACTTTTATGTACGGCCGATTTTACAAAATCACAAATCCAAACATCCTCCTAGTAATGTTCAATAGTTGGAATCCGTAAATAATTCAAAGAGTAGAGAAACAATATTCTCTTTTTAAAATTTCGAAGTCTTAGGATATAGTTTAATCGAAAGTCTTAATGTATAATGCATCTGGTTCGAAGTATGAATAGAAAAGTTATCAATAACATCATTATAATTTTACTTATACGAAATTGAGTCAAATTGTATTTAGTCCATCTGTCATTTTTTGCCTCATAATGAGACCTACATACTTCCATTTCAGATTTTTGAACGTCTCCCCTACGTCCTTAATTTCGTTTGTTTTCTAATTCTTACATTTTTAATCTTGTCCTTCTTTCTGATCCCCAACATATTTCTCTTCATTGCCCACGGTATGGTTCTAAACCTGATTATATTTGCTTTTTTCAGTGTCTACGTTTGTGCCCCATATATATGTTGTTGAGGCTTGAAATGTCTATTTGCTTAGTACATAAATTCGGATGAATAAGAACTCGCGTTTTCGAAATTCTACAAAATGTACTCCTATTATTTATGGACAAAAGGACTGTAAAGGCTTGGAAATACTTTTTGGATATAAAAAATTACGTCTGGAAACAAAACTCAAAATTTTAGAAACTTGTACACTACCAGCACTGCTTTGTGGTGTGCACAAACATGGACCCTAACAGAAAAACAAGTTGAAAAATTTCAGAGTACCCACAGGGGCATGGAGAATCCAAGCTAAGTGTTATAAATAAAATAAACAGAATTCCAAATAGTAAGATCCGGGGAAAAACAAAAATGAAGGACGTGGGGTACTCAATCAAAATACTCAAATTCAAGTTCGCTGGCCATAAGTACGTTCCAAAAGTGATTGGTGGAGCAAATCGTTATTAGAACGGACCCCTTATGATCCTAAGAAAAAACAAGGACATCTAAAGGCAAGATGGGCGAACGAAATAATTAGAAGGGCGGGAACAACATGGAATAGAGCAGCTCGAGATCGTGGATATTGGAAAAGGATGGGGGGGGGGGGTTATGACCAACAGTGGGCTGTTTCAATTTTGCAATACCATATTGCAGAAAGTAAAATGGGGGCAATATGTAATATGCTATAAACATAAATGCTATATATCCGCCTCATGTTAAAAAATAGTATACTATATACACCAAGAGTCATGTAAACCCACTTTTGGCTCATGTTGTGGAAGACATTTTTTATACTACCTGATCAGAAGCGGCAATGTTTTTCGCTGACATGGTCTGCATTTTTTTTATTTTTCTTTCTTTTCTTTTATCTATTTATTTATTTGAATTATAGACAGGTGATTTTGGTGTGCGTAATTAATTCAAAAATTTAATTTGCTCAGTTAATTACTACAAAGTACAGTATCACGGTCTTGTCTGCAGTTCGTTCACGTACACAAACAGCATACACAGGTAGCGGCCAGCAAAAACGTAACGACGGTTAACAACAAACGGTAACAGCTGTACTACGTCGTGAATATTTAAATACGTTTGTAAGTTGCTATTTTGTAATTCGCTCCATGGCTAAGTGGTTAGAGACAATCGCTGAATTCCAGTCAAATGTTTCAATGGACGCGGGTTCGATTCCCTGGTACGAAGTTACCGGCCAGCAATTTTTTCATGTAAAAACGCTTTACATTGAGGGACGTTTACTTTACATGCAGGTTTTGTTAGCACTCGATGCATGAATGATAGGCGCTTCTTGTCGTCCGTAAAACACCAACGTAAACATTGCCTTTCTGATTAAGTAGTATAAAAAATAATTTGTTACTGTACAAACTCAAATGAAAAACTGTTGCAATAATGTGTTACTCACAATGAGATTTTTTAAGTGATTGAATGGAAGTTAACACATTTTCTCTTGGTCAGTGATCTTTCTAATTACACACTGTACTTAATTTACTCACCAGCAGAAGACTTGACAGCATCAAGATAGTCTTGAAAAAATTCTTCAACATTTTAGTAATGCGAATTACGTTGAATTTTACACGTTTTAGGATTCGTGCCTCTGATAAAGCGAATACTTTGAATTCGAATGATGTTGTGGTATGACTACGATCGCTTTTATATTTTTTAATGTATTGCCTGTTAATTATTGTCGTTTGCGGATTGTGAAATATGAATATCTATTACCGACTGTTATTTATCGAGTATGAGTAAGTGTAACAACTGTATTATCAATCCACACGTCTAGTTAAAACTTTAAAAACATTAAGCAGTGCGCAAAATTTGCATGAAGTACCAAGTTTTTATCGCGATAAAGAAAATTTATCTCAGAATTTACAGTTGAAGATTAGCATTTTATGTACAACCGGCCAATAAGAAAAAAAAAACAACGGTCAATTGCCTATAAAATTTACGTACTTGTGTACTTCCAGTACCGCATATTTATCAAACAGTAACGTGCTCGTATCAAATATTGGCGCCACTGGAAAAAATGCAGACATCCAAAAAGGGATTCCTGGGAAAAGCCACGACTAGCTTAATGATATGTATCTAAAAGGGAAGGAGGGCGCCAGAAACTTGGAGAGCAGACCATGTTAATTACATGTAAAGGTTCATTCATAACTTCACTTGCAAGAGGGCCATTGAAAAACCCAATATTTTTCAACGAAACTCTGCGTACTTCATTTTTACTCCCGAATGCAACTTTTCAGCCTTATACGACCTTCGAATACTATTTGGGCCATTTTCGTTTTCATTCTTATCAGCTCATCAGGTGTATGATCAGAAAATTTATTCATATTTTTAAAAATTTAGAAAAGCCGATCAATGAAATGTGAAAGATTGATATTAAATTCGTGCTCTGCTCAGAGGCTTTACTCAACAGTAAAAGACCAACGAGCAAAATCTGAAAAAAAAAAAATAATAAATAAAAATGTAAAAATAAAAATATTCTCTTCACTATTTTAGTGAGTTAAGTATGGAAAATGTTTGGTTCTTAGCTTGCGATCAGTTGAAAGGTAATAATTTTAATACTGACGCAAGTATTGATAATTAATTAGTTATTTTATGTTTTTACGTAATCATTTCGCCTGGTAATTGTCTCCGGCCACCTGTAAAATGTTTTCATACGTACACCTACGTACATTTCTAACTATATTCAATAAACCCAATAACGTTTGAGAATTAATGAGTCATCAGCGTGCAGATGTCATTGAAAATAGGTATAATTTTTGAACTTGGAATTAAAAACACGAAGAGTTACAGTTATGATAGAAATGTGGCTGTAGGTTTGATACAATCATTTTTGTATTGGGAAAGGAATCAGAGCCTTCCAACAAGATACATGTTTCTCAAAAATAATGTTTTAAAGGTTGTATTACTCTTGAAATATTTATTTCTTATTTTATAATCAGTAGAATATTTAGGGAAAAATATCTACTAGAAAAGCAAGTAACAAAACAAATTTAAGTTTTTTAAAATTTTAAAATTTTAAAATTTTTATATGAAATCTTATCTGTGCTAGAAAACATTTTTTTTTTACAGTTTTACAATTTTATTTTTGCCCGACGGGTGGGGGGGGGGGGAGGATTTACAACGTATTAACTTGTAAACTACAAAAGGATTTGCTGTATTTTTATGCCTCTGTTTTCCCCATCTCTTAGTGAATGTCTTATGCAAGTTATTCATTGATATTAGTAGTTCATTTTGTCTAAATAACTATATTATAATTCTGCCCGTCTCCGTGCACAGAGTTTTCGACAATATTTTTTTCGAAGCTATAAATGTACGTAGAATTGACAGTGCGTAGAGATACTTAAATCACGTTGGTAAATATTTGGAGAAAGTGCCCAAATATTTACCCAACGTGATTTTCTGAACAAGCTTATAATCGTGCTTATTGCCAGCATGCATTAGATCCATTTTAGGATAAAATATACTTAGGATCACGCTAACGCTAGCCCTGCCTCTATCGTTTTGATATTCATATTTTAAAAAATACAGTCGCGTATCTAAACAAATTAAAAACAATAAATAATACGAATGCATAGTTTCGTTATTGTACGAGAGCGAAACTACTTTTTATCTCCCGGAAGTGGATAATTTATGAAAACTAATTGCAATATTATAAATGTAGTCCGAATAAAAATGTGATACGAGAGGAAATAGAACGTCTCGACTAGAATATTCGGCATTATATATGTAGTATGGTTTGAATCATCCGCAAAAAAAAAAAAGAAAAGAAAAAAAAACATGTTTAGCAAAAGTGATGAAAGTAATTTGAATTGTCGTTTCATTTTCTCGAGAAATTTTCGATAGTTACTAACTTAAGGATGGAAAAGAAAAAAAGAGAGAGAAAAGAAACAGCTGGATATTTGTCACAATGTCACAATGTCACAAGGTGGTTTTGTTAAATAAATACAACATTTGAAGTAGCAAGTATTCTATCATACTTATCAGATGAAATCCGAATTACACTCATTCCTGTTTCCTGAGCTAAACACAGAGCCAGTGGCGTTGGAACGGGGGAAAGGGTACAGATATATATTGGGGATGGAGTACAGAGTATAGCTCGTACTCCCTCCTTCCCAAAAATGGAAAAAATTGAAGAACTATTCAATATAATTGGTGAAAAGGCGAATTGAGACAGTTCAGAGACGATATTTAAGAGATTTTTGAAAATTTAGATTTGTTAACCTGTTACCTGATGGGTAGGTAAGCTTGTGCACCAAACTGGGAGTTTGATTCGTAATAATGAGTGTATTCATGACAATAAATGATATTTGTAGTTGTAGTTATTTCATATTTTCATATTTTGATATGCGAAGTGCTTTGTTTCTTTCCTTCACCGCTCTAATTATGCTGCATACACATTCATCGATAATGGCTTGTTTGAAAGCGACAACACTCAGCTTTAATTTCATATTAGGTATACTGGTTGACTCTCCAGTGAGTTGGCTCAAGACAGTTGAAAAAAAAGTGATCTTGATGATGGAATACTAGAGTCTACTCGTAGCTCTATAACGCAGTACATGTAAGTTATTACTAATCAAACGAATTACGAGGGTCGTTCAAAAAGTAAGGTAACAAGGACAATAAAAAAATGACGACGAATTTGAAAATTGTATTCAAATGAAATATGTTTAGATATATCCATGTACTACTGCTCGACATAATTTCCCAGTCGATTTAAACATTTGTCCGACCGGTGGACTAGTTTATCTACACCACTAGCATTACCGCCATCAAATTGAACCTTGAACCAGTTTGACACTTCCTTGCTCAGCTTATCGTCGTTGTTGAATCTCCTTCCGAACAAATAATACTGCTTCAGATACATGAAAAGATGAAAATCGCTGGGTGTTAAATTTGGTGCATGCGGCGGGGGGGGGGGGGGTAGAGGTTCCCAAACGTTCCATCCGAATTCCTGCAGCAAACTCTTCGTTACATTCACTGTGTAAGGGGTCGTATTGTCTTCAAAGAAAATCACTCCTCGCGTCAACAAACCGAGACCTTCATTTTGTATGGTCTGTTTCAACTTTTTAAATAACAACATCACCGTTCTGTATTCACCCTGTGATGCGGGTAGTGATTTTCCTTCAAGAGAATGCGGCCCATGACACTGCAAATGTAACGAAGAGTTTGCTGCAGGAATTTGGATGGGAAGTTTGGGAACACTCGTCTCACTCCCCAAATTTAGCACCCGGGTATTTTCATACTTTCTTGCATTTAAAACAGTATTTGTCTGGAAGAAGATTCGACAAGGACAATAAGCTGATCGAGGATGTGTCAAATTGGTGCAGTTTGCTGACGGCAAAGTAGTATGCTAGTGGTGTAGATAAACTAATCCACCGGTCGGACAAATGTTTAAATCGACTGGGAAATTATGTCAAGCAGTAGTACATGGATATATGTAAACATATTTCATTTGAATAAATTTTTCTAATTCGTTGTAATTTTTTTATTGGCCTTGTTACCTTACTTTTTGAACGACCCTCGTATTTGGTACGCAATTTCCCTCACATTTGGTTTTTCCAGACTCGAGACTGGTTAAATATTATTTTACGCTGGTATCCCTTCTGCTCCTTCCTTATTATTTGTTATATAGCGTGTGCCAAAATAGTTGACCTGTTTTTAAACGCTTACCATATGGCAACACTGATGCGTAAGCAATTTTTCCACATGAAAATATTTGGCTGTGTAAGCCATAAAGCATGGCTCTGTGGTCCGGAGAACAAGATCTTTCGGGCGCAAGATGAAGTATGTCAGTGGCGATTTTGTGAGGGAATTTAGGGAAGTCAGACTTTCCCTACGCGAATTCATGAAGTAAATGGTATTATTAAGAATCGTAGAGTTTCTAGACACGCGCACCAACCTAATCCGTCGGAAAGCAGAGGCGTTTCAAAGTATCACCGCCATGAAACGTCATGCTAAGGAAACCGAAGGGTGTACTGGCTGCACCGACAGCTCACAGTGAGCACCTTATCCCAAGCTTCACAAAGAGCATATTAGCCAAGTACGTACGCTTTGAAAGAGAGAATTTGCCGCGTCGAGAAGTTCCTATTTTTACGTACGATCACGCACAATTTGTAAATTCGCTGTATTTTTCACATGTATCCATCATTTCTCCGTGCGCCCAAACTATTTGCGTCCGATTGTAGCCTCGCCCTAATATTTCTGCGCCCAAATAAATTTTTCGTCTTATGCGCCTAATCGTATGCGCCCAATTTTACGCGCCCAAATGCAATAGACCCGCTGCCTCTGGCGAAGTGAGCTAACCTCTATATAATAACCTTGGGTGGGACCCGAACCTTGGCCACTATTCGATAAGAGGAATTCCACGAACTTCTGAGCCACAAGAGACTCGCCAATCATGTTGCAGCAAAAACTGCGTTCAGAAATCACTGATGCGAAAAAACACAGCGATAAAACATTTATTGAGGAGGACACTTTCAGGTTCGACACACGCTAGAAGTACATATAATTGTTTCGTTCGTATTATAAAAGTATAAATAGTCTAAAAATAACACAACTCTAACATTTAAGATTTTAGGTAACTAATACAGGAATGCTTTGAAAAAAATTGTTAACACGTAAAAATGAAACTATATAAGCGTTTACAAAAGGGGGGGCTTAGCCGACCGTCTGAAAGCAAGTAGGTACAAGTACAGAAATCGATAAAGAAATAAAAAAATTAACAGATAGGTTTTTCGTTTTTAAGTTTTTAACTATAAGTAACATTATGCGACTTCGTATTCGATTTTAATGCATCGAATACAGTTTACGATATCATCCAAACACTCTAGATCTACAGTTAGAACATAGAAACAAAGTACAGGCTATTTCACGTATACCTAATAACATTATAAACTCAGCGTTATCCATAACGAGATTATACACATCATTTTAAGCGTAGTATAAAATTATTTACAAGAGATATAAACAGGTACAGAGTAGACGAAAATTGAAAATGTCAACGCTTTTTTACTTCAGGTGCGTCTGAAGATTATTGGAGGTATAATTATGTAGTCTTGATCCGGCAGGGAAATGAGTCATGTTGGGTCAATAAACCACTTTGAAAAGGAAATTTGTAAAATAGTTCGAGGCTAAACAGAAACTGAAAGTTAATTGATAACATTAAAAACGTAACCGGTATGTAAGGAGGAGAAATAGATCAATGTACTTGTAATTTGATAATACCGTTATGCGCAACGGGTTACAGAAAACATCTAGTTGCAGTCTGTGGTTAAATAAAAATACGATACGAATTAGGCTCAGTTTAATTCGTACCGCAATTTTATTTAGTCGTTAAATTTTATAGTACCGCGTAACATGTTCGGCAATTTAGGTAAAGATGGAGACAAAAAAAAAACACAAAAAAAAACAATAATAACCGACTTAGATTAGTAACCTGTATATTATGCTTAATTTCTAAGTATAAAATAAAATACATACTATACACTATCTATATCAAAATTTCAATACAGTTATTTAAAAAGGTAAATTTAACGATATACGATATGGTATTGTCTCGTGTTTTAAAATACTATAATTTACGACTTGTGCCTGTTTTTCAACACATTTTCACAGTCTTCAGTTCTCGAAAATTATATCTACAATAACTCTATTCATCTTCGAATGCACTCCGCTTAACCGGAGGAATGCGTGATTTTTGCTCCTTTTCAATCATAAAAATTTCTTCGCGTTATCCCGTCCCTATTTTAAGGAATAAGATAAGGAGTCCTATATGGCCAGGTTCTTTATATGGCTACCAGCCAATTGTCAGGATCCGATGCACGAACCAGTAACTTTCAACACCGAGTATGATGGGCAGGTTGTTCACGTGACCGATAGTGCTACCAGATTTCGAAAAAAAAATCAGGTTCCGGCAATTGACTGATGGGCCATATTAGGACATCTTACTTTAAATGATGCGCTATTCCTTCCAAAATGGGATAAATCATCGAGAAGTTTGAACTTTTCATCAACTTTGTCGGCATGTACAGCTTCAGGGTGGACAAGTATTTTTTGTTGTCGCTCTACTACTAAAGGATCAGACTGAGAAGATTCAGCCGGCTAATCCTCTAACAGTAATATAAAATGCTTTGAGGCAGAGGCGCCGGAAGGGAATCATGAGGGGGCATGGTTAAGACTTCTGATGACAGTAAATTAAATTAAATTTTTTCTGTTCGATATCCAGTTCTAATTAGGGTGGATGGAGAGAAGGAAGGGTAAGAGTTGAAACCGAGCGATACATTTGGAATTTCAGAACAATAGCAGATAATCTTATAAAGCAACTGAGAAGGGAACCAAGCAGGGTCTTGACACGCTGAAATCATAACAAACTGAGAAAGGAACCAAGCAGGGTCTTGAAATGCTAAAATCATTACAAAATCCGTTCTGTCCTGAACAAGGGTTAGGGGTCTACAAAATCTTCCCTTTCTGAGGAACAACCTATCAAAATTGTTTGTTTTTTTCTTCGCTGAATCCGAACATCCTATCAGGTGGAGATGTTTAATCCATCCCCGATTTGGTCCGGAAATGAAAAATTTCATAGTAGCGCCAATGGATCGGTTCAAAATATTGAAAGAAGGTCGTTGGTTTCGACAGTTTCCGTAGGCTTCTAATCGGATCTGGATTTCAGCTTCAAAATTGAAATTTCACTTTTGAGAGAAGGCAAAACTGACATGACGTGAAGTGTTAAGACAGGTTTCTCAGATAATTTCGTTCGAATATTTGGTCAGATTTTGCATTTCTGGGCACAAAACCTAAGCTTCGCAATCAAAAATTATAATTATTCTTCCTTTTAAATTTAAAGTTAATTTCATGCACATCGTTGGGAAACCAATGTCGAATGGAATATAAATTTCTGAAAACATTGAATTTGAAGATGACGTGAAATGTGCAAATTTGAAGGGACCTCAAGGAGCGATAAAGGTCTAAATGAAGGTTTTAGTCACTGGTTTCAATAATTGTATCAAATTGTTACGAAACTTAACTTGGATCTTTGAATTCCAAGTCTCTCTTCACAGTTTCTTTAATTTTCTTAATTTTAAATGGGAAAATTTCTTTTTATGCCAGTACATTGTCAGAAACTTGTGACAATAAATGTACAAAGTAACAGTGGAAAACTAAAAAAAAATTTTCATTTTCGCCTTACAGTAAGTCAAAATACAACTTGAGACGAGTAAAATTAATTCGATCTCAAGAACTGAGGAAATATCAAAATTTAAAATTAGGGATCGTGGTCGCTGATTCTAAATGTTAGTCTATAATACCGTAAGTCGGACATATTTGGAACAGGACATATTTTTGTACCACAATTACGGTAACACTGTATCAACGCTAGCTGGTGCTCTCTAACTGTGACCAGCGTCGAAAGAACGTTATTAGTGCGCAAAATGTAAACATTGAGAAAAACGAGCGAAACAAAAAAATGAATACTTGGGAAAATGATCGTCGATAAAATAGCAAAAATATAAAATGATGAAATTTGCTGTTTTGATTTTCGTTAAGGTTGTAGAGCAAATCCTGAACTACCAAAATTACTGATAAACCAAAAATTGATATTTTGCCCACTAATAACGTTCTTTCAGCACAGGTCACACCTAGTCTCATTTTTTTTCGTCTTAGTGTCGTGGATTTTATGACATCATAAGACCTGGCATTTTCATACCTTATTACTTATCAAAAAATTCTTGAAAATACGTTTAGCGAAACGATGTAATTTTAAAATTCTAAGAACTTCTGTACTTCACCTACTCACGAAGGAAAATAAAATTTTCTACCTCATCTATTAGTCCATACGATTACCTACAATATGACATCAAAAGTTGAAGGAACTCAAGCAGAATCAAAGTTATAGCGACTTTAAGAAAAACAAACCATCATGTTCCAAGTTTTTTTCACAGTTCCAAAATTTAATCATAATTCATTTTACGAAGAATTTCAATTAAATTTTCTCTATTTCTTACGGATAAATCAACATCGTGCCATATAAACACAATTCTAAGTCAGATTTAGGGAGATATGTTGATTATAAAAAACAGACGTTGATTTTACAGATAAATATGTTTTTTCCCAGATGTTTTCATTTGAATCACATGACGTAAGAGTTGGGAGAGGGGAAGTATAAGTTTGGGTTACATTTGTTCCCCATTTAAGGTGTTCCAAGTTTTGTAAGTCGTTCTTTAACATGGATAAAATATTGACTTGTTCGAGTATTCCAAGTAAAAAATTTTGGACAAGAACTTGGAACAACTGTTTTTCTTTTTCTTTAAAAAAACAAAAAACAAACAAAAAAACGGTGAAAATCAAAGTGGAGTTAATCTTTTTCAGGGACTTGAAAGAGAAATGTATTACCCAAATTTTGGCGTGTGAAAAAAATTTCTATGTTGACTGTTCCAGAAGTTACGATTTGAAATTTTTTGTGTTCTTAGTATGGCCGATCTACGGTAGACTAATTTAGTCTTAGATTGGAACCGCTGAATCCAAATCTTATAATAAAAAAGTTCTGCTGTATGCATAATTGTTTTATTTTTATACTTCGTATATTTTGTTATTCAGTTTTTGAGAAAAATAAACTGAAACTGAAATTGATATTTTTATTCATAATTATGACATCTTCATACAGGCCGTTGAAATGCTAGGTGTGAACTAAAATCTACAATACTGCTTTAAATAATGAAATCTTCTAAAGGATAGTTCGTTGAATGACAAAAATTAAAACTGACACTTCAGATTTAAGGAGTTAGTAAAAGTTCCAAGGTGTTTCGCTTCTTGCCAATTTCGAAACTGTACTCCTGTGTCACCAGGCTCCATCCAAGGGGCTAAAACATAAGAAAATGCTATGTTTCTTATGTAAAATTTGAATTTTGAAAGCTCGAGTCGAAATCGCATCCGACAAATTGATACAATAATCAGATAAATAATTGACTGGAACAATCCCTAGTGCAATAGTTTTTCAATCTTGTAGTCAATTTAAATTTGTAATTTCTAGTTGTATTCTGGCATCCTCTGTACGAACCAGTAAAAGGAATATCGATTTTCACTATAACGATTTCGTTACTAATTTTAAAGGCTCAATGTGGGGCCAGAACAAAGATCTCATGCAATATTCAAAATTAGCAAAAAGTAATATTTCAGTAGAGTTCTTAAATTTTGAAGGCTCAAGTTGGGGCCAAATCAGAAATTTCACACAATATTCGAAATCAGTGAAAAAAATTGTTTCAATAGCTTTAACTTTTTTGGCCGAGTTGATTGTGTCCATTACAATTTCTTTTTTGACCTAGTGTCCGGTGGAGATGAGGATCAAGTTCAGATTTTCCCAATATATTTGTGTATTGCGTAACATAAACTTTCCAACGATGTGCGTTGATACCTTTTTGATTTGTTAAGTCGATTTCGTTCATTCAAGGAATAAAATTTCTGGTTTGACAACCAAATCAGACATGGATCGAAAATTTGACTGAACAGTTCGCTGTTACAGCCCCAAGAAACTTCTATTTCGATAGTTTGTCCAATATGCTATATTTAAATTTTTCATGCTGACAGAATTTTTCCTGGCCCTTCGTTGCTGGGCGAAGGGGGGGGGGGATTTATTTAACTCCTTAAGAAAACACTTCAAAATTCAAGATCTTTCTTTGTCCTATATGTTGAGCTGATAGTGCGTTAGGAAAACGAAATCATCCGCTCATAAAATTAATGGGAAAGTAAGTTGTGAGGTTCAGGGGTACAAATGCAATGGAATAAATGAGTTGAAAGAAATTTGGAGAAGCCAAGAAATGTAAGTGTAAGTGTAACTTCGATGCTAATATTGCTACGGACATTAAAGTCAGAGTGAGAATAGTACAAAGGTTCATTACGGATGTATGAGAATTGAATGGATGAGCACCAAAAGGGATTCAGTCAATTTTTCACACTTTTCACGAGAAGCAAAAAATTGAATTATACAAAAACCAATAATTTGTCAGAAACATGATTTAGGGCACTGAAAGGGGACCACAACAGACGAATTTTAAAGGTATTACGAAAGAAAAATTGTCAAGAATGCCTCAGAGAGAGCTGCTCAAATGCTTAGTTTTTGGACTTAGCCCCTTTTGGTTCTTAATGGTAAGCAAAAGCGAATATTACGCTGGAAATTGCATGGGACTTCTTCCCACACTAAAGTAGATCATTTTATACTTGGTCTCATTTCAATTTAATAAATTTCCTGGAAGTGAAAAAAAATGTAGCGCCGAAAAAATTGTTTTGTTTTAAATTGTCAATTTTCGAGCCAAAAATAATAAGTTACGAAGTTGAAACATGGAATTTTTTGAAATTTTACTTTATTTTTGATACAAAAACATGAAATTTTCGGGTGCGACGTAGCCAGAAATTATGTTCTCGACGCGTGACCGCAATTTCAACTACACTAGTCGAATTGCTATGCCTTAATGCCTCAGTTTCTGTCACTAACTGAAAACTGCCAATTTTGGACTGAACCACTTTTTGGTTCTCACCGATACAGTTATAGAATCTCCGTAAGTGATCGTGCCCGAAGAAAGGATACATGTGGGTAATAAAACAGTTTTGAGCTTTTGACGGTTTCAGATAAAGGAATCTTCCTTTTTTGAATGCAATTTGTTCCAGAATCGTAGCTTTAAAATTAGGCGCTCATTTTTAAAGCTACGATACTGGAATAAATTGCATTCAAAAGTAAAGCACTGTAAACGAGTACGCACATACGCCATTTTGGATCTAACCGCGCCTGTCGATGATGATTTGACTACGCGGTATGCTCCGCATAGTCGTATTCGGCATCCACGGGCATGGTTGGATCCAAAATGGTGTATGAGCGTACCTGTGTTTATAGGTTCTCTATGAAAAGAGGATGAAGGTTCTCTTTATTTGAAACCGTCAAAAGCTGAAAATTGGTTTTCTACTTATATGAATCCTTTCTTTGGGCCTGGTTACATAAGTTGTTGTGTTTCCTTCTGTTAAAAAAATACTTTGATCAAGTTTTTTTCTACAATTTTTCATTTCAGAATTTGGTAAGTACGGAAGATAAGTTCTGGAGAATACAAAATTATTATTTTTGATGATTAGAAATAGGGACGTACCAATAATGGGGGGGGGGGCGTAGAAATTTTTCGCTTAGCAGTTGGGAAAATTTACCATCTCAGTCGGAAGTTGAGAAGTTGGAAAAATCCTATAAGTGAAAGGTTTTCTCTTTTTTTTTGCTTTGACATTTGGGAATTTTGAGTCAAGTCAGTTGGAAAAATCCAACAAGTCAAAGGTTTTTCTTTCTTTGATTCTTAGGAATTTTGAGTTGAGTTAGTTGAGACTCTCACAATTTTTGCCCCCTCCCCCCTCGAAAAACTCTTCGGTACGTCTCTGATTAGAAAATTACTAAGAGGAGTATCATTAATGCAGAACTTTTCTCTCATTGTTATTTTTCAACAGTTGATCTATTCAACGTATAAGATTTGATACGATGTGCATTCAAGTTAAAAGCCTCTTCCAAAACTTTTCAGCACCATGTTAATATTGCTTAAGATTCATCTGAGACTCTTTATCTTTCGACTTTTTCAAACTGGATTGGGCCGCTTCAGGAATTGTTAACGACTTCTGAAGGTTTCTCAAAATTCTAGAAAATTTTTAAAGACTCGCTTGGACTCTTCCAAACTGGTTGAAAACTCGCTGCTGTTTTTGAAGGCTTGTATACTAGTGGGGAGAATATCGAAGAAAAAAGTATATCCATATCACTATTGAAATGACAAAATATCGATATGTCGATATAAATATCGAGATTAAAAATTTTGATAAACTATGAATAATCTGTATTTATTAACTCACTTACCATTTCTTCATCTTCGATATCGACTTTTTTATGACCACTAATCAGTAAATCGAATCACTGTCCCGAAAATCAAAATTCATGCTATTTTTTATTCATTTTTATTATTTTTTTTAAGCGTGACCTGCAGAATTGCTAACCCAGAAAATCGAGCATCATTAAAAACAAACTTTATCATTTAATTCGACTTCCAATTTCACAAAATATTGTTATTTATTTTATTTTTACGAAATTTGAAATATTCTCCGACTTTCAACCTTCTCCATTGGGGGGAGATCTGGTTGGCCGAGTGATGGATAGCACTTTGGTCTCAGAATCCGGAGGTCCCGGGTTCGAGCCCACGTAGCAACTAGCCAGAATTTCCGACTGAGGCCTGTGTTTCGGTCAGAAGGGAAGAGAGAGCGACAGCCCTAACAGCCTTCTCGACGTCTCTGAAGTAATGCTCGAAAGGGCGGATTCCAGGACTCGGGTGGAGAGCATATTAGGAAAAAGAACCTTCTCCAATGCTCTCAGAGCAAGATGCGACCAAAAACCAATTTTTTGAAAATATCGAAAATATAAACATGAGTTACCGATGTATCATATCAAGATGAAATATCGATGTATCGATATCATCGTTTTGATACTACCACCCCTATCGTATACGACTTAGGGTTCTTTGATTCTCTTTAAAACGGTTGCACGCTCATACAGACACGATATAACTTTACCATTCGTGAAATGCTTTTGATTTCAATTTTGCACCCCCCCCCCCCGGAGAGGCAATCGCCTTATTACCTTCATCGTGAAAGAGTTTGCTTTCTCTTTTAATTAATCAGTTTTTTTACCAGTCCATGTGTATATATGGTCTAATATTTTTTCACTAAGTTTTCCTTTTAAGCCGGTGGAGCATCTTCTTTTTTTTGAATTCTTTTGTATACGGGCTCTTAATAGATGTGGAGTGGGGATAATGGGAGGGGCTAATAAGTATCAAAATAATACTGAACATTTTTTCGAATGTAATTGAGACGAAGCTTCTTTACGTGGGTTCGGATGAGTTGTTAATGTAAAGAAAGTAAAACGAACGCGAACACGAGAACATGCAACGGAAGTGACGTAGTAACGCTCCATCCTCGTTTAGTGAAACAGAAAGGGAGAGAGAGAACGCGTATGTGAAACTAGACTGCTTCCCCTCCACACCTCCGTTAACGTCGTCACACGTGCCAAGACGAGGAGGTGAGGGGTGAGTGAAGAGGAAGCGCGTCCGACTGTGGGGGGCCAAAATTCCAGGGTAATGCTGGGAGCGTTAACCTCGGTCAATAGGGGACCCCATAGTGGCTCTCGCAGGACAGCGCGCACCGGAAATAGAACGGCGAGATAGGGGCTTGGGTTGGCCTCAAAGTGTCACTCCAGCCACTGATGCGATACTCGAAAAGGCAGTTTTCGGGTCCGGGAGTGCAGATGTATCGCCATACGTCCCATCACACCAATCTCCTGTCGGGTAATATTCAGTACACGCACCTACCGACTAATGTAGCAACTCCCACAGTGCGAAAGGAGCTTCACCTCTGTCTAGTATCCCCGATGGTTTATGCATTTTTTCATTTTTCTGGGAGAGGGGGCTTTTAGAGGAAAGCCTCCCCGAGATACCTATTTGCGCATATAGTGAAACGCCGATTAACCGGACGCCAACTATCCGGAACGCCAAATAATCAGGGCCCCGATTTCTAGGCAAAACCTCTTCTTTTTTTCCCCCTTTCTTGTCTAGCTTATTCAGTCTATAATGGTTTCGTGGATAAATTAGGAAATTCTGAAACCAATGAGCTAATTTTTTGGGCTATTTTTCTTCAAAATGTGTTTTCCTCTATAAAAAGAGCACCTGTTTCGGTTATACGGAAAAACCGTTTCCCGGAAAGCCTCTGGTCCCAATTAGTCCGGATAATTGACGTTCTACTGTATATGTTGTTTTGAAAGTACTATCTACATAGATTCTCCCCCCCCCCTCCCCAATAATCGAGTTTTGAAGGAGAAGATGTGAAGAACTGAGCAACAAATAAGCATCTCAAAAGTAATTGATTTTAGTTTTTTTTTTTGAGAAGGGACAGCCTCCCTCCGTATCTACACATAAGTTTTAAAAAATATTGTTTTTATTTTAAATCATTTAGTCCACTGCCTGTACCAGTTTATGCACGAACGGTCTAAGATTCTTCAAAGTTTTCATTCCTAAACTATAAAGGACTTTCATGTGTGATCGTCTTGAAAATATTGTCTGTATATTTTTTCTCCCCGAAGTGATCTAGCTAGTTTATAGTGACAAAATATGCGGAGAACTGAGTAAAACTCCTCGAAAATAATAGTGCTTCCCCAAATGTTCTTGATTTCTTTTCTCACCACGGATCCAACGGTAAGCAGAATTAACACGCAATGAAACTATTCCCGATAATCCATCTTCACGACTATCTGCCGTACACTTTGAAAATTCGACTACACATCAGTGTCTCGGGAAAAGTACCTAAACCTAGATTTTCATTAGGTCCTTTTCTCAGGACATCGCGAAACATTCGCAATTACACTTTCAATTTGGACGGCTGCTACTATTTCCTGAAACGAATAATTAACATTTAAAGGGGCAACACAAAATTCTAAAATGGGCATTAGGAAGAATACACGTGAATAGCGATGTCCCGCGTGATCATCACATTGGCGTTATTTACAAGACAATTTCTAAATACGCTGTACATGATAAAGAAAAATACAGATACAAAATTATAGATTATAAATCTGGCGTGATTGTTAAAAATATTATCATTCGGTTATCGACAAGTATTTATTGTCACGATCATATCCATATTTCCTCGATCGTTTTCGAATATAAAACCCGGGGCGTCGAAATCTTCCCACACAATCTATCCCCTCGTTTCGTCTTAATAATTAAACAATAATCGCGTGCGAACAAAACCGCATTACCAGGGACTCGAAAATAACGCTGTTCTCTTCGTAATATTCTGTATCAATTTAAAATTCAGTAAGCTTAAAAATAAAATTTATACGATACACGTGGTGGGTACACATACACAACAACAAAAAAAAAAACACGCCGAAAACGTATTTTTAAAAATAAAAATTGTTTTGCAGACGTACGCTGAAATCACGATGGTAACAAGAGAGACTGAGTGAGGGGGAGCGAGAGAACAGGATATTTTATTCGAACACCCGAACCTAAATGTGTATACATTTCGATTTAGGTGCAAATAAAAAGAATAAAAATTAACTATATATGCAGTTTGAATTTATTTCAAAGGGTTATTTTTGTTGTGCGTATCGGTGGCAGCATGTGGATATTTACGAGAATGGAAGAAGAAAAGGGAACGAATATATTGGCGAAATTGGGAAAAGACACGCGTTTCACGACCCTGTTTCCAAAATGGTACGAAATTCTACCAATTTAGAATGTTTCCAGACGCATTCGTATTAGGCGGGCTGGAACCGGCGAAGAATACAGAAGCCAGTAAATAGACAGCGAATGGTACGAACATGTAGGCACGTTTGTCGAGCTCATCTTTTGAAGGAACTGCGGTATTAACCGCACACCGTGGTCAATTTCTAGGTTATAATTTGACAAAATCCTTTCTTCTTCTAAACTCAGCAATGGGTAAACAGAGATTCCGAGAAAAAGATGGAAGATTCTAACTCAAATTTTAGCTTATGTTTTCCCCTATCCTCACGTAGGCTCATTCGGAGTAATTTCGGGGCGATGGGTGTGATGTCCCGGGGCCAATTTGGCGTGCGTGCACCGCCGTACGCACCACCATCATCGGTTATGTACAGTGGTTCAAAATCAAGCTTCAACGACTTTTATTTGAATTGGTGGATATTTTTCTTTTAAATTGACAAAAATTTGGAGGTGTAGGGTAAGGACCTGTAAGACTGCGCAGTGGCCATTTCTCGAAACTGAAAGCATCTCTCGTGACTTTGACTCTATGGTAACATTGTCTCGTGAAATCCATCATTAACGAAGGATAACTTGTGATTCATCCCTGTTTATTTCTCGTGATAGTAAGCAGAACGTACCGATAGGGGGGGGGGCAACTTACCCCGTAGGAATTTTTCACTTAACAATTGGGAAAATTCACCATTTTAGTCCGGGACGAATTGAATGCGTCCATAACTTAGGCCCTTTTTCAATAAACGGTGTAGTTCGATTCGGCAGGTCAAGAACACTATAAAACACCTCACATTACAGTGCTATCTAGCGCCAAACGGCCGCAATAGGGGATCAAACATAACTGCTCTGAAAAATGATAGAGTGAGCTCCGTGATATCGGTGATTACAGTTGTAATCCTTGGACAATTAAAGAACGCGAAGAAGGACGTGCTTCCCCTATTACAATATGTGCCAAAAGAAGACAAAACATGGTTTCGCGAAGTTCTTAAATAGGTTATTTAAGAACACTGCGAAACATTTTTTGTCAATTTTTCAATGTTATTATTTTACATATTGTTCATTTTTCATTAATAATATTAACCTCAGAGCATGTATGTGTATTTATTCTTTTTCAGTGTTCGTTTTCTATTGAAAAAGAAGTAGAAAAAGTCATCCAAGAAAAAAGGGCCTAACTTCCGCCACACTCATCAATCCTTATCTCCGCCTACATTTGATCTCAGTTCATCATACTTTAGGATTGCATAATGAGATTTCCAATTTCATAATATGTGGCAATTTCTATAAAAAGGGGTAACTTTGTCGATCGATTGAAGTCTCAGAAAACGTGAAAAAATGAAAACAAAATTTTTTGCTCAAAAAAGTCAATTTAGAGATTTTGGTTGATTTCTATTGAAAAAAAATCGCAATAACGAAGAGATACAATTCACGGGTGTGAGAGAGAAGAGGGAAAGACAGAAAGAGAATTATGAAAGAGAATGAGAAAAGAATGCGAATGCCTGCGTTGCTTCTTCGCGGGTTTTCGCAGCTCACGAATAAATCCGATGTTCTGAATTGTTACCACGTAGGAGAGCAAAAAATTACCTTTCCAACAAGCCCTCGTCGAGGATGGTAACGTGATTCCGCGGCGAGTTACGGCCCCTTGAAGGAGTGGGAGAAAAAGGCGTGTTTAACTTTAAACGCGTTTTTATCAAAAACGTGTTTTCGTGCGGTCTCGTTCCACTCATCTTTGACCGCTTGTATCTCCGCAAAGGAAAACGCTACAGATTTCGCCAATAGCTCCTTGGAAAGGCATTCATTCCTCTATTACATACTATCTGTAACTCAAAATTCATCGGATTGACAAAGTTACCCCTTTTTATAGAAACTGCCACATATCATAATAATATAATATTAATTATTACCCAAATAATCATTATATTACTAGGTATAAGCTCAAACTTTCAAATGCTTGTTCCTCAAAACGTCATTTCGTACTACTTATCAATGGACGCATTCAAGTGGAAAATTTTAGTAGATGGGTCAAAAGTTGGAAAAATCCAAGTTGAAAGTTTTTTTTATAGCCAATATAAAAACAGTTTGATTAATACTTGAGAATATTGAGTTTTGAGTTAGTTGTTGGGACTTTCACAATGTTTACCCCCCCCCCCCACCACCACCACAGAAAAACTCTTCAGTTCGTTCCTGATATTGAGGTTCGAAGTTTTTGAATCGGACGTTGGCATTAAGTGTTTTATATCATATGAAAGTAAACATTTTTTAATATCTTCTCTAACATTCTTCTTCACCAGTTTTTGTATTTCAGTTCTCTCAGTTTTGTCCAATGGTGTTTTGTTTCTATTTTTCCAAAGGTTATTCTTCCTAACTCGAGAGGCTGTTTTCAAAGCTTATCCCTGGTTTTCTCTTTAGCCCTCGTCACTCCAAACTCTTCAACCGTGTTCTTCAAAGCTTGGACCAGACTGTCGTAGAAATTTTCTTCGACTTTCATTTCCTCTAGCACTGATTTTAGTTTCTGGCGTGCATCCACTTTCTTCCTGACTGGGATGATCCGCCTTCCTCTCCCTTTACCCTTCCTGTAATTTTTATGCTGGACTCTCTGCGGGATGCTCAATTTACAGCGTGATATGCAGTAGTCTGATGAGAAACCAAATTTTGACAGTGTTGTTACATCTCTAAATATTGACCGGTCATTTATTAGTAGGCGGTCAGTCTCATTTTTAGTTTTCTCGTCTGGCAATATCCATGTTCATTTCCTTTTGCCTTTTTTTTCTGGTAAAAAGTGTTGCTTAAGTTGAATTTTTGGGCGATTCCTACTAATCTTTCCCCCTGCCGTTTCTCTCCCACACACCAAATGGGCCGCAGTGTTTCGAATTAGCCTCCCCTTCTACATTATTACCCGATAGTATTCCTTCTCTTTTTGAATTGTTGCCTCCAGCTCGTCATAAAATTGATCTACTTCTGCCTTCTCTACTCCGACTATAGGTGCATACACTTGCAAGATAGCATTTTTGTCTTCTCATCTATTTTCAGTTTTAGTAGGCATACTTATTCTTTCAGATATTATTTTAATTTCCACAGCATTATTTGTGATATTTTTGTTAATATAAAAACCCACCCCCTGTAACCTTTTGTGGAACCAAAGTACTATAGATAGCTGCTTCTCCTCCTTTCTAACTTACGACACGTTTTTTGAATATTACTTATCATTTTTTAAATATTTTTCTTGGTGTTCTCAGTTATAAATACACTTTACTAAAAAAGTCAATTTAATTTATATGTGTGTATTGGGGAGGGGGGGGGGCAAAACTCTTACGGCACCGCACTACTCTAAATGCCCGGTAATAATTTCAGCGCTCATCCGCCCCTGAGTTCAGTAGAAATTACGTGTATTACTATCTCTATGGCACTATCGCTCTGATTTTGATGGTTTTTTTTTTTTTTGTAACATTTTATGGTTCTGAAAAATATTGTGAATTTGTTTGCGGCCGTTTCAACCTACCCAGTTATCCCATTTTCAAGCTGAAAATGATCTGAACAATACAATGTCACGGTCTCATGTCCAACGATTTCATCGACAAACGTATCTACGTGTTCTCACTCTACAACAAACTTCACTTCTGTATCGTACCCGAAACACCCAGAAAAACGAACACTTCTCGCATGCCGATTTTAACACGCGCGAAACCAAATTAAATACTAACGTCGTTAAAATATAAGTAACGAAGTTAATTAATACATTTTCCAACATACCGTGGGAAGTTTCGTGGGAAGTTTCTCATACACACGTTACACGGTGTCCGCCGATCCCCCCAAAATAAAATGAAAGATATCAACATCTACTATATCACTTCTTAAAATGAACACGTTCTCGACCGCGTAATATACTTAAAACGTCGTAAATCGAACGTTAATTGGTATTTCTGTTATTCTCCTAACGATCTCGGTGTGGCTATATTTGTTCGCATTATTGGACACGCCATCATCTGCGTACACTAACTCTTTTATGTTACGTGGAAATCGCCTTTTAAAATACGAGTAAAGGTCTTCTTAAACTGGTGGTTGGCTAACGCGTAGCAAAACGGATTTATCGGGCTGTTGGCGTAACACAGAAAATACGAAAACATGAACAAGTGCTCGTTCGTGCACGGCGGATTCTTGCAGAAGCCCTCGACCAAGGCCAGCACGTGGTACGGCGTCCAACAGGCGACAAACGCGCCCAAAATGAACGAAATCGTTCGAAAGGCTTTCCTAGCTCGGTTCTCCGATTTTGACTTCTGCCTGCCGAACAGCGGGCCGCCGCCTTTTTGCTTCTTCCCCTTGAACCTGCTACCGATGGACCTCATGAACTCGCGGGTCGAGCCTTTCTTCGACGGTATCGATTCCAGCTTCGCGTCGTCACAGTACGTCGACTCCCCCCCGTTCACAGCCGTGGTTATTGCAGACGTAGACATGGCCGAGACGATAGTGGCCGGGGTGCCGGCGTTCAACGACCCCTCTTCGGTTTCCTCGACCGTAATCACCGTCGTCGACGCTTTCTCCGTCTCCAGATCGACCGTCACCGCGGTATCCACCTTCGAGATGATCGGAGTGTTCGTCGACTTCGAGTTGCTGTTCATCATCTGCTGGGCGGCGGCCCGCAGCAAAGCCGCCTGCAGCAGCGACGTGGTACTCGTGGCCACGTGCACCGGCGACGGAGGTCCTGTAGAGGAAGTGTTCGGAAAACTGAAAGACGACGGCGGACTTTCGATGTTCGGAGACGGAATGATGATCGAACTCTCGTCCATGTACTTCAAATCAGCGGTGTCCAAACCGATGAGCATGTCGTAGGTAACGGTGCTGTTGCCGATGAATAGACTCTTGGGCCTACCTATGCTGGACGACGAGCTCTCTGACAAGGACGCGCTCGTTCTGAACTGCGACGGTGGTGTGATGATGCGACTGAACTTCTTAAAGCTGCCTTGGTTGCTCCACTTGCCGGAGAAGTCACTTTTTTCCGGACTTTCGGGGCTGGCTAGCGGAGTCAACGTTTTGGAAGAGAGCTGGTCCGGCGTCGAGCCTGCTAACGTCTCTATCGGCGAGTTCGCCATCTCCGATGCCTTGTTCACCTCTGGACTTGCGCAGTTTACGTAGTTAGTGCAAACAGGAACGATCAACTCTTCCACCAGCTTCTCCTTCGATGGCGCTCTCGTAATCTCATTCATCGATGCGTTCTTTTTGGTCAGAAACTTCGGCGGAATCTCTCTTTGCATTTCGTACGACCTTTGCAGTATGCCGGGACCAGTGTGCGGACTAACCAGCGCGGACTGAACGAGCAATCCGGCAACTGACTTGCGTCGGAGGATCCAAGGACTCGGGGCTAGGTTATTGTTGGACGAGCTTTCTTCATCCGACTCGAAAGTCGGACTGCTGCTTTTTTCTTTCTCGACTATGACCTCGGTCTTCTTGTCGTAGTGGTTGGTCGCCGTGTTCGAGGACGTCGTACACTTGGACGAGATGTTTTGCCCCGAGGTGGATTCGCCGCCGCTGCTCGGCTGGCCCACCGTTAGGCCACCCTCGGCCAAGCCGTGACATATTTTCGTGTTGTTCTCACTAGTTATCACTTTGGAGTCGAGGCCGGCGGCTCTGCCAGCCATACCCTGCATAGCTCCGGCGCTGAGGGCCACCATCGATCTCATTTTACGCTGTTTGGCTTCGCTTTTTTTCTGCATTTCGTAGGCTACTCTGTAGATGCCTCCGTATAGTACGAACAGCACGACCAGCGTCGTCCAGTAATAACCGATGATGAGGGCCGTGTTGAACACCGGGTCCTTCAGGAATTGTACCGCACATTGGCCGGGCAGCAGGTCTCGGTAGCCGACGAAATGCTCCCAGCCGAAAATGCTTATGAAGAATAACAGAGCCGGAACTATCCACGTGATGGCCACCATCCAGATGACTTTGTTTCTCGTCCTCCAGCTGCGATATTTGGCGGCGATCTTCACGGAGCAGTATCGATCGATGGTGATTAGTAGGACAGTATATTGCGATACCAGGCAAACGGTGTAGTCGACAGATAACCATAAATCGCATAACAGTGGTCCCAGTTCCCAGTATCCCATTAGAACGTAAACCGAGTAAAATGGCATCGACACGGTTCCTGCGAACAGAAATAAGAATACACGAATTAGTATCGAAGATAGTCTTCGATTGTTATTATCAATCATTGATACGAGAATCGAATGTCGACAAACGTGAACTGTCATGGCAGTTCGTTGATGAATATCTAATCTGACAGAGCGATCGAGCCTACGAATATTCATCGTGCCTTCGAAAGTAATTACGGGTGCCAGTGTGTAAGTAGTTTAGGGAGCGTATGAAAGTAAGATGAGAACAGACCAGTCGCACCTTTTCGCTCTTCGACTTGTTCTGACTCACGGATAGAAAGAATGCTAGTTCCTACTTTGATTGCCGAGTGTTCTGCATTTACAACCTTGGCATTTAATAATGCGAAGATAATATAGATTGTTATGGCATGGGCATCGGCTTACCAAGCGCAGAGCATTAGATTCTGAACCTTGACTGATCTCTGAAATTGTCATTAGACGCACCCGTTGAACATTTCGGGTCCTGCAAACTTGTGGCTGCGTAGGGGCAGCTCCACACTTCACTACTACACTCATAAATACATAAGTAAATATACGTGTCGTGTAGCTGCAATGTAGTTGCAGCTCCACAATCGTTCGCACCTCTAAGGTGCAGCAACCTTGCGTAAATTCGCGTAGCTGCAGAATAGTTGCAAGACCACTATTTCTCGCACCCCTAACATGCAGCTACGCTGCGTAGATCCTGCGTAGTTGAAACTCCACTAATTTGCAGCTACGTTGCGGTACCTTCACCACGCATGCGCGGTCCTCGAAATTGAAAGCCGAAGAAAACCGTTTTATTTGAATTACCAGTTACCTATCACTACACTACACAACAAACTGAGACTTTTTGGAAACCGCATGAAGGAAAATAGATGATTCTTAATGTATTTTTCACGCTGAATTCAAGTATGATATTAAAAATGCTGAGTTAGCTCATCATTTTTTACGTTTGCTGGGAAATTTAATAGTGTATTATGAGAAATTGTTCTATTTTATGTGGCGGCACTGATGTATGTATTAAACTGATATTACCGATAAGCTTCGTCTTCGACGGTACTGAATAGAAAACTTCCATGTTGTTCTCTGATGTCCCTCTGTGTTCCGTAAGTATTATTCCAATTCAACAACGAGCGTTGTGATTATCGAATGATGTCAAATACAGAAACGCCGCCTGTGATGGCGATCGATCAGTTAAAAGCAGAGTTGGTGTTATGAATTTTAAGATCACACGTCATTTTGCGATATAAGTGGTCTCTGTTGAACCTTCTCAAACTAACGAATTATGAATAGTGTATTCGCTCATCTATCGAAGGATCCATTTATTTTTTCAGCCGAGCCCCAGGAGCATCACTGGAATTTGGTTTATATTTAGGTTACTGTAATTTTACTTTTCTGCTTGGGATAGAGTGGGTACCAGACTTTGGGCCGATGATGCTCTACCAGAACTTAGTTTATTTTTAAGTTACCTCAGGATGATATTTTTCTTTTCAGCTTGATTTGCAATTGATTCTGCAATAAGTTAGTGTTACGTTTCAGCTGATTTTAATTTGCTCCAACGATTATTATGCTATTTTTGGTCTCGAATTTTATTATTAGGTATTTAACTTTGGATGGCAGGAATTCCAGTACTAAGAAAGTAAAATCCTCCGCCATCACCGCCATCACCGCCGACACCGCCACCTCCGGGAGAAAAAAACGCACTGCGGGTTGCCTACCTAAAAATCAGAAGAATTGCAGGGGCAGATCAGCTACTTTCAAGGACATAATCTGTTCTAACATAAAAGATCTCCAAGTTTTAAGACATAACTGACATAATCTCTTTATATATTAAAAACCAAAACTCCTCCTCCCCTCCCCCCTCCTGGAAAAAAACCTCGAAGGAGCCTGATATCTAAATCCCAGCCTTCGTCCCTACCACCTCCTCCCTCTCCTCCGTGGCTGAGGAGAGGTAGCCTACCCTTAGAAGGGGGTTCCTGGTATATGATCGAGGTCCTGGAGGGGGAGGAGGATCATGGTGTGGGAGGGAGCTGTGGAGGGAAATAGAGGCCAGGAGATAGTGGTGGGTGTGAGGACCCTACCATTGCGATGGACTACCCTAAAGAAGGGTCCCTGATAGGTAGGTGAGCTTCGGGAGGCACGCTGAAGAAGAGGTTTGTGGTAGGGGAGGAGGACCATGAGAGGGCGGAAGCTGTGGAGGGGAACTCCTCTCCCCTGGAAAAAAACTCCGAGGGGCCTGAAGTCTAAGTACTAGCCTTTGCCTTTGCCACCTCTTTCTATTTCTCATCCTCTTCCTCCTCCTCCCTCCATGTCCGCCCTTCCTCTCCTGAAAAAACCAAAACTCCTCCTCCTCCCTCCCAGAAAAAAAATTCCCAGGGGCCTGATATCTGAATCCCGGCCTTCGTCCCTGCTACTTCCTTCTTATATCTCTCTATCTCTCTTCTCTTTAAAAAAAAACCGCACTGCGGGTTGCCTACCTAAAAATCAGAAAAATTGCAGAGGCAGGTCAGCTACTTTCAAGGACATAATCTGTTCTAACACAAAATATCTCTAAGTTTTAAGTCATAACCGACATAATAAGAAATAAAAAGACATATAATAATTGCTCATAATCTCCAAGATTTCAAGTCACAAGATACAACACATAGTCTAACTTAAAGCTACCTTGGACTCTGAGATCTCTGGCTTTTATGACAGGAAAAAGACATATAATGACATAATTATCCATAATCTCCAAGATCTCAGGTTGCAAGATATAACACATAGTCTAACTTGACATAAATCATAGGCGGGGAAGGGGTTCATGGTGAAGGAGGGAGCTCCTGAAGGGGAGGATGGCCCCTGTGGGGGCGTGAGCTGTGAACGGAGATGGAGGCTCTGAGTGGGGTGGGGGTTAAGATGAGTAAGAGGACCTGGTGAGGGAGAAAGTCTTTGGTGAGAGTGGGGACTGGGGAGAGAAATGGCCGTAGTACGGGAGAGGCTGGTGGTGGGGTGGGGTCCTGAGGGGGAATGGCTCTCGGGGGAATGGGGTGGTCATGGTTGTGAGAGCTCCTGGGTGGATAGCCAGGGATCTTCAAGGGGGTTGGAGTACCATAGTGAGGACAGGGGCTGTGAAGGAAGATACAGCCCAAAGGGTAGTGGTGGGTGAGGCGTCCTCGTGGCGGAGGAAATCCTTGGTAGGGCAGGGTGGCTATTGAGGAAGAAGGAGGTAGTGTGGGCGGGGGTCCTGGTGGGGCAGTAAAACTTTGGTAGATAAATGCCCGGGGGGATAAGAGGTGCTTATGGTGGAGGAGGGAGTTCCTGGAGGGGAGGAAAGCCACGGTGGTGACGAAGACTGTAGAGGGAGATAAAGGCCCCATGTGGGGGGGGGGTGAGTACGAGGTCCTAGCGGAGGAGGAAGTCCTTGGTGAGAGAGGCGCCCGGGAAGGCGAATGAAGGCCATGGTGCGGAAGGTTCTGCGGGAAGGGAGTCTTGAGGGAAAGGTTCCTCATGGGGGAGGGGTGGTCATGGTGGCGGAAGTTCCTGGTTGGAGGACCAGAGGATCTTTGAGGTGGTTGAGTGAGGAGGCCGTAGGGTGATTGAGCTGCGGAAGGGGTAGGCTGTAGAGAGGGAATAAGGCCGCCATTGGGGAGGGAGTAGAGACTGCAGATTGCCTACCCTGTCCCTCTAATTGCTCATTTTTCTAAGGGTAGCCTACTCCTACAAGGTGGTTCATGGTGGATGGAGCTCCAGAATGGGGAGAAGATCCATGAGGGCGTGGCCTCAGGAGGGGGATAAAGGCCCTGGGTGGTGGGGGTCATGGTGAGTAAGAGGTCCTGGTCGAGGAGGAAGTATTGGGTGACAGAGGGACTGCGGAGGGAAATGAAAGCCAAGATGCAGAAGGGGTTGGTGGCGGGGGTCTGAAGGGGAAGGGAGGTCATGGTGGTGGGAGCTCCTGAGTGGAGGACCAGGGGATCTTTGAGGGAGTTGGGACAAGGAGGTCGCAGAGGAGGAGCAGTGGAAGGGGAAGGCTGTAGCGAGGGATTAAGGCCTTAATTGAGGAGGGCGTAGTGATGGGTGAAAAGGTCTTGGTGGGGATGTGGTACGTGAACAGAAATGAAAGCCATAGTGGTGGTGCCCCTTAATCCCTCACTGGAAGAAGTTTTTAAAAACTCTTAGTGAGTCCTAATGTGTCTTGTAAAGGTCTGGAAGAGTCTGAAAAAGTCTTTGTAGAGAGTGAAGTAATAATCTTAAACAAATCTGAAAACCCTTTGGAGATAGTTTTGAAAAATTCTGAAAATCTTGGAAACACAAAATATATCTGCAAGAATCTTGAATAAGTATCGGAATAAATAATTATTCTCTGCCTTTCTCTCAAAGCTAGAAAAAAATTAGAACGTACTCGCTTTTACTGCTCAATTCACTGACAGTCCTAAGAACCTGAAACTTTTTTTTTATTTTTTTAAATAAAATTATGAAACTCTTAATTCTTTAAAGTTTGAAATTTAGTTATTAGGTAAGGGTTCCAGACTCATTGCGGTTCCACTTAATGAAAAAAGACAAAGAAATTACGAATAAAAACAAAATTTATTCCTCCCCATTAAGCCCTCATTCTGGAACTCAGAAATTGTTTTCCCAAAAGAATATCCAGCGTTAATACTTATCCAAGACAATTCCATCAACCGTCATCATTTTTCAGAAAATAATTGATAATTGTAAAAATTGTCCTCCCCCCCCCCTCTGAAAAAATTTAATATGAAAATTGTTACTTTTTTCCATGAAGGTATGAGGTGGAATGGGGTAGGCAACGAGTGTTTCTGGTCTGGCCTGAAAAATTTGATTTCCCCAGTTGCCTTTCTAGTCTTACTCCCGTCCATGCCTCCTACTGATGTTTCGAATATTTCAATTTTTTCTCACAGAGGGTAAATTTGGAAACTCATAAGCGTCACAGTGAGTTTGCTCTCTCCTCTTTGGGTACACCATACTGAAAGTAGTATATATACCTAAGACTTTTATCGAACTTCACCGTTCATTTAGTATCTATAGCTGAAATACTTTCCTCATTTCATGAGAAACCCCTATCGGAATCCAAGTGACCAACATGCAATTATTTTCATTCTGGTCTAACGAGGTCTGTCGATATTACTTCGACAATCGGAGAAGTGACAATCACGTTCTTTTTCTTCGATTGGAATGCAACCTTAGTTGCTGTCTTCCAATTAGCCGGTCTGTACAGTTTTGTTCTAAAATACTTTCAACTTTGGCAGTTCGAAAATGGAGGCTGGGTATCGAACACGACGGGGGTTGATCAGTGTAAAAGGAAAAATGTTCCTTCTGTTTCTTTCCGAGCTGATATAAAAACAGAAAGTTCATTTCCGTACGACAGAATGTTGGAATGTTTACAGAGGGACTTGTTTTGAAAAAGGAAATTTCAGCAGTCGAACATTTAATTCTTCACAATTTTTCGATTTTCTGGCCCTATTACTTCCTGTTTTTCGTGTAGGTATTTTATACTTTTCTACGGCCTGAGATTTGAAATGATTTTCCTGGTTTCATGATCATATTAAATTACTGTCGGAATATGAATGCTCGTTTCGTTCTGATTATAAAATGGTTTTTGTTGTTCAATTACTTAATACTTATACGTGTCGGTCTTACAGATAATTTTGAATTGGTCCAGTAGCGCCTACCTGTTTTGAAAATTGATTATATGGAGAGTGTTCTAGAATGCGTTCCATCTAAATCCTGACACGGGGTGAACTAACGTGATTAGTAGGCTCAAATTTACTATTTTGAAACACTGAAGCTAAAAATTTTTGCCACTCTACCAGTCGTTTTTCTATATAGAATTGAGAAGCCCTCATTCTATTATTGAAATATTATGACACCTTACACGCAGACGTTGTTTTTCATAATTTTCTGTCCCTTTGAAGTTACTTCCAGAGGCTGAAGCTTCATAAGTTGTATAGAAAATGCAGGTCTGGTCATCATCATCTTTCAACTGAAGGGAAAAAAGAGAAACCAAGTTTGTCATGTAATGAGTCAGTCGGTGTATAATTACAGAGTGCCTCTCAATCAAGGTAAACATTACACTTGAAAAGTTACATGGCAGTTTGAGAGCTTCTAAGTCAATAAATTTGAAATTTACATATAATAGGTATGAAATAGAAATGTGCTTTGAAAGCTTGTTCTAGGTTGAAGGTCTTGCAGTTAGAGTCTTCAGGCTAACCTAAACACTGCAAATGTGCAGGACTAAGACTATACAAGACGAGCTCTATACGTGTCTCATTTTCGTGGCATCCGTTTCGATAATTATGGTGAATAATACAGGAAGTCCAATACATGGATTCTGCTCGAAGTGTTTGCATTGTAGTGCAAAGGTATGTCTGTACTATCAGGTATTTTTTCAACTGCCACCCTGTATTGGTACTTGCTATTACTAATTTTACTGCTACAGACTCTCGAAATCTTCATAGAACGAAAGCCTGATTCGAACTGATGTGAACAGCAGGCAGTTAGTCATCATGTAACAAAAAAGCTCTGTGTTCAAGAGATTTTGTTTCAAATCTCGAGGCGTACTTATAATTTTCTCGTTTGGTTACATAACGGGCCTGATTGAAGGTCTAAGGGCGTCTATTTGTCTCTTTATTAAGTATATCTAATTTTTTCTTCTTTTGAGACAGATAGGCAGGAAATCAGTATTGCAAATATGTGAAAACTTTCGCCGAGACTACGCAGCGAAATATTTACTTTTTACGCAGACTGAAGTGGATTGTGACTTTTGTCAACAAAATTAAAAGTAAATAGACTCAAGCAGCGAAAACAATAAGTCGGAACAATTGGAATGCTTCTGAATCTAGACATTTCTTAGCGCATAAGATTGTAAAAAAATAATAAATAAAGAAATTCGAAATAAAACGAATCGATTTTCGTCAGTACCCGACGAAAGTACATAAGACATCACAATTCGCTCGCGGGCACGTCTTATACTTTTGAGTTTTATTATACTTCACACTTCTCGTATTTGGAGTTTTCATTTTTGCAATACCGAGCGTGTAGAATGTACTTATTGGCTGATGAATGTTTCTTTACGAGGTTTCAACGCTTCATGTTTGATCAAGTACCAGACTGGATTTTCTTTCAAACAAGCTTAGAATTTCTATCGATAAAGTAGATAAAATACAGAACCGTCTAAGCATATACTATGCACTTTAAAAAGGGTTGCAAAAGAATTAGAAACGTTTACATTAATAGAGTGCATGAACATTACAGTGCACGGTCCTTATTCTGACACAGTCTGATTGTTTTTGTGGCATTCTCAAGGATTGTACTGTACCATGAAAAGAAGAACAAAGTGAGCCATATTCAACGTCATCAAACAACTTCAACTCGATCCCCTAGAGGAATGTAATTCAACATGTAATCTACACAAGCGATTATATGAGTAAGAATTAAATGGCGGAAAGAAAGAAATGGCTAGAAATACCAAATTTGCTCAGAATTTGAAGGGTTCTGCTTACCAACATAGAGTATGAAAGACTTCACCCATCACAGTGAAGCTTCAAAAAAGAGAAGAGAGCTTAGAAATATAAAATTTACACGGGAAGCTATTCATAAAGTTTCAAGGTTACTATTTTCGATTTCAAGGGTCATTTTGGAGTTAACCCCTCAAGATGTTGCTCAAAGAATTTCAAACCAAAGAAGACTTGTAATTTTAAAATGGAATTCAATTTACAGGTTTTCAGTGTCACAAGTTATTTTTGATTTGACCATTTCTAGTCTCTCTTTCTCTTGCCTTTTTCTTTGCCCCTCTCAACCATCCTAGGAGGGACTAAAGCCAAGGAGCCAAGTCGCAATCAATTTTTAAGGAGGCTGCCAGACTTAGACTCGCTAACTCTGGATGTATAATCAATTTTCAAGCTCGTGAATAGGCAACTTATCATGACAACATGTAAATATGTTGGACTACTTTGACTCTCGAAGGGCTATGATGTAAGGTCAATATAAGAAAAAATAATATACTCTCTCATTTGAAAGATTTTCTCATGATTGGTGGATAAAATTATGACACTTTCAGGTAACAATGAATCACGGCAATCATCGCCAAAAGAGAAATCTGATTCTACTCTATAAGGTGAAAATGACTGCGTCATTTTGCTCGAACGTTTTCAAATTTGATGATATTTGTAAATCTATGATCAGGAGAATACAAAAAGTTTTCCCTTAAAATCAATCGCGCGCACCCTTTCGATGAAGAAAGATCGCCTCTACTCAAACCACAAATTTTTCATCCCGATTGAAATGCAATACCAAAAACAAATTTGAAAATTCAGTTTTCCTCAATTAAGCATTTTTCAAACAAATGTTGGTGCTGTTTTAATACGCTATCTACCGGCCATTGTCATCTATCACTGGAGTGATGTTGTAGTATGCGATCTACCGTTTTAAAACATTATATAGAAGCAGGAAACTCAAAGATAAATTCGCAGTTTTACTCGTTGCACTTTGATAAATACCCAATGTTGAAAACAAAAAATGATATCTTCTTTTTAAAAAAACAACAAAACAAGGCTTAAGGATACAAAAATTGCGCAAGAAGCTGAACATACGGTTTTTCGTTGATAGTTAAGTTTGGTATTATTTCTGTAATTGCAAAAGATATAGGTATTGGCATGTCTCTGCCGATAAGCAGATCCAGCAAGGTGAATCACCTCTGACAGTTCGTGATAACAGTTCTATTTCAGACGTGGCATGTACTGCCGACTGCTAGCCGGGAACAAACCCTGAGCCGCTGACTCTCAAGATTCCTCGGATTACTGAGGAAAGCAGTCAGTGCTGCCTATATGTTCCTCGCCGAGTGGTTTCCCACAATGTAGCGGGCCGGTATGCTTCAGAACTCACTATGTGCGTATAAAAATCTTTCAGCCACATTTCGCAGTAGCTGAAGGAAACGCTGACCAAGGAAAGGTTTTTATTACTGTTACCTATGCTGGGTTACTGCATTGTTTATCTGCGAGTAGTACATCGCATACTACAACAGACGTAATACCCGCGATTTGGTAGATAGCACATCAGAACAGAAAAACGGCTGGTAGATAGCATATTAGAATAGCTCCCAAAAGTTCAGGTATGATAGAGGGTGAAGTCAAAAGTTTTTGCGAGGGATGATTATACGTGAGGGAATATAGTTGCTTGGGGTCTTGAAGAAAGGAATTTGTTAGGAAAGTTGGAAATATTTGTGAGAATTTTTGAACAATGCCTATTAGAAATGAACAGATTACTAAAAAAGAACAGAATTATGATTATGTTCTGCAAATTTAAAAATTGAAAAAGGTTTAGGATTTTATCGAATATACTTGTATGTATTAGGGTGTCCCTTATTTTACAATTTTTCCTAATCGATTAGGTGCGCACTGAAATTTGTTCCAATCGACCTAGAAACTTGCCATACAAATTTGAGCTCAATCTGAGATCATTGACCCGTGGCGCTTTGACATTAAAGTTATGATGTGTAATATTGAGATTTTACAAAAAACTGCGCATATCTCGGAGCATGTAAACTTCAGGACCAAAATGCATATAACATAAAATGTTTCTCGTTAAATTTTCTATAAAAAGGATTCGATACAACTTTTCTCTAGAACGCATATTCACCGAGATACTAGCAAAAATGTGTAAAAGTTTCGAGGAATGTGGCTTTTGTTATTTTTTCTTTCATAACCGATCTTTACTAGTAAAATCGCAGTTATCTTTAAAAAATATTCACTTTAGGACGAAACCGCTAATAACATAAAAATGTTCCTTGTTAAATTTTCTATAATAAGGTCCTATACAACTATTCTTCAGAAAATATATTTATTGAGATAATCGGAAGACTTGGTATCGTGAACTTGAGATGATGTATATATATATCAACAATAGGAAACAACAATTTCCCTATAGGAAATGACCCTGAATTTTGAGAACACGTGACTGTTCATCAACAGTACAATGTTATATTTTATGCGCAAATTGTTGACTATTGTTGATATACAGAATTAATCAGAGGTCTACTCTACAGTAGGTACCCAACAAACCGTCATTGGCATAGCCTGGTGGGGGGAGGGGGCAAACTGGGGCGCTTGTCCCAGTAGACAGAGACTGAAGTTATATTGTAGTGTGCGTTAACCGACATTAATAGATATTTCAGCGGTAAAATAATAAAAAGGCCTATGTTTTTCGAAAATCGATTATCTCGATAAATATGTTTTCTAAGGAAAAGTATGGAATCTTTTTTACTGAAAATTTAATAAGAAACATTTTATGTTATTTACATTTTGGTCCTAAAGTGAATATTTCTTTAGATAACTGTGATTTAGCGTGTAAAGATCGGTTATGAAAGAAAAAATAAAAGCCACATTCCTTGAAAGTTTTACACATTTTTGCGATTATCTCGGTAAATATGCGTCTCAGAGATAAGTTGTATTGGATCTTTTTTATAGAAAAATTAACAAGAAATATTGTATGTTATATGTATTATGGTATTAAAGTTGTTATGTTCCGAGATATTCGCGTTTTTTTTTTTTTTTTTTTTTTTGTAAAACCTCAGTAATACCTACACCTTACTTCAAGGTCAAAACGCCACGAGTTAATGACCTCAGATTGAGCTCAAATTTCTTATGGCAAGTTTTTAGGTTCATTGGAACAAATTTCAGTGCTCACCTGATCGATTAGGGAAAACTTGTAACATAAGGGACACTGTAATATGTATATTATATAATATAGAATTATTATCGAATTGTATAAATTGAATTGAATAAATTAAAATTGAATATAATATATATTTTCTTTTTTTTTTTAATTTTAAATAAAGGAAAAAATGTTTAAATTAGGTTCTTGTGATGTTTTAGATCCTTGCGTCAGAATTTTGTCTAATTTATTTATTGCAGATCATAATTTCCAGATCATCGAGGAACTAAGGTAACATAAATATATTAAGATAAAAAATCTATCCTTATTTTGTGATAAGCGTTGGATCACTATTTTTCTATTTTCCTTCATCACTCTGATCACAGTATCGAATTTATTTTGCTCATTTCTGATAATAACCGCTAAAATAAATTTTTGAACATCCGGTTGAACCAGTTCTCATGGTTTTTTATGTCTGTATTAACTTCATTTTATTAAAAAAAACAAAAAAAAACAACATAATTCTGTTTATTTACAAACGTGGGAATGAAACCGATTTAAAAGATGGGTATCTAATTTATCTTTGTATTAACATTAACTGAATCTTAGCCCCTTCAAAGTATAGACTGACCAACCCATCTGCATATAATCAAGAGAAGTTGCCTACATCACAGCTTCAAGACGTGGCATCCATTGCAAGGCACCATATAGGAATTACCCATACCTGTAGTTTTGAAAGGGAAGTTGAAACAAATGGGGCATTGCCCTCCTACTGAAAGGGAAAAGAATCAGTTCACCCAGCAGAAAGACAGTAGTCAATGCTAGTCGTGCACCTGGTACGTCAAGTACAAAAGGATCGAGTATCCTGGAGTTGGAATTACCAAGATGGTGACCAAAGTAGAACTGAAGACGACTTGAGTCTGTTAATTAAATGAAGTTAAAATGGAGATTTAATTAATTTAGAGTTAGCTCAGTTTCCAAAGGCTAGGTCGATTGGAAAGCTCGCACGTTATTCAAAAGCCTTTTTACAGAATTAGCTGAAATAACTAATACGGGATATCAAAAAATTAATTAAATATTATTTCTGAGTTTTTGCGTGTACAAATTAAATTAATAAAAAGTTGTTTAAATTTTCGTAGTCTTACAATTAAATGTTTTGATAACAGGGAAGCTTTGTGAAATGTTGAACTTTCTTCTTTTGCGTTACATTCAGAGTTACAGTGACTAAATCAAGTTAATAATCAAATCGAAAACGCTTTGCCTAGAATCGTACACTCATCTAGAAGCCTAATTTAGATTAACCAAGGGGAAAATGATATGTCATACACGTAATTATAACGGCCTATGTTTTAGATACGAGTTCCGAGTTTATAATTACACAATCGCGTTGGATGAATGTGATAAACTTTTACCTTCGAAGGACCGCGTAACGGGAACGAATGAATATTTTACGAAACCGACAAAACTTTCCGAATTAATTTGACTTTAATGTCGCAGAGATGAACACGAAAGAGCACCGATAAGAATTGCACTCTTGCGAAGGGACGTATGGGAATTTCGACAGATGGGCCGAATTTCGGACAGATTTTCGATAGAAACTATTATCGGAATGATGCGGTTAGGTACTTTTCCTCTGCGCGTTTTTCGGAATTCCGCTACAGGAAAGTAATGACGTTTTTCTGTTGATAAAATGGCAGCGATGGGACGAATTAGAGAATTTTTTACTCTACTCCGGAATTTTCGTTAATTACTATCGTAAACCTTAATCACCGAAACCGGTACACTCGAAATCCGAAAAAACCTCGGCCGATCCACGAGAAGCACTCCGGAGCTTTTACGTGTTTTACGCGTCATTGTTTCGCTTTTAACGCGAAAAAAACACGTGGCTTTGTACAGTCGGTTGATACGTCAAAAGCAAGTTGCACGTTTAGAGGGACACAAAATGTCAAAAATCTGGGAAAATGCTTAATTTGCACTGTAAGTGGTAATTATTACAACTAGGAAACGTGTATTCGGAATTGGCGAACAAAACGAGACCCTGAAATTGAAGATCGGCAATGTTGAACCGATGACTCACCATTTTATGGCCTTTTTGTGTCTGACAAAACCTTCTCGACTGCCACTAATATTGCATGTCATGAGCACGTAAAACTAAGCCACAGGCCGTAGAAATAGTCGATCATACTTGTCGAATGTACAGTCCTGCCTGGCGTGTTTCTGAAGCACCTTTCTCCGTATTTATTCAATAACGTTCTGGAAGGGATTTTTCTGAATTTGAATTAGGAGAATAAGGATATTTCGGTCAATGGGTAAAAATTAAAACACTTCCGTTTTGCTGATGATATTGTTCTAGTAAGTGAGAGCAAAGATGAACTGGAATCCATGGCAAACGAGCTAAGTGCGGCGAGCAAATTAGTTTGTCTGTCAATTAATTTCTCAAAATCACATGTCTAATGTTGAAGTGTCAAAATTTATTGTTGATATTCACGAAATCGAAAAAGTCTCAGCTAGGCCAAATCTTATCATTTGAAAACAGACAAGATAAAGAACTAAAAGCTCGTATTTCCAATGCATGGAGGTAACTTCTGGTCTCTTCAACACATTTTCAAGAGCAAATTGAATATTGCCTTCAAGGCCAGGGTGTTCGGACAGTGTGTTGAGCCTTTGTTGACTTACGCTGCCCAGACCTGGGCCCTTACCAAAACCCAAGTTAATAAGCTAAGGGCCACCCACAATAGGATGGTAAGGTCGCTTCTAGGTTTCAGATTAATCGATAAAATTAATACGCAGATTATTGGTGTGTGGTGGGACATATGGCGGTGCACCCATGCCAAAGTGGCCCCCTATGACACCGCATCCCCAGCCCCGGAAACTACCTTTTCGAGTATCGCATCAGTAGCCGGAGGGAAGCCTTGGCGCCAGGCCCGAGCCCCCATTTCTCCGTGCCGCAACGGTGCGAATTAGAGGAAAGTCTAATACTTCTGATGTTGGATGGACAGTGAAGAAGCTGAAATTTGGATATGCGGGCACTTGGCCAGAAGTCATGGAAATAAATTGAATAAAATTGTGGAGTCTTGTTATCGAGGCGGAGGGACGAAATTGTTCAGAGATTCGGGATTTTATGGCACAGAACTGCTTGGAACAAAGGGACTTGGAGACAGGCGGTAGCGGCCTATACCCGCGACTGGATGGACCCGACGACGTGACGACTCCCATCGGGGCCGTCCGCTTTTGGTAAAGTTCTTTTGTAGTGAGAAATGCATGTATATGTTCTTTTCTGCCGGGTCAAGGCAACAAATAAAATGATATTTTCAAAACTGACAAAAAAGACAATACTTTTAGGATTTAATCGATTAAGATTCGAATTCGCTCAATTGACGGAACACCGGAGGGGGGCTGCTGATTTTTACCAATCTCATAAACAGAGAGTGAACTTGTACAATCGGCTGATGTATTGTTGGGGTCGGAGAAGGGAATTTCAAATCCGAGACTGAAGTTCGCCTTCTCTTTCTTTTTTCAAGGAAAACCCTCCTGTGTGTTCTCATAGCAAGTGGAGAATATTGCCCCCGAGAGCTTTTTTTGTTTCCGAGTAGCAAAAAAAGTTATCTCACTGTCGGAAAATCAAATTAGTACCTACACCACTGGAATTTGCCTCTTTCACGAGTTTTATTTTCCCCTCCAGATACAAAAGGCTCGGTACCCTCAGTTTAAAAAGTTGAATTACGAGTGGTTAGAACTGGTAAAATTGTTCCAAATACCAGTCAAAAGTTAGGGTCTTGATTGCTACGAATGTTCGAATCGATCGATACGGGTGTTTAGCCTGTACACCATTTTCGTATAGGTAATATACAAAATAAGGCTGGCGACTAGCAATAACATCTAATTTACAACACAGTAACGTTAAATCAAACATAGGTACCTATTAAGAGATCCGTAGCTGCTAGCGAAGCTATAAAATAGTTGCTGGGCTGTCTGATTGTTCTATCGACCATGAATGCCAGCAGAACCAGTATATTTCCGGAGACTGTCAGTATGATACAAGATACTAGCACGATTGTGATTATAATAGTTTGCCATAATTGAAACGGAGGTAGAACAGGAGTTAGTTTGCTTTCCGTAGAAGATACGTTACTCATCATGGAAGAAGAAGCGTTCGCGTACGAGTACAGAAATTCCGAAACATTCGATTCCTGATTGTATATTTCCAGAAAGTTGTTCTCGTAATCCGCCACCATTTCGCCTTTATTCCAAAGCGCTTCATAACTGAAAAGCACATAAAAAAATATGAATAAGAATATTATTGCGCAACGAATGCGAAAGGGCGCAGAACGACAAGCCTGGGAAAATTCTAAGGTCACGAAATTCACTTCAAATGTATCGCTCCGTATGAGAACTACTTGGTTCTACCATTTAACGAATTGCAATTCTTTCCTCAAAAATAAAGTTAGGATGAGAAACGAACACGATATTGAAAAATACTTTATACGCATCGGGAAATCATTTCGACGTATGGAATCGACGTAGATTTGGCATTGAAGTGCGTAAAATCGACGTCGATTTGACGCCGTTAGTTTGACAGTCCGCCTATTTTTATAATAATACGACAATTTTTCAACGTAGCATATACGAGTACAGTACAAATAAATTGACGTCATTTTTACTATTTAATTCGACGTCATTTTTTAACTACAGATATAAGGCAAGGTATCTTAATATGGCCAATAGGGTGTCCCTTATTTTACAAGTTTTCGCCAATTGATTAGGGTCGCACTGAAATTTATTCCAATGGACCTAGAAACTCGCCATAAAAAAATTCGAGCTCAATCTGAGGTCATTAACCCGTGCCGCTTTGATCTTGAAGCTATGTGTAATACTGAGATTTTACAAAAACACCGAATATGTCGGAACATATCAACTTCAGGACCAAAATGAATGTAACATAAAATGTTTTTTTGTTAAATTTCCTAAAAAAAAGATCCCATACAACTTTTTTCTAAAACGCATATTTACCGAGATAATCGCTAAATTGTGTGAAAGTTTCGAGGAACGTGGATTTTGTTATTTTTTCTTTCATAACCAATTTTTACTCGCTAAATCGCAATTATATTTTTAAAAATTCACTTTAGGACCAAAATGCAAATAACATAAAATGTTCCTTGTGAAATTTTCTGTAAGAAAAATTCCATACAACTTTTCTTTAGAAAATATATTTATCGAAATAATCGCAAAAATACGTGGAATTTTCGAAAAACATAGGTTTTTATATTATTTTACAGTTGAATTATCTATTAATGTCGGGTAATGCATACTACAATACAACTTCACTCACTGTCTACAGGGGCAAGCGCCCCAGTTGTCCCCCTCCCCCACCTGGCTGCGCCAATTATAGTTTGTTGGGTATCTACTATAGAACAGACCTCGGATTATGCAAGTATATCAACAACAGTCAACATTTCGCAATAGTGCAGTCGACCTTCGTAGAGACAGCGCTAGCGCCCAACGATACTGGGTGTGGAATGCCGGGGAACTGCTACGCGTGATGACAGTAAGCAATGATCAGACCTCTTCAGCGCGGATTACAGGAAGATGCCAACCTTTCCGGTCAATGGCTCATGGATACCTAGTTAGCGTTTCAATTTTAGGCTCTTCCGCAAATTTTTCATTACTAGGGTCAGATCAACAGTCCTACCTCTTGCAAATACAAGCTTTTAACAATCGCAAACACTTCTGTATGCATCCATTTTCACCCCTTGAACGATGAGATAAAGAAACACATGTGGAGACCAGGCGCGGCGCTATAGTGAATATTGATCTGGGGCAGCTATCGACAAATTATTTTGAGGTTGGGGCGGAGAAACAGAGCGCAAAAGAGGAAACTTTTTGCCCCCCCTCGCTTTAAAAAAAAACTGACTTTTTTCACAGATATTGTACAGGCTAACCCAATCAAAGTAACAATAAACTTTATTTTCTCATTTTAAAAGTATAGATATTCATAAGACAGACAGAAATAATAGATAATAATGTTTCAAAAGTACAAATACAAAAAAAAAAAAGTTGAATACCAGATCAAAAGTTTGAAGAAATCTGATCTAGAAATTTAATAATAAACAGGGAACGTCTATAGTCTAAACTAATAATATTCGTCTATTCTTATGCCTAGCGGCAAAGATATCCACCACTTCGTTTATGTCCAGAGATTTAGATAATTCTTTCTCAATTGATAATATTGCTATGGATGAGTCTCTCATCTAGTATAGTACTTCTCAAATGCGTCTTAATTAGTCGCAAACGCGAGAAAGTTCGTTCGACCCCAGTAGTGGAGGGTAGGATTGTGAGGAAAATTGAAGAAAGTTTTTCTGAAGTTGCAAACGCAAGTTTGTATTCGGCCACAAATTTATGAAATTTTATAGCTGAGTCTGTCAAGCAATTTTTTTCCGATTCAGAGCTGCGTACAGTTCTTATTACGAATTTCACCTCCATCTCCAAGAGCTCTATATCTACACTGTAGCGCTCACCAACTGTCTTCAGTTTTTCAAAATCTAGGAAAGTGTCCCTTTTTGGATTCAGGCAGTTCAGATCAATTAAAATGTCATTATTATCATTGAATCTACTTTTAGTTCACATATCATGTTATCAATACAGGGTAACGCTATCTTCATCCAGTTTCATGAGCACCTACGAACGAGAATGAATGAATCAATCAATTTATTATGAACGAACAACCAGAATTACTCCTTGACGTTTCCCACGCGTCGGTATTTCATGCCACTTTCGGAAGAAATAACCAGCCATCAGAATTCCTAGAGTAAACCCTCAGTTCATTTTTTTCACGCGCGTCTTCGATTTTCGCGCACAAATTAGGTGTTTCTCCTGTTTGTTTCAAACCCGTCGGATTTTTCACGCGCGGGTCTTCGTTTCAGTGGTGTCTGATGAAATTCATCGAAAATAATCAGAAATTTTCCCTTAATATTTTCGATCAAATTCCTCGGAAATCAAAGGATGAATCTCTCGAAGAGTTCTGATGAAATTTTTTGGAAATCGTCGCAGATTTTTCCCAAACATTTCCCAAGAAGATCATCAAAAATTATCGGAAAATTTCCTCGAAGATTTTCGACGAAATTCTTTGGAAAACATTGGTATTTTTTCTGAACATTTCCGATGAAATTCTCCAGAAATCATCAGGGATTGTTCTAAAGATTTCTATCCGACAAAATTCTGTTAAAATCATCGGGGATTCTTTTCAATTATGTCCGATGAAATTCTTCGAAAATGATCGGAAATTTTCCCTTCATATCTTCGATAAAAGTCCTTGAAAATTACCTGTAAAAATTAAAGGATGAATCTCTCGAAGATTTCTGATGACGAAATTCTTTGTAAATCATCGCAGATTTTTCCCAACCACTTCCCAAGAAAATCATCAGAATTATCGGAAAATTTTCAAAAAACTTCTTTAGAAAATATTTTCTGAAAATTTCCGATGAAATTCTTCAGAATTCATTAGAGATTGTTCTCAAAGATTTCTTTCAGACAAAATTCTCTTGGAATCATCGAGGATTTTACTCAATTATGCCCGATGGAATTCTTCGAAAATGATCGAAAACTTTTCCTTACTATTTTCGATAAAAGTCCTCGAAAATTACCTTCGCTTCGGAAATCAAAGAATGAATCTCTCGAAGATTTCTGATGAAATTCTTTGGAAATTATCGCAGATTTTTCCCAAACATTTCCCAAGAAAATCATCAAAAATTATCGGAAAAATTTCGAAGAACTTCTTTGGAAAACATTTGGAGGTTTTTCTGAAAATTTCCGATGAAATTCTCCAGAAATCATCAGAGATTATTCTACAAATTTCTTTCCGACAAAATTTTCTTGGAATCATCGGGGATTTTACTCAATTTTGTCCGATGGAATTCTTCGAAAAAGATCGGAAATTTTTCTTTAATTTTTTCGATAAAAATCCTCAGAAATTATCTTCGGAAATCAAAGGATGAATCTCTCGAAGATTTCTGATAAAATTCTTTGGAAAACATGGCGGATTTTTCATAATCATTTTCCAAGAAAATCATCAAAATTATCGGAAAATTTTCTCGAAGATTTTCGACGAGATTCTTCGGAAAACATTGGGAGTTTTTTCTGAAAATTTCCGATGAAATTCTCCAGAAATCATCAGAGATTGTTCTCAAAGATTTCATTCCAACAAAATTCTCTTGAAATCATCTGGGATTTTTCTCAGTTATGTCCGATGAAATCCTTCGAAAATGATCGGAAATTTTCCCTTAATATTTTCGATAAAATTCCTCGGTAATTATCTTCGGAAATCAAATTGGAATCTTCTCGAAGATTTCTGATGAAATCTTTTGGAAATCATCGTTAATTTTCCCCGAAGATTTTCAATGAAATAAATAACTGTACATCTTTATTCTCGGGTGACAAAACAATTTTCAAGGTTCTGATGAAAAACAACGAATTCCGAAAATATTTCATACTTCGCCGTTTTTTCGACCAAGATCTGGAAAAATATTCCAAGTCCGAAAATATTATTAGACTTACTCGCTTTTTCGAGCAAAACCTAATTCTGAGGATGAGTCCAAAATGCGCGCATTTCATTCGATACCTGTTTCGTTCGTTCGCATGTCGTTCACTGCTCATCAGACTGGGTGAAGATAGCATTACCCATCAATACAGGGGTTAAAGATTTTTATACGTAGATCATCTTTGACGTTATTCTGGTTCTTTCCTCTTGTGCCGATCCAACTTCAGTGATATAATTAGCAAATTTCATTGATAATTTCTTTTTGGTCGTTTTCCATATTTTTTCATTATATGAATGTTACATTCGTCAGCAACAGTTTTCACTTTTCCAAAAAGTGATCATTTCTACATTCTGACAGGGTACCTATCTATGAGATTACTAATCAACATACAGTAGTGATGCAAATATCGTATCAAAAATATTGTTATCTATCGATAATTTTTCCGCTGAGTATCAAATAATAGAGTTTTTCCGATTATCGGATAATGTTCGATATCTATCGATATTCTTATAGGAAGAGCGATATTACAATATTTTGAAAAACTCCAATACAGTGTGACCGATTAAGTTACTTTACTTCTTTCCTGTCGCCAGATCGGCTGTCTGGAAACGCCAAAATTCCTCAAACTTTGCCGGGCTTTCGCTTTCGTCAGACAGTGTTGGTGCAAAATTTTCCTAAGAATACATTTTTTCCCTTTTCAAGTTCCCTAGTACCTTATTTAAGAGGAAAGCTTTCAAGTAACAGATTTTTAGGTCCTTTTCCGGGGACAATTCACTGATGATGATGTAAGTACGTACGTACTAAAAAGGTCTGTAAGTTCCATAGTTATAAAGTCTCTTTTGATCAAATTTCAATTTTTCATTGTTTTTTCCTATTATTGAGCCAAAAATTTGGTTTTGACAGGAATTATTGTCCATGAGTCTATGTGTGATAACAGTTTTACCTTGATTCGCCAGAATTCTTCTGATAGTGATTTTGATTTTGATGACTTAATTTGCTCAAAAATGCTTCAATGTGAATGTGTTTGTTTTGTAAATTGTAAGATTGTAAGTTGGATTTTAGAATATTAAATGGACAAGTACTTGAAAAGAGAGAGGCCGAGGCCAACTCCGGCAACTCTACAGAAATGTGATCAAAATTCCTTTTGTAGGGTGTGCCAATTCACTTTTCCTTCTGCTGTATTCCAGAGCGCTTTCGGCTGTTATGCCATCATCAGTGGAGTACCCTAAATGAGACTTGTCTCTTGTGGTCCTGTTGTTATAGTCGAGGGTAGTACCGTATGGTGAGCCTGTTTAGTCTTGCCAGGCTCACCATACGGTACTAGCCTCGACTATAACTACAGGACCACAAGAGACAAGTCTCATTTAGGGTACTCCACTGATGATGGCATAACAGCCGAAAGCGCTCTGGAATACAGCAGAAGGAAAAGTGAATTGGCACACCCTACAAAAGGAATATAACCAAGTTCACTCACACTCCAAAATGGACACTATGTGTTCAAAATTATTTGCAACTTTTAAAATTTGGTTTTGACAGGAATTATTATCCATGAGTCTATGACCTCACAACTGTATGAAGAAAGGGAACTTAGAAAATAATTAGTAAAATATAGTGGACAAGTATTACAGAAAACACCGTTTGAAAAAATGATGAAACAAGGCAGGTTAACTTGGTCTAAGTATTTCCGATCAAAATATCGATAATATCTATCGATATTTATAAAGTACAATATCGATATTTTTAAATATCGTGATAATAACAATATTATCGTATCGATATTGATTTTCTCAATATTTTGCATCACCAACATACAGGCATGACCTAAATCAGCATCTGGTTTTTGTAAATAATCAGAGACCATCTTCACTTGTGTAAGAGCTTCACACAGAAAATATAGGCAAAATAAGAATTCAAAATTGATGGCTTTCAAAACTGACTGCGCTTTCATTTGTCTTTTCACATTTGATCGTGAAATACCTTTTTTCTTTACTTTTTCCGACCATTTTGCTTCTTTTTACGCAATCGATTCCAAAGTTGGCGGCATTCCGTTTCGAGGAAAGGAAAAAGTTTTCACCCAAAGAGTAACTAGAACCTCCTAAGAGAAGAAGAAACGGCGATTATCTTTATACCCTTTGTACTTATTAAATACTGTACATAGTATTAGAAAACCAGCGCGAAAGGCAAAATTATCAAAATTTTAAAATGAAGCAGGAAGGGAAAGGTGGAAGGGTGGACCCCGTATGACAAAAAGAGAAGCAAAGATAGACCTAGAGACGAAAATGTAAAAAGAGGCTAGGACCCAGGAGGAGATATACCCTAGACAAAAGAAAATGAAGGGAAGAAGAGTCTGTCCAGAAATTAACGGATGGAGAAAAGGGCGGAAAAGATAGAGGGGGTTGAGCTCCCGCTAGCCGCGACGCGTTGGGTCACGGGATCCAACTAAATTCAAATAACATGTATTAAATCATACCCAATAAAGCTGTTATTGATATTACGAGTATTATTTTATTACTATCATCGTTATTATCATTGGAAAAGTAATTTCATGCTGCATCGAAAAAACATTGCATTTGATGCTGCTTTCAATGTTCCTATTTAAAAATCTTATTATCAGTTCGACCCGACGATATTCATTGGCCTCACTTCTACCCATGGACGTAGCGAAGAGTTTCTTCTGAAGGGGCGAAAATTGTTAAATTCTCAACTGACTTGACTCAAAATCCCCAAGTACCAACATTTGTTTGTATTGTGTATTGGCTAAAAAAAAACAAAAAACTTTTTGCCTTGTTGGATTTTTTCAGCTTTTGATCCATGTATTAAAATTTCCCAACTCCGGCGGAAGCTTGGAAGGGAGCAAGCTACCCCCTTGCTCCTTTTATTCTTGTCCCTGCTTCTACCTATTTTCGTTTTCACGTTTGAAAATTTAGATTAATGCAGTTAGAATTTACACTTCACAAAAATGGTGCTGAAAAAAGTAAATTTTCCACGACAAATTTTCTAGTATTAGGAAATTTCACTAAGAGTAAACGTAGTAGCCGGGAAGGTAACCCTCTCATGGTCTTTTTTGTTTGTAAGCCTCATATTTTCCTTAAATTCGAAATGTTAGAAACAATAAGACTTTAATAAACGTAATTTTCGACGTGAATCTTTACATTTGTTTAATTTTTCAAACTCAGAAACTAAAATTACCTAGTAGGAATAGGGCCAAGTGTTTTTTTGAAGTCTGTAAAAGAGGACTTGTTTATTGCGAAAACATCGTTGGGTCAGGAAGACAACTTTCATGAATTGAAAAAAAAAAGCAGAATCTTTGTACATAGTTTTTAATTAAAACCAGTTTTGTGAATACCCTGTCGATCCAGTTGGGGTTATTTTTCCCCAATAGTTGCCGTAACTGTCTTCTATTACCGGAAAAAAATCTACTAGTCTATCTATCAGCAATACTGATGATGTTGTGTATACTATCTTCAGATGTCCATATCTTTGCCCCCTCAAATGTAGAACCCGACTGACATATCTCTACCCGTAATCAGTATGAGTGATCCACTTATCTGGTCACAAGAAGAGTCACGTAGCTTGAGACACCCTGTATTGACAGTTTGCTGCTCCAATTTTCCTCTCTGGGAAGGACAATTGCCCCTATGTTCTCCCCCACGTATCCTCACATGGAAGAAGGCCAATTCACAGAAACCTTTACAAAACTTGGGCGTAAGAAGTTTTCTCTTACTTTAGCTTTTTAAAACTGGATACTTGAATGCGCGTGAGGCTATTTGCACTTTTCTTAAGCTCGAGAACGTGATGATACACATTTCTGTACATTCTCGTAGCCATTATTCACCTGTTAATTCACTCGCACTGCTGTTATTGTCGTAATAAAGAACACATCGGACACGTTTAAACAAGTAATAAAAACTTACCTTTGGACGGGATCCAGAACTGGCTCCAAAATCGACGCCGTCAGATTGTAAAAAGTTTTGCATTGTTCCGTAAGTAATCTTTGATAGGCGTATTTACACAATTTATCTTTTTCTTTGCCCAATTTCCTGCAACCAGTATACGTTGAAAATGAAAAATATGGCGAAACTTGAAACATTAAGCGAGCGAAAAATCGCAGCGATAACTGTCGCGGTATTATTTGTCGCAGAAGCGTAAGTCATCGGGGTGCAGGTAAATTGAAAACTTTTCGTCGATAAGTTGATATTGAAGGTTTTCGGTTACCCTTGCGATGTCCCATCCGTGTATAGCAATTTTTTATACAAGCACAAAACTTTTTCCTTGGCTCATATGGGTCATTAACATGGTATGAAATTTTAATTAAAAAGTAGCCGTACCTCCGACTAAAGATGGTAAATTATCAAAACGCTTTCTTTTTTTTTTTTCCTATTTCGTTTAAGAACTCTTCAAGCCACGAATAATAAACCGACCTCTCGAATGAAAATGATAGCCGTTCGTGACTTACACGAGTAGGACAACTTTTTCACTGATTTCTATGGGTTTTAGATTGAATATGAATATATTATAATGTGGCTTATTCTTCGTGAATGAGACACGTAAGTTGATTTTTTTCCCTTGTCAGCCATCCGGGGTAAATGATATTTTTTAGCGTGGTGACGTTCAAACACGTTGGCAACATCGATTTTTTCTGCATTCGTAGAAACGATTTCGACACAGAGCTTATACTTTCTTTGCCATTTTGGTGTAATAAATCTGGTATCTGTTTACGAGCTTCCAATGAGGTCAATGCTATAAATATAATTCAAAAGTTCATGATATTGCACTTTATTTTGGCTTTGTCTATGTATTTTTAATATGAATTCAAGATTTTTATTGAAACTCCACGAAAATCTGACTCCGCCCTGTTTGCATGTCTCAATCGCTCTTTATTTTATCCTTTTCAACGAAACAAAGTGTAGTCTTATTTTTTGCTTTTTAGGAAAGAGAATGTAAACATAGGTAATGGTCGCGATATTTATTGATTTTGTTTTGTTTGATTAATCTGATATAAGTTCAACAATAGCATAAGTTGTAATTTAGCTATGAAGCTGAAATTTGGACGTATCATCCGCAATAATAAAAAAAAGACTGAAACTAAAAATGAAACTATTTGAGCCGTTAGGAAGGGAGTATGGCATCAAAATGCTTTTTTAAAGCGAATGGAGTAGCATGGCGCTCCAGTCGGCTGAAATTGACCTAGCAAGTTGAAATTCTTATAATGAAATTTAGCAACTTTAATGTTATTTGAGTGCGAAGACGAACCTAATACGTTCATTGGGTAGAGAGCCATCCGTAGAACAAACAGAGTGAAGAGTGTAATTGATTTTCTGTAAATTATTTTTATCTTACAAATCATGAGTTCTATCAACTTTCAACTTTTTTTTTTGTATTAACCAGTTGACAAAAAGGTTCGACGCTTATGGGATTGAGGAGGCAAATCAATATTAGTTCAGAAAAATGCCATACTAGAGAAGGACAGACGTTGTGTACAATTACATTCCATTCGAATTTCATCATCCGTTTGACTCTCATAAAGGTAAATATTTGCTAATAACTTCATAAGAGTTACTAATTTTGAGCTAAAAAGTAACTAAATACACTGATACTACATAATAATCAATAGTTCTTGAACGATTCCAGCTACCGAGAGAGCTGGTTTTTCGACGTATCCCACACACACAAATGGCATGCATGACTTATGTGTAGCAAACTAATATATCATCGTGACCCTGGATTAGTGTTTTTATTTTATTTTTTTCGAGAACACCGCATCAACATGCTCTCAGTTAGGTTAGTGTGAATGCAGCTTATCAGTGGTTTTCTTCACTATCCACAAACGTCGGAAAAATACAGCTGCGTTCACACTAATCTAGTGGACAGAATGCTAAATGCGTTGCTCTAAAAGAACTAAAATAAAATAAAAACAAAGGTAGTCTTATTATTTAGGGTCACGTACATATGTACCTACTGTTATCATTTTCACCTGGCATGGTGGTACAGAGCGGCAGGTAACATTTTCAAATATTTAAAAGTGTACTTTTTTAGGCTCAGTTACGAGTAGCCCAGCCTATTGCAATCACTATTTTTCTTTTGTTCTCATTTCCCTACTCACAGTTCCGTTCAGCGACACGTATGTGGTTTTCAATAGTGTTGATTGATCTGAGACACAGTTCAGTTCAGCGGCGCTTTATTTCCGAAAAATCAATTAGTCGAAAATACTCGTAATAAAAGTAATTATAAGCAACAATATCGATTTTATTAGGATCGGCGATTCGCCTCTTGCAATCAACTTTTTTTCAATTCATTTTTTTTTCTCCTTCAGGCAGGGGCGAAAATAAGGGGGTACCGAGGGGCAGCTTGCCCCCAAGCCACCACCAGAGTTGTAAAATTTTAGTAGATGGATCAAAAGTAGGAAAAATCCAATAAGTCAAAAGATTTTTTTAAAGCAAATACAAACAAATTTTGATACTCGGGAATTTTAACTTAAGTTAGTTGGAAATTGAACAACTTTCTCTTGTCCCTCCAGAGAAAACTCTTCGCTACGTTCCTGGGAGGGGTGTGTAGACTGGATCAAGAATTGTGTGCGGATCAATTTTGACGACGGATTTGAATTCATCTGGAAAATGTGAATAATTTCACCAGGTTCCGACCCAGAAGCACTCCGAAAATTTTGGCGCCGAATAAAATGCCTGGCTGGTGTATGGTGGAGAAATTTTCAAAATATTCGAGAATCAAAAAAGTTGAGGTAACCACCTATTCCTGCTCAAAATTTTTCTCCCTGAGTTCAAATTCGTTGTCCCAATCTGGCGCTGGCCTCCATTCCCGAGATGCAAACAAAAATGTAGCTCTAATCTGAAGGGGGGAGGAATACTAGACTAGGTCAAAAGGTGAGTGCGGATCAATGTTGACGACGGGCTTGAATTCGTCCCGAAAAATTGAATAATTTTCACCAAGTCCCAGCCCCGAATCACTCCGAAAAATTTTTCACCGAAAAAAATACTTGATATAGTCTGGGAAAATTTTCGAGATTTTCGAAAATCAAAACCGTTGAGGTAACCACTTGTTTCTACTCAGCTCTTCTCCCCTAGTTCAAATTCGTTATCCAAATCTGGTGCTGGCCCTCTGTTCCCCAGACACAACCAAAAATGTAGTTATACTGTATGTGTGTGTGTGTGTGTGGGGGGGGGGGAGGGGAGGGGGGAGTGGAACAAAAATTGAGTGTGGATCAATTTAACGACGGATCTGAACTCGTTACGAAAAGTTGAACGTTTTCCCCAGGTTCCGCCCTGGAACCACCTCGAAATTGCCTGATGTGAAAATTTCAAAACTGTAGAGGTAACCACCTATTCCTACTTAGTTTTTCTCCCTGAGTTCAAATTCGTTGTCCAAATCTGGGGCTGACCTTCTGTTCTTGAGATACAACCAAAAAAGTGGTTGTACTTAGGTTGAACAGGCGGTAGAGGGGGGGGGGGTAGACTGGGTCAAAAATTGTGTGTGGATCAGTTTTGACTACAGATTTGTATTCGTTTCGAAAATTTGAATACTTTTTTCTAGGTCCCGGCCCAGAACCACTTTGAATGAATTTTCATTGAAAAAGGTGTTTAATGTTAAGGTACAAATATCAAAATTTTCGAAAATCATAAAACTTGAGGTAACCACCTAATCCTACTTAGTTCTTCTCCCTGAGCTCAAATTCATTATCTAAATCTAGCGCCGATCCTCCGTTCCCGTGTTACATCAAAAACTGTGGTAACACGGGGGGGGGGGGGGTGGACTGGCTCAAAAATTAAGTGTGGATAATTTCTGACGACGGATTTGAATTCATCTCGCAAGTATGAATAATTTTCGCCGGGTTCCGCCCCGGAATCATCCCGAAAAATTTTTACCTGAAGAAAATGCCCGATCTGTATCAGAAAAGGATATTCAACAGGTGATCACATCTGTGTTATAAACCAAATAATTTAAAAGACGAACGAATTTAATCAAGATCTGAACATACTGCTGATTGACTTTCAGAAAGCGTTTGATACGATTTCGCTCCCGGCACTGTGGAAAGTTCTTTGGATGTAGTATGGAGAAATTTTCAAAATGTTCGAAAATCAAAAAAGTTGAGGTATCCACCTATTCCTACTCAATTTTTCACCCTTAGTTCAAATTTGTTATCCAGATCTGGCGCTGATCCACCGTTTCCGAGATACAACCGAAAATGTAGATATACTCAGGGTGGAGAGGGGATGGCTAGACTGGGATAATAATTGAGTGTTGACCAGTTTTGACGACGGATTTGAATTCGTCTCGAAAATTGGAATAACTGTCACCAGGGCCCGGTCCGATGCCGCTCCGATAAATTTTTGACTGAAAAAATAAAAAATAGCTGATGTGTGGTGGAGAAATTTTCAAAATTTTCGAAAATCAAAAAAGTTGAGGTAACCACCTATTCCTACTCGGTTTTTCTTTAGCGTTGACCCTCCGTCCCCGAGATACAACCAAAAATGTAATTATATTCAGGATGGAGAGGGCAGAGACGAAGATAAGGAGGGACATGAATTGGGAAATTTTTAGTAGATGGATCAAAAGTCAGGAAAATCCAACAAGTCCAAAGGTTTTTTTTTTAGCCAATACAAACGACTTTTGATGATTCTTAGGAATTTTGAATTGAGTTAATCGGAAATTCGACAATTTTTGTCCCTTCAGAAAAAACTTTCTTCGGCGTGTCTGTCTTCAGCAGTGCTCATTGATCTCGATTAGTTTTTACACCTGGATCAAATAAAACATGTCCTGGTACTCTTACTTATCAGTTAATTTTTGAAAGAATAATACGATGTGAATTATATCTCATGAAATATGATTATAAGTATTAATGGTAACTCTGGTATTCTGTTTTATGGTTCGAGAGACGAAGCCTGATTTTTTCTCTTCGTTTTTTCCCTTTTTCAGTAGTACTCATTGATCTTGATCTTCATTACTATGCGAACGTAATTCTCAATGTATAGAGCCAACGTTTTATTTTTATTTTGTATTTTACTTACCAGGACTGGAGTACTGTGCGTTTCTATGGAAAGAAGTATTTCCTCAAGAAAAGTGAAGAAATGAACTAGATTTAGAAGAGGTAAGTGGTTGTTTGTTAATGCATGAAATGGGTTCTCAGTTTGATTAGTGTAGAATGTTTTCGAATCGAACCAAGTACATACAACTTTCCGAGGTACTTTTATCAGTAAATTTTCCAAATAATAATGCGATGTGAATCATGTATCATAAATATGGTGTTGTGATGGCCGGAATGAAAGATCAAGTCCATGCGAGTACATAATATTATTACTATTCACTAACTTACATCTGACTAGAAGAAACACGTACGTACATCTCTATCAACGTAACGGGACCGATATAACATGAGATAACAATTTCTATTGCTGTGTTACCACAATCTCCCCCACTAATAATGAGCACAAGATAGAATTAAAAATTGAAAAAAAGAAAAGAAAACATGCAATAGAATTAGAACAACATAATAATAAATCTACAAATAATAGTCTCGCAAGTAACTTGGTGGACGGCGGTCTCTTGGAGGTAAACGAGACTCTGACTGGATGATTGGCTGTCTCTCAACTGGAACTCGAACGGAATTCTGCGGTGCAGCAACAGCGGGTGGATCAGCCGGAATTGGATCATTAGGTATGGTAGGAATACCCAATAGAGGTGGATCAGCCGGATCAAAAGTAACGGATTTCCTTTGTAGTTGAACACCAGAGCGCCGTAGTTGGTTGATGTGGCGTTTTAAGGATGTGCCATCATCAAATTTGATAACGTAGTGTAAGCGCCCAAGCTTTTTCTGGACAGTACTAAACTTCCATGTAACTTGTTGTTGGTAAATGCGAGCCTGGACTCTCTCTCCCACAGCTAATGTACGAGAAGGAGGAGAGTTCGAAGTATTTGGTCTCAGGTGGATTGGTTTAAGAGCATCCAACCGAGAGCGGAAAGGTCTGCCAAGGTACAGCTCAGCTGGTGTTTTACCACAACCCAGAGAAGTTGCACGATATTTGAACAGGATCTGGCGCACTAAATCGGGAATGCTCGCAGTATCGCCCTTCGATGTTTTCAGGCGATTTTTGAACGTCTGTACATTACGTTCAGCAAGACCATTCGTTGCCGGATGTCCAGGAGCGATGTACTTTGGAAAAATACCATTTAGTTTACAGTATTCCTGGAACGTAGTAGATTTGAAGATCGAAGCGTTGTCAGATACAAGAACAACCGGAAACCCATGCGTAGCAAAAATTTCATCAAGCATGGCTAATGTAGACTGCGTTGTAGGAACTTGTCGAGTCGATTTTACTTCAAGCCACCTTGATTTAGCATCAACAATGATCAAGAAATACCAACCATCAACAGGACCGGCATAGTCCATGTGTATTCGTTCCCAATTCTGCAATGGTGGATCCCAGGAGTGAACCTGGACTTTGGGTGGATCATGCTTATGGAGTGCACATGATTCACAACTGCATACTAATTTTTCAATGTCACGATCGATACCATGCCAGTAGATGTAGCATCGCGCAAGCTGTTTCATCTTGGTGATGCCAATATGCGACGAATGTAGTTCTTTCAGCGCTTCAGCTTGTAGAGTAGATGGAATGACAACACGTGAACCCTTGAACAAGATACCAGAATCAATGGTGTAGTCAGACTCAATTAATGTAGACCGGAGTTTTTCTTTAATAGTACGTAGTTCCGGATCTGCAGCAGTTTCTTTTGCAATGCTCTCAGGAGTCAGGAGCGGCGTAGAAATGGTTGACATAGAAGTAAAGTTTACTGCATGTATTTCGTCATTGAGTAGAACATCGAACGTATTTGGCTTAGCAGGAATTGGCGCACGAGAAAGGCAATCAGCATTCTGATTATCAATGCCTCTCTTAAACTGGATCTTGTAGTTGAACCCACTCAGGAATGTGGCGTAACGTAGTAAACGGCCAGCTGTCATCGGTGGTAGTTTTGACAATGGATGAAAAATACGGGTTAGTGCGCTGTTATCGGTCTGGAGTAAAAATTCTCACCTAAACAGGTACTGGAAGAAGTGGTTAACCCCAAAAACAATAGCCAGTGCCTCACGATCCAGCTGACTGTAGCTCATTTCAGCACTTGTAAGAGAACGTGATGCATAAGCAATTGGCTTCTATTGGCCATTGATGCGATGCGACAGGATTGCAGCTATACCGACTGGGGATGCATCACTTGTTAAAACCAATGGCAATGCCGGATCATACGGAACCAGGACACGGTCACTCGAAATTTCTTGTTTCAGCTTCTGGAATGCATACTCGTATTGTTTATTCCACACAAATTTGGAATTTTTACGCAGGAGTTGTCGTAGTGGATATGTAAGCGTCGAGTTGTTCGGCATGAATCAGGAATAATACGTAATCAATCCCAGGAATTTGCGTACTTCATTGGCATTTTCAGGACGTTCCATCTTTAAGATAGCCTCAACCTTCGACGGAGATTTTAGAATTTTATTGTATTCAACCGTGTACCCCAGGTATTCAATTTGGGTCTTAAAAAATTCGCATTTATCCGGATTCAGATGTAAATCAAATTTTTGTAGACGGTCTAGGCAAGCATGTAAGTTTTTCTCGCATTCACTTCTTGTAAACCCATGAACCATAATATCATCGAAGTAAGCGATTGTCTTAGTAAGGCCATCTAAAACCTGATCAATAACTCTGTTGAATTCAGATGGTGCAGTCTTTATTCCAAAAGACAACCGGTTCATGCAATAAGTGCCTCTATGCGTCGAAATAGTTTGAATTTTAGCACTTTCCGGATCAACTTTTAAATGTAGGTACGCTTTATACAGATCTAGTTTGCAAAAGAATTTTGAATCACGTAGGCTATTCAGGACTTCATCTATTCGATGTATTGGGTAGTTTGAATTCACCAATCTTTCATTTACACCAACTTTGTAGTCAACACAGAGTCGTACCCCTTCCAGTTTTGGAATTACTACTAACGGCAATCCCCAATCACTCTGTTGAACTTTCGTAATAATACCAGCAGACTCTAATCGATTTAATTCATTTTCAACTTCATCTTTCAGCGCATACGGAATTTCTCGTTCTTTGGTAAAAACTGGTTTTGCACCCTGATGTAGCTGTAGTTTTATTTCTATATTGGGTACAGTACCAATAGTACGTTCAAAAATTTTACTGTACTGGCGTATTATCTCTTCTGGACACTGGACAGAATTTATTGAAATCATCTCTGCATTCTCTTTATCAAGCTCTTCTAGCTTAATATTCAGATGACGAATCCATTGTCGTCCTAACAACGCGTCTCGCCCGGGTGGTACAATATACATAACTTCATTCGAAACAACATTACGATACTGGATACATACATTCACACTAGCTTTTGGTTGAAAAGTCTCGCCAGTGTATGATCGAAAAACATAGTCACAACGCTGAGTAGGATTTTTAATACCCAACGCTTTATACTTATCTTCTGGAATCAGTGTTAACCCAGCACCAGAGTCAACCTCGAATTTAAATGGTTTTGACTCAATAGAAACAGTTACATAATACTTCTCTAAGTCGCGCCCAGGAACATGAGACTGGTCGTAAATATCAATGATGCGGTTGAAGTTTAGTGTAGAAACACCATTCATCTCATCTATGTAGTTTGTTGGCTGAGCAGTTGAATTTGGCTTCTTCTTCTGCATAAGTGGAGTAATGCATACCTTCGCAGTATGACCGGATTTCTTACAGGATGTACAGGATAAATTCTGCGAATAACAATTAGAAGCAATATGGTTATCTCGCCCACAACGTAAGCAAAGGTTTTCAATACCCAGTGTGCGATAATCAATTTTTGGACGTTTATTTTGATCACCGGATTTACTTTGCTGGAATTTCTGGAACTGCGACCTATTTCTGGGCTGAGCACGTGATTGCTGCTGGAACTGGTTTTGTCGAGGACTCTTATTACGACTGGAAAATTTCGAAATTTTATTCGTATCAACCGGAACCCCCAGTTTAGCATCATTTGAATTAGATACCAAAATTTCTGGAATTGAAGACTGTTTAGACAATTCATTACACTCAATTCGAACCGCTTCAAGTGCAACTGCTTTTTTGAGCACATCCTGGAAAGAAGGTGCATCAAACTGGAGTAATTTCTCACGAATCGAATTATCACGAATGCCCCGGATAAATTGTGCGCGTAGAAATGTCTCAGCAACAGAGACAGTTTGTCCACATTCACATTTCGTATTAAAATCGCATTCTGCTATATCACGCTGGAGTAAGGCGACATAATCTGCAATTGACTGGTTTTCTTTTTGAAATGTATTCAGAAAATAATGCTGTGACACGACAACATTACGTTTTGGTGCCAGCAATTCAGAAAACGCGGTAACTAGCTCCAAATATTCGAAATTTTTCAATTCTTTTGGAGCAACAAGAGCAGATAATGTGTTGAAGTGGGTAGCGCCAATCGAATGTAACAACAGAGCAGCACTCTTTTTTGAAGAAGCAGGAATATTTGTGCGCTCAACATAATTTTCAAAACGTAGTAAATAAGATTTGAATTTCTCCTTACCAGGATCGTAGTTTTCGAATGGTGGTACCTGGTAATTTACAGCAGTAGAAGTAGGTTCCGGATTAGTAGATTTTACTGGATGATGAGAGATCAGCTGTTGAAGCATTTGTTTCTGACTCTCTTGAAAAGCAGCAAGCAGTTGTTGAAATTGGGCTGCTTCCATCGCGATTTTTGCTCACAGGATACAGGTGTAGAAAAAATGATTCACTCGAAAACGTCAGGCAGGAAAAAGATCGCGAATTTCACTGAACACATCGCGCATTTACTTTAAAAAAAAACATTTCACCTCGTCGCCAATTGTTGTGATGGCCGGAATGAAAGATCAAGTCCATGCGAGTACATAATATTATTACTATTCACTAACTTACATCTGACTAGAAGAAACACGTACGTACATCTCTATCAACGTAACGGGACCGATATAACATGAGATAACAATTTCTATTGCTGTGTTACCACATATGGTAAAAGTATTAATGGTAATTTTGGTATTTTGTCCCAGGTTTTGAGCGCAGCAGAATAGTCTCAATGCTGGCAATCTCAACATCCCACACGTCAACTATCTTTGACACCCCAGCAACAGTCATCCTCTTCACCGGTCATCGCAGACATGACGTCATTCTCACCCGACTACTCACTGGCCACACTCGTCTTACTCATGAACTCCAAACTTGGTACACCGGAAAAGAAAAAGTCTTCAATTGAAGACTGAAGGGACATCTCAAGTCTCCCCACCACCTCACCTAGTTGCTGAAAAAGTGATAAGTTCTCGGCTCGTATACATACACACAATCACCTCGAATGGAGTAGGTCAACGAACGTATTTCTGCGGTTTTCGGAGTCTCACCTAGCCACTTTTCATTTTTCCAAAATAATATGATGACCTCAAACTTCGTACGATGGAATCGACTGCAACCATCAGAAATTATGAATAGTGCTGACAAAACTTGGCAGAAAAGGTTAAACGCGGATTCCACACTGAATGTGAACTTCCGATATCATTTGCTGACGATAAGGGTGGTCGTCGAACAGCATTTTGTTCTCCGAGTTTGCAAATTAATTTTAAAACGTCAGAAGTAAAAAAGCTTTTCACCGACGGTCTACGGCTGGAGAGAAATTCGTTTTCGTGGCATCCACAAAACGATTCATTATTTTCGAACAAAACGCGCCACTCCTATATGCGAATTCGGGTTTACAACTCGACCAAAGAATGGCGGTGCAGATGGCGATACTGTTTTATTATTTTTTACAACCCGGCGCACATCTTTCATATCATTATATCATTTCACCAGCGCATTCGTTTGTTCGAGTTTTGTATAAATTAAGAGCCTATTCACTTATTAAGGGGACGGAAAGTCGAAATTATTCGTTCGCTTATAACTTAGACAACAAACTATAGACTTCCGAGACTCATCTTGTTATAACTGGAAAATGTACTGTGAACATTTACCAGAAATTCGGTCAAAACGTGCACTAAGAACCTGAAACATACTTAGAAATATCTTTTTCAGAACGAAAGGAACCTAACGAGTTAGTTCAAAGGTTGTAAGAAAAGTCGAGAGCTCTGACAGTTTGACTAATAGAAATACAGGGTGTTTCTCGGCGAACGATCCGCCTTCAATCGGTTAAGCAAGCAACTTATCCTGAAAATTGGCAGACACGTTTGTCGAGTCCTATTCGAGAAGGGGCTACCATATACATGTATGGTTCATTGTAGAATATGTAGCATACAATAAACCCTCCTCCTTTTCTCATGATTAGAAGTAGATAGAGTGGCGGATGTTCCTCTAGATAAAGAACCATGGTGGTAGCCATTGAAAAAATAATCGTCATCGGTAGGAGGGAACATTTTTCCTTATAATTGGTTCAACTGGATGCTTACGAATGAATTGGTATTTACCTCAATTAAGAAGAAAAAGGAACTGTAGAAATCTAAAATGCTAAATTTTGTTTCTCTGTCTGTAAAACAAAAAAAAAAAAAAAAAAAAAAAGCGAGTTGCGAGTTTGGCTAGGAGGTATTCCTGAAAAATTTGTATGAGAAAATTATTTTTCTGGAGAAACAGAGTATGATCAGGAGGGACAGTTTTTAGAAAACATTGACAAATAGTTTGAACATTTTTGCAGTGTATACCGAAATTGATTTTGAGGACACTTCGCTAAATCAGTTTCATTGTTTTTAACTTCTTCTATAGTGAGGATAGCTGCATCATCTCATTCTAGTCGTAAGAAAAGCAGGAAATTACTGAACACCGAAATATCCTGTATGTGAATGGAGTAACTTAACGAAAGCTTTTCAAAGGGTATGCTTTATTTGTGGAATCTTCCGGCAAACCATAAAACTTTGTATTACAGGAGGACAGTAGGGGATTCAGAAAGCAAACCTGGGGAGAGGTTACTTCAGAGTGCGTAAGAATTTGATAGTACTTTTCAACTGTGTGGTCAAATTTCAAGTAATTGATTCTCGACAAGGTAGGGCCGTAACTAGGAGGATGCAAATAATGGCTGCTTCCTGGCCATTCGGTTTGCCTCCCTCCTAGCAAAACGCTGGAAAATCCACTATCAATCCTCCTCTTTTTGAACCCCGCTCTCACAAAAACTTGGATCCTACGGTCTAGGTGACAATTTTCAGAATATTTTTAACGTTCATTGTAATACCATCAATTTGCTCTTTCGAGAAAAGAGGGGGATCAGTTCTTAAAACTGACTAAGATTGTCTGATCATCAATGCTCACATTGATTATGGCTCATTAAGGCATGATTAAAACTTTTTAAAACTTTCAAAACTTATTCAGTTTTTTTTTTTGAAAGTCATCCGTATGTAGTACATTAAAGAGGTTTCAAAAATCCACTGAATTTCCTACCTTTGATATCGAAGGAGTTCACCAATTCTAGAATACTAATCGTAAAATTTGTTTAAAATTGTTGAAGTGCACAACCATGGGCATAGCTAGAACTTTTTCCAGGAGGAGGCAAAAAAGTAGAATTTGTGCAGCTGCAAGTCGCTGCTTTGCTATCAGTGTGGCGCCAGTCACACATTTTCGTTGTCTAGCGTCTAGGCCTCTAGGCACATCCTATTTTCTGCGAATTTTATTCAGTTGACTTTAAATATTCGAATATAATCTTGTGAGCACTGGAATATTTTTTTTAAATCCAAGGGGGGCAGTTGGCCCCCTTGCCCTTCGCTGGCTACGCCCAGGTGTACAAATATCAGTTTTTATAGCTCCTTCAAGAAGTGTGTAAAGCTGATGCTTATACTCGTAATACTCATGAATACTAATTCAAGGCTCGTACAGTTTTTATTAAAAATCGGTCTGGCAAATGTTCAAAATAAAGTGACTATTCAAGACTAAGACTTTTTACAACTCTTTCGACATTAAGGACTCTTCAACACTTGATTAAATCTAATTTCTTCCACATTTATGTCGGGACGGTCTTTGAGGTTTTTACTAACATTTACAAAATTTGCTGAAACCGTTGAACATTTCTTTAAAATTTTTATAACCAACACTTCCAAACTTAATCATCACTTTTTCAGACTTCTTAAACATTCTTAGGACTTTTCAAAGCTTAATAGGACTCATCAAAACGGCTTTAAAACTTTCAAAATTATTTCATAAATGATACGGATTTTTCAAAACTTAAGACTATTTTAAAAACTAGCATGCTCGCTCATTTTCGGAACATTTTCATTTTGATTTCTCTTTTTAGGCAAGGCAACTACCTCCATTGCTTTCGACCAAATATTCCTATCTGCAAGAGGATGTAAAGCAGTCTGAAAGTTTTTATTTCACGAATTTATTTTAATACAGCTAGCAATGATTTACCAATTTCTCCAAACTCTGCTGAAGCCTGAGAACATAATTTACACTGCTCAAATAGAAACCGTTACCCTTGATTTATCAGATATTGGAAAACTCGTTATTGGATCTTGTCTGGGGTTTTGTTATGAGAAATGATAATAATGTTAACGTTGTGGAGATCTGAAGTCGATGGTGCTATCTTTTCTGACGCCATTCCAAAATAAATCTACTTCTGTCGAGTAATAAGTTGTTACGGTCAATTTTGGAATATACGAGTAGACCTCATTTGTAAACATTCTCAAAATTAGCCTACACCAGTCAGAGCCGGCGTTCGCTACGGATTATTTCTGAATCACACCAAACTATGTGTTTCCTCTACTCTCTCTTTTTTTTTTTTTTAAACAATCGGAAAAATTTTATTATAATAGTCTGCATTGGGCTTGATAGTCTTCATATTATTTCCTTTGAATATACAGGTTTTGCTTCGCCTCTTTCCGTCTTTTTCTTCTCATTATATTGACCACTGAATAGAAATTTTTAGTAAACTTCCAAGAATTGAAAAAATACCAAAGAAATTTTATAAAAACCAAAATTTAATTGATTCACTGACGAGTTCATAAAGGAAATGAAAGGAATACCAGACAGGGGTTAAGGAGATTCATCGACTTGTAAAGGATTACTTCTAATATATGTATATAACAAGACGTTGATTACACAAACTTCGTTAAATATTTTATTGATCAGATGAGCAAAATAGTACATGCGAATCGTTAAATCGAAAAGACGTTTCGTACGTCTGCGAGATTTGTAGCCACTGACCAACGTTCTGATTGAATGTTCGACAGTGTACAGCATCGAACGCCGAGGTGTTGGTTTAGATAAGGGATTATGCAAGTAGGTACAAGCATGAGATGCGATAAAGGTAAACGTAATGTTAAACTGGGGTTTTTGAGTATTTACCAGTTTAGGATAAGACGACCCAACAACGTCTTATTACATGTATGTGGGGCATCTTATCATTTCAAAGAACACTATGGAGTAAATAATACTATAACTAATGGGATGAATAATATTCTTCAGAAAGCTCGAAGAAGGAATTTGAAAAAAAGCAACTTCGCTACTCGAAGAGGGTCGGCAAAACCTTCGAATTGCAAAGCTGCAGGCTGCAGTCACGCAGCTCTATCACGTATCACTCTATCAACAGGAAAGAAGGAAAGCACTCGTCAATCAATTCCGAACAATTCAGGTGGTATCTTAGGAAATTGCGATTCTTCATACGCTAAAGACAAAGGAGGAATTTAATTTCGATTCAAATAAGGTTTATAATAATTTGAATAGGCATGACCAAGATTATTACCAATACTATCAGCACTTGTTAACTGGCATCCAATTTTGAGAACATTGGAAGAACATTTGCTAGTCATTAACAGTTGGCACCGAGAATGAAAGAAAAAATCATTAATACTATTAGTCGGGTTCATCAGGATGAAGAGCAGCTCCGTAGATTTATATACAAATGTTCAAACATACTATGATTAGAGGTCTGATTGGCCGAGTGGATAGCGCGTTAGTCTCAGAATCCGGAGGTCCCGGGTTCGAGCCCACGTAGTAACTTGCCAGAATTTTCGACCTAGGCCGGTTTTTCGGCCAGAAGGGAAGAGGGCTAAGACAGTCCCAACAGCCTCCCCGACGTCTCTGAAGTAATGCTCGAAAGGGCAGATTCCAGGACTCGGGTGAGAGCAAATTAGAAAGAGTAGGACTCTTACAAACATGAAACATACTATGATTAATAAATGTCGCTCGGTCGCTTTTTGTTTATTAACATATTAGCGTCCAGTTGTACAGAGTATAACTCTATTTTCCAGCCGAGAGCCGACCCTCTTCGAACAGCAGAGCTACTTGTTCTGTGAACCCCCTCACCACGCCACGGTAGCGCACACACAGAAGGTTTACGGTATATACGCTAAAAATGTTGTGGTACAATGAAACCTACCCCTTGATGAAGGTATCGGTTCTCGGTAGATTTGAAATGGAGACACGGTTTTAGAAAATTCCTATTTTTGACGATACACCAGTGGGCTATACATAAATCAATCGCACAAGGCTGCGTCATCATAATTGCCCGATAAATAATTTGAATACGGTTGCCCTGTAGTTGCCTTGTAGAATAGGGTAACTGTTGCTGTTTTAGGGCAACTACAGGGTAACCACGCTGAAGGACCGCCCACTTCTAGAAGTTGCCTCATATTCTCCAGCAAACTTCACTGTTGCCCGTTGGTTGCCCTTTGGTTGCTCTTGGTTGCTCATTGGTTGCCTTTCGGTTAAACAGTTTTTATTGTACAACTTTGTCCAGTATTTCCGAGATACGAGTGTTGCGTGAAAGATTGCTGAAATTGTATTTCATACGTTCTTAAAAGTGAAAAAGCAAAGCAATTTGAAGTATAGTCAGATTCTACACCGTTGCCGTTCGAAGAGGTGAGTACAAGTACGACGTACATGCTAAACGTAATACGTTTTCCGTACATATTTCTGTGTACCTACAAAACGTGTAACAGCATAGCATTATAGAGTGACAGGTATCAGAGGATTGTGCATGGTGCATTCTTAGGGTGTAGGTATTCATGCCGGACTGAATCAGAAAATTCCGCTGATTTTTTTAGTCGTGGATCACACGAAATTTGCACCAGATATCGCATATTTGGCTTGATCAAATTGCAATGCTTCGTTGCAGATATTCAAACACGGCAGAAGCCATTAAAGCAGTAGAGGTTAGAATCAAAAGTGACATTATTCGCCAGAAAATGTTTTTAGAAACTGAGAAAAACTGATGGGATTTACTGCGCGTGGCCTGGGGCGGTTTCTTCTACTAATATGGTAGGCAGGCAACTCACAAAACGTACGTGACAAACATTTTCACGTTCCGTTACTGTCAGGAACGCTCACTAACCCATTTCAAATGAAAATTGGATAAAGTCACTTTTGATTCTCATCTCCTCAATTACTCAACAACGACACAACGAACCGTACGCTCATTACTCGTATTTTTGCAATGATATGGTGTAATCAATGCCCCTCTACCATCGCCTAGAATGCATATCTTGCTATTTCGCACACAATGATGTGTGAAAGAGGAGGGTTCGAAAGTTCAGAAACCATTCACATCTCAAAATCAATAATTTAGCCATAAGGTCTACTCCTTCAGAGCCGGTCACATATTATTCTTTATATTTCAAATGTCAATTCTATTCAATAATATGTAACTGTATAGCTGTATGCTGACGCAGCCATTCATTATCCTATTTTTAATAATGTATACGGGTCATTCTACCGAAACCTTGTTACTTTTGTCCCAAATAGATATCTGGCAATGTACATATAAACAATAGGGTCCTCTAATACTGTATAAACTCAGAGGATAAATTATTGTATCTTTTTTATTAATTTGAAGTATCGCGCCCCTACCACTTTGGAAATCTCATTTAAATGCTCAAAAATCCCTTCGACATAATTGTCCTTCGCCATGGATTGGACTTCAAAAATTTTTTTGTAAATATTATCTCTGCGTGTTTGGATAAACTGATGCGTGTGTACAGTTTTTGTGAGTACAGTGAACAAGTTGGTAATGCAGTACGTGTTTTAGACTCGATCAGAATCAATGCAGCCATATTTGAAAACGTGTCTCTCGCCTTTTTGTCCTTCACCGTGGTCAAATTTGAACCGGTCAGAAAACAGACACAGAGCAAATATTTCTGAAAAAGAATGCTGTGGGTGGAAGGAAAACTGAGTAATTATTAAGGTAAGAAAGTGAGAAAACACTTTTTCTAGTCCAGTTTAGTGCAGTGAAAATGCAGTCAGCCACAGAAAAATATTTCAAACTAATCAGAAGTTGAATAAACCACAAAACGAGAAAAAACAACGAAAATCCGGATTTTTCCCAAACATTCCGGACATTATTCAAAAATTCAGATATTTTTTGCCGAAGGTCGATCAATTCGGAGATTGACTAGAAAATCCGGAGCACCTGGCAGCACTGATACGAGTTCATTGATGTGTGTGTGGAAGAGTACGTGCGTATTCACAGTAAACGGGCACGCGTGCGCGTAGGAACTTCTTTCTATAGCCAACAGTTCCTTCAACGTGGGCTGCCATTCCTTCAGCGTAGTGGTCTTATCATTTTGAGCCCCCTCTGTCTCCTCCCCTAGGAAGTATGCTATTGGTTTAACCTCATAAATACGTTCTATTATATGCATATAAATGATTTCGATGAAAAAACAAGTAATAATGTTTTGTCTTTATTTTTTTTTTTAACAAAAAAAGCATGAATTATCAAGGTTTCGGTAGAATGACCTATATATATATGAGATAGGTACCTCATTTTCATTTCCTTTGAGGATTTTTATTGGATTACATCCTCATTCCCTTCTTTTACATAATATGTAAAACAGCATGGAACGTTCCATGCTTAATTTGAAGCGAAGGGACAGAGTTCCGATAAAAACAATACGTAACAAACTGCCCACCAACAATAACATCATTACCACACACAGACGACAAAAATGGAACTGGGCAGGCCACGTCGCGAGACTGAACGATAACAGATGGACAAAAACAATTACTTTTTGGGAACCCACGGGCCAAAGAAGGAAGGGAAGGCAAAAAATGCGATGGAGGGACGATTTCGACCAGTTTTTGAGGAATAAATCATATCACAGAATAGCATGGGAAAGGAACGAGTGGAACAGGCTAAGGGAGGCCTTTGCCCATAGACAGGGTATGGCGCGAGGGGGCTGGTGACCTCTCATCCGGTGGTATGTATTACTTTTAGTTTGTACCATTAAAAAAAAAACAAAAAAAAACCACACACACACTTGCTTTTTATGTTTCATGTACCTACATACCGAATAAAGGCTATTATATTATATTATATATATTCAATCTTGTTTTCCAGTTAATATAGCCTTTGACTTTTACACTTTTATTCCATTTTGTCACCTGTGATATAAGTGAGTGTGTCTTCATGGGGGAGTAGTACTGAATTGAGAACATCCTGGGAACCATAGGGCAACAAGAGGACAATTCAGAAGGGCAACTGAGAAGGCAACCACGGGGCAACAAGAGGGCAACTGAGAAGGCAACCATGGAGCAATAAGAGGGCAATCTGGAAGGGCAACCACTGGGCAACAAGAGAGCAATCCAGAAGGGCAACCACGGGGCAACCAGAGGGCAATCCAGAAGAGCAACTGAGAGAGCAACCATGGGGCAACAAGAGGGCAACCAGAGGGCAATCCAGAAGGGCAACTGAGAGAGCAACCATGGGGCAACAAGAGGGCAATCCAGAAGGGCAACCGATAGGGCAACCATGGGGCAATCTGAAAAGGCAACTCAAATGGCAACTTGAGGGCAACATGTTGCCTTTTTACGCAATGGTAAAATGGTGCGTTCTGATTGGTCGGTGCTGGAGTGCTGGAGGGCAATTACATGGCAACCAGTTGCCTTTTGCAGGGCAATAAGTCCGGAGCAATTTCAGGGCAACCAAATTCTTTATCGGGTGGTTTGGACTTACAGGCCAGTTAAAATTTTCTAATCAGATCGTCCAGAATCGTGTATAGATGTGTACAGAATCGGGGAGAGGTGTGTGTGAGAGAGAGAGAGAGAGAGAGAGATAGTGTGTGACAGAAGGGCAAGGTAACTCGAGCCTTATGGAGGGAAAAAACGTATTATCGTCAAAGGATTACGTGAATTACATACTCCGTTTATTATTTTGTTGCTCGCAGAATACAACAGTTTCGTCGTCGTAACCGTAGCACGAGAATGAACTCACCGGCATTGTTTAAAATACTTGGTACGAAATTAGCGCTTCCATCGTAACGACGTCGGCTTTTACGATGTTCTTTTTCCCCCTTTATTTCTAGGTTGTTTTTTCCCTCGTCGTTTGATAGCACTTCGACTGCACATACGAAGTATGGAGGATAGGTATACGAGTACGTACGTGCAACCTAATATTGACAGTTTAATTTTGCGGCGGATAAATTAAAAAATTTAAGGCCGACACCGAAGACGCTTCATTTTTCAAGTCGATGAGTGACGTGAGCCAGGATTTTTCACCATTCCCGGAAACCTAATGGAAATGTTGCAAGAAAATTTATATAATTTTCTTACGGTTGACAGGGCGAATATTATACTCGCACGCAGGCTATAGCCACCCTGCACCGCGGAAAAACTTTTTTCCCTCGCTGTATCTGGTTTTGTTGCCGTCTCGCTAATGGCAATAAATATCTAGCCGTATACTTTTCGAATCGAACCAGATTTATGCCGCATTCATCAGCGAATAAGCAGAACGAAAAAGATACCTGGAATGTGGGTATAAAATCTGTAGCCCAGCACGTTCGTTTGCCTCGAAATCCGGAAAACTGAAAACTGACGTTAACCCGCTATTGCGAAACAAACAACAGACGATAAAAGTTTTAAAAATGGGCTATTACGCCGAGTATCGCCGGTTTCCTCGAGGCATTTTATTACGTTCGAAATAAATTGCCGCTTCATGCAGGAAGACGTGAAATTCCGAAAGGAAGTCAAAAGTGTAACCCTTTCGCTAATTCAGTATACTTGTATACATTCAAGGCCGGGTTTATCTCTCTATTAGTAAAACCCTTTCCTGAAAAGCACTCATTCCGATGTAATAGTCGCAATTTACTTGACAAAGTTTCCCTGTCTCGACTAGAGAGATCGTTTGAGCTATTATAATAAAAGCTGGAGCATTCGCTCTTAGATGCAACAATTGACCCTTCATAATGTAGTGTTTACACAATTTTCATGTTACACCGCTAATAGATGATACAAGGTTAAAGTGGATTCGTATGTGCCTTGCGATGACACAATATATACATACCTATAACTTTCCTTAAATATACACGGCAGCAGAACAGCCCGAGCTTTCACGAACTACCTTCGTAATTTGATACTCTGCAAGAATGAAAAATTGATGGAGATGGTGTGGTAACCGAGAAATGGGTTGACGCACTGGGGAATGGAGAACACCACACCCGCGTTGCTCACGACTAGCTCGAGCGATGAGTTTCACAGGGGGTTGGAGGACGGCTCTAGACTTGTAGGATTACCCGCAGTAGTGATGAGGTAACTCAACGGGAGAGAGATACCGAAGCATGGGAAGATCCCATTCAATTAGTAGCCCGATCTTATCCTAACCGGAAAACTACAACTAAACAAGTATCGAACCGGGAAACAACGATGTCGAGTGAGTACGCTGATCCGCTCTGCTGGGTTGATTCCGTTGAGTGTACGGCGAGAGAGACGAGTTGATCGGGATTCGTGTAGTAAAGAGATTCACGTGCCACGCGGTCACCAAAGGACGGCGTGGGCTAACTGCAAGACAGCTACTTGAAAGACGAGAATAAACGTACAGCCGGCACTCCCTATGTAGATTCGACTCACGAGTATCACTCTAACAACAACTTCTTACAAAAGACGAACACGGAATATATTTGAGCTTTAAAATAGCGAAAAACGAAAAGAGAGACTACACTTCGAACCGATTCCAGAACACTCTCCCCGAGGAAATGACGATCGATCTACCTTTAGGAAAAAGTGACGTCACGAGGTCAAGGAAAAATAACGGTAGGTGGAAAAGATTAGGAAAAAGGAAAAAGCAAGGAAAGACAAGTTAGAGGATTTTTCCGATAGGTTCGTGACAGTGGAGTGAGTGAGAGTCACGGAATCTGGATACCACATATGCCCCGGCTTAAATCACAAAGATCATGTCTTTGGGGTTTAAGCAGAGTTGGGTAATTACACACACAGAAAAATAAAACATAAAAATCCATTCTTCGGCGGGAAAATACGGTAACTAATCAACATAAAACAATTAATATGTACAAGAAAAGAAAATAATAAAACGTGCGAGTAGGACGTTACAAAACATACGTGAAAGAAAAACCAAAAAAAAATAAAACAACTTCCACATCCATCGGGGATGGGTATATCTTAAACGCTAAACAATACAGATTTTACACAAAGGACAAACATGACACATTACATGCACACGGGAAAGTACGTTAACTGAAAAGTTTCTTCTATCACAGTGGTACAGAGAGATTATATACATTATATACGTTTTAACGTATCCACTATTTACATATATCTACAGTAATACGGTCGTGCCCCGGGTACGGGAAGGACGGGAAGAGATTATGGAGAAAAATCTCGGGAGCACATTGGGATTTTGAACTAGGTCGGGGAAGGTGTCGATTTTGGATCAAGAGTCTTATCGGTGGAGTCGCCTAGATTCTCAAGTCCTTGATTCTCGTTAGGACTCATCCGAAAGATCAGGTTTCGGACGTTTTGAGTCTCCGTATGACCATCGTCGAGATCTTGGACGAGGTAGCAGTTCGGTGTTTTCTCTCGTACGACGCGAAATGGTCCTCTAGCTTTTCGGCAGAGCTTAGCCGAGACATTGTGGAACTTCGAGGAGACTGGAAAAGTCGCGACGTAGACATAATCGCCGGGCCGGAGTTTTCTTCCCCTTTCGTTTAGGCGATTATCACGATATTCTTGGTCGACCTTGCGCCGATTAAAAACTCGGGTATACACCTGGTCGGCCTGGATGACGGGTGGCGGGAGGTTCAGAGTATCGACCAGCGGTTCGGAGACGGGAACTAAGTGTTGCACCGTGACGGGTGGATATCCAGTTGTTCGAAGTTCCACCTCGTTGATCGTCTTTTCGATATCTGGAAGCAGTTCGGCCCACTTGCCCTGCTTCTCGGGAGGTACGTTCATCCGTATTAATTCCGCAATACGGGACATACGTCTTTCGGCAACGTTGGCATTTGGCGAATGCGGCGAGACGTGACGGATTCGGATTTGTTTACGTTGCCAGTGTTGGATCCACTCGTGACTTGTAAAGCACGAGGCATTATCCGAGAGGATCGTTTCGGGTTTTCCTTCCTGCTCGATGTAGCGTTCCAATGCGCGAATACTAGATTTAGTGTCGGCACTCTTGACAGCGTAGAGTTTTGTGAAACCGCTGAACACATCGGTAATGACGAGAATACGATCGACTCCTCCTCGGCCTTTCGAGATGGGGCCAAAATGATCGATCGCCAAGACTTCACGCGGTCTCGTAGTTCGGATGTGTGCCGGTTCGAGGCGAATGTTCGACGGAGTATTTTTACTAGTTGCGCAGATATGACAGGACGAAACGACTTTCTCCACAAGAGATTTCACGCTCGGGAATGTGAACGTTCGCAAAATGATGTTTGTCGTCTTCGATATGCCTACGTGTCCGTAGTAGACGTGATAGTATCGACATATCTCCTTCTGTAACGGGAATGGTACGATTATCCGCCAGACTCTGTCTCGTCCCAGACGTTGAATAAGTCCGTCGGCGGTCCGAAACTGATGCGGGAATTTCGTGCGGAGATCATATATCTCGACGTCGGCTTCTTGTGCCTGCCGTAAGTTACGGAAAGTTGTTAGTAGGTTAGGGCTGGGTTTTTCCCCAAAGTGATGTACAACGTTATTCGGTGGAATTTCGGTTTTCCGGGGAGTCTCGGTTGATGTCGGACTCAACGGGTGGGTCGTTTTCTCCTGGGTCTCCTCGTCAAGTAATCCTTGATGGTATTTTGCAAGACGGGTGATTGGTGATTGTAGTCCCATGAATTCGGTCTGATAGAGGGACAAGATCAACGTCCATTTCGCCAGGCGAGGCGAGTGGGACGGTGACGCCTTCAGGAGTTCACGAGGTACTGAACGAGTGTGAACTTTCACCGGTCTCATTGCTGTCAGGTACGAACACCTCTTTAACGTGTAGACAACCGCGAGGAGGTCGAGTTCTCCGGTGGTATAACGACTTTCTGCTCCTCTAAGAGCACGGGAAACAAACGCTAACGGAATCGGATTTCCTTCTGCGTCAAACTGGAAGGCAGTTCCAGCCAGGCCTTTCAAGCCCCCTGTCGCCAAGATATGGATATCCTGGCTCCAGTCTGGATGACAATGCATTACTCGTTCTTTTAACTTTTCTTCGAGGTCACGTTTGGCCTGAGTTTGTTCACTTCCCCATGCGAAGGGCGTATTCCCTTTCAGAAGACGGGCGATCGGTTCTTGGATTCGGGCGCATTCGGGGATGTGGGCGTGAAAGAAGTTTACCGCGCCCAAATAACTGCGGACTTCCGGAAGGTTACGTGGAGTCGGGTGGTCTAAGATGCCCTGGGTATTCTCTTGACTGGGGCGGATACCCATTGAATTCAGCTCGAATCCTAGGAAGCGGATTTGCGGTTGTGCGAATTTACACTTGCTGGAGTTGATCGTGAAACCCGCAGCCTGGAGACGCTTGGTGACTTCTAGCAGGTGTTGTAAATGTTCGGCTGGTGTTTTCGATGCGATGATAATATCGTCGACATACCATTGCGTGTACTCTTCGGTTCCACGTAGAGTTTGGTTCAGGGCCGATAACAGCCCTGCTTGGCTTTCCGTTGTACCAAACGGCAATCGTGTGTATCGCCAGGGTTGGCCTTTATGTACAAAAGTCGTGTATGCTGAGGACCTGTCAGCAAGCTCGATTTGCAGGAATGCAGCTTTCATATCGAGTGCCGAGTAGATCGTGGTTCCGGTGAAACGTGTTTTCAAAATCTCGAGTTTGGGGACTTCGTGATTCGGTGGAGTGAGGTTCTTGTTCAACTCACGATAGTCTCCACATACACGCCATTCCCCATTAGCCTTCGGTACGCAGACTAAGTTGTTGCGGTGGGGCGCATACGATTCGACGATAATCCCATCTCTTTGGTATTCACGGATGATGTCGTCGACTGACTTCTCAGCGCTCTTCGGGATAGGATACGGTTTGACTCGGATCGTGGTAGCAGGATTCTTTAGGTGAAATGAATATCGAAACGGCTTAAATTTCCCAATACGGTTGTTGTAGACATCAGGGAACATCTCGATTAACTGCCTGATCGATTCATTCATTTTCGTGGGATCCGGAGTCCATTTCGTCGGCGATTCGCGCTGGCTGACGGGAACATTCGGAAATTTGATGCCCGGGCGTACAACGTTAACGTGCCCCGGGTAGGGCTCTTCCGCCGGATAGATTCGGTCGTCGTGCCCCGGGTACGGGATAGTACGTAGATGTGGGACATACTCCAGATTCTCGGCGGGTAGGTCGTGGTTGCTGGATCTTGGTGGTCCAGTGTACGACACAACAGGTGGTGGTCGATGTTCGATTGGAATATCGAAGACTTCTCCTCGCGCCTGGATCGTAACTCGATTCTCTGCAATGTTGATGATCGCGAGGAAATGGCTGATAAAGTCACGGCCAAGTAGGCATACGGGAGCAAGGTTCGTTCCTACCGTAAAATCATACTCGAATACGTTATGCGGCGGGGCGTTCTTAAAAGTAAATCGCAGCGTCACATCAATTTCGGCGTCGAGAGGATCTCCGGTGGCGTTAACAAGGTCACCATTATACGTTGGTCGGGTAGGAAAATCTATCCCCGAGTTAGCTTGTTTCATCTGGTCGAATGCGATCTTAGAGATAATGGATGACGGGGAACCGGTATCGAGTAGGGCAGATAAGATGTAATTCCCTACCTCGAGGTAGATGATACCGTTCGAGCAGATTTTCCGGTACTTGGCGCTCCACGTTTGTTTGATCATGCTCACGATAGTCCGATCTTGCTCGTTTGGTGACGGGGAAGTGTCCTTCTTCGACATCCACGGTCGTACTTCATGATCGAATATTTTCACGATTTCAGGCTGAGCCTTATCGGTCCACGCGAATGGGCATGCGAAACCACGAGCGTCAATTTTACGATACCTGTCGAAGTTTAATCTCAGGTTCTTTTTCGGGATGGACTGATTCCATCGCTGGATACCGATGTATGGTCGAGGCGGTTCCGTTCGGGCCATTACGTCAAAAATTCTCATGACGTAAGCTAGGCCACTCATCGCTTCTCTGAGGTCCCACAGCATCTTGTTGTAAAAGCAAATCCGGGACCAGAGATCATCGGGAAGATCTCCGTACGGCGGGAACATTTCGACGAATACAACCTTCTGGCATTTCGTTTTGTTAATTATATCCTCAACGAATGTCTTGAAACTCACCCGGAAGGATCGTAGGTCGAGGTCGGGCTTCTGCAGGTCATTCACTCCAACAGCGAGAATTACGGAGCCGGTTACCTCACCAATGTGCGACGACATCTCTTTCTGGAGTTTCTCGAGTGTCAAGGTTTGCGTACACGTAACGGCTCGGCGAGGGAGAAACGTTTTCGGGTCGGTCCCGAGTAGTGCGTTTGCTAACTGCACAGCAATGACGTCTCCGAGAATCGTAATAGTCTCGTTTTTCAACACGCCAGGTAGAGTAGGTTTCGCGATCGTATAGACTGCAGGTTGATCGTTTTCGTGGTCGTTGAGCGGAATACGAAATTCGCGAGATGAAACGTTTGGTTCTTCACTGGGTGGAATGATTTCGTGAAGTTCCTCATCTGGATATTGATGTTCGAGTACGTTAACGTTACGACGATTCGTTCTCGGCGGTGATGTAAAGCGAGTTTCGCGACGGGATGTATCGGAACGAAGAGTACGTTTTAGTTCCAACCATCGGCTGATAATAACTATCATGTCTGAAATCGTGGCCGGATCTTTGCGATAAATCTCTGTTTTCAAGTCGAGCGGTAGTCGAGATGCTAACTCTTCGATCAGTTCGGCGGGACTTGAAAAGAAAGTGGTATCGTTTAAGATGTAATACCATTTCTCAATTTCTTCCACGAGCTTCTCATGGGGAACGTTACGAAAGTCTCTACCCGAGAATTCCGAGTAGCATGACAATTTCTTTTTAGATGACCAATTATTCTCTAAGAAGGTTCTCACTAGGTCATTGTACGTCATGTCGTTCCGGTATAGCGAAGTTAGTCGCTTCCCACCGTGTGTCAAGTGGTTTTGGAATCGAACTGCTTGTTCGGCATCGTCCACGAAGCGGCCGATTGTGTTTTCAAACTGATCAAGGTATTGGGGCGGAGTTCGTTTATCTTCGATTTGGTAAATCGGGCAGTCTGCGAAATCCTTGGCCATCGATGGTAATTTCGTAATCGTGGTAGAAAGTATTGACCGGGATGTCGAATTCGAGTGCAGCGTGCTATTACTAATTCGAGAAGTTCGTTGCGGCACCGGATTCTGAGTTCGTTGTTCCGGACCCGATTTAGTTCCTTCAGCGAAGGATACTCGCGAATTACGATCAACTAATCCAGTTGATTGTGCATTCGGGATCGAGAATGTCGAGTTCAGCCGGTCGTCCGGTTCACTGTTTCGGGATCGTAACGTGTGTTCGATCTGGTCGGGGATCTCATCAAGAATTTGTTCGCGAAACGTTGAGAGGAGTTGTTTTATTTCGATCTGGTTCGAAACTTTTTCTTGTTCCAGTCGAGTCTCGATGGATCCGAGTTTCGATTCCATTTTTGATTGGTTCGCAATCAATTCTTTCTTAAGTTCAGCCTGACTCACTCGGATTTCTGCCTGGTATGACGTTTGGTTCTCGAGCAGACGCTTCATCATTTCTTCCATGGACGGAGTCGGCTGGGTTTTCGCCATCGTGCTCGGGGAAGGGAGCTCGTCTTGGTTCGTCGGGATTTCGTTCCCTAATGCGTCGTACTGTTTGTCGAAGTTTTCGTGTATCGCAATACGAGGCTTTGGATTACGAGACTTTGAAGACTTATCGGACGGAGATTGGGATTGGGACATACGAAAAACGTTTATTTAAAGAGTTAGAATGAGGACTTACCCAAATCGAGAAGTAAATAAATAATGCACGCGGGGCGTACAATGTTGGATGTACACGAGAAATTACGTGATACAAAACAGGCCAAATAATGACGAATAAAAAAAACAAGAGTTTGGAGGTGACGAGCGTGTAATTACGAATCTCGTCGGGTTAATTTAGATACTGATTTTCACAAAAAGAAATAAAATGAGTATGAAAATCGGAAATGAAAATCAAATAATTGATTATAAAACAAAAATACACGATAACAGAAAATAATACGAGTACTTGAGTTTTCGAGCACCGCGTGTCGGCGAATTCGATTTACCGCACGTAAACTTTCTGGGCTTTTTGTTATCCCAGTCGGTTTTTCGGTGTTCTGCTTGGCTCTCGGTGATCGCGCAGTCACTTCCCGGAGATGTTGGCTTCACCTTCTTATCTCGGGTAGGTCGACGTGGCACTTTCGCCAGAGGGCGTTCCTGTTCCGCTACGTACGTGGCCCGATGAAAACGATAACGAGACGAACGATTAATCGAACACGGGTAAAACGTAAACAGGAAGATAATACAAATTTAATACGCGAATAAGATTTTGATCGGGTTCCTAATAATGGGATCTTCCCGATCTCGGCTTCTCATAAGCGAATTTAGAGTTCGTAAAATGAAGAAAGATAGAGAGAAATCGCGAAAAGAAACATCAAGAGTATTACGAAGCGGCGATTTAACACTTCGGAACAGAGTTTAAGAATTTGGAGTCTGACGTTACGAAGAGACGCAACGACAGAGAAAGAGAGAGTATCCGAGAGAAGAGAATCCTGATCTGAAGTTAATCTTCGGACTAAATTAACTCCATGAATTTTTGAATCAAGGAAGTTGGACGCCACAGACTTTAAAGCTGGGAAGTCTGAACTTGTAAGTGAATTTGGTTAAAGTTTGTACACTTTCGATTGAACCTGAACTGTCCGTGACGTATGCTACAAACACAACTTTACGAGAAGGTGATTGAGATACCTCGCGGATATAGAACTAGGTGGTACCTTCGGAAGAAAAGAGTAACACCATTAGGTTTTTAGGAGACGGTTGCTCGCCGAACACGATATCAGATTTACGATTTCGTATTCGTGAGTATCCGTAGGATTCACTACAAGAAAGGATAACACAAGCCTCACGTTCTGGGTGCCAAATTATATGTGGTAACCGAGAAATGGGTTGACGCACTGGGGAATGGAGAACACCACACCCGCGTTGCTCACGACTAGCTCGAGCGATGAGTTTCACAGGGGGTTGGAGGACGGCTCTAGACTTGTAGGATTACCCGCAGTAGTGATGAGGTAACTCAACGGGAGAGAGATACCGAAGCATGGGAAGATCCCATTCAATTAGTAGCCCGATCTTATCCTAACCGGAAAACTACAACTAAACAAGTATCGAACCGGGAAACAACGATGTCGAGTGAGTACGCTGATCCGCTCTGCTGGGTTGATTCCGTTGAGTGTACGGCGAGAGAGACGAGTTGATCGGGATTCGTGTAGTAAAGAGATTCACGTGCCACGCGGTCACCAAAGGACGGCGTGGGCTAACTGCAAGACAGCTACTTGAAAGACGAGAATAAACGTACAGCCGGCACTCCCTATGTAGATTCGACTCACGAGTATCACTCTAACAACAACTTCTTACAAAAGACGAACACGGAATATATTTGAGCTTTAAAATAGCGAAAAACGAAAAGAGAGACTACCCTTCGAACCGATTCCAGAACACTCTCCCCGAGGAAATGACGATCGATCTACCTTTAGGAAAAAGTGACGTCACGAGGTCAAGGAAAAATAACGGTAGGTGGAAAAGATTAGGAAAAAGGAAAAAGCAAGGAAAGACAAGTTAGAGGATTTTTCCGATAGGTTCGTGACAGTGGAGTGAGTGAGAGTCACGGAATCTGGATACCACAATGGGTAATGAGATCGGACGAGTAATTATACAGTCTACGTTATACGAGTACAAGCTGCTTGAAGATGAACTTCAACTTACGAGGGCTCCTGTATGTTATAAACTGCAAGTTACGGAGACTACATAAAAGTAAACTTTAATTTATGGAGGGTAGTAGCTTCGGAGTTTTCTGAATTTCACGTCAACATCACCGTTACTTCGGGACAGGGACTGGGGCAATGTTCCTCCTAGAGAGATAACATGAAATTGAGAACGTTTCAAAATTGACCAAGCGTACCAGAGTAGGGTAGAAGGCAAAAACATATTTATAAATTCAGAAGTCGGATCAGCGCCGGGTTTACCATACGGGCTGACTGGGCTACAGCCCAAAGCGGCAAAATTTTGGAACAGCAAATTTGCGACCCAAAAAAACATTTGCGGGAAGGGGATGTAAAAAAAGAAGGCCGCAAAAATACTGCAGCCCAGGGCGGCAAAGTACTTATAACCAGCTTTGATTTCCATTCCAATTTTTAGGGTGTTTTGCAATCAAATTTTCATCCTCCTCATCATTTCTCTAAATACGACTGAATTGTTTAAAGCTCATAGTTCAGTTTTAGCTCAGTTTCCTTCTCCGTCAACCTGCCATCTATCGATAAGTCGGTTTGCTGTTATGAATATATCCTCTCCGTTACACTTTCGATTTACGAATACTTCTTTACGTTTTATTTTGTCATTTCGTATTTTACTCATGACAGTATTGCGCGATTCGTACTTTTCTACAAAAGGAACTATTTCCTCAAAGAAAGTGAAGACATTAACTGGATTTAGAAGAGGTAGGGTAACATGGGGTTAAGTGGACCGCAGGTCAAGTGGAACGGCGACGATAGCTCGAAAACTAACGAATCGAATTCGTTCTCGTTACATAAGGGTAATCTCAGCTAATATTTCTACCGATTGATACAGTTGGTAACAGTACAGAATTATTTATTTTGTGATAAAACGTGAGTGAAAATTTTGATAGCCGAAAAAAAAAACGTGTCCGCTGATACAGTTCTTAAATATTGTCTGATTTTTTTAATTGAAAATTAATTTGTGACAAGTAAGTACCCTCTACTTTCACGTGTGCTAATTTATTTTTGGTAATTTTCAAATGCAAGGGAGTTATACATTTTTATTTATAAGTTGAGGTTTCAGGTTAAGAGGGCCGAACATTGTGTGGTTAAGTGGAACGTTCAATTTTGAATAATAATGACGATTTTTATTGATTTGGTAGGATGCCGAGAGTTCGAGCAAGAACTACTGAGCGTGAGAAATATTCAGATGAACTGATTCGAGAGGAACTTCGACGAATTAAAGAAGAGAAGTCGTCATGTTGTTTCCAATAAACGGGACACTCCACAGGACTACTGTTGTGACTTCTGCGTTTAAGTAGAGCTCTATAACTTCGTGTGAGTACAATTGTCCGCCATTTTGACATCAACCTTACCCAGGGATGCCGAAATGACTATGCTGTATGCTTCGTATAGTAGAATTCGGCATCCACGGGCGCGGTTAGAGTCAAAATGGCGGACGATCGTACTCACACAAAGTTATAGAGCTCTAGTATAAGTTTTTTTTAAGTGTGTTTGTCTTTACATTGAAATAAAAAACGATTTTGTAATTTTTCATAATTTTCTTATGGAAAATACCACGTTCCACTTAACCTACCCCCCCCCCCCCCCAAGTCCACTTACCCTACCCGGTAGGTTAAGTGGACCGATTTTTATCTGTTCATTCAAAAATTTTTTTCTCCAAAACTTTTTGACCAAAATTAAAAACTTTGGGGGAAATAAAAGCCGAAACTTTACTTGTTAAACTGAGCGCACATCCAATTCTCTATGTTCAATAGAACGCAAGTAATTGTGAATAAAGTGAAAATCGGTCCACTTAACTCCAAGTTACCCTAAGTGTAGGTATTGTTTGTTTGTATGAAATGGGTTCTCAGTTGAATTAGCATATAATGTATTTGAATCAAACCAAGTACATGCAACATTCTATGGTACTCTTATCAGGAAATTTTCCGAGGAATAATGCGATGTGAGTTATGTCTCATGAATATGTTAGCAGTATTAAGTAAGTGGTAATTTTGATATTCTATTTCAGGTCTTTCACAAATATTTTGTTTCTTGTTTGACTATTTACCTTTGTCTTTTCGTTATCAGGAACAAGGAATCATCTAAAACCGTCAACATTTCTTCAACTACAAATTTGAACTTCTATTATAATCGTGTAGCGGAATTAACGAAAAACGTGAATAAATAATTGGCAGATCACGTTTTGTTTTTGAAATGAAAGATTATCTTTCTCGGATTCGAACGGTTCACGAATATTTCACGCGTTGTGTGACCAAAAGTGGAGCGTGGAGCTAATGTCTTTGCATCTTATAAACATTGTAATGAGGAGTAAGAACACATTAATGTGCGTTTTCTGAAGCGAGAACACAACTTTATTTGAATCGAAGGAAAATTCCTCGTTTATTTAAATCGAAACAAAACTCCTGTCCCTCTTTGAATTGTTATCAGCAGTTATCAGTTTGTATTCATTGAAACTCCTGTATCTGAAATTCCTTGAACTTATGTCCTTTGAATTTATTTGTCTTGTAAAGGTAGAGTGTTTGATTTCTGCTTGCCTCTTGGAATGAATTAAACGGAAAATGGAAATGTATTCTAGTATGTTCTGTATTAATCAAAGTCTGCTGTGTGATTGCAGTCTTGAGTCTTCAGCTTCACAGTTTGAAGCCTTGAACTGCCATGATGTGCGTGTAGCGTCATCAGCTTTTATGTTCCCGAGGAAAAAGAAGACGTTACACGTTACCTTAGTGACGTCAAGTCAGCGTTTGCTTATCATGTTATAATATCAAAAAATACCTATTCTACACTAGCGCTTCTACAATTTGCACAGTCCCAATGGCAAACACCCTGTTACTACCTCGTGATCCGCAAGGTTGCTTGTTGTAAGTAAGGGTTAATTTTACCAAACTGAACAATAACTCTAGAGGACGTTGTAGGAGGCACCCTTCATGCGGAGGTGACAGGATTTTAATTTCGCCGAGATGAAAATGATTAAGACCAACAAGCATATAATCGAAAAAATTTTCAATTTTGACAACTCAGACTTCGACCTAGTCAGCTAATAAACATTTTCAAACTTGACAAGAAATAAGAAAAAGTTCTGAAAGTAAATAATACAGGTAGCAACAGCGTCTTGCTTCTATTTCTCCACTGAGCCACTTTTGTAAATCATCACAGAATTTAAATTTTGAGCTCTGAAAAAAAATTGGGGAGATTTTCCTCCAAAATTCTTCAGTACATTTTCTTGCTTATTATTTTTGATATTTTAAGATTTGTTAAAACTCGTCAAGGTTAAATAAGGTTTGTAAAAACTCGATTACAACACATTAGGACTCATTTTCTGCTGTGGGGGAGGGAATTGCAGACCAGATATTCAATATCTAGTGCGACAGTATGATGATATGATAGGTTAACAGTCTCACAACCGGTTTGATACAGCTCTCCATTTATCCCTATCATGTGCGAGTTCCTTCGTTGGGTAATAACAATTACATCTGACATCCTTGATTATCTGTTGAACATACAGAAATCTTTGCCGCCCCCTGCCCAATTCTTTCCTTCCACTCTTTCTTCTAGCAGCAGTGATATTATTCCTGGGTGCTTCAAGTTATGCCTCGATTTCCAGATTTATTTTTGATTTGAAAAGATTACTTTTTTGATAAAATGATAATTCGGCTTGGGCTATTCTGCTACTAATATCCCTTTTACTCCTTCCATCTTTTGTTATTTAACTCCCTAAATAGTGAAATTCGCTTACTTATCAATCTTTTTCTGCCAAATATTTATATTTAAGCTATCATGTTCACATCAATTACATACCATTACTTTATTTTAATTTATTCTCATACAATGTTCTATACTCAAAATCTCCTCAATTCCATTTAAAATGTTTTCCAAATCAATATTCCTTTCAGCTCATAAGACAATATCATCTGCAAACCTGAGCATCTTCACTCGCTTTCCGTGTATAGTGATATCTGTTCCAAATTTTTATTTTATTTCTTTTATTTCCCACTCCATTTACAGATTAAATAATACTGCAGATATGGAGCACCCTTGTTTTACACCTTTTTCTATATTAGCCTCCATTTTCCCTCCCTCTATTCTTAATATGGCTTTCTGTCCTTTAGATAAGTTTGAAACAGTGGTGTGTATTCTAGGTAAGTAAGGTAAGCGCCACTTACCCTGAAAAATCCCGAGAAAATAAGTTTCATATAATATATCAACTTGTAACAAATAAAATATATGAAACATTGGGCAAAGAAAGAAACGATCGTATGACCGCTTATTACATTTATAAATTTACATTAAACAAATGGCGCCGTCTGTTGGTGGTTGAGGAGACAGCTGAAACAGAAGCGATCACTGTTCGGCAATCAGCTCGTACATATTTGTATTTATTTGTATCAGGGCAGCGATCCGAAAATCGCTTATTTTTCATATTACACGTAAACTGATACACAACTTACGCCCCGCCTCCGTTTTGATAACCAACACAAAAACACACTAGCATGTTCAACGCAACGAAAGCTGTGCGTTTCCTAAGCGATTTTAATATCGCTTATGGCTAGTCAACGTCGAAAATGTGATCAATGTCCTATGTATGTACAAATCAACGCGTTCGTGTTTAAATGCTCCAATTTTTCTTTTGCCCACAAAATGTGTATTTGAGATCTTATTGAAAAACCTTCTTCGCGACTTACTTTTAATGAACAATTAGAATTTATTAATGATGGTAAGCCGATATCAAAATTACCGGTTTTAAAAACCAAGCATAAGAAAGGTGGTTCGATTTTTACTAGACATTTCCACGTATCGCAATATGAAAACATTTTGTGGCTAACCGATTGTGAAGATGGGGGAAAACTGATTTGTTGGCCATGTCTATTCAGGAACTTTTTCAATATCAACGAATACCACATAATATGTATGCTGCGCCTTTTGAGTCTCCCATCTACAATTCACCTCAAAGTTAACACTGCTTCCCTAGCACATCTACTTTTTCTGAATCCAAACTGATCATCTCTTAGTTCTGTATCTATTCTATTCTCAATTCTCCTATAAATTCTCCTAGTTAATATTTTTGACGCATACGAAAGAAGACTAATTGTTCGATAATTTTCACACCTATCTACTCCCGCTTTTTTGATATAGTTATAATAGCACTCTGTTTAAAGTCTTCAGACATTTCTCCTTTACCATAAATATAACATACTAATTTGTACAATTTATGAAGTACTTCTCCTAAGTTCTGTAATGATTCAGCTGGCATCTTATCCACTCCTGGAGCTTTCCCTTTCTTTAAATCTCTCGATGCTTTGTCAAATTCACCTCTTAAAACTGAGTCTTCCCTCTCATCTTCTTCGACATCTTCCTCCCTCTCCAATCTTATCTCTTCATCGCCTTTATTACTATATAGTCCATCTACATACTCTACTCACCTTTTCACTCTTCCTTCAGCTGTTTAAATAGGCTCTCCTTTCTTATTTGTTATATTACATATATATGCACTTGCTTTCTTCTTTCTTTCCCCAAACTCCATTTTTACTTCCCTATATGCCAAGTCTATTTTTATTCATAAACTGTTCTATCTTATCACCTTTTTCTCTCATCCACTCATCATTTGCCTTTTTACACTCTCTCTTTATTTCATTCCTGAACCTTTGACGAGCTAATCTACCTTTCCTATCGTTAGCATTTTTATATTTTCTTCGTTCACCCATCTTTCTGAGGATTTCTTCCTTCATCCATGGTTTCTTTTCTTCTTTCTTAGTTTTACCTAGATTTCTATCTGCTGACTTTAATACTTCCTCCTTTATTTTACCTCATTCTTCCTCCACACTGTTAATTCCCAGCGTTTTTTAAACCTCTAATTGTAATACAATATCCTGTTGATATTTCCTTCTAATATTAAGATTTTCCAACTTTTTAAATTCAAAATTTTTACATCTTCTTTTCTACTAAGTTTCTTCAATTTAAGTCGCACATTCGTCAGAAACTGCAAAACTCTACGATGACTTAGACAACATTTAAATATTTGTTAAGCCTACGTTCAGACATTTCAAGATTCTAGAAGTTAAATTCAGAAGGACTTTAGTCATGCTTTTTTTGAATACGAAAGGTTCTTAGTAAAATTTTCGGATCATTTTTTTGCAATATCGTTGGAGCATCTGACTTTTTCTTTATTTTAAATGTGGAGGTGGTGGCGGTGGGGGAGGGGGCTCATACTTCATGGAGAACTCCCCTAGAAGCGTCGTCTTAGTTTGAGACGTGTGCCCGGAACCTGTTTCGGTCCAACGACCGAAAAGGGTTGAACACGTTCACTAAAAAAAAAAAAATGTTTGTTTAACGTGGTGTAGATGCCCTAGAAGGACAATCTACCACACGGTTTTCTATTCAGATATTAGTTCATAGGTATATAACAAGACACTTCTAGTATTGTGGAGTAACACACTAGTGGCTTTTCGGAGTTAATAACAGCTCTGGATCGTGATGGAAAATTCGACATCAGGATCAAGTCTACACGAATCGTGGTATCTATCAGCAGGATTACGTGGACCACCGAGGGGGCAGAGTACAAGCTCATTGCCAACACTCTCGGACAGAATTCCCGGGGAAAAAGGTAAATAAGGAAAGGTATGATTGAGAGGTGGGAATAAAACTGTTGATAACCCTACTTCGACCTGCTCCACCGCAACTTTGGTGAGTCAGGTGATATTCCTATGAACAGGTATCATCATAGCGAGTAAACATAGCACATAGCTAGTCGGACTCAGAGCATAGACAATTGAAAGGGTGTACATCTCCTCAAAACAGTAGGAACGATGTAGAATAGTCAACTAATGAAATCTGAAAATAAGCAGTCATCTTCTATGACAGGTAGATTACTCCATGTGACAAAGAACTCACACTACTCCATAACTCCACACATTAATTAGCCAGATCATCTTTAAATTTGCTAAGTAGAAATAAGCCCATCTCCCTGTCTGGTACCACCGGGGTCGAAACCACGATGGTCCATCCTACCACTACTCTCGATAGTATTAAGCCATAAAGGCGATCATTATTACATAGGCAGAAATTAAAAAGTCTAATTTAGTCTCTTATCCACAAGGGGTGGTGGATCTTTCACCGCTCCCCCTGCGAGGCTATCGACGAGATCAGTCTCTAGCGCTAGCGATAACTCGCCCGCCGAAGACTGAACCAGCCTAAGTGCAAATATTTTTCACTGCCTGCGATAGCGATAACTCGCCCACCAGCAGCTACTAAATATATAGACAAATTGTCAAATATGTAGTCAACTGATCCAAAAATAAAATAAAAGAAGCGATGGTATCGAATACAAGCAATATAATGTATCAATACATCGGTATTTGGATTTCAGTAAAATATTAAATAAGAAAAATGCTATTTTATATACATAGCAACGTACATTATCTATGAGTATCAATGGTCATATTGCGACACAACGGAAACGAGTTCAAATGCCGATAAATGAGTGATTAATTTTTTCTTTCTGAGCGCTTCAGAGAGATCGCAACATAGTTATTTGCGAAGAACTAATTTTGGTTTCACGAAATTGTGGAGACAGACCTCCACCTGCCACAAGTTCTCCTGTATCCTTTCGCCAGTTAAGAGATGTTTTGACACACTTTGAGAGGTACGCACTATTAAATTCTTACACACTCGAATAGCCCTTTTCCAGGATTCCTTTCCGGATCCACTACTGAGTCCAGGGTCCTACTCAGAAATGCCTTTTCTTGGTCTAGAATTGACATAAAAAATGTGATACCTACTTGAAAAACGTAAAACCAGGTTCCCTACCCCATAGAAAAAAACTTTACATCATGTTGATATTGACATAATTTAATACCAGTGGCTTTAGTAGTTTCATCTATTGGGAAGGTGGAATTCTGAATTGGGTGCACTATGTAGGTCCGGGACGAAAATCGAATACAATATTTGATATCCAAAACCCCAAGACTTCCTATTTTCATAATGTGACAGTGAAGGGAGTAAGGATCCTAGTTTTCAAGATACGACGATTTTTGTGAATCAAGGTGAAAACTTTCGAAATCGGGATTCGTGAAGATTTCGGTAGAATAAATTACAGACGAAAACATGAGCCCACCTCCTTTCAATTTTGCCCCCACCCGACTAAGTTTTGTGATCACTGGAAATTAAACTCTTTCGTTTCGTATTAGTTTTCTGAAAAGGTTCCAATTTGTCGACAAAATCCTTCATAATGTTTTGGTGAAAATGTGACCTTGCGAAGCTCTCTTGCTTTATTTGTTTCAGAGATACGCCACTTTGAATTTATGAATTTCCTTCCTTTGAACCTTTTTTTAAAAGTGCATTCTTTTCAAAAACAGTTTTTTTGTAATCTCAGTTTTAAACAGCTCTATCTCGGCGAATTTTGAAGCTAGAGAACTCCACAAAATCTCATTGTGTCAGAAATTTTATCTAGTAATCATAACTGCATACCAACAGAATGGGACATCATTCCCGGCACCGTCAGTATTTTATTCAATTTTCCGAATCACGTCAATTTCGCGAAATTTGAATTTTGGGCCTAGATTCGGACGAAAACAAGAATTAAGTCACATTCTTGACATAAGTGACCCCGAACCCACTATTTTGATACTTTGTTCGACTTCCCAAGTCAATTTGACTTTGCCCATATTTCAAGGGTGAAAATCAATTTCTGGAGCCTGTGTTGTAATTAGACTGTATTTTTTAGGGATGTGGGAGGGATAGATACTAAGAATTCCGACTAATATAAAATAAATTTTAGTTGAAACCTTAGAAAACATTTTCATGTCTTTCCGCTCCTGGGATTCCGCTGACGTGAGAATTTCGACGATTAACAACCATACCGCCGAAAAAACTAAAAGCGAAGCGACCGAAGGCTAATACAAGGAACATAGTGCTCTCAGGCTGATACAAGGATGAGCTTTGCAAGTCGGAAGCGCCTCGCGCCCAGCCTCAAATTATACGATTTACATTTGGCACATCTAGCCACATCGCTAGCGCAACACCACTATGGCGACACCACCCCCGACATTCCCCCACACACGAAGACAGTCCGTGTGATTTAGCTCTTCATCGTGATATTTCAGTTCAGTGGTTGACATTTCTACAGTCTCCAGCCATGTTGTTGCTGCACAACTGCAGTCTGCAGCCGTGTTGTTTTATATTATAAATTTCCATGGAAATTTTTTTATTTAGGGTAAAAATCAGTCAGTCAGTCAGTCAGTCAGTCGGTCGGTCGGTAGGGTGGTTGGTTGGTCGGTCAGTCAGTCAGTCAGTCCAATCTGTCAATCAGTCATTCAAGTCATTCTGCGAGCCTAGCCAGCTCGTTACGCTCTTTTCGTCACGCTCCAGAGGAACGCTTTTTTCCGTTGCCAGCCAGCCTAGTCTGCGCGATTTTCGTAACGCTATTTTCATGACGCTCTTTTTCAATGTCGAAAGTCCTCACCTTCCCAATTTTTCCGGCTGACTATGTAACTATACTAGAAATTTCTGAGTACTAAATTTTCAAGCAACATGGGCGAGGGAGACTATCTCCTGGGGTCTGGTTGGCCGAATGGATAGCCTGCTGGTCTCGGAATCCGGAGGTCCCGGGTGCGAGCCCATGTAGCAACTCGCTACATTTCGACCTAAGCCGGTTTTTCGGCAAGAAGAGAAGAGGGCTAAGGCAGCCCTAATAGTCTCCCCGACGTCTCTGAGGTAATACTCGAAAGGGCGGATTCCAAGACTTGGGTTGAGAGCAAAAATGAAAAAAGAAGGATTTCCTTCTTCTGTCACTACGGCTTTGTCTGGAGCCTAAATTAAGCCTAACTGAAGAATCGGATGCAACATTGGAAACCATTGATTATGTCGAGAGTGTTTTGAATTTTACAAGATAAGTTAATTTTGTAAATTTCGTGTTCGAATTTCAGAATTTAAGATAACTAAAATACATTCTGCCTCTGCTGTTCGGAATGTGAGCAGACGATTTATAGAAAATTGTATAATTTCCCTTAACGTGGCACATTTTAAAAATCATTACTGATTTTCGCCATTGATTATTTATCGCGCTGAGGTATCGCCCATTTTGAGGTTTCTATGGCTTTAGCATGTTACTGCAATTTAGATCCAAAAAAGAAAAAGGAGAAAAAAAAGAAACTTTTACGAATTTTATTTAGGTACAATGTGCACAGAATTTCGCACATTTTAATGAAATTAAATACAGTAGGTAAGAAATTTTCTTTTTATTTCTGCTAACATTTGAATCTTTTTTTTTTCGAAATTTATGAAAGCTTTTACCGCGGTATTTCCTTTAAATTAAATAGGAATCTGTGAGTGCTATTTGAAGAGCGAATAGCTGGGAATTTTTTTTTCGTTAAAAATGGCGTTTCAAATTCAGATTTTCGTTATAGCTTTTTTTAGAAATGTCTGTAATAATGTACACAATGTATAACTTACCAATGTACAAAAATTCCTTGTTCGCCGTCGTAGGCGGTAGATGTTGTTGACTTATTTTCATAATTTTCATAGTATTCTGTGGTATCGGTTAACGTTTGATTTGTCGTTTGCTCATAATAAACGTCCTGCAGCATATTTTTGTATGCCACTGCGTTTGAGAATTCTCAAATTTTCATTATTGAGAATCATCGAATTATCCTGAAATCAGAAAGCAGAACGATGTTCATGTTAATAGGAGTCAATGTCTACATTTGAGGATACGTATTTTTTAAAGTTAAATTATAAAAACTGAGTAAACCAGATCCGGTACTAGTATTCTATGGGAGTGGATTTCATAGTGTTGACCCTTAAAAGTGATAAAAACCAATGTGCGAGCGATGTGAGCAAATTTTTTTAGATAATTTTTCGAAGAATTTCTTTAAAAAATTATATTTTGGACGATCATGGAGAGGGGGATTAGCCAAATCCTCTCTCGTAAAACCGGCTGCGGATGAAACTACCGCAGATTAAACGTACATGGTCAGCGATTAATTAGAAATAATAAATTTTAATTGAAACTAAATGAACTTTATATAGTCGCTAAACAGGGCACCAATTTAGTAATTTATTTCACTCATCCTGCAGCAGGTTTTCATCCGGGAGTTTCCAATTACGGCTGCGGTGGTAAGTCAGACAGGGTTGTACACCTTTGATAAAGGGTGTATGATACGCATTAATTTTTCGGCAGATACGAGAACACGAGTACCCCCTACGAACACGTTTAATATTTCTGTTGTTCTATGGTCACGTAGAATTAACCTCGGAGTAAAATATGTAAAATTGGAGACATTTTCAAATGGCGACCGGGAATTTTAAGTTGGCTTTTACGACTACACCATCCGAAGTTGTGAAATGCAAAAATTAAAAAGCAAAAATTACAACGAAATAAAACGCAGCGCGGTTAAATTTACGCGCCAGCCCAATCTATTTTCATTACTTGGACTTTTAACTCAAAAAATACACGTAATTCGCATTTGATGCGCGGTTAAGGCGGGTAGCTTATTTTGCTTAGAAAATTTTGGATTGCGCTTGATTGGTTGCATAATTCTACATGGAGAATTCGTGCGGTATGTGTAAGGGCAGGATACTCACTTTACTTCGACAAGTATACAGACCACTTTATAGAAACTGAAAATATTTTATTAGCAAAATTTGAAACCTAACATTCGATTTCTTTTTTTTTTGGGGGGGGGGGAGGGGGTGGGAGATTATTTTGGGTTACACAATAACATCCGTAACACATTTTACTAATTCAATTTATTAGTAGGGAGCGGGTCTCGATAAAATCGCATGAACATAAGCTTTTTAGGGTCGGCTACCAATAGCCGAGCCTATTGCAATCGAAATTTCTTCTCTATTTCAGTGTGAGTTGAGTCACAGTCATTTCATTAAAAATGTGGCACCAAAAGCACCGTCACATTACTGCGCTGTGGCGCGTTGCTAATAGCGCCGCAAAAGCAATACTCAGTGTTCAAACTTTGTTCTATGAATGTGACGAGGAGATGACTGGCGACTTCTTTTGCTTGTCGTTATTATTGATTGATAAATTATGGCAGTTGTTTTTGTTTGAAATTACTGAATGCGTGTACATTATATACATTTAATGTTCACCGGAAGTTTCTTTATCTCAACTCAGTATCAATATGGTGCGTCAAATGAAATACGTTCTCTGTAAACAAACAAGTTCGAATTCTGTGAAGTATTTGGCATAGAGAATACTGAATTCGTCAAGTTGAATGAATTAAACAGTATTTTATTTTTTAGTCAATACACAATAGGTATAAATAAATTTTGAGTTGAGTCAGTTGGGAATTTAACAATTTTTGCCCCTTCAGAAAAAACTCTTCGCTATGTCCCTGTGCGCACTGCTGTTTGGCTGCATACTGTTATATTCACGGGCAAAGAAATGTGGCAATGTTGGCTCGATAAAAAATTACGTCCGTTCATATAAGTCCGAGTTACCTACAGACGGACGATATCCGTTTGTAGGTTCATAGGTTCATAATTCAAATTATCTATCCACCTACAAGATAATTGACGCCAAATTCGAACTCAGCACGAAAAATTGAGTCAAAAACAGTCTTTAATTCAACATTTTGGATTTTTTTTTTAAATTTTTAATTTGATAATTTTTCCATATTCATTATGCCTTTTCCGGGGCTAAAAGATTGTCGGAGAGCTTCGTCGTCGGCGCTGGTGCTGTATACTCAATTTTTCGAGACGAATTCCCATCCGTTGTCCAAATCGAGCTAGAGTCATTTTTGGACCCATTTTGACCATATTGTCGACTGTATCTCGGCAATGGAGAGTCGCCCCCAAATTTGGATACCGCCGTATTCAAATTCAGCGTGAAAAGTTCAGTCAACTGACTCAATTCAAAATTCCCAGGTATCAAAGCCCCCCCCCAAAAAAAAAACAAAAAAACTTTTGACCTTTTGGATTTTTCTAACTGACTCAACTCGAAATTCCCAAGTATGAAAGCAAAAGTAGAAAAACTTTTTGACTTGGTGGGTTTTCCCAACTTCTCAACTCAATTCTCAAGTATAAAAGCAAAAAAAAAACCTTCTAAACTTGTTGGATTTTCCCAACTAGCCTGACTGAAATGGTAAAATTTCCGAACTGCTGTGTGAGAAATTTCTACGGGGTGGGGGGGGGTGTTGCCCCCGTCCCCTATTGGTACGTCCCGGCAAGATTTCATAAAATAGAAGAAACGTGAACACGTGAACGAATCATGCTCTCGCACTTTTCACGCTCGTTGAATTTTTCAATCGTTTTCACTGTTTCATGCTGTGGTCGACCCATTTCTTCATTATACCTTGTTTTTCTTTCATGCCTAGCGTACATAGGTGCCTGCAGTTTTACCCGCAGGTAGCTTAGAGTTAATAGTATATTTCTATACAGGGTAAAGTGAACGTTTACCACAGAGGGCGAGTGGAGTAATTCACACGATTTGGTTAACATGCACAATACCCTCTCGTATTAGTAAGATATTTTTCTCCATACTGATTGTCAAAGTTCTTGAAAATAGTTATGCTGTTATTGTTTTTAAAACGAGTAATAAATATTTGCTTTGAATAGCTTTCGCCCTATCGCTACATAATGGATTGTTGTGCATCATCGTCTTCAGAATCGGATAATTCCACATCATTATCACTACCTATAGGGATTCAGTATTCATTATTGAGCATTCACTGACAGCTTCATATAGTCTCGAGTTACAGTACTGATTAATGGGCGAACTGAAGTACAGAGAAAACTACGAAATATGCAAATAAGATATATATACGCAATAGAAGTGCTGAATGGAAGAAGGGCCTCCGATCAATGTATTTCTTATGAGACGAAGGTCCTTCTTCCACGCAGCCCTTCAATTCAGCAAAATGCAAAAACTGCAACCAGATAAATTAAATCATTGCTACAATAATGAATGCAGATGACAAACAGAACATTAAATTTTCAGAAAGACGTTCGAAAATGCAATTTTTTCAAACAAATATTACTTATCATTCATTTTCTTTTCTTGTTCTTTGCTTCATTTTTCTATTCACTTCGATACATTGAATGCTGTAACCCTGATTTTCATTACTTCCTTGATAATACCTAGTGGTAAACTCTATCTTACTTTCTACCGGGTATCGACCGAGTAGTCAAAATGCACTTTGATAATCAGTGTGAAGAAAAATACTGTTTCAACATTATGTATGAAATAAAAATTTTTGATCGAAAAGTGCCAAAAATTTGAGTAAAGTAAATAAATTAATTCTGTACACGTTGTCAAAATATATCGAATTTTTCAAATTTTTTTCAAATGTTTACTCACATTTTGATTCAACTAAGTTTCAAAAAAAGTGGGGCTTATTAGGAATTACTGTTCGTATAAGGCCCAAAACTACTTTTTTTGGGGGAAAATGTCTTCTCAGCCCCTGTGGAGTACAAAATAAAAACAAATTGGTCATTTTCTGAAGAAAACTTTGAAGTTTCATCCCCAGAATAAGTTTTTCAAAATATCAATTCTGTGGCGAGTGGTTTCTCCAAAACACTTGAGTGGGCCTTATAGGGGCATTAGTACCTTATTTAGTTGCTTTAGGTTTCGCGAAATTCGCTAAATTAATTTACTCAATTTAAAATTTGACTAAGCCTTGCAAAAGCCATGACAAGTCTCAAATAGGTTTTGAACAGCATTAATGAGTCTTAAACATTTTATTCAACTTCGGGCAAATTTTGTCGTATCTTTGCTATGTAATTTAGAATACTGTTTGACGTATTAATAAAATTATGTATTCTCGTTTGTTTTATACGTTGTTCATTGCGAAATCAGTCGCACTTATTTTACTGATCTTGGCTGATTTGTGGATGATCGCTAAAGGGTTGAGAATAACCGTGCTATGCGTTCTTAAATTCCAAACTGACACCAATGGCTTGAGCCAAAATTAATTTTGAAATATTGAAAAAACTTTGATTTTTCTCCCTCAAATTCTAAGTTTGAGATGTCTTCTGAGTTACCGAATGTTGTCAGTTGAAAGGAGACTAGTTCTTCAAGCCTAATACAAGTTGAAAACTCAAAGACCATTTCCGTAAAATTTGTTTTTGCGCCGCTTTCGAGTATCAGAAATTTAACCATTCCAATGGGATCTCATGATTCAGAAGTTTTTATTTCTTCTAATTTTGCCGAATGATAATAACTGAAATTTGATGAACCTAATGTAAGTTGTGCACTCGTGCTAAGGCAATGACTTTTGCTTTTGAAGAATTTCCATCAACCCCTGAGATATTTAAAAAGTAAGGCCTCCTTAAAAACATTGAAAAAATTGATATATTCTTTTTTTCCCTTCATTCAGCTTTCTTCTGCCGGAAATATAAAAAAGAAAAAAAAATACATGTGAACACTGCGAATGGAGAAAAAATCGAGCAGATACGGTATATTCGTTTATCGAATAGTTTTTTTTTATTCCTGTTTCTTTTCACACGAATTTGGCTCACAATAGTTTAATAAATTTCTAGACTGTAGATACGAGGGCATATCTAAAAGTTTGTCTTCCTTTCCATGTATGGCATACAGAATTTGTGAGAAATGAAGCTGTGTCAAATATCCGATCCACGTATACACGATGTATACACGGCGATGTACAAACCATTTAAGCAGGCATTTATGTAAATACGATGATGGCTCGCGATTGTGTACATAAAAAATGAACCACCTACGAGGTGGATACAGCAAAAATGCAGTTACCAAAAAAGATTTCCGGTTTCTTTTTTTTTTATTTTACTTTCAGTTTGTGATGATGGTCTCTTTCATCGTCTTCCGCTACCGAAATATAAACGTAAAATTTACGTATCATTACCATTTGGCTTGTAAATATTCTCTGTATGTCATATTTACGTTCCATTACCTTTTTTTTTTTTTTTTTCTTTCTTTACATTGAATACGAGCAAAGATGGGTACCTTTACAAATGTGAGAATACCGATGTTGCTGGAGGAACTTGGAATAAGGAAAACGGAAATTATTTATTGCAGAACTGCGAAGTAGAAACTCATAAAATCAACCATATTTTTACGATTCCGTTTCCGCTCGTGTACCCGGTGAGACAAAATAATCATGTATGTTACATATATCCGTTATGTACTCGAATTCTTCGCTATACGCGATGAAAAGTCACATCCATACGTCCATACAGAATTTGCAGTTAATTAGTCAACTTCACGCAGGTTAACACTGATTATATCAAATATCCAAGATCACAGAATCATCACTCAGAAGCATTCGATCACAGAACTGCAACAGAAAATCTTGATCCTCCTGTCCCGCCTTTAAGTACCATACTTTTGACATGAATATAATGTGGACATAATTGTCGATCGCAGTTTTGGCGCTACAGCGAATTTTGTAAAAACGAGTGAAAAAATCGATTTTGAGATTGTGAATGATTTTAATAGGAAAACTTGTGTACTTCCTTGTGGTTTTTGTCGTATTTGTATTTTGGTGCAAAGCCCGATTGGAACGTCATGTTAAGACAATAAGGCAGTACATCACGTAATCATTTCCACCTAACGAGACACTCTTAAATGAAACAGGAAGACAGAAAGATATTTGTAAAGATGTTCCTTAGAAAAATTGACTTTTTTAATATCCCCCCCCCCATCAGTGCTCTGTCGGATACAAATACTGCATTTTGAAGGACTTTGAAATAAAAAATAAAAAAAGTGGAAAGGTCTCAAAGTTTCTCTTACGGAAACATGAATGTACAATGTATTATTCTTTGCTGTAAAATGAGTCAGCTAAAGTATTTTCGAGTTTGAATTGTATCTGATTTCACAAAGAGGATGAGTTACATGCGTGAGAGCCGACAAAAGGGGTGAATTAACCATTTTCCTTTCTTCAGGAATTATTTAAAACTTCATATTTTACCAAAGCATGTGAAGACATGATTTCTTTTTCTTGAAATACGTAGGCCCTGCTACCCCTCGACGTACACTTCCCTTTTTCTCCTCTCCATCCCAATTCTTCTCATTCCCCCTCCCATCTACCACTCACTTTTTCTCTATGAATTTTTAGAAAATCATACGTATAAAGAAAGAATTACTGTTATCCCTTGAATATTTCTTACACATTTCACATTCCTCTGCTCTCTGCCGAACTTTTTTCACCCCTCCTTATGGATTTTTGGAAGACGCATGTTTACAAATAAAAAGATGCTTGAAAATTCAGGACGGAGGGAGAGTAAAAGCGGAAGAGAGGATAAAAAGAATAGACTGAAAGGGGTAAACGGGTAGTAGGTGGAGGAGATACTCGTGCTTAAGTCCTTTTTTTTAAAAATAAATATACATTTTAAAAAATGCGTAAGGAGAGGAAACGGGGAAGGACGATGAGATGGGAGGGAGGAAAGGAAGAGTGGGGCGGGAAATCAAATGGTGGACAGGCGAAAGGGGTGAGGTATGTCTAAGAGGTAATCATTTTTTTCACGTACATATAGTTTTTTTTTGTAATTCATGACGAAGAAGATGAGTGAGAGATGGGAGAGTCGGATGAGGGAGGGAGCGGACGAGAGAGGAGAAAAGGTATAAGCTGCATCCAGGAGGCAGTAAAACTTATTTTAAGAAGCAGAAATCGTGCTCTCATGTATTTTTTGTAAATATGCATTCTTAGAGGAACCCTGAGCAAGAGAAAAATTGTTAATTTTTTAAAAATAGTGTCCATGTCGGAGTGTGATTGAATTTGGTAAATTCTGTATGGAGGGGGTGCCAGTTCACAATTTCTTCCTTCTGTAGTTCAGAGCGCTTTCGGCTGTTATGCCATCTTCAGTGGAGTGCCCTAACACTTTTCTCTTTGTCGTCCTGTATTTCTAGTAGTGTGTAGTACCGTATGGTGAACCTATTTGGTGTGTTCCTATTGGTTGTTTGTGGTTGTGTAGTCTGTCCAATCAGTGAGTGTTATGTTATTTGTTGGAATAGGTTCTCGCTTTGGAAGTTGGTTGTTGTGTTTATTAGCTTGTTTTGGCCTTTATTATCTTCCGTTGTTCTTTTAGTTTTCTTTTTGTTGTGTTGTTTTCTGTACGTAGGATTTTGTAGGTTTCTGTCAATTTGTGGTTGTTGTGTCCCTGGTCGTCGCAGTATTATCCAAAAAGTGATTTGTCATTTTTCAGCTTCTGTGGTTTTTCATGTTCTTTTATTCTAGTTGTGAATTTCCTGCCTACTTCTCCTATGTAGGTCATGGTACAGTGTTCGCAGTCTAGTTTGTATACTCTGTTGCTGTTGTTGCTGTTCTTTGTTTCTGTTTTATCATTGCTTAGGGGAGACCTGGGTAAGTTGTCTCAGCAGCCATGTTACCCGTGTAAAAGGTGTTTATTTGAATTTGATGACGTCGCGCTACTCTTTAGTGTACCAACACTTCATCCATACCTGATAGACCTCGTGATTATGGAACCGACCTGATTTATAGTGGTTTGATATTTTGATAACACAAAATTTAGCAAAAAGTCAAATTTTTTGAATAAGAAGTTCACTCTTATGAGTGTAATATTTTGTACTGGCAAAAATCAAATACTGTGTAGTAAGTAGAATTTCTTCAGATATCTTTGGTTGTGTTAGAACTTAGAATCACATTTATCTTCTCCCAATAATTGTATTTTCTAAACTCCCTCCATCTGGAGCAAGTTGTCTCATTACCAAAATGATCAAATAATGCGAATTTTGTTATTACATGTCTTTAGAAAAGGGTACGAAAATACGTTCGTAAGATATTTCAGCAGATTCTTAGCACAAGAGTTACCCTATTATGTATGACAACTTAACTGGGTATGAGGCAAGTTGTCACAAAATAAGTAGTCGCGCTTAAAAATGTTTGGGGCCAGCCGTATGAATTTTCTTTTAATATACCATTTTTGTACCCAAGTGTTATAACTACAATTTGAGCCTAATTTGAAGAGTCTTTCAGTCCAGTATTTCAGAATTTTAAAGTTTCTAAAAATTGTGACAACTAACCCCGGTCTCCCCTGTTTGTTTGATTAGAGGTGGTCTGTTTCTGATTCTGAGTTCTATGTTGTATTGGTTGAATATTTTCTGAATTTGGTATGTATATGTCCCTGTGAATGATATTGCTCCTGCGTATTTGTCCATTTTTGTGGCAAATGCGCAGGAACATGCTTAGAAAGAAAACGAGAAATTTGAAGAAAATTTATCGTAATTCTTGAATGAACACGATTTGGATGTCGTCTTCCCAAACGTCTGTACTGCCTTCAGAATATTTGTGTGCCGGCTATCACCAACTGTTCTGCTGAACGTTCCTTTTCAATTTATTATCAAATGAATCAGAAATTCTTTGCGATCAACAATGGAAGGAATACGACTGAGTTCATTAGCTACCTACATTAAACACTGAATCCGAATTAGTCGATCGTATATTTTGACATTATTTACGATTTTGCGCATTTGAAGACTAGAAAAGTAATGATCTCAGCCTAGTGTTTTCTGATTTACCTAATAGTTTGAGGTTTACACATATTCAAAATTCAATTATTCAATTCCGTAGGTAATAGCGGAGTACCTGTACCACATCAAAAGAAAGGTGTTTTTTTTATCTCAATTTTTCAATTAAGTTTTCTTATATCATTTTTCTGTTTTATATTAGATGACTGAAAAAAAAATTAGAATAAAGGCTAATGATGGGAAAGAACGGAAAGAAGGGTAAAAAAGAAGAGAGGTTGCTGCCGTGTGAAAATTACACATTGAAAATGACAAGGTGACCAGATATATAGGGGCGGATTTAGGGAATAAGTTTAGGGGGGAACTTGGGAAATAATGCACAAAATTGTTTGCCCTTTCTTTCAAATGTTTCACAGACTTCCTTAGTATAATAAGAGTGAAGAGAGAAAAAAAATGTCTTTCTTTCTTTCTTTCTTTTTTCCCCCTTTTCTTTACGTCCCTTTTTTTTAAATTCGAGTGACTCCCCCCCCCCGTAAATCCGACAAATAAAAGTAGGTACCTACTCTCTCTTTCACTGGAAAATGATGTAAAATACGTTTTTTAAATTTTTTTTATTATTATCCTCTAGTAGCGGTGGCTCTGTGGCGTAGCGGTGAGAACTCGGCTTCAAACCCGAAGGCACCGGGTTCGATTCCCAACGCCGGCATCGTTATAAATTAGTAATACAAGAAAGAACTCATCACACATTCTAACACCGCATTCTGATAACGTATACAGAGTCACAACCACTTACAGCAGAGGCTTCCGAGAAGTGTGTAATCGGTCGACAGTATCTGAAAGCTGTAAATGGGTAAGGCGCTACCTGCCGGTGCTCGTTGAACTCACCGTCATAAACTACGGGGATAGTGATACGGGTATTCGACAGGAAGATAGCGCAGTTGACACAGGCCGATTCCCGGCAAGAAGAGAAGAGAGCTATGTCCCTGAGGTAATAGGGGCGGTTTCAGGGCTTGGGTGAGAGCAAGCAAATGAAAAGAGGATCCTCTAGTAGCGTTAAAACTGAGGAAAATAGTCATTTACGAGTTAACGAAGCAAAAAATTCATAATGTATGCTAGTTATTTCGGTTCGAGGAAATATTAAAGAAGGTAGAACAATAAGTATAACCGTGAGCGAAAATTCTTTTTACTCTATCTGTTCAGCCTAAAATGGGCGGCAAATTACATCTAGCGTAGAGCGGAAAATTTGTAAATCCGCCACTGTCTCTCCTCTCCAATGTACATATATTTTTGTAAAAATAGTTTTATCTGGCTATTTTCCACGGAGCACGATGTGAGCATCTCACAAACGTCTTTTGTCGTTTGCATACCTGCATTTCCTGTACGTGATCTTTTCAAGACCACGTTCTTCTTCTTCTTATTGTCATCCTCATGACTCGCTCTCCTTTTTTCTCCCTCGATCGGCCGAGCAGGATATCAGTTTAGTTCAATTATAGTTTATATGTTTAGCACTCGCAATCTGTTTTTACTATCGATTAATACACGCGCTTTCTCTACAAACTCTCATTCTTCGTATGCCCTCGCCCCAGTGAGGACTCTGAACTCGCTCTCGTGCTAATCTCGAAAAACAAATATCCTCCTTGATTCTTTCTGGTGTCAGTATCAAATCTCTATCTATTCATTCCTTTTTTATAATTTTCCCTCATACCATTTTCAAGTCGTTACCTCGTGTCTCTCTCTGAATTAGGCATCACTACACTCCCTTTTTTTTTGGGGGGGGGGGGGGTAAATAGGAGCGATGGTGAGCAGCTTCATATGCTTTGTGACATGGGTAAGGCTTGGCGTCTTCAGAAAGAAAATTAATGTAATTATCATGACAAAAAAACTTTTTTCAGATAAAAAGTTTTGCGTTTCTGCTGGTCCTGAGAGTTCGTTTACTGGCCTTACAAGGAGGAATAGCTCGCATGCTTAGGCACACTAAAAACTGTCCCGGTGTCCTGAGGAGCCAGTCTACGCCTATCCGCGGTCGGAGTGCGAGCAGACTTTAAAGGCCAGCAGGCCACTTTGACATCTTTCACGCATTCAAAATCGACTTATTTTCAAAGGCACGTTATTTAATTGCCAAATTAATATATAAGTTTTTCAGTTCGCTCGATGTACTGGCTACAGCGGTATTAGATCCAATGAAACCGAGTCGGTTATTAAAATTCTATTTTTCAAATAACCCATTCGGAAGCTCCATCCCGTAATTCACGTTATTTTTCCAACCATGTAACACAAAACCGAATGAAAATATTCTACGATGAAGTTATTTACATGCGACACATGAAGATAAAACTTCTGAACATTGAAAATTTCGCCTTTTAATCAATATCACTGTGTGATTCGTTTGTGTTAGGTATGTTGCCTCTTCGGTTTCTATTTCCTATTCGGCGAGGCGAGGGTTCCATTTATACAGCGTCTGCTTTACCATTCTCTATTATATTGGTCCCTTGTCTGTAATAATAGTATATCTAAACTTGTATCCTGAAACAAACTTATAACACGTGGTCGGATTCTATCAGGTAATTATGTTACTGGATGCCTCTATTCTTCGCAACACGTAGCTCCGGAATCATTTTCGATGTTACTATAAGGCGATAACAGAGGATGGGCAAAAGTCTGACTGCTGAGTTTACATTCAGTATATCAATCTACATTAATTTATAAGAAAAGAGAAATAGACAAAGAGATAAACTAACATCCAGACAGATGGCAGACAAGTTAATATTAAACGTAGTGACATAAATGAGGGGGAGGGGATCCCCGCCAGAAGAAAGAAGTTGAACATCACATTTTAACTTGTCAAATCGTTGGAAAGCCCAAACAATTTTTCGCTCCCCAAGCGGTGACTTTTCCCCGCTTAAATTTCCTTAATCTCCTCCACAAGCCGAATTTCTATTCGCGCTATTGAATCCGAATGAGAGTCGATGTGGCATTTGGGCTCCAAAAAAGCTAAGCTGCTACAGGTACTTAACAAAATGTCTCCCTACCCGCTTCATATCCTCCTAATGAGCTACAGGTCAAAAATTGATTATTACTTTTCAGTTATGTTTTCTGCAACTGTTTCCTTTTTTCTGTCTGCCTCGTCTTCTTTTTCTCTTTTCCCGAATTTCCTTCCTTTTTCCCGCTGTTTTTGTACAACATTTTGCCACCCCTTCAAAATCTGTCAACCTAGGCACTTGCCTAATGTGCCTATCGGGATCTCCATCGCTAGAACTGATACCGCATATATTTATTTCGATCTTTTGGGAGGAGGGTGTCCGGACCCCCACCCTCTTCCCCGGTATCCGCATCTGCCCTCAGCTCTTATGATTCACCCACCAACCACAAACAATCATGCACACCCACCCACAGATAAGCTAACACTTTTATACATATTACAGAAGAGAGATTTTGATTATGAGACGCTACATTTTTATATGCAGTTTGAACTTACTAATAGTTGCTGTGGGGGAAAAAATGTAGAAGAATAGGCGCATTAGCCTATTATACTTCGGTATTAAAACATCCTTTGTTGTTTCTGTTCCTAACCTTTTTTGTGCATGTTCGTGCGCGCATGTCTGTGGGCGTGTGTTGATAGACGCCGGTTCTTGGCTCGGAAAAGGTTCCCTGAGACGGGCTACTGAAATTTACGAAAATTTAAAACTGCAAATAGCTTCAACACTCATTGCCTTCAGTTGGAGGGCTCTGATCTATTTGCAATTTACTGCTTCATATTTGTGTTATTCAGAGGAAAATGTTGGTGTTTTCGAAAATTCAGTCGGATAATTAGAAGGAATGCTGGAGATAGTTTTCAAAAACAGAAATTTTAGGGCTTTTGGAGGTGATACGTGTTTGAAAATGGGCTGTGTGGTACAGAAATGGGTACGAAATAATATCCAAATATTATGGTTGTTTTTAATTAGATGTACGTGCAATAATGAAGCATTTTGAGCTCGTTTTGGAAATTTCAAATTTTCAACCCCCCAATAATTTCTGAAGGGAGACAGTTACCGCCACCAAATTTTAACAGAATATGAAGAAGGTCGATGTAAAACGATTCTAAAAGGTTCAAGTTAAAAACAAAATTAGGGGGACAGGGGGGACAAAATTTTGTGGCCCCCTTCTAATTAGGGTACCAAAATTTTTTATACCCTAAAACCTATTCCGGGTTCATACGAACACATCCAGACAGTATGAACCCCCCAGCTCTTATGGTTCAGCCGCCAACCTCGAACAAACCAACAAACAAACAAACACACAGACATACATTCACTTTTATATAGTAGATGTAGAAAAACGAATGGAGAAAAGTTTAAATTGTACAAGGGTAACTCTCAGGAAAAAAGTCTTCAAATTTGATTGGAAATCATCAATATACATATACAATATACATTCCACAGATATTATCCATGAAATTTGGTTTGGGTCATTTTTATTGAGCATTCAAAATTTCAGCGTTGATGGTTGTCATCGGACTAAGACAGTGTAGCAACTTGAAAACATGAACCATAAAGTCGGCTAAGACAAGCCAACAAAAAGTAAACTCCGACGATGAAGAAAAATTGAGTATGGCGAATTATTGGTCACCATCATTCGTATTAATCTCTACCCTGCGTACCCTCTAATAAAGTTGTCACTTTTTTAAAAAAGATTCATTTACACTTCGTTGAGACTCACTCTTAGCTTTCTTATGCAGATTACCTATGTTGAGGCCGGTTTGAACCCATCAGACTCATTCCGATTCCTTAGACTAATTTCAGGCTCAGTTAGAAATCAAACTCCTCAAGAATTGTTAAGGCTGTCTTAAGTCTTCTTAAAACATTGCTAGACATTTCTCCCCGAATAGTTGAACCCAGTTGCTGATAGCACGGTATTTTTAATACAGAGATTCTATCAGAAGTGGTCATCACGAGGTATTTCTGGAGGAAGGTGGTGAGGGCTTAGGTCCCAAGCAGGGGCGTAGCCAGGGGGATGAATCCCCTCCTTGAGATGAGAATTTTCCATATGCTGGCAGTATCACAGTAAATGCGCAAAATGAAATTTAAATTCAGATGCATAATTGAAATTGAAAAGCACAACATACCGATATGTCAATGTAAAGACATACAGTTCAGATAAGGTGACTCCTCTCCCCTCCGCCCAACATTTTGCGGATCCCCCTCCCCTCTTTGAAAAATCCTGGCTACGCCACTGGTCCCAAAATTAAATCTGTAAGCTTTTAACATTTGAATCGGGTCTACGTATATACTCGTACTTACTAGACGAATATCGCTTTTCAAAAAAGAAAGACATTGGGTGGGAAGAATTTAAAGGTTCTCAGGGGCCAACCCCTCGCTCCGAGCTTCTCTAACTCTGCTTCTGGATCTTATAAAGTAATTCAGAATAATTCGCCCACATTTTTTATTGGTGATAACGTTATCTACAAAAAGCACGTCCAGTGACATACCTATGTCTTCATTTTCAATGGTCGCACTATTTCGAGGAAATCGAGTGTAGTTTCGCTGATATTGCATTAATTGACTTCGAAAACGTCTATTAAAAGTCATTTTTACCAATTACGGCATGTACAATCAAATTAACGTCCGAACTTATTTCCGGATCAGTGAAAAATAATAAGCCGAAGTACACGTTAAAGCTATAGCCGCTGATGTGGTTTCAACTGCAGACTGTCAATATTTATCGCAGCGCCTACCAAAAATGATTAATAACTGGATATAAAGTTACAAATTCAGAAATGGCTGCCTCACTATTTTCGACGTCACGCGATACAGTTTTAATTCAATTAACATCGGATGATTTGACGTCGCAGATTATTATTTGTGGTGCAACAAACGTTAACTAGTCTGATATTTAGACGGCATTTTCAACGAAGGTGTTCATAATTGATGAGGTGTGTCACATGTAGGTATAGATCCGGGAACTTATTTGAAGAATATATGCTCGGAATATTAGAATATACCTCTTTGTATGCATGTATGTCTAGTTCTTTACTTCGGAACCCACCCCAGGTGACATGGCGGATCACAACGGGACCGGCCTAGAAGTGTTGTACGTACCCCTCTTATTAGGACACATACCATCTCACTACCCCTTTAACCCATAGGGGGCCCTGTAGAAAGGAAGAAAAAATTCGGTATACCTTATACCTATAGGAATATGATAGGTGGGTGCCCCAGTATCGACGGGAAAGGAGAATATTGGTGATAATACTCGCCGAGACAAATGAAAAACCCCAGTACCATTTTCTTGAATTCTCAAATTGGAGGGAATTAAGTGTACATAAAAAGTATACCCGCTATAATTTTTGAGATAGGGTAAAATGTAGTTGATGAAACTAGAACTACTTTTATTTTCCAAAGAAAAAAGTGAAGTTCCATTTTTGCCTATCGTTGAAATTAAAGGCGCTATATAACATAAAAAAATGATAAATATTTGAAATTTCTCCCTTAATTTAGGGGGATGGGAGTAAATTTTTTGTGTGTAACAGGTCAAAGTCGATAAATTCGAATCCGGTTCTATATTAACATCTTGTGGATGCCACGTTCCCTAATTTGAGTCATGTTCAAAACAATTTTTTTTTTTTTTTTTCGTCCCATACCTATTGGTGATGTGCATTCATTTGGTCACCCCTTACAGCGCCGCCTATGGGTTAAAAGGGTAGAGAGATTGTGTTCGTCATCATGTGGGGACATTGTACAACACTTCTTTGCAGGTCCCGTGGTGATCTGTCATATAAACTCTGGTGGGAACATACCAAAAATGACATGGCGGATCACAACGGGACCGGCCTAGAAGTGTTGTACGTACCCCTCTTATTAGGACACATACCATCTCACTACCCCTTTAACCCATAGGGGGCCCTGTAGAAAGAAAGAATAAATTCGGTATATCTTATACCTATAGGAATACGATAGGTGGGTGCCCCAGTACCGACGGGAAAGCAGAATATTGGTGATAATACTCGTCGAGACAAATGAGAAACCTGGACCATTTTCTTGAATTCTCAAATTGGAGGGAATTAAGCGTATTTGAAAGTATACCCGCTATAATTTTTGAGATAGGGTAAAATGTAATTTATGAAACTAGAACTACTTTTATTATCGAAAGAAAAAAGTGAAGTTCCATTTTTGCCAATTGTTGGAATTAAAGGCGCTATACAACATCAAAAAATTATAAATATTTGAAATTTCTCCCTTTATTTAGGGGGGAGGGAGTAAATTTTTTTGTGTAACAGCGCAATAAGTCGATAAATTCGAATCCGATTCTATATTAAAATCTTGTGGATGCCATGTTCCCGTTCCCTAATTTGAGTCATGTTCAAAACAATTTTTTTTTTTTTTTTGCCTCATACCTATTGGTGGTGTGCATTCATTTGGTCACCCCTTACAGCGCCGCCTATGGGTTAAAAGAGTTGAGTAATTTTGTTCGTCATCATGTGGGGACATTGTACAACACTTCTATGCAGGTCCCGTTGTGATCTGTCATCTAAACTCTGGTGAGAACATACCACAGGTGACATGGCGGATCACAATGGGACCGGCCTAGAAGTGTTGTACGTACCCCTCTTATTAGGACACATACCATCTCACTACCACTTTAACCCATAGGGGGCCCTGTAGAAAGCAAAAAAATTGGGTATATCTTATACCAATAGGAATATGATGGGAGGGTGCCCCAGTTTCGACGGGAGAGGCGACATGTGGTGATAACACTCGCTGAGACAAATGAAAAACACAGTACCATTTTCTTGAAATCTCAAATTGGAGGGAATTAAGTGTATTTGAATGTACACCCGCTATAATTTTTGAGATAGGGTAAAATGTAGTTGATGAAACTAGAACTACTTGTATTATCCAACGAAAAAAGTGAAGTTCCATTTTTGCCAATTGTTGGAATTAAAGGCGCTATACAACATCAAAAAATTATAAATATTTGAAATTTCTCCCTTTATTTAGGGGTGAGGGAGTAAATTTTTTTTGTGTAACAGCGCAATAAGTCGATAAATTCGAATCCGGTTCTATATTAAAATCTTGTGGATGCCGTGTTCCCTAATTTGAGTCATGTTCAAAACAATTTTTTTTTTCTTTTTGCCCCATACCTATTGGTGATGTGCATTCATTTGGTCACCCCTTACAGCGCCCCTGTGGGTTAAAAGGGATGAGAGGTTGTGTTTTTCATCATCAGGGGACAATGTACAACACTTCTATGCAGGTCCCGTTGTGATCTGTCATATGAACTCTGGTGGGAACATACCACAGGTGACATGGCGGATCACAACGGGACCGGCCTAGATGTGTTGTACGTACCTCTCTTATTAGGACACATACCATCTCACTACCCCTTTAACCCATAGGGGGCCCTGTAGAAAGCAAAAAAATTGGGTATATCTCATACCAATAGGAATATGATGGGAGGGTGCCCCAGTTTCGACGGGAGAGGCGACAGGTGGTGATAACACTCGCTGAGACAAATGAAAAACCCAGTACCATTTTCTTGAAATCTCAAATTGGAGGGAATTGAGTGTACTTGAATGTACACCCGCTATAATTTTTGAGATAGGGTAAAATGTAGTTGATGAAACTAGAACTACTTGTATTATCCAACGAAAAAAGTGAAGTTCCATTTTTGCCAATTGTTGGAAATTAAAGGCGCTATACAACATCAAAAAATTATAAATATTTGAAATTTCTCCCTTTAATTAGGGGGGAGGGAGTAAATTTTTTTGTGTAACAGCGCAATATGTCGATAAATTCGAATCCGATTCTATATTAAAATCTTGTGGATGCCGTGTTCCTGTTCCCTAATTTGAGTCATGTTCAAAACAATTTTATTTTTTTTTGCCCCATACCTATTGGTGGTGTGCATTCATTTGGTCACCCCTTACAGCGCCGCCTATGGATTAAAAGGGTAGAGTAATTGTGTACGTCATCATGTGGGGACATTGTACAACACTTCTATGCAGGTCCCGTTGTGATCTGTCATCTAAACTCTGGTGAGAACATACCACAGGTGACATGGCGGATCACAATGGGACCGGCCTAGAAGTGTTGTACGTACCCCTCTGAAAAGGACTTATACCATCTCACTACCCCTTTAACCCATAGGGGGACCTGTAGAAAGCAAAAAAATTGGGTATATCTTATACCAATAGGAATATGATGGGAGGGTGCCCCAGTTTCGTCGGGAGAGGCGACAGGTGGTGATAACACTCGCTGAGACAAATGAAAAACCCAGTACCATTTCCTTGAATTCTCAAATTGGAGGGAATTAAGTGTATTTGAATGTACACCCGCTATAATTTTTGAGATAGGGTAAAATGTAGTTGATGAAACTAGAACTACTTGTATTATCCAACGAAAAAAGTGAAGTTCCATTTTTGCCAATTGTTGGAATTAAAGACGCTATACAACATCAAAAAATTATAAATATTTGAAATTTCTCCCTTTATTTAGGGGGGAGGGAGTAAATTTTTTTGTGTAACAGCGCAATAAGTCGATAAATTCGAATCTGGTTTTATATTAAAATCTTGTGGATGCCATGTTCCCTAATTTGAGTCATGTTTAAAACAATTTTTTTTTTCCCGTCCCATACCTATTGGTGATGTGCATTCATTTGGTCACCCCTTACAGCGCCGCCTATAGGTTAAAAGGGTAGAGAGATTGTGTTCGTCATCATATGGGGACATTGTACAACACTTCTATGCAGGTCCCGTTGTGATCTGTCATATGAACTCGGGTAGGAACATACCACAGGTGACATGGCGGATCACAACGGGACCGGCCTAGATGTGTTGTACGTACCCCTTGTATTAGGACACATACCATCTCACTACCCCTTTAACCCATAGGGGGCCCGGTAGAAAGGAAGAATTAATTCGGTATATCTTATACCTATAGGAATATGATAGGTGGGTGCCCCAGTTTCGACGGGAGAGGCGACAGGTGGTGATAACACTCGCTGAGACAAATGAAAAACCCAGTACCATTTTCTTGAATTCTCAAATTGGAGGGAATTAAGTGTATTTGAACATATACCCGCAATAATTTTTGAGATAGGGTAAAATGTTATTTATGAAACTAGAACTAGTTTTATTATCGAAAGAAAAAAGTGAAGTTCTATTTTTGCCTATTGTTGGAATTAAAGGCGCTATACAACATCAAAATATTATAAATATTTGAAATTTCTCCCTTTATTTAGGGGTGAGGGAGTAAATTTTTTTTGTGTAACAGCGCAATAAGTCGATAAATTCGAATCCGGTTCTATATTAAAATCTTGTGGATGCCGTGTTCCCTAATTTGAGTCATGTTCGAAACAATTTTTTTTTTTCTTTTTGCCCCATACCTATTGTTGATGTGCATTCATTTGGTCACCCCTTACAGCGCCCCTGTGGGTTAAAAAGGATGAGAGGTTGTGTTTTTCATCATCAGGGGACATTGTACAACACTTCTATGCAGGTCCCGTTGTGATCTGTCATATAAACTCTGGTGGGAATATACCACAGGTGACATGGTGGATCACAACGGGACCGGCCTAGATGTGTTGTACGTACCCCTCTTATTAGGACACATACCATCTCACTACCCCTTTAACCCATAGGGGGCCCTGTAGAAAGCAAAAAAATTGGGTATATCTTATACCAATAGGAATATGATGGGAGGGTGCCCCAGTTTCGACGGGAGAGGCGACAGGTGGTGATAACACTCGCTGAGACAAATGAAAAACCCAGTACCATTTCCTTGAATTCTCAAATTGGAGGGAATTAAGTGTATTTGAATGTACACCCGCTATAATTTTTGAGATAGGGTAAAATGTAGTTGATGAAACTAGAACTACTTGTATTATCCAACGAAAAAAGTGAAGTTCCATTTTTGCCAATTGTTGGAATTAAAGGCGCTATACAACATCAAAAAATTATAAATATTTGAAATTTCTCCCTTTATTTACGGGGGAGGGAGTAAATTTTTTTGTGTAACAGCGCAATATGTCGATAAATTCGAATCCGGTTTTATATTAAAATCTTGTGGATGCCATGTTCCCTAATTTGAGTCATGTTCAAAACAATTTTTTTTTTCTTTTTGCCCCATACCTATTGGTGATGTGCATTCATTTGGTCACCCCTTACAGCGCCCCTGTGGGTTAAAAGGGATGAGAGGTTGTGTTTTTCATCATCAGGGGACATTGTACAACATTTCTATGCAGGTCCCGTTGTGATCTGTCATATAAACTCTGGTGGGAATATACCACAGGTGACATGGTGGATCACAATGGGACCGGCCTAGAAGTGTTGTACGTACCCCTCTTATTAGGACACGTACCATCTCACTACCACTTTAACCCATAGGGGGCCCTGTAGAAAGCAAAAAAATTGGGTATATCTTATACCAATAGGAATATGATGGGAGGGTGCCCTAGTTTCGACGGGAGAGGCGACAGGTGGTGATAACACTCGCTGAGACAAATGAAAAACACAGTACCATTTTCTTGAAATCTCAAATTGGAGGGAATTAAGTGTATTTGAATGTACACCCGCCATAATTTTTGAGATAGGGTAAAATGTAGTTGATGAAACTAGAACTACTTGTATTATCCAACGAAAAAAGTGAAGTTCCATTTTTGCCAATTGTTGGAATTAAAGGCGCTATACAACATCAGAAAATTATAAATATTTGAAATTTCTCCCTTTATTTAGGGGGGAGGGAGAAAATTTTTTTGTGTCACAGCGCAATAAGTCGATAAATTCGAATCCGGTTTTATATTAAAATCTTGTGGATGCCATGTTCCCTAATTTGAGTCATGTTTAAAACAATTTTTTTTTTTTTTCGTCCCATACCTATTGGTGATGTGCATTCATTTGGTCACCCCTTACAGCGCCGCCAATGGGTTAAAAGGGTAGAGAGATTGTGTTCGTCATCATGTGGGGACATTGTACAACACTTCTATGCTGGTCCCGTTGTGATCTGTCATATGAACTCTGGTGGGAACATACCACAGGTGACATGGCGGATCACAACGGGACCGGCCTAGATGTGTTGTACGTACCCCTCTTATTAGGACACATACCATCTCACTACCCCTTTAACCCATAGGGGGCCCGGTAAAAAGGAAGAATGAATTCGGTATATCTTATACCTATAGGAATATGATAGGTGGGTGCCCCAGTACCGACGGGAAAGCAGAATATTGGTGATAATACTCGTCGAGACAAATGAGAAACCTGGACCATTTTCTTGGATTCTCAAATTGGAGGGAATTAAGTGTATTTGAAAGTATACCCGCTATAATTTTTGAGATAGGGTAAAATGTAATTTATGAAACTAGAACTACTTTTATTATCGAAAGAAAAAAGTGATGTTCCATTTTTGCCATTGTTGGAATTAAAGGCGCTATACAACATCAAAAAATTATAAATATTTGAAATTTCTCCCTTTATTTAGGGGTGAGGGAGTAAATTTTTTTTGTGTAACAGCGCAATAAGTCGATAAATTCGAATCCGGTTCTATATTAAAATCTTGTGGATGCCGTGTTCCCTAATTTGAGTCATGTTCAAAACAATTTTTTTTTCTTTTTGCCCCATACCTATTGGTGATGTGCATTCATTTGGTCACCCCTTACAGCGCCCCTGTGGGTTAAAAGGGATGAGAGGTTGTGTTTTTCATCATCAGGGGACATTGTACAACACTTCTATGCAGGTCCCGTTGTGATCTGTCATATAAACTCTGGTGGGAATATACCACAGGTGACATGGTGGATCACAATGGGACCGGCCTAGAAGTGTTGTACGTACCCCTCTGAAAAGGACTTATACCATCTCACTACCCATTTAACCCATAGGAGGCCCTGTAGAAAGGAAAAAAATTGGGTATTTCTTATACCTATAGGAATATGATGGGAGGGTGCCCCAGTTTCGACGGGAGAGGCGACAGGTGGTGATAACACTCGCTGAGACAAATGAAAAACCCAGTACCATTTTCTTGAATTCTCAAATTGGAGGGAATTAAGTGTATTTGAATGTACACCCGCTATAATTTTTGAGATAGGGTAAAATGTAGTTGATGAAACTAGAACTACTTGTATTATCCAAAGAAAAAAGTGAAGTTCCATCTTTGCCAATTGTTGGAATTAAAGGCGCTATACAACATCAAAAAATTATAAATATTTGAAATTTCTCCCTTTATTTAGGGGGGAGGGAGTAAATTTTTTTGTGTAACAGCGCAATATGTCGATAAATTGGAATCCGGTTTTATATTAAAATCTTGTGGATGCCATGTTCCCTAATTTGAGTCATGTTTAAAACAATTTTTTTTTTTTCGTCCCATACCTATTGGTGATGTGCATTCATTTGGTCACCCCTTACAGCGCCGCCTATGGGTTAAAAGGGCAGAGAGATTGTGTTCGTCATCATGTGGGGACATTGTACAACACTTCTATGCAGGTCCCGTTGTGATCTGTCATATGAACTCTGGTGGGAACATACCACAGGTGACATGGCGGATCACAACGGGACCGGCCTAGATGTGTTGTACGTACCCCTCTTATTAGGACACATACCATCTCACTACCCCTTTAACCCATAGGTGGCCCTGTAGAAAGCAAAAAAATTGGGTATATCTTATACCAATAGGAATATGATGGGAGGGTGCCCCAATTTCGACGGGAGAGGCGACAGGTGGTGATAACACTCGCTGAGACAAATGAAAAACCCAGTACCATTTCCTTGAATTCTCAAATTGGAGGGAATTAAGTGTATTTGAATGTACACCCGCTATAATTTTTGAGATAGGGTAAAATGTAGTTGATGAAACTAGAACTACTTGTATTATCCAACGAAAAAAGTGAAGTTCCATACTTGCCAATTGTTGGAATTAAAGGCGCTATACAACATCAAAAAATTATAAATATTTGAAATTTCTCCCTTTATTTAGGGGTGAGGGAGTAAATTTTTTTTGTGTAACAGCGCAATAAGTCGATAAATTCGAATCCGGTTCTATATTAAAATCTTGGGGATGCCATGTTCCCTAATTTGAGTCATGTTCAAAACAATTTTTTTTTTTCTTTTTGCCCCATACCTATTGGTGATGTGCATTCATTTGGTCACCCCTTACAGCGCCCCTGTGGGTTAAAAAGGATGAGAGGTTGTGTTTTTCATCATCAGGGGACATTGTACAACACTTCTATGCAGGTCCCGTTGTGATCTGTCATATAAACTCTGGTGGGAATATACCACAGGTGACATTGTGGATCACAACGGGACCGGCCTAGATGTGTTGTACGTACCCCTCTTATTAGGACACATACCATCTCACTACCCCTTTAACCCATAGGGGGCCCTGTAGAAAGCAAAAAAATTGGGTATATCTTATACCAATAGGAATATGATGGGAGGGTGCCCCAATTTCGACGGGAGAGGCGACAGGTGGTGATAACACTCGCTGAGACAAATGAAAAACCCAGTACCATTTCCTTGAATTCTCAAAGTGGAGGGAATTAAGTGTATTTGAATGTACACCCGCTATAATTTTTGAGATAGGGTAAAATGTAATTTATGAAACTAGAACTAGTTTTATTATCGAAAGAAAAAAGTGAAGTTCCATTTTTGCCTATTGTTGGAATTAAAGGCGCTATACAACATCAAAAAATTATAAATATTTGAAATTTCTCCCTTTATTTAGGGGTGATGGAGTAAATTTTTTTTGTGTAACAGCGCAATAAGTCGATAAATTCGAATCCGGTTCTATATTAAAATCTTGTGGATGCCGTGTTCCTTAATTTGAGTCATGTTCGAAACAATTTTTTTTTTTCTTTTTGCCCCATACCTATTGGTGATGTGCATTCATTTGGTCACCCCTTACGGCGCCCCTGTGGGTTAAAAGGGATGAGAGGTTGTGTTTTTCATCATCAGGGGACATTGTACAACACTTCTATGCAGGTCCCGTTGTGATCTGTCATATAAACTCTGGTGGGAATATACCACAGGTGACATGGTGGATCACAATGGGACCGGCCTAGAAGTGTTGTACGTACCCCTCTTATTAGGACACGTACCATCTCACTACCACTTTAACCCATAGGGGGCCCTGTAGAAAGCAAAAAAATTGGGAATATCTTATACCAATAGGAATATGATGGGAGGGTGCCCTAGTTTCGACGGGAGAGGCGACAGGTGGTGATAACACTCGCTGAGACAAATGAAAAACACAGTACCATTTTCTTGAAATCTCAAATTGGAGGGAATTAAGTGTATTTGAATGTACACCCGCTATAATTTTTGAGATAGGGTAAAATGTAGTTGATGAAACTAGAACTACTTGTATTATCCAACGAAAAAAGTGAAGTTCCATTTTTGCCAATTGTTGGAATTAAAGGCGCTATACAACATCAAAAAATTATAAATATTTGAAATTTCTCCCTTTATTTAGGGGGGAGGGAGAAAATTTTTTTGTGTCACAGCGCAATAAGTCGATAAATTCGAATCCGGTTTTATATTAAAATCTTGTGGATGCCATGTTCCCTAATTTGAGTCATGTTTAAAACAATTTTTTTTTTTTTCGTCCCATACCTATTGGTGATGTGCATTCATTTGGTCACCCCTTACAGCGCCGCCAATGGGTTAAAAGGGTAGAGAGATTGTGTTCGTCATCATGTGGGGACATTGTACAACACTTCTATGCAGGTCCCGTTGTGATCTGTCATATGAACTCCGGTGGGAACATACCACAGGTGACATGGCGGATCACAACGGGACCGGCCTAGATGTGTTGTACGTACCCCTCTTATTAGGACACATACCATCTCACTACCCCTTTAACCCATAGGGGGCCCGGTAAAAAGGAAGAATGAATTCGGTATATCTTATACCAATAGGAATATGATGGGAGGGTGCCCCAATTTCGACGGGAGAGGCGACAGGTGGTGATAACACTCGCTGAGACAAATGAAAAACCCAGTACCATTTCCTTGAATTCTCAAATTGGAGGGAATTAAGTGTATTTGAATGTACACCCGCTATAATTTTTGAGATAGGGTAAAATGTAGTTGATGAAACTAGAACTACTTGTATTATCCAACGAAAAAAGTGAAGTTCCATACTTGCCAATTGTTGGAATTAAAGGCGCTGTACAACATCAAAAAATTATAAATATTTGAAATTTCTCCCTTTATTTAGGGGTGAGGGAGTAAATTTTTTTTGTGTAACAGCGCAATAAGTCGATAAATTCGAATCCGGTTCTATATTAAAATCTTGGGGATGCCATGTTCCCTAATTTGAGTCATGTTCAAAACAATTTTTTTTTTTCTTTTTGCCCCATACCTATTGGTGATGTGCATTCATTTGGTCACCCCTTACAGCGCCCCTGTGGGTTAAAAAGGATGAGAGGTTGTGTTTTTCATCATCAGGGGACATTGTACAACACTTCTATGCAGGTCCCGTTGTGATCTGTCATATAAACTCTGGTGGGAATATACCACAGGTGACATTGTGGATCACAACGGGACCGGCCTAGATGTGTTGTACGTACCCCTCTTATTAGGACACATACCATCTCACTACCCCTTTAACCCATAGGGGGCCCTGTAGAAAGCAAAAAAATTGGGTATATCTTATACCAATAGGAATATGATGGGAGGGTGCCCCAATTTCGACGGGAGAGGCGACAGGTGGTGATAACACTCGCTGAGACAAATGAAAAACCCAGTACCATTTCCTTGAATTCTCAAAGTGGAGGGAATTAAGTGTATTTGAATGTACACCCGCTATAATTTTTGAGATAGGGTAAAATGTAATTTATGAAACTAGAACTAGTTTTATTATCGAAAGAAAAAAGTGAAGTTCCATTTTTGCCTATTGTTGGAATTAAAGGCGCTATACAACATCAAAAAATTATAAATATTTGAAATTTCTCCCTTTATTTAGGGGTGATGGAGTAAATTTTTTTTGTGTAACAGCGCAATAAGTCGATAAATTCGAATCCGGTTCTATATTAAAATCTTGTGGATGCCGTGTTCCTTAATTTGAGTCATGTTCGAAACAATTTTTTTTTTTCTTTTTGCCCCATACCTATTGGTGATGTGCATTCATTTGGTCACCCCTTACGGCGCCCCTGTGGGTTAAAAGGGATGAGAGGTTGTGTTTTTCATCATCAGGGGACATTGTACAACACTTCTATGCAGGTCCCGTTGTGATCTGTCATATAAACTCTGGTGGGAATATACCACAGGTGACATGGTGGATCACAATGGGACCGGCCTAGAAGTGTTGTACGTACCCCTCTTATTAGGACACGTACCATCTCACTACCACTTTAACCCATAGGGGGCCCTGTAGAAAGCAAAAAAATTGGGTATATCTTATACCAATAGGAATATGATGGGAGGGTGCCCTAGTTTCGACGGGAGAGGCGACAGGTGGTGATAACACTCGCTGAGACAAATGAAAAACACAGTACCATTTTCTTGAAATCTCAAATTGGAGGGAATTAAGTGTATTTGAATGTACACCCGCTATAATTTTTGAGATAGGGTAAAATGTAGTTGATGAAACTAGAACTACTTGTATTATCCAACGAAAAAAGTGAAGTTCCATTTTTGCCAATTGTTGGAATTAAAGGCGCTATACAACATCAAAAAATTATAAATATTTGAAATTTCTCCCTTTATTTAGGGGGGAGGGAGAACATTTTTTTGTGTCACAGCGCAATAAGTCGATAAATTCGAATCCGGTTTTATATTAAAATCTTGTGGATGCCATGTTCCCTAATTTGAGTCATGTTTAAAACAATTTTTTTTTTTTCGTCCCATACCTATTGGTGATGTGCATTCATTTGGTCACCCCTTACAGCGCCGCCAATGGGTTAAAAGGGTAGAGAGATTGTGTTCGTCATCATGTGGGGACATTGTACAACACTTCTATGCAGGTCCCGTTGTGATCTGTCATATGAACTCCGGTGGGAACATACCACAGGTGACATGGCGGATCACAACGGGACCGGCCTAGATGTGTTGTACGTACCCCTCTTATTAGGACACATACCATCTCACTACCCCTTTAACCCATAGGGGGCCCGGTAAAAAGGAAGAATGAATTCGGTATATCTTATACCAATAGGAATATGATGGGAGGGTGCCCCAATTTCGACGGGAGAGGCGACAGGTGGTGATAACACTCGCTGAGACAAATGAAAAACCCAGTACCATTTCCTTGAATTCTCAAATTGGAGGGAATTAAGTGTATTTGAATGTACACCCGCTATAATTTTTGAGATAGGGTAAAATGTAGTTGATGAAACTAGAACTACTTGTATTATCCAACGAAAAAAGTGAAGTTCCATACTTGCCAATTGTTGGAATTAAAGGCGCTATACAACATCAAAAAATTATAAATATTTGAAATTTCTCCCTTTATTTAGGGGTGAGGGAGTAAATTTTTTTTGTGTAACAGCGCAATAAGTCGATAAATTCGAATCCGGTTCTATATTAAAATCTTGTGGATGCCATGTTCCCTAATTTGAGTCATGTTCAAAACAATTTTTTTTTTCTTTTTGCCCCATACCTATTGGTGATGTGCATTCATTTGGTCACCCCTTACAGTGCCTCTGTGGGTTAAAAGGGATTAGAGGTTGTGTTTTTCATCATCAGGGGACATTGTACAACACTTCAATGCAGGTCCCGTTGTGATCTGTCATATAAACTCTGGTGGGAACATACCACAGGTGACATGGTGGATCACAATGGGACCGGCCTAGAAGTGTTGTACGTACCCCACTGAAAAGGACTTATACCATCTCACTACCCATTTAACCCATAGGGGGCCCTGTAGGGAGGAAAAAAATTGGGTATATCTTATACCTATAGGATTATGATGGGAGGGTGCCACAGTTTCGACAGGTGGTGATAATACTCGCTGAGACAAATGAAAAACCCAGGACCATTCTCTTGAATTCACAAATTGGAGGGAATTATGTGTATTTGAAAGTATACCCGCTATAATTTTTGAGATAGGGTAAAATGTAGTTGATGAAACTAGAACTACTTTTAATCTCTAAAGAAAAATGTGAAGTTCCATTTTTGCCTATCAATGAAATTAAAGGCGCTATAGTATAACATAAAAAAATGATAAATATTTGAAATTTCTCCCTTAATTTAGGGGGAAGGCAGTAAATTTTTTGTGTGTAACAGCGCAATAAGTCGATAAATTCGAATCCGGTTCTATATTAAAATCTTGTGGATGCCATGTTCCCCGTTCCCTAATGTGAGTCATGTTCAAAACATTTTTTTTTTTTTTTGGCCCCATACCTATTGGTGGTGTGCATTCATTTGGTCACCCCTTACAGCGCCGCCTATGGGTTAAAAGGGTAGAGAGATTGTGTTCGTCATCATGTGGGGACATTGTGCAACACTTCTATGCAGGTCCCGTTGTGATCTGTCATATAAACTGTGGTGGGTACATACCACAGGTGACATGGCGGATCACAACGGGACCGGCCTAGAAGTGTTGTACGTACCCCTCTTATTAGGACACATACCATCTCACTACCCCTTTAACCCATAGGGGGCCCTGTAGAAAGGGAAAAAATTGGGTATATCTTATACCGATAGGAATATGATGGGAGGGTGCCCCAGTTTCGACGGGAAAGGAGAATATTGGTGATAATACTCGCCGAGACAAATGAAAAACCCCAGTACCATTTTCTTGAATTCTCAAATTGGAGGGAATTAAGTGTACTTGAAAGTATACTCGTTATAATTTTTGAGATGGGGTAAAATGTAGTTGATGAAACTAGAACTACTTTTATTTTCCAAAGCAAAAAGTGAAGTCCCATTTTTGCCTATCGTTGAAATTAGAGGGGCTAGACAACATCAAAAAGTGATAAATATTTGAAATTTCTCCCCTTATTTAGGTGGGAGGGAGTAAATTTTTTATGTGTAACAGCGCAATAAGTCGATAAATTCGAATTGGGTTCTATATTACAATCTTGTGGATGCCACGTTCCCTAATTTGAGTCATGTTCAAAATAATTTTTTTTTTTTGCCCAATCCCTATTGGTAGGGTGCATTCTTTTGGTCACCCCTTACAGCGCCACCGATGGGTTAAAAGGGTAGAGAGATTGTGATTTTCATCATCTGGGGACATTGTACAACACTTCTATGGAGGTCCCGTTGTGATCTGTCATATAAACTCTTGAGGGGATGACTTTGCAATCATGAGTAGACTTGGCATATGTATGTTTTCATTACTCCTACGAGTGTGAGGGACTAAATAGAACGTGTGGCAACACTGACGCGTGACGCGTAATGTAGGATGTTGTTGCTATTGTGTAGAACCAACTCGGTGCAATTCTGTTATTTCCAGGTAGAATTATCAGGTCGTTTTTGTACAGGGCTTCGAAAAGCGTACACAAATAGTATTGTAAAAGTTTTTTTCAGATAAATGAAAGGAAACTGTATATGTGACCTGGAATCATGAAATGTGCCACTTGTTGAAAAACAGGTTTTTGAGATAAACGAGTGTAAAGATGGGATGGTGGTAGTGGTGCGCACAGATGTACATCGCGTGTACATCTGGGGTGGTGTGTTTACGCGTTGCTATGACAACCGCGTTTCGAATTCTTGTTCTCTGTCATTCCCATAGGCCCGTTTCACACGACACCATGTTAACGGATATGTTTTTAAACTTTTGACGTAATTTTTAATGGCAGTTTGTAGAAGAACTAATGAAGATAGGAAGCTGCAATTTATTTCATTCTAAAGAGCGTGATTCTTTCTATAAGAATTGTCAAGAAAGTGAAAAATGATTGTTTGATACCAGAGGCACATTTCATGATTCCAGGTCACATATATGTTTGGTATCATTACATTCAGAATTTAATCGCATAGCTATGATAAAAGTAAACTATTGTGTACTAATCAGCATAGTGACATAGCAGTTGGTAAAAAAGTGAAAAAAAAATGTAGAGGGGCGAATTTGCACAGAATTATTTATTTATTCCCGAAGCCGGCAAGTGATCAGTTTCAATGTTCTGTCTTATTACTAGTGAATGAAGGAGTACACATTGTATATTTATGTATTTCAGAGATGCCGAGGACATACGCTCGTGTATTAGGGTCTCAGCCTTCAGAAGGAAAGGTTTAATTTATTTTTTTCTTATGATTTTTAGAATAAAGGCAGAATACAGTTCTTATGGTTAACATTTGATATTATTTCTGATATACATCTGGATATTGAGTATATATGGATTTGGGGTTACTTAACATTCAATGGATAGCACTACATTTACAACTTTTTTCTTGTACATTCACGAACATGTACAATATCACCCCATCGCAGTACCACTTGACCCACTTATTTCATAATTCTGTCGGGAAATTTATGGGGTGGGGTCACAATTTTTTGGGGAATGTATTCCACCGTGTCGCATCAAAATTACGTTGAATATCCCGGCTCTCTAACCCAGCTTCTATGGTGCATAGAGCGCATCGAACTTGAAAATATAGAAAAAAGTGAGCCAAGTCACCCCGTGTTACAGTAAAAAGAAAACGAACAGAAGGAAAAAAGGTATGAAAATAGTTCTACTTTGTCAGAAAAATCCGACTAGAAGTTGTCCGAGAGTTTGCACTTCTTAATGATTGGCTCATTGACGCATTTCTTTTAGATGCGGCTTTGAAGTTATCTTCGTCATAAAATGACTACGCAGCGCCGCAATGAATTATTATACGGACAAATTAAAAAATCTTAAAATGTACTCCATTTTAAGTTCGGAGAAAAATAACTACAGCGATGAATATTTAATTCACAAGAATTCGAGCGAATGATGGAATACGAAGTAGAAAGGTTTAGTAACTTGAATTAAACATTACCCACCCGTTTTAGAAGATGAGAAAATAATTGCGGCTGTGAATACGTAATGGAGCTAGTTAACGAGTTAACGTTCAAAATTAAGAAAATGAAAATTAAGGCGTTCATTCAAATATAACTAGTTTACGTGTTACAAAGAATTGAAGTCGCTAGGTGGCCAAGTAGTAACATGCCCGCCTCACAATTCTTGCATCTCGCGTTTGAGTCCCATCAATGCCGGACAGCTATAATGATATTCGAATACCCCCACTAACATCCTAGCAAACATAGCGACTATAGTATCAATCGAGGTGGAACTATAGCGCGTCCTGTAACCCACGCCAGTTCATACGAACAAGGAATTACAATCGCAGGCGTGCCACCACCAGATCAGAAAGATTGGTACTGTGCGTGCGAACGTCGTGGACAGTTTACTTAACGTTGTAAAACACATGACTAGTAAACGAACAGCGGCTGCAGTTTCTTTAACACAGAGAAGGAAAACTCTAACGCAACAAACTGTGAGGAAAGCAATGGCAAACTGCCCCGACAAACTTACCTAGAAGAGTCGCGCGTCAGAAACCGCGACTGCTAATGTCCGACATCAGATATGGCGCTGGAGAAGGTTATAGAGAATTAATCAGATCTTATTCCTACTGCATGTGCAATAAAATAAGACTAAGAAGAGGTATGTATATTCATGGTTAAAATACTTAAGAAAAAAAGAAAGAAAAAAAAAAAGAAAGAAAAACTATTGAAACATCGAAATCTTAAATTAATGTTTTATTTACTAAAGCAAGTAGTTTCATCTAAATTTGTCAGTTTAAGTTCCAGTTTGGTGATGAAGATGAACTGAAAGTAACTTACTTCAATATGATTGCGGGATTCTAAATTTTTGGTCACATAGCTGATGAGGGAAAGTGAGCAATTCATTTACTAGAATGTCTTTCTGGTTAAATATATTCCCTGCCGCTACATTTTGGAGAAGGTATAATTCACACCACTTTTAAATAGTACGAGAAAATCTTGGAAGCCAGTTCGGAACGCGTAAGAATGTATGAATTAATAGTTTTTGCCTTCACCTCCTCCTCTCTCGAGTACTTAGAACATATACTTGACCCTTCATAATCGAAAGAAATCGAGTGAGTAGATAAGAGAAAATACTTGGAAGTTATGAATGATTTGTACTGCTATTTTCTTGTTGATGTTAATATTCGAAGATAATTTTTGACGTTTATCACAGTATCATTCAATTTTTCGTTTTCCAAAGGGGAGGGGGAAGTCATTACGAAAGCCAAGCCTTTTAAATGTCTAATAGTCGTGTAAGAATATTCCTTAAACTTGCTTAAAAATTCGCCAAAAGAGTTCAAAACACATTTGCGACTCTCTGTGATAACTGATAGTTTTAATTATAGCTCTTTAAGACATGATCAAGACTCTTAGAACTTTAAAAGCTTCCTAAGACTCTATCAGACTAAGTCCTCCAAACTAAGATACTTCAATGCTCAGTATTTAAGACTTCCCTAGCTTATTTAAGACTTCGTAAGGCTCGTATTTATGACTCACTGTCTGTTCAATACTCGTTGGAAACTTTTTATAACTCTTCCTGACTACCTACTAGAATTCTTCAAGACTTGACAACATCTTATAAGGACTCTTCCATGATTGATGAGTAAGCGCTCTTTACGACTCTTTCAAACCTTAATAAAATTTGCGAATTATTGTTCCAGATCTTTTTATGGTATTTGAAACACATTCATATATATCTAGGATACCTAGAAATTTGTCAAGACTTGATCACGGCTTCATAAGATTCCTTAAGACCCATTCAGACTTTTCAAAATACATTTAATACTCTTAAAAACTTGCTGCGATTATTCGAAAACAATTTACTACTCTCGGAAAATCTATTATACGTGTTTTTCATTCTCCGAGATCTCAAGACTCTCCATACATTTGTTCGACACTCGGCAAACGTAAGCGGGCATTGCTTGTAAGGTCAGGGGATGGGGTCTACTCTGTATAAAAATCGAATTCAGCCTTTCTAATACTAAATTCGCCGTAATTAAAATATTCCGGGGGAGGAGGCCAAACCAAACTTCGAGAGTATTGCTTTTTCGCAACAGAATACTGTAGCCTAAAGTTCAAGTATATTTTCGTAGCTGAATTAGGCGAAATATATGGCAGTATTTTGTTTCGTATAAAATAAACTGCATTTTTAAATTTTTAATTTATCCGTGGGGAAGGAGATGGGTTAATCATTTTTCTGCCGGGGGTGGACCGATCTTCTTGCAGCTCAGCCTCCCAAGAAGCCCCGTAAAGTCCATCTATGTCGGTAAGACATTGCAGTTTTTGAAGAGTGTTCAACGTTAACTTTTATTTTGAGACAGTTGCTCCCCATTGTTTCACCCGTGTATCCAGTAACTCGTAGGCATTGCTGATATACTTCGTAGCCCAATATTATATAATTTTATTTCCTTCTTTCCCTTTATACGTTTGTTTTCCACTCCTCCCTGCCTGCTTTACATTTCCTTTTCTACTATTTTTGTTCACTGTATTCCTCATTTAATATTTTCTGTAGCATCTCTTGCATGTATTTCATCAGTTTGGCTTACTTCTTGCCCTTCGCTTTTTTTTTTTTTTTTTTTTCAACCTCCCTCTTTCATGCTTTCATTTTCAATAATACGACTAATCCTTTTCGTTCGCTTACAGTTGAATAGACATTTTTTCAAGTGTAAGTTAAAATGAGGGGAATGTTATACACCTACAGCGCTTATTTATTATAAAAAATATTTTTTATCATTCAGTCCAATTATTCCTGTCACGTCTGATTTAAATTTTATTCGATTTTGGTACTTTACTAAATTACTTATTTTCTTCGTTTCTCGCATTAAATTAGAATTTTTTATTATTCGTTCGGGAAAATATTCATCAATTTTCAGTTCGTCTAGTTTTGTCATATCAGGAAAACTTCGTTTTTCATCAACATTTACACACAGGTGCTTAAAAGCTTATCACGGTTGATGTCGGTAAGCTAATAATATTGTACACCACATGGAATAAAATCAAGAATTGAGTCCATTGCATCGAAAAGGGGGTATCTTCTCGATGATTCAGTAAGGTGTTCATAGATCAAAAACAGACCGAGAGATATTTTCTCGCATCCATAATTTTTTAATGTTGGTAAATTTAGAAGAATTTGGTCCCCTCAATCTACATGGACTGAAAATAGTCGGGACCAACTTTCTACAAAGCATACCTTCGTATGTTATTGTAATAATGTTTGTAGTGATCAGAGAATAATAACACATATTCACAACAGAAGAAGTTCCTGCACAGCATTCTGTAAAATTTAATTACCCCGCCGAAAATTTTACCAAAAATTTTATAATTATTCCACAAACCGTAAGCGGGGGCTATTTTATACAGTTTCTATTTTTTATTTTTTTTCGTTGATGGGGTAAATGGACGAATGTTATTGAAAGCTATCAAGAGTGGTATCATTGGAAAGTGAACCGTGTGAGGAAAACATTCATTACAAAAATAATGACGTTGAGCTCGGAGATCGGTAGTTATGACGCGAAGTCGTGGGAGCAGAGGTGTTCCGAAACTTCTTCACTTAGGGGGGGGGAGGGGGGCGTGAATCTAAAATTTGCTGCCTAATACAATAACCGCTAGTCGAAAATTTCTTTATAGGCCCGTATTCCGTGCGGTTATAACCTTCACTTAGTTTACATGCCGTGATTACAGGATACAAATGTTTACTTGGTCAGTTTCAGCGTAGCACGATGCAAGAAGTATTTAACAAACGTCTTTTATCTCGCTGCATACTTACACATCCGGTTCGTCATTTGTTCAGAAAACGCATTCTTCTTCTTCTTCTCCTCGCTCATTATCCTTTCTTCTCCATTGGTCCGCCTGACAGGACATTAGAGCAGTCCAGTTACAGTTCAGTCACAGTTTTGCTAACCACCACAAGATTTACTCCTGTCGGTCCATCAATACACGCACCTTCTCTACACCGTCTCGCTTTTTTATTTATTTCGAATACCTTTCTACGGTCCGAATCGACTGTATAGCACGTCGACACCCTCCCTGTTCAGCTGACAGATGATAATTCATGTAGTCCGGTGGCCGATTCAGAATCTATAAATGGGTGCGCCCGTCATCTCATGCACCCTGGGCAGCTCCAAAGTTGAAAAATCATACATCAAAAATATCATTTTATCATTCTCTATTATATTTTTAAAGGGACCACACCATGACACACTCGTGACGGCGCGCATTGTATTGGCGAATGGTCAAAAACCGAAGATTCTGATTTAATAGATTCCAATTACTTTTTCATGACACTAAATTGGCGTTTTATGTTTTTCATGAGCTATATGCATGATATAATGTACGTCCGCGATACATAATTGATGAAAGTTAATTTTCTGTGTTCGAGGTACAACACCGCACCTTGGGACAAAAAAAGATGTCAATTTAAAATGCATTTTTGGCCTTCGTATTTTTGACTCATTGTTACTTAGACTATAGCTATGTACCAGCTGCGGTTCGACTGAACGACTCCAAACTTCGTTTGAAAATTCAAGTTCAATGGAATGTGTCTCGCGGTACAACACTCTTCTCCATACAAATGCTGTTACCACTGAAAGTATATTCTCAGCAATTTAATCGTCTTAATAGCGACTGGAAATTACGCTGATTTGCTATTTCCCAAGAGATCTGTGTCAGTATTCACGTTATATCCGGTCTGGAGGACCAATCTTTCTCGTTCTTACGGGTGCTAAAAATAACAAGACTAATTTTTTCGCCGCGCGTGTAGTAACCCTTCAAATCTGAAACTTTGCCGAGTTGATAACCTAATAACCTTCATCTATTAATCAATGTATTTGCGATCCCAGTATAAACGTTAGTTCTCCAGTTGTGTCGTCTCGTTCAAGTTGGTGAGTGTGATACGTGTCACGAAAATGAAGCAAGATATAATCGAGCAACGGTATGCGATCAACTTTTGAGTGAAATTGGACGAATCTGGAAAGGAAATGCTGGATAATGTGATTAAGGTGTTTGGTGATAGAGTTATGAGTCGTTAGTGGCTGTCCCAAAACTCAGCCCGAAAAAGGCGCGAAAGAGCAAAACCAAGGTCAAAGCGATGATAATTTGGTTCTGTGATACCTAAGGGGTGGTTCACAAGGAGTTTGTACCACATGCGCAGACTGTAAATCAACAATGTTACGTTAAATTGGTCGAATGGTTACGAAGAAGAACGGTTAGAGTTCGCCCAGGGGTCGCAAACACGTGGATTCTTCATCCTGACGATGCGTGATGTCATCATGCCTTTCAACATTACGCACTTCTTCACGTTAAAAGACATCCGGATATGTCGCCGTATGACTTTTTTTCATTCCCCCAGGCCGAACAAATCGTTGAAGAACACATTTCGAATCAGTAACTGACATCCAAAGGTACGTGACGAGGATACTTCAGAAACTGCCGGCTTAAGTGTCCCAATATTGTCATGAAAACTGGAAATGGCGGTGGAATCGGTGTATAGCTGTCCAAGGGGAGTGCGGGTTTTTCGAGAATTTGCACAAGAGAGGGGTGTAGTTCGGACCGTAGCAAAGGTATTGGAAATAAATAAAAAAACGAGACGGTATAGAGAAGGTGCGTGTATTGATGGACCGACAGGAGTAAATCTTGTGGTGGTTAGCAGAAACTGTGACTGAACTGTAACTAGACTGCTCTAATGTTCTGTCAGGCGGACCAATGGAGAAGAAAGGATAATGAGCGAGGAGAAGAAGAAGAAGAATGCGTTTTCTGAACAAATGACGAACCGGATGTGTAAGTATGCAGCGAGATGAAAGACGTTTGTCAAATACTTGCATCGTGCTACGCTGAAACTGACCAAGTAAACAGTTGTACCCTGTTATCATGGTATGTAAACTAAGTGAAGGTTATAGCCGCACGGAATACGGACCTATAAAGAAATTTTCGATTAGCGGTCATTGCATTAGGCAGCAAATTTTAGATTCACGCAACCCCCCCCCCCCCCCCCCCTTCTAAGTGAAGAAGTTTCGGAACACCTCTGCTCCCACGACTTTGCGTGATTATTGCCAAGTGTTAGTTTGTTTTCAGTCTTTTCTCAACATTTCTGTTCAGAATACATACGTTCTGCCACAATTGTGCGTGTATTTTGTGTCATCTGTAAAGTAGCCCTGAAGCCGTTTAACTTTACGAATCGACTTACTTTCAGGCATCATAACTACCGACCCTCGAGCCCAAGGTCGTTAATTTTGTAATGGAAGTTTTTCTCACATGATTCACTTTCCAATGATATCACTATTGATAGCTTTCAATTCGTCCATTTACCCCAGCAAAAAAAAACTATAAAAAAACACGGGAAATGGGTAAAATAGCACCAATTTACGGTATGTTATTTTTCAGGAGAAAGAGTGACTTGTGACATGTCTTTCCCTAATCGAGTCGGAATTTTTAGGGGAAATTTTTCGAATTTTTCGCCACGTATTTTCACGCAGTCTTGAAAGATCTGAGAAAAGTCGGAAAATAAGGGAAATCCTACCCCGACTCGTGATTCTATTCCGACGCCTTTGTCACGTCTGCATTTTGTTCGTCTCGCTCAGCATCCGGCGGAAATTTTTTGCCATCTGTCGAGTTCCTGAAATCGGTAACGCTCGGACAATTAAATTGCCTAATGCACGGTCCCGGCGATTTCGCCGACAAGGCTTAACATACGTGAAGTAGGGGTACCTTGTACGTGTAAGGTAGGGGTACTTGGGGTACTTTAGCTCGTATATTTATCGTGTTTCGCCTCTCGAATTTCAACTCTGCTGTATCGGGCGAGAAAAATTCGCAGGTTCTCCATACATTAAAAATTTTTATAAAACTAAATGACCCTTTTCTCGGCTCTACTTTTCGCTTTCTCACTTCCATTAGATTGAACTCGTACCGCTGGAGGTGTTAATATATGGCTAAAAAAAAATCCACATCATTTCGATACAGTTGCACGAACTTATATATGTATATAGTTCCAACGGTCCGTCGTTTCCAACGTTCGCTGAAGTGAATGCACATTAAAAGCTGAAAATTCGTTTCCTCTCTTCGCAGATGTAGGCTGTTTTCTGTTTCAAAGTTGTTTTCTGTGACAATAATATAGAAAAGGGAAATGTACCCCCGTTACGAATACGTATACTGGAATTCTTGCTCCTATGACAATACACGATGGCTGTTCGCCGTATACGGGAGAATTCGAAGAGCGAACAGAAAAACCGCGTTGTTGCACGACTTACTTTAATTTTCTGGGTAGCAAATGAATGCCTTTTGATGCGATAAAACTCATCAGTGAGAAAATCTTAATGCTTTTGTCTGATAACGCGGCACTATTGTTCTGGTATGTCTTTCGCAAGTTTTGGTTTCTTTTGAAACAAAATAGGGATTCTTGAAATACATCTTGAGCGTTCTTTTTGTACGGCTCCGCGTCTTTTTAACTGTTTTAATTATAGTCTATTTCGTGGAGGATATGTAATCGAGGTAGCCTTCTCTGCGTCTTCCGTTTGTGAAGGAAATCGAGAAAAAGCGGTAAAAGGGGAAAAAATTGGCTGTACGTACACGATTTCGCAAAAGTTCGTCCGTAACAAATAAAACCTCAATTAGAACCACAAAGGATACAGAATGTCGAACTGGAAGCGAATTGTTCGAGATCGTAAGAAAGAACTCACTTAAAGTACGTAAAAAGAGCGAACTGGCCTCGGTGCAGCGGCGGCTCAACGCCGAACGATTAAATTCATTGTTGAAAAGGAAAGAAAGAAAAAAAAACCAACTGGATTGTAGAAAAAAGACGCAAATTTCACCGTGGATTATAACGAGCTTTTGCCCTTTTCGGTACAATTGTTGGGAAAAGTCAGCGTATCTACTTAATGGATTACTGGAGGGTATGAAATAGTCGACTATAATTGCTGGTCCGGTATCAGTATTTACGTGTACGGTAAAATTATCTGGTCACGAATCGAAAACTAATAAGAAAATTCGCTCAAATTGATTCGCCGTCGAAAATTTATTCACGAACAAGGAAAAATAAACAAGTAACGCTCTTTCTCGTCAAGTCTCGGCATCGAATTGTAGGTGTCTACGTTTCGTATACTAAAATAATTATTCGGTAGCCTCGAGCTATATGTGCTTATTATTCTTGTTCCTAATCATCCACGTGCTTCAAATAATTTTGCCAGAGGAGTGTCGCCCTGCTCTTATCGCTCATCTGTCTTATTTATTTTATGATGACGAAGATTTGATGAAAACTGTGTTGAGAATCATTAAGGTTCTGTGTTACGCTTTAAGACTGATCAGGGGTGTTAAAAACGCGGATGCGTGAGTTAGTAAAAACATGACTTTTATTGGGTTATCATCCATATTATAAAGAACACTATTTCATTATCGTTAAGCGCGGATATATGATGAGATAGTAAAACGAGAGTCAACAAGACGGGAAGGCACAATGGTCGGGATGATGAAGGTTGTAACACAGCAGGCACGATATACAGGGTGTCTCTTTGCAATTACCCCCTTCCATCAAGTAAGTAGGCAACCTACCCCGTGAAGGGGCTGAGTTTTGGTCAAATTTTGGAAAGTTTTATATCTTCGATTTTTTTTTCCTTTCTCGCGACTGGAGAACAGCCTAGAGGTGGCTCTGTCGTAATTATCAAAGCACCACAATCTCGGCGCCTACACTACCAACAACATACAGTCAGCTATTCGTTTCAATCCCCAGAATATCAATGTAGGGAGTATTTACTGTCCCCCTCGCTGCACTCAAAACGACACAGAATTCATCAATCTTTTCACTAGTCTGGGTTCAAGATGGATTGACGGTGGCGATTACAACTTCAAGCATCCTGCATGGGGCTCACGGCTAGCCACCCCTTGGGGTCGTTCAGTCTACCGGGCTCTTAATATGTCCAATGGCTTCACAGTTCCACCGGGAGGTCCAACCTACTGGTTGGCAGACTTCTTCTTTGCTGTCAAAGGAATTCCCGAACGTAACTTGCTGTCCAGCTGTATTGTCAATCTTGGTTCCGACCATCGTCCAGTCGAACTTAACGTCTCTAATATTCCGGCCCCACTATCAATTCTTGCCTAGCTTATTAATAAAACGACTGACTGGGATGCTTATCGTACTCACTTAGATGAACTTATCGATCTTGGTATTAAGCTCCAAAGTACAGATGATCTGGACCAAGAAGCAGAACAGTTTATCAATACAATACATCGTAGCTGTGAACTCAGCACCAAACCTACCGCTGCGGAAAAAATCACAATTTCTGTCAATCTGTCACTGACAAATTGAGCCAAATCGAGTCAGACCCTGTGTCACAGCTGAAACTCCGCCCACCGGAGTAATTGTTGACATAAGGTGCCAGAATTTCATTGTAATGACAGAATTTTCTGTCACACGGTCAAACGCAGAAAAATGCGAAGGTTGTGTATTGTACTTCGTGTGCGTATCTTTTCCTTTGCGCCAGCCGCGTAATGGTAAGTTAAAGAGGCGCCGTTGCGTTGGTGCCTCTTAAAGTTGCTGGCACACTGCATTCATGATCATGTTCGATATCTTGCCTGGGGACTAGTAGTGGTTTCAGATTCATTTCGAATTTCATATTCGTTGGTGTTCAGTGCGGTCTAAAACTTATGAAGCGGATTCAAAATGCATGATAGAACTGAAAAGTACTTGTAATTGGGCTGCAATTTATCGGTAAGTTACGTCATATCTATGTCATTTAATGTAATATTTAGTTTCTGGATTGGCGAAGGAGGGTAGGGAAAAACTGCCCCTGGCCTGTCCACCGGCCGTTCAAAAGATTCTTGTTTGGCTCCTCAAACCATATGCACAGTAGACTCCGGGCTATCCAACCTAATCAAGGCTGAAGGTTGGTCAGATGCCGAAAAAGGTCGGATAATCCGAAATGAATATTTTCAATGTAGAAATAATAACGTGCACAAAATTTAAAATTGTTTATTCAGACAATTGAACTTCGGCTTTAAAAAGGAATAAATACGTGAAAAAACGATACTTATGTAATAATAAATCACAAATTATAATTTTTTTAAATCGTCGGTGACCAATGTTTTTTTATTTATTTAACTGCGATTCTTTTTTTGGCCGCGTGATTTCGCATAGCCGCCGGTTAAACAACGTATGTAATATATCTACATACATTTCAAAATCAAAAATTAGATTTCTCATGTAGAAATTCGGATTAACCGACCTTAGTAGGTCGGATAAGTCGGAGGGTAGAGTCGGATAAATTGGACTCGGATAATCCGAAGTCTACTGTATATGTTTTTATTTCAGGACCGTAGCTAGCCATCTGCAATAGTGGGTGCTCTCTGTTTACCCGGGGGAGGGGGCTTGAGGATACACATAGTATATAATGTGAAAATTTCTACGAGGCAGTGATGTAGCCAAAGGGGGGAGAGAGCGCGATGGGGGCAAATGCTCCTCCCCAAGGCACCTGAAATTGAATGTAAAACATGCCAAAATGAGCAAGTTTTCGCCTTTAAACCACGTTTTTTCCGAAAATTTTTCGTTCAAGCAGTAATTTTACCTTCATTTTCATAAAATAATCCTCTAATATCGGCGATCTTTAAAATTACCTCAATTTTTGACTTTTTCTCCCTTGAAAATCTTACTTTGCTCCCTCTCCCCCTCCCTTGGGAAAATTCCGGCTACGTCACTGTTGTCGGTTTTTATGGCGAGTGTCGAAAACGAAACCCGAATGGACGACTAAAGCAGCTTCGACGAAGTTTTCTCATGAATATATCGCGAGCACGATCGCAAGTGTACGCGGCTGCTCGGGTCTCGGGTCTTGGGTGTCTCACCTCGTTGTCCAAACAGGCTCGGGTAACTTGGGGCCATTACATTCAAATCCCATTCCCAATCCAAGCGTCTCAGATTAGTTGACCAAGCTTTTGTTCTAAATTTTAAAATGTTTCTGTGATATTGATTCTCTTCATCCCTTCTTTCTCTCTCGTTCAGCATAATGATGATTTTTTTAAGGGTGGTATCTTTGCCCACGGAGGCTCTGGATACCTTTAGCGAGAGCTCAGACCCAGCTTGCCCCCAATTGCTACGGGGCTGTTTTACTTGGAAAAGTATCTACCAAATTCTGCGCCTTAATTTCCGGACGATTGTCGAGCCGCTTTGGAATTTCTCAGACAAAGCTGGAAGCTATATCTTGAGTCTTCATGCACAAGGTCGTAATGAAGGGTTTTGTCTGAGGGGGGGGGGGAATTGTGAAAGTCCCAACTGACTCAACTCAGAATTCCCAAGTATCAAAGCAAAAAAAAAAAAATAAACCTTTTGACCGGTTAGATTTTTCCGACTGACTCAACTCAAAATTCCACCTTTTCCTAGCTGCTGGTTGTGCATGGCTTTATGGTAAACCTGATACCCAGTTCTAGGATGTGAATCTATCTTAAATATTTTCGTATTAACTAAAATTATTACTTCATGAATTTTTTTTCCCTCTTTTTAACAGATAACCAGAACCAAGCATCAACAATTGAACTGGGATTAACTGAATATTTATAAGTTTTTGCACATAGATAATTATTGTAAAAATATAATATATTAGAATAACATTGATCATTATTCATAAATTTTGGCTGTCGGAATTTTGTGTGTCGGGGAGGAGCGCACTGAAATGAGGGGTAGGTTAACCAAAATGCGACAGAATCAGGATCGTATCGAAGAGTTTTTTAGAGAGTGGGGGGAGGAGGGGGGAGGGTAAAAATTGTGAAAGTCCCAAGTGACTCAACTCAGAATTCCCAAGTATCAAAGTAAAGGAAAAAAAAACTCACTTTTTGACCGGTTAGGTTTTTTCAACTTCTCAACTCAATTCCCAAGTATCAAAGCAAAAAAGAAAAAAAGAAAAAAGGACCACTTTTAACTAGTTGGATTTGTCCAACTCACCTGACTGAAATTGTGAATTTTCCCAACTGCTGAGTGAAAAATTCCTACAGGAGGGGTAAGTTGCCCCCCGGCCCCCGTATCGGTATGTCCCTGGACAGAATATTGTCAGAACAGATTAGAGTGCTGCTAAAATGCGACAGAATATTGCTAGGAAGTGTCAGGGCGCTGCTAAATTGTGAAACAACACTACTAGAATGTGACAGCATTGCCAAAATGTGACACAGTATCGTCAGAATCTGACGAAGCCTCTGACAGGTTGTTGATAGAATATGGCAAATACTGGCAGTCGTACCACTGCATTGACAGATGCTCTGTCGTATGTCTGTTGCGTTGTGTCACGTTCTGTCGCGTTGTGTCGCGTAAAATCGCACGGCTGTGCTCGATTCTGATCATTCTGCGACAGATCCGCTGACAGGATTAGCATCATCTGACATCTGTCAATTTTCCGCAGCGGGCTGTAACGGCGTTGCCCAACTCACTCGAATATCCTAAGTTTATTATGAGTCTGATTCGGAGACGTCGTCGTGCGCGCAAGACATAGCAGCAAAATCGATCTCCGTGCAACAAGCTTATTCTTAATCGGCTTTGCAAAGACACATCCCTTGCCATCCAGCAGTGGAAGAATAATTCCTTCAAAAAATTCCTCTCGGAACTTGCACCATCGAAGGAATCCAACTATTCTCTATATGGAAAGCGGCCAAGAATATTCGTCGTCCCCCACCTGTTAATTCCCTTTTACGTAATCCTGACAATACATGGGCTTGAAGTGACCATAACAAAGCTGTCTCGCTCGCTCAGCGCTTCGTTAATGTATTTCAACCCAATGACATCAACTCTAGTGTTATACCCCCAGATCTGAGTCGATGCCATATTTCTTTTAATTATGCTCGTAAATGTAGAAAATTTCGCGGAATCGGTTTACATTTGAATTTTTTTCGATGTACGCGGTCGATGATGTCGTCTCGATGATTTGGTGATGATCGTGCATTTGTGGTATTCGATACGTCTACATGTATACCTGTTCCTTCATTGTCCACGTGAAATCATCCTACGGGGTTTCTTCGTATTCACCAGTGATCAACGAATTGAACAACACGGAGTTCGAGGGAAACAATAAGATTCGAGTAGAACCTCCGGTGGAGCAGCGGTGCAACAATCGGGGTCCCGGAGGACCGAGAAACGCCAGAAACGCGGTCGGTTTCGGGCCCCCGTCCCCCCGAGCCACCGATTTTCCGCTGCGAATACTCGTGCCCAGTGAGATGGTCGGTGCTATCATCGGTAGACAGGGTTCTACGATCAGAACGATAACCCGGCAAAGCAGAGAGCTAGGGACCATTTACGGCAATCCTAAAAACTGTACGCAGGCGTGAAAGAAGATACTGAAAGTCATGCAACAAGAGGCAGCAAACACTACCAAAACTCCTGAAATTACTCTAAAAATTTTGGCTCACAATAACCTAATTGGACGGATAATTGGCAAAGGTGGAAATACGATTAAGAGAATAATGCAAGAGACAGACACCAAAACCGCAGTTTCAAGTATCAATGAAATAAGTACCTTTAATTTGGAACGCATTATAACAGTAAAAGGCACAACAGAAAACATGTCCAAAGCTGAAGCTTTGATCAGTGCTAAATTGCGTCAAAGTTACGAAAATGATTTGCAAGCAACGGTTGTAAGTAAACCTTCAGCAATGATGTTCCCAGGATTGCCACCGATGGCAATGATGGCCACGCCTGGAGTGGGCTTCGTGCCCCGGGAGGTCTGGTTGGCCGAGTGGATAGCGCGTTGGTCTCGGAATCCGGAGCTCTCAGGTTCGATCCCACGTAGCGACTCGCCAGATTTCGACCTAGGCCGGGTTTTCAGCCAGAAGTGAAGAGGGCTAAGACAGCCCTAGGGCGGATTCCAGGGCACGGGTTGAGAGCAAATTAGAAAGACGATTCCCTTAGATCTACCTATAGACTCTAGTGCCTCTATTAGACAGACCACATCGCGTGAAGTAGCGCGTTTGATCGACTCTCTCAAACGAAGAAAATCACCCGACTCTGAATGTATACTACCTATGATGATACAGAGGAGCTTTCAAAGAAAGGTATAGTCCTCTTAACGTTCCTGTTCAATGCGGCGCTTCGTCTACGCTACGTTCCTAGGGCTTGAAAAAGAGCAAAAATGATCGTCAAACGGAAACCAGACAAACCAGCGGATTTAGTTTCCAGCTATCGTCCCATCTCACTGCTGCCAATCGTCGCAAAAGTGTTCGAGAAGATCGTCCTCGCTCGTCTCCAGCCAACAGTAGGATCCAAGCAACTGCTTCCATCCATACAGTATGGCTTTCGTGGTCAACACTCCACTATTGAGCAGGTTCATCGCGTTGTCCATTCTGTTTCCCAATCTCTTGAGAACAACAGTTCACGCCGGCGGTCTTTCTTGATGTCAGCAATGCCTTCGACAGGGTATGACAGCAAGGGCTCATACAAAAGCTTCAAAAGATGTTACCGTCAAGCCCTGTGTTCACTCTTGGTATCCTACCTTCATGATCGATCATTCAGTATCCACGTTGGTATGGCAAGCTCAGACTGGAAACCAATTGGTGCCGGAGTACCGCAAGGATCAGTTCTGGGCCCTATCCTGTACCTTTTGTACACAGCTGACATTCCAGCCAGCGAGCGAAAGCTGTGACTGATCTCTTTGCTGATAATACTGTGCTGTAGTTGCGCATAGTGACAACTATGAATCCGCAGTCATCACCCTTCAATCTAGCTACAGTTCATCGTATATCCAGCTGAGCCAAAGACTGGAAAATCTCATTGAATGAGTCTAAGTGAGTCCAGATCGACTTCTTGCTTCAACCTTACCCCTACATACCCATCTACATCTATGGAAAAGTGATCCCCCCAGCTAGCCACGCTCGATACCTGAGACTGAAATTGGACTGCACACTTAATTGGCATGAACACGTTCGAAGGAAGAGAGAACTACTCAACAGGCAGTTCATAAATTCTACTGGCTCATCGGCCCTCGCTCGGAACTTGGCCTCGCCAAGAAGAGGCTTATCTACTCCACCATCTTCAAGCCTACCTTGGCTTATGGCTGCGAACTGTGGGGATCAACAGCAGTCTCTAATCGACTCGTTATAGAAAGGTTCCAAAACAAGTTCATGCGAACCATCGCAAAAGCTCCGTTTTGTGTCACCAATGCTCAACTTCGGTCTGATCTCGATCCCGTCTCCGTCGATGTTGTCATTTCGTAAAGGGTGAACAGTTATAACCAACGTCTGCACTGTCATCCTAACGCGGAGGCCATGGCATGGCAGTGACGATGAGCCTTCTTAATCTAGGAAGTTCCATCAGTCTAATGTTGATCTTTGTAATTCGGAATTGAGAAATCATATACCGGATTATAGTGGGAGATGAATAACTTGATGCTCCTTGCAAGGGAAAGGTCAAACACGGTGGCAGCCAGCTAGAGACCTTGGACTTGCACTGCCCTCTAGAAGCTTTGAATTTTCCAATCCTTTCATTCTACTGCATGTGTGCATGTAAACTGAAAATCAGAAAACTGGCCTATGCAAAAATAATTCACATGTGATAGTTTATAGTATGAATTGCTTCTTAGATCGAAAAGGAGAAGTCGTTTCAGCCACTGTACTCACGTCTCACTTTCTTGTCAATTTCCCTGTTTGTCTGGCATCGTATCTATCGTACAATTCGTCACAGTTCTTCTTTTTTCGTTCAAAAACATTAAGCATTTCATGCAAACAGTGGCGTGCATTCCAAGCAAGCAAGGTAAGCGCCCTGACTATGAAAATTCCCAAGAAAACAAGTTTTTATATAAAATATCAATTTCAACTTATTCTTATAACAAAAAAAAAACAAAAAACAAAAAAAAACACGCTTATAACGCGTATAACGCTAATGATGAAGTATATAATAAATTCACGGGAGATGTATATTGTTCGGCAATCCTCATGCATGTATATTCGTATAGGCCAGCAAGGTGTGCATCGGATCTAACACTTCTTTTCCATACTATAGGTAACATTGCACGACTTACGCTCCGCTTACGTGTTAATTACCAACATCACTAGCATGTTCAATGCGACAAAACCTGTGCGTTTGGTTGCATTGTGGAAGCGCTTTGAGCCAGGCTTCGCTCGGCTTGGCTACACACGAACGTTGAAGTTGACAGTGACATGTGATTATGTTCTTCTACTAGTCAACCCGAACTGACAAAATTAGTGTCGTTTGACAGTTCGACATGTGTCGAACTATCGAAATCTTTGATTAAAGCTTTCTAATTGGCTGAAAATAAAGGGGCGGGACGAATAAATTTGATTGCTGTCGAATTATTGTCGAACAGTGTCGGAAGTTCGACTGAGTGGAACGAGTAAATTTGATTGCTGTCGAATTACTATCAAACAGTGTCCGAAGTTGGCTGATCATCGAATATATTCGTCAGCCGCATAGTGATGTGCAAAAGAATTGAGCTTTGAAGGTTGTCGTCGCGTCGGCGCCTTTACACGTTTGCGAATATTCCCACGATCCTGTTCGGTAATAGGTACGAGTGTGTTATCTCGACTCCGGAGTCTGGAAGTGCGGAATAAGTGGTTTCAGTTACAAATTTCATGCGTCGCTGAGTGGTTCAGTGGTTTAATATTCGTGAAGCGGATTTGCATGCACTGTTATTTATCGGTAAGTTATGTCACATTTTTGTCATTTAATGGAATATTCAGTTACTAATTATTCTAGGAGTGGATCAATGAGGGAGGATAGGGGAAAAATTGCCCCTAGCCGGTCCACCGGACGTTTAAACAGTTTCTGCTTGACCCCTCAGACCATATGTTTTTTCATTAAAATGTATGTACCTAATTTTGCGTCTGCGCATTTCTAGCGCCCTAATTGGGGAGGGGCAGATTTTACATTGTAGAACCAGGAATTTCCCAGTCAAAGCTTGAAGCTGTATTCAGTTATTCCTTTTGAACTCGAAATTCTTCTCCACATCGAAGGAGGATATAATTTGTAAGCGAATTATAAGATGATACGTCGATCAAAGTATATCAATTGGGTACATCTTGGAAACAGTAGACTGTTTCAGAGTGAGAGGGGTGTACAGGGTGTCCTAGAAGTCTGGTCCCACTATCTGATCATTTCGATTTCAGCAACTAAACCCGCGAACCGCACAGTTTGCAGAACGGCAAGAAGGTACACAAAAATGTTCCGTCTGTCTGCCGTGGTCACATTGAGAGTCTGGTCTCGAGACGCATGAAGACGGGCGAGAATCAGGCAGTATGTGTAGTGTACCGAGCAAAATTGGAACCTGACTTTTGGGCAGTGTTGTAGTCAGGATTTTCTCAAGGGGAGGGGGGAAGTAAGACTTTCAAGGTGGGAAAAAGTCGAAAATTGTGGTATTTTTTTGAAAATTGCCAATATAATATGTATTAGGGGACTATTTTATAAAAATGAAGGTAAAATTACTGCTCAAGCAAAATTTAAAAAAAACACGTGTTTTAAAGGCGAAAAATTACTCATTCTTGCATATTTTTACATTCAATTTCAGGTTTCCCCCGCCCCCTCTTGGCTATGCTCATTCTTTTGGGACACCCTGTACTCGCAAATTTTGTTCAAGAATGTATACAGTAACTGATGCCACATGTGTTCCCGTCATCACTAATTGTCAATTAGTTATCATTTCCTATACCTATTCCTGTTCGATTATTTTAATTAGGTAGACTAAGTAGAGATCGGATTGGGATTCTATTAATTTCTTCAATAGCATTATTGTGGAAATCATGAAGCCGGATTAAGATTAAAGTCGCTTACAAGCACTTGGGCCCCCAGGCACCTAGCTGGACATTTTTTTGTATCTGTTCAGTAGCTTTTTATTTACAGTACCGTGTCTGGCTGGTGGCCCACCAAAATGTGCTGAAAACAAAAATGCTCAAAATTCGGCTGCCTCTCAAAATTGGCCGCTCCGAGCTGGTGCTTGTTGTAGTGCCTATAGGTAAATCTGGTGCTGTACAACACAGAAAATTCTGTTTTTCTTGAGTGGGGCAAAACCTTATTGTCTGTAACCCCGCGCGATGACTAGCAGCAGCTTGAATGGGAATTAGGAATGGAATGGAATTTCTTGTCATTGTACGTCTACCATTATGAATTTAACATCGACGATGCAATCTTTAATTGATACATATGATAGAGTGTATGCTCGAGTCGTATTATCTCATTAATAATTTTAGCGATGAAATCCTTTCATACATCATTTTTCTGACGCCTGAATTCCCCATTCATATATGAACAGGGTTCTAACTGTCATTTAAGACATTGAAAGTCATTTATTTTGAAAAAAGGTCATGAAGTCATTTACAGTCATTCATTTTCAATCATGGTCATTTATAAATTTAAAAGTTAGCAAATTGTACCTTGAGAGAGAGAGAGAACAAAGGACTTAGAATTGAAAAACTCTGTCATAATGACCAGGACTGCAATTTTTGTTTGAATTGGGCACGACTCACTAAATTTCTTGAAACTTGAAAATTATATGTACATAGAGGAATTGACATTTCATAGCATACTTGTGGGTAGGATCGACGCTCGGAAACCGAAGTCAAATTTTTTGTCGAGAATGAAGGGAAATTTTTTCTATAATTGAAAACAACGCATCACCTTCTTGGATTTTCAGTCTTTTGTTCAATTTCTATTTTCGGCATGAAACAGGGGTGGAAATATAGGGGGATAGGGGGGATAAGCCCTCCAGTTTCGAAATTGTCCCCCCTAAGTGAAAAATATAAAACTATACGAGTATCGCTATTATCGTTTGTGATGTCATGCTTTTTTTTCTTTTTTTTTTTCTTCTTACAAAGGAAGTATTACAGTGAAAAATCTACTTTTTGTAGTTTTTTATTATTTATTTATTTTTTTTGGGGGGGGGGCTATGATTTTTTTTGATTTTTATTACCCTTGACTGTGGGCTTAAGTGAGTTGGCTTGGCTAAAGTAAGTTGGTTTAAGTGAGTTCAGTATTATCGCCCTCCAATTTCAAGGGATAAAGAATGTAGAGGAGACCAATCGTGATCCCACTGATAACGAAAAAGACCAAGGTAGATGTGTGTGAGTGCCCAAAGCAAGTAAACTACAAAGTTCAAAGCTGTTTGAGAACCTTTATTTCCAATGCATTAGTCACAAGAAAATAGGTACCTATGTAAATCCACAGTTTGCTCCATACATTCCACGTAATAATGACTATAGATCTTTCTACAAATTCAGAAGAAAACCAGAAATGTTACAATATATGTCACTGCAGGAGACACGTGCAGTTTGCAGCTGTGTTGTTAAAAGAAATTTCCATGGAAATGTCAACCACCACTAAGAGGCACGGTTTTCGCTCAGATATACTCAGATGATGTCATAGTAACAGGAGCGTGTCCGGGGAGCACACCCGTCACTGCTGCTCCCAAACCTTCGCGGGAGTGCATTGAACAACTTCCCAAAGTTTCATGGCGATCAGATGAACAGTGTAGTAAAGTCTGCAGCTGTGTTGTTGATAGAAATTTCCATGGAAATATGAAGGACATACACAGTCAGACAGACAGACATACATTTATATTTATGTGTATAGAAGATTTTAGGCACTGGGGCTTCAGCCCCCCCCCCCCAAAAAAAATCGCTCTATTTCCGCTCCTGTATGAAACCTATTTGAAGAAAATTAGATTTTTGCAAAAAAGTTTGTTCGAAACACAATACAGGTATACGGACATGAATGGGTACCTTTATTTTATTTTATTTTATTTTTTCACGAGACCAGCCCTCGACATTTTTTTTCCCTTTTTCTTATACCATAAAATCTATGATGATGCTTTCGCAATTCTCTATTAATCGAACGTTATTGTTTTCTCTGTAGATCCTTTCAGAAGTCGCAAAATTAGATTGTATATTTATCTATTTTGAATATATTTTAGGATATAGACCTTACCTCGTGGTGTGAATACTTAATATTTCAGTAACTTAGCATTGAAATCTTACACTTTCTTCTAGGTGTGGCCCCGACGGTGATTACTCTCGGTATATGGACGGCGGAATACTTCCACAGTACGCAGTGCATCACGCTTCGCATGTATAATAATTTATAAAAAATTGTTTTCAATTTTCTCAAAAATATATATAGGTGAAATTCTGAATTTTCTATTCTTTCCAGTATTCGAATGACTTTAATAATCCGTCTGTCTGACGCGAAACATTTATACCTATTCTAAAAAGAAATGCTTCAGGTCCACAGAAGTGAAGGACACATATCTATTAATATTAAAAATGAGAGAGAACGCGCTCAGCCAGTAAAAATTGGGAGAATGGAGTGGGTAAATGAAAAATGAAATACTCAGCTTGTAATTTTTAGCTTAAAATTCCTTGCTCAGGTCTTTTAAGGGAGGGGCTATAGCTCGTACCCCCCCCCAGGTTGCGCCTATGAAAGGATCCCTGGACGAAAAGGGAGGAGGAATTAATTTCTAGGGTGAGAAAATATCGAAATAGTGTCGAACGCCCTGTCGAAAAAATGTCGAAATACTATCGAAGGAATGGCCGAACTATCAAAATATTGTCGAACGCGCCGTCGGAATGCGTATTCGGCAGCTTAATATTTCCCAATAAATACTGGTTTCTTCCTCTCAAGCAATACGAATGGACACAATACTGAGGACCCGAAATAGTGTGATATATTGTCAGTCCGATTATGTACTATTAATGCTTCATCAACTAGTAGGACATGTATCCGATTATACGCACAATTTTCCCTTACATAACCGCCTAATGCCAATACATCTCGTCGAAAGCAATCAATAACATTTAAACAACCTGCTAAAGGCGCCGTGCCAATAAAATATACAGTGTATCGTGTCGCTCTACTGTTCCTCTGTGGTGATAAAAATAAAACCACCAATAAAATTAAATACTTTTCGAACGAGGTAAAATCTCCGTTTACGCACGAATTTGCCGTGTAGGTGTACTCAGTACCGTAAATGTTGACTTTTCGTACTTCCTATTTTTTTCTTCTTACACAGTCTACGTGTATGCAAACTTTGAATTAAAAAAAAAAAAATATCGACGTTTTCCTGACAAGGGAACGGCACGCTATGTACATAGGTATCGAACACTCTAATGGCTCTACGTCTACATGACGTGACGACTTGTCGTACATAGTGATACTACTCGCCACCTTAATAATAACGGATTAACGGCCTGACATTCATTTTGTTGTGGTTTTAGAAAAAAAAATGTAATCCGTGCAAATACACGTATTATGAGGGTGGAAAACAAAGGCCACGTCAGAAGTTCGCCAAAAAGTCGAGATTAATAGCGGCGGCGGAGAATTGATGACGAGAATCATTGTACGCGTTCCTCTAGAATTGACGTAAGTTTTCTTTGATTTTGACCGCACTATGGTTGGTTCACTGCAGAGATAAGAAAATAAAAAATATTTTCCTTTTCGTCGGAAAATGTTGAGGTTTTTTCGGCTATACTGACGCAGGCCTTTCTCTTGAGAAGTACAGAAAAGTAGAAAAAGTGCAAACTCAATCCCTGATGTATTCTCTCGCTCCCAGGACTGTAACGTGAATACTCGGTTTTGGGGGCGACATCAGGGGGGGGGTGCCAAATTTCACGCCCGGAAATAAAACATAATCTCGACTTTTTTTGCTACAGGGCCTAAACCATCGGATCCGGAGCGGTACTCGCATTTGCCTTCTCCCTGCTATGCTCTACAACCCTTCTTCTGAAGACAGGCGACTGGCAATCACTGCTACAGAGTTACTCAGAGTGGAGAGGCCCAACAAAAGACACTGTTCAAGACATTGCACTCCCAAGGGCTCCGTCTGTTCTAGTAGGTGGAAAAACTTCTCAGCAAAAATGCGTTTGAAATCGAAGAATATTTATGGGTTGCACATCTGACGTGAAGATTAACATAGAATTTCTCGTAACCAAATTTCATTTTTGCTTTTAACAAAAATCGTAAAAATTGAGTAAGAATAAAAATGTTGATTTGACTCGAGAAAATTGTTCTCATTAGTATACCATTTGAACCTAACTGTACTTTCATAAATAAAAGATTTTCAAAGTCAGTGTCCCCTCATCTTGAATTTTGGTGAAAAGTAAACCTTCATCACTATAGTCTGTTCTGACAATATAAGAATGTATACAAATCCGGTTTTATGATTTCTGGGTGTGCTGAATTAATTTCGACTTTGCATTTTGCTCATCCCTAACCCAACAGAGTCCACATGGTGGCAGTTGGCAGAACCTAAAAACGGCTTCTAGATACGTCAACTATAAGAAAATTAGGGTTTGTGGAGCCGAGTATTTCATCTTTAAAGTGGTTTTGGTCCTACTCTTCTTCCATATTGATCCACGGGGGAGGGAGGGGGAATGTAAAATATTAAAATATACAATTCTGGCGTCAAATGTCAAAATTTAGGTTTTCTGAGGCGAGAATTTCATTTTCGTGGTTATTTTGGTCCCAACTCTCACTCATGTAGATCCACAGTGAACTGAAGTGTAAAATATTCAAATCTACTCATATTGAAATCGAATATGTTGAAATTCTGACTCAGCAATCTCATTTATAATGTTATTTTATTTCTATTCCTACTTAAACTTATTGAAATGTAATACATTATTCAGTGTTACCTATATGAACTGATACAAAGCTACATTATACTTAGCTTTATACCTTATTCAATTAAAATCCCCCTGATCAGTTTGTATATAATTGAATAACATATTACATTTCAACCCCCCCCCCACCCCATAGACCAATATCAATATCAGTTAATTCCTGCAAAGTAATTTATTAATTAAGATTTAAAATGATAGGTCATATAATATAAGACATCCAGGGATATGGCTATTACTGCTGGAGGGAATGGTTGAGGGAAGGAAGGCAAATAATGAGTTATGAAGAGCAGATAATGAAGGACACAAAGTGTAAATTTTTCTCAAAGCTGAAAAGATTAGCACAAGAGAGAGAAACGTGGAGAGACGCAAGCTACTACACAGTCGAGAGACTGAGAGGAATACAATAAACAAATCTTAATCATATATTATTTAAATTTAATAAATAAAATTAATATTAGATTGTAAATCTATTCAGGATTATTGATTTTTATTCATTTACATAATATTTTTCAATTGATTGTGTAAATACTCCATAGATAGTCTACTATACTCCTTCCGACTTTAAAGCACAGCTTCCATCTGTACAGCCGAACTCCATACTATCCTACAGTGCCTAGTCACGATCTCCTCGCTCGAAGACCCACCCACCCCTACCCACTAACTGGTCCTCTCAGATTCACTTCCCTCCTTAAGGTCTGTTTCTGATCGCCTTTCATCGCACACTCTCGTCCAACGCATCCATCTCATTTTCCATCTCATTTCCTTCACCACCAAGAGCATTTCACTTATCTGGATCCCAAGCCACATTGGTATCTCAGGAAATGGAACAGTTGATCAAGCAGCACAGCAAGCTACACAGCTCCCATATATCACTCGTCACCTCCCTATTTCAACAGATCACCCTTCTGCCATTCGCCAGACCATTTTGCGTAAGTGGTTCAAAGAGTGGTGGCATCAAGCCTCTCGACACAACAAGCTCGCACAACTCAAGCTTACACCTGTCACCTGGTCAACGTCCCAACATTCCTCCCGCCGCGAGGAAGTTATCATCACCCGCCTAAGGATTAGACATACGAGTACACGCCTCACACATACGCATCTTCTCACTAACCCTTATCCCCTCAACTGGCCACACTGTGGAGATGAAAACCCTCCACCGTAGACCAGCTCTTCTCATGTCCCTCTCTCACCTACCTTCGTAAATCTCACCACGTCCCCCATCTCTCTTTTCATTTGCTACCACCCGAGCCCTGGAACCGCCCCTTCGAGCATTACCTCAGGGACATCAGGGAGCCTCTTAGGGCTGCCTTAGCCCTCTTCTCTTCTCACCGGGAATCGACCTAGATCAACTGCACTATCTTCCTGTCGAATACCCGTATCACTAGCCCCGTGGTTTATGACGGTGAGTTCAACGAGCACTGGCAGGTAGCGCCTTACCCATTTACAGCTTTCAGATACTGGCGACCGATTACACACTTCTCGGAAGCCTCTGCTGTAAGTGGCTGTGACTTTTGTACGTTATCAGAATGCGGTGTTAGAATGTGACGAGTTCTTTCTTGCATTACTGATAACGATGCCGGCGTTGGTAATCGAACCCGGTGCCTTCGGGTTTGTAGCCGAGTTCTCACCGCTACGCCACAAAGCCACCGCCACGTCCCCCATAATCGAATTTTGGCCCTCTCCAACTCCCACAAGCACATATACAACACCCTCATCTACCTTTCCGCTGCTGGATACCTCTGCGACATATAAACTGACCTTTTACGAGCCCATAGCCCGAGAGTGTAGCTCCGTGGCTCGATAATAATAAAATTAAAAAAAAAAATTAATTTCAATCCTTAATTTTTAAGTATTGGATTTAATATGTTGAGTTGCATAGTTAAATTGAAGTTTGAATTAATTTTTTGATCAATCTAGAAAGTATTAAAAAAATTATAGGTATGGGTAGGAACAGAAATCACTGACATAAGAAACCCTAGTTTAAATATATTTCACTCCAACATGAGTAGATATCAATATTTTACAGTTTGGCACCCTCTGAACCAATATACTCATATAGGTGGGATTTGGGACCAGACACTGAGAAAACAGAATCTCCGACTCTGGAAATCCTATAATTTGGATGTAATTCACGCTGACCTCTGTGTTAGTTTTAATATTTCACAATCCCACCCCTTCCCCCTTTCCGTGGAGTAATATCGATAAGTAAGGATTTTAGCCGAACTAATTTCAAAAATAAGAGCCTCGTCTCGAGAAACCTTAATTTTCATATATTTAACATATCTAGAGACGGGGGTTGAGTTCTGCCCTCTTGTAAACTTTTTGGATGGAGTACGAACAAAAAGTAACTCAAAATGAATTTAATATACCTAGAAATCAGGGAGACTGATTCTTATACATTTTTGTGTATTTTCATATCCTTGCCACGAACCATAATGATGAAAAATCACAATATTTACTAAAATTCAAGAGCGGGACATTGACCTTGAATTATTTCTCCTAAAAGTGGATTCAGTTTAGTCAAATCAATATTTTCGATCAAACTCGATTCTTAGAATTTTGTTAAGTAACATTGGTACTTTTCTTATGAGAAAACCTGCTTAAGCTTCACCCTTGATGTGCGACCCCTAAATATATTATTCGCCACTTCAAAATAATTTTTTCTGGGGTATTTCTACAAGCACTAGAATAGGTTAAGCCCTTGCGACCGCAATTTTTCGAGAAAAAAAAATCTTTTTTGGGCTACTCTAACCTAGAGTTTAAAAGTCAAATTTGAAATACGTATAAAATTCAGTATTTATTTTTTCAAGTTCTCCAGAACTTGACCAATAAAATACTCCTTACCTACTCAGATTTTTACTAGAATGAACTGTCAATATGTAATTGCACTAAATATTATAAAATACCTACCAAACTTGAAGTTGAAAAAATTATGAAAATTAGAAAGTTGAAAAAAAAAAGACCCCATCTTCATACATTCTTTGCATTTAAGAATGTGGATGTGGGATGTAAGGTGCCTTATACTCGCATTTCAATTTGTTAATTTTCTTACGAGAAATCTTATGTTAATCGTGAAATCTTCCCCCTCATCATTCCCCGAAAAATTGGACATTTGGTATGTGGGTTTTTAGGCCAAAAGGAGCAGATTTAGCAAGCTGGAGCAAATTGTTACGCACGCGCGTACTTTGTCTACTCGGGTGAGTAAATACTTCAAGATTTCACCACCGCTAGAAGTAGAGATGAGCAACCGGCACTTTTATTGGTTAGTTCGTTACGGTTCTGGTTACAAATTATCACGAAATGGTTGGTTAACCGGTTATTAGTGGAATAACCAAGCTGACCTAGTTATCGGTTACAGTTACTGGTTACTATCAGACTTATATGAAGTGGGTGGTTAACCGTTTATTCGACCGGCTACTATCAGACTTCTATAAAGTGGCTGGTTAACCGGTTTTCTAACTGGTCATCTTCCCCGTTTTGTAAAATGAAAAAGTCCGAGGGTAGGTAGGCTTGTGCAAACCAGCCTACAGATCTACACCAACAGTTTTTCAGTTTTTATGACTCATGATATGAGGACTAAAGAGTGAAGATGCATGAAGTGGTCGACTTAATCTGTTTAAATATGTACTTATTTTAAATAAGCCACATTGGGTCACGTTTAAATACCAATTGGAAATAGGCAATCCAGTAATCAATTTAAATGCCTATTATTATTATTTAAAATCAGATCGGACTATGGGATTAATAGCCATTTAATTGGTTTTTAAAATGGGTTTTAAAAAGTTTCCCCAAATACAGAACATTACAAACAGTTTCAGAAAAATGGTCTAAAAGCGTTACAAAAGGATGATAAGAACTTAACAATGAAAAAGTGTCTTACAAATAATTAGGTTTTAGGCAAGGCCGGATTTAAGATTTCGTGGCCCTGGGGCCCAGGAAGATGTGGAGGCCCCAAAGTGTCAAGAAACCTCCTCCCCCCAAAAAAACACAAAAAAACTGGAGTTCAAAATTATGAGTAAAAATAATTCGAAGTACACATAAAGTACATAATATGAACAACATATTACATATACTTGTAATAACGACACTTTCATGACTTTTGTAGAGGCCCGGGGCCCCACCCTAAATCCGGCCCTGGTTTTAGGTACCATTTAATCCGAATCTTGAGCGCTGAATCTTCAAATCCAACAGAGAACAGAATGTACCGACTTCCGACGTACCAAGATACTTAACCAAATAGAACTGAAGTCCTTTCTTCTGATACGGCAGAATAGAAAAACTGTAACCATATAACCATAACCAACCATAACTTTTCAGCGGTTAACCGGTAAATTTTGTATCACTATCCAGTTGGTTGGTTAACCATATTTCAGTTTGGTTGGTTGGTTATACTTACGGTTAACTAACCAGTAAAAATGTCCGTCAGAAAGGTTATCGGTTAGGTTATTTAACGATTGCTCATCCCTAGCTAGAAGCATAATCGAGCGCTGCGTCACAAACCGGGTCTCCGTTTCGGCTATTGAGAAAACGTTTTTGTGCCGCAAATGTGATTTCGTGTCGCGAGAGTGGTTTTTTACTACTCGCGGACGAAGTTGGCAGCTCCTGTGTACTTAACTACCCGGAGAAACTAAGGGTAGTTGAGCCAACTCGGGCAAGCTTATTGCGACAAGCTATTCCTGCTTCACTGCTTTTCTTGCTTTGCTCCGCTGTTCTTTCTACTACTTTTGGTGTGCGGACTGGAAACCAGTTCCTCTATTTCCTTCTTCAGCGTGTGGGCCGGAAACAGTTCCCCCGAATTTTTCCCTCGGTGTGTGGGCTGAAAACCAGTCCCCCACTTTCTTCCTCGGTGTGCAGGCTGGAAGCCAGTCCGCCCGAATCCCAATCGTCAATAGGAAGTAACCGCACCTCGACTGTACTTAGCTGTATGTATTCGTTAGTGCGTTATAAGGGAGCATTCGCGCGCCCCCTCTCGTGTGTACAGTTTTTCTGTAATTTACCGCTAACTATTTTCGCCATCGTCTGCAACATTCGCGTCCGTACTCGGGGTACTATTAACGTAAATTTTGTGAAATAGCTGCCGCCCCTGTTTCCGCCATCGGCGCAGTTTAAGTCGAACCTTTTTCAGTGTAAATTCTAGTGTGTAAAATAAAACTATCTTCGTATCAGCCCCCTGTGTTGTTATTAGTGTCGTAGCAAGATGTCCGCGTTTTGGAGTCTCCGCTCCCGCAATGTGCCCCGTGAGGTCACCCATCATCGCAACTTTGACTTTCGTGCTCCCACTCGCCCGGGAAGTGCGTCTCGCTGGCCCCTGTGGTATCGAAACGCGACAAAATAATTTCAAATATTGTCAAATTTTATATCATCCTTACATGGTTTTCAAGAACTATACCATATTATATTGAGAAACGTCACGAATCAGTGGCTGAGTTCCACTTTTTCCGGAGAAATTACTTCGAAGAATTTGTAATTTAGTTTTGAGTCTGCCTTTAATTATATTAAGACAAAAAAAGAGTTTTTCTAGCCGCTGAATTCATTCCAGCTCTTAACCGGAAGGTGCCAAAACTAGTTTCAACTTAAAGAATCGTATGAATATCTTGCCTTTAATTACACACACAATGAAAGTGGAATCTATATGGTCACTGAGTTCCTTTTGGGTATCGTTTTGACCCATGTGCGTGACGTATAACCAGCAAAATCGTGAAGTCGACTAAACTGACTGTAATTAGTTCGAAAAAGGGAGTTTTCTAGCAATTTTGAATACGAGTCAGTTTGGCCACCGGGAAGGAAGAAATGTCAAATGTGGGGTCTACATCGAGACTGGATTGAAATACTATACAAAAAATTCCTATATCTTTAATTTTTACATCCAAGTCGGTTTTGTTCATTTAAAAATTGAAATTTCAATTTCGGGGTCCAAATTATGGCTAAACGGAAAACGTAGAACTATTTTGGAAATCAGAGATTCAAAAATGCTTGTCTATATAAATGTCTCAATTTCAAAATTCAAGCCAATTTGGACCATTTCTGGAGGATGAAATTCAGCTCCAAATTCCACATTTCCCCTGTTAGTAATTAAAACGGATTTGACTTGAAAAATAGAAAAAAATATTGAAATTTGGGTTTCTTGAGTCACTGATTATGATCGTTGTATTCGATTTCTGATTTTCTTTTGACTAGGCGTCTAAGATCTACATTCGATCCTTCAAAATGAATAAAATTAACTAGATTTGGAAAATCAGACAAATACTGAAACAAGGTTTTTGGGTTGTTGAATTCGAATCTGATTTCCAAATGAAAACCTATAGTTTTCCGTTTAAAATTCAGAATCATTTTCATGTCTATCGTTGAAAAGCTTATGTCAAGTAAAATACAAATCAGTTTCAAAAATTTGTAGTCTCAGAACGAGCTGCGTCTCGGACTGGTCAAATCTCATATTTTAAATAAAAAACTTCGGTCTTTGCCAACAAATGAGACACAAAAAATCTCCTGTCTTCTTCGACGTAAACAATTTAATTTTGTAAAATTGCTACACAACTAAAGTGCCAAACATTTTTCGGTCTTTTTGGCTGCACCATACACTGTGGTCGATTCTGAATTAATTACTGCTCGTATTTCACTGCTACCCTGATTCTCTCCCTCGATGGCGGTCCGATTGTAAAATACGAGTAAAAATACTTTAAACACTCGACTGAAAATCTACACTGTGTGCATGTTCTATGTGGATGAACGAAGTCGGTTCGTGCGGAAAAGTGATTCGTAAGCATCGTCGGGTTCTCCCTTTTTAAAAATGATATCCAATTAGGTTTCCAGAGGTATATTAATTTCTTTGCACTTTTTAACAGCAAACACTGCCGAAGATGTATGTATACAGTGCACTTGAAACACGATAAAAAACACGGTACGGGTTCGAGTATTTCGCCGGGAAATTCGATTAAAATGTCTCTATTCATTTCAAGTATTATTAAGTTTCTCTTTTGCTTACAGCTCGTGTGTGCTTTTTCATTCCATCCGGTGCCAAAAAGTAATACAACTATGAATCCGTTTCTCCCAATATACCCACATACGTTACCCGTATCTACAGGATAACCACTGTCCGAGCAAAATCGAGCAGATGCGGGAATATTTCTACACCAAAATATTGCGTACAGAGGAATGTACGAATACACGAAACAAATACGCGGGAATTTTCCTGAATAAACCGATGTTTACATTCGTCAAGAAAAAAACAGAAAGACAAAATGAAATCACCCCAACAGACGGAGAAAGTTTTTACTAGTGGTTAAAAAATATTTTTTTTCTAGTTTTGGGAACTGCAATTTATCTTTTAACCCATAGGAGGAGCTGTAAGGGGTCACCAAATGAATGCACGCCACCAATAAGTACTGGGCAAAAAAAAAGAAAAAAAAAAAAAAAAAAAAAAAGGGAGGCATCAACAAGATTTTGCTATAGAACTGGATTCGAAATTATCGACTTATTGCGCTGTTACACACAAATAATTTACTCCCTCGCCACTAAATAGACGGAGAATTTTCAAATATTTATTCATTATTGATATTGTATAGCGCCTTTTATTTCACCGATAGGCAAAAATGGGAATTCACTTTTTTCATTGGAAAATAAAAGTAGTTCTTGTTTCATCTACAACATTTTACCCGATTTCAAAAATTATTGCGGGTATTTTTTCAAGCACATTTAATTCCTTCCAATTTGAGAGATTAAGAACATGGTAGCGGTGATTTTTGTATGTCTCGGCGAGTATTATCACCACCTTTCGGCTTTCCCGTCGAAGCTGGGGTACCCACCCATCATCTTCATTGAGGTATAAGATATACCCAATTTTCTTTCCTTTCTACAGGGCCCCCTATGGGTCAAAGGAGTAGTGAGATGGTATTTGACCCAGTCAGAGGGGTACGTAGAACACTTCTAGGCCGGTCCCGTTGTGATCCGCCATGTCACCTCTGGTGGTTTCCCACCGGAGTTTATATGACAGTTCACAACGGGACCTGCATAGAAGTGTTGTACAGTGTCCCCTGATGATGATGAGAACAATCTCACAATCTCACAACCCTTTTAACCAATAGGAGGCGCCGTAAGGGGTCACCAAATGAATGCACGCCACCAATAGGTACTGGGCAACAAAAAAAAAAAAAAAAAAAAAAAAATTGACAATGACTCAAAGTAGGGAACGTGGCATGAACAAGATTTTGCTATAGAACTGGGTTCGAAATTATCGACTTATTGCGATGTTACGCACAAATAATTTACTCCCTCGCCCCTAAATAGACGGACAATTTTCACATATATATCAATTTTTGATATTGTACAGCGCCTATTATTTCACCGATAGCCAAAAATGAGACTTCACTTTTTTAATTGGAAAATAAAAGCAGTTCTTGTTTCATCTACAACATTTTACCCGATTTCAAAAATTATAGCGGGTATTTTTTCAAGCACATTTAATTCCCTCCAATTTGAGAGATTAAGAACATGGTAGCGGTGATTTTTGTATGTCTCGGCGAGTATTATCACCACCTTTCGGCTTTCCCGTCGAAGCTGGGGTACCCACCCATCATCTTCATATAGGTATAAGATGTACCCAATTTTCTTTCCTTTCTACTGGGCCCCCTATGGGTCAAAGGAGTAGTGAGATGGTATTTGTCCCAATCAGAGTGGTACGTACCACACTTCTAGGCCGGTCCCGTTGTGATCCCCCATGTCACCTCTGGTGGTTTCCCACCGGAGTTTATATGACAGTTCACAACGGGACCTGCATAGAAGTGTTGTACAGTGTCCCTTGATGATGATGAGAACAATCTAACAATCTCACAACCCTTTTAACCCATAGGAGGCGCCGTAAGGGGTCACCAAATGAATGCACGCCACCAATAGGTACTAGGCAACAAAAAAAAAAAAAAAAAAAAAAATTGACAATGACTCAAAGTAGGGAATGTGGCATGAACAAGATTTTGCTATAGAACTGGATTCGAAATTATCGACTTATTGCGATGTTACACACAAATAATTTACTCCCTCCCCCCTAAATAGGCGGACAATTTTCACATATACTATATCAATTTTTGATATTGCACAGCGCCTTTTATTTCACCGATAGGCAAAAATGAGACTTCACTTTTTTCATTGGAAAATAAAAGTAGTTCTTGTTTCATCTACAACATTTTACCCGATTTCAAAAATTATTGCGGGTATTTTTTCAAGCACATTTAATTCCTTCCAATTTGAGAGATTAAGAACATGGTAGCGGTGATTTTTGTATGTCTCGGCGAGTATTATCACCACCTTTCGGCTTTCCCGTCGAAGCTGGGGTACCCACCCATCATCTTCATATAGGTATAAGATGTACCCAATTTTCTTTCCTTTCTACTGGGCCCCCTATGGGTCAAAGGAGTAGTGAGATGGTATTTGACCCAATCAGAGGGGTACTCACAACACTTCTAGGCCGGTCCTGTTGTGATCCGCCATGTCACCTCTGGTGGTTTCCCACCGGAGTTTATATGACAGTTCACAACGGGACCTGCATAGAAGTGTTGTACATTGTCCCCTGATGATGATGAAAATAATCTCACTACCCTTTTAACCCATAGGAGGCGCCGTAAGGGGTCACCAAATGAATGCACGTCACCAATAAGTACTGGGGAAAAAAAAAATTAAAAAAAAATTTGAACATGACTCAAATTAGGGAACGTGGCATCAACAAGATTTTGCTATAGAGCCGGAATCGGAATTATCGACTTATTGCAGTGTTACGCACAAAAAATTTACTCCCTCGCCCCCAAATAGGCGGAGAATTTTCACATATTTATCAATCTTTGATATTGCATAGCGCCTTGTATTTCACCGACAGGCAAAAATGAGACTTCACTTTTTTCATTGGAAAATAAAAGTAGTTCTTGTTTCATCTACAACATTTTACCCGATCTCAAAAATTATAGCGGGTATACTTTCAAGTACATTTTATTCCCTCCAATTTGAGATTTCAAGAACATGGTACTGGTGATTTTTGTTTGTCTCGGCGAGTATTATCACCACCTTTCGGCTTTCCCGTCGATGCTGGGGTACCCACCCATCATCTTCATATAGATATAAGATAAACCCAATTTTCTTTCGTTTCTACAGGGCCCCCTATGGGTTAAAGAGGTAGTGAGATGGTATGTGACCCAATCAGAGGGGTATGTACAACACTACTAGGCCGGTCCCGTTGTGATCCGCCATGTCACCACTGGTGGTTTCTCTCTGGAGTTTATATGACAGTTCACAACGGGACCTGCATAGAAGTGTTGTACAGTGTCCCCTGATAATGATGAAAACAATCTCACAATCCTTTTAACCCATAGGAGGCGCCGTAAGCGGTCACCAAATTAATGCACGCTACCATTAGGTACTGGGCAACAAAAAAAAAAAGTGACAATGACTCAAAGTAGGGAACGTGGCATGAACAAGATTTTGCTATAGAACTGGATTCGAAATTATCGACTTATTGCGATGTTACAGACAAATAATGTATTCCCTCGCCCCTAAATAGGCGGAGAATTTTCACATATTTATCAATTTTTGATATTGTACAGCGCCTTTTATTTCACCGATAGGCAAAAATGAGACTTCACTTTTTTCATTGGAAAATAAAAGTAGTTCTTGTTTCATCTACAACATTTTACCCGAACTCAAAAATTATAGCGGGTATATTTTATTGTACATTTAATTCCCTCCAATTTGAGAGATCAAGAACATGGTAGCGGTGATTTTTGTATGTCTCGGCGAGTATTATCACCACCTTTCGGCTTTCCCGTCGAAACTGGGGTAGCCACCCATCATCTTCATATAGGTATAAGATATACCCAATTTTCTTTCCTTTCTACATGGCCCCCTATGGGTCAAAGGTGTAGTGAGATGGTATGAGACCCAATCAGAGGGGTACGTACAACACTTCTAGGCCGGTCCCGTTGTGATCCGCCATGTCACCTCTGGTGGTTTCCCACTGGTGTTTATATGACAGTTCACAACGGGACCTGCATAGAAGTGTTGTACAGTGTCCCCTGATGATGATGAAAATAATCGCACAACCCTGTTAACCCATAGGAGGCGCCGTAAGTGGTCACCAAATGAATGCAAGCCACCTATAGGTACTGGGCAACAAATAAAAAAAAAAAAAAAAAAAAATTGACAATGACTCAAAGTAGGAAACGTGGCATGAACAGGATTTTGCTATAGAACTGGATTCGAAATTATCGACTTATTGCGATGTTACACACAAATAATTTACTCCCTCGCCCCTAGATACCCGGAGAATTTTCACATATTTGTCAATTTTTGATATTGTACAGCGCCTATCATTTCACCGATAGGCAAACATGAGATTTTACTTTTTTCATTGGAATATAAAAGTAGTTCTTGTTTCATCTACAACATTTTACCCGATCTCAAAAATTATAGCGGTTTTTTTTTTCAGGCACATTTAATTCCCTCCAATTTAAGATATCAAGAACATGGTCCCGGTGAATTTTGTTTGTCTCGGCGAGTATTATCACCACCTTTCGGCTTTCCCGTCGAAACTGGGGCACCTACCCATCATATTCCTGCAGATCAAAGATATACCCAATTTTCTTTCCTTTCTACAGTGCTCCCTATGGGTTAAAGGGGTAGTGAGACGGTATGTGACCCAATCAGAGGGGTACGTACAACACTTCTAGGCCGGTCCCGTTGTGATCCGCCATGTCACCTCTGGTGGTTTCCCACTGGAGTTTATATGACAGTTCACAACGGGACCTGCATAGAAGTGCTCTACAGTGTCCCCTTATGATGATGAAAACAATCTCACAACCCTTTTAACCCAAAGGAGGCGCCGTAAGGGGTCATCAAATGAATGCATGTCACCAATAAGTACTGGGCAAAAAAAAAAAAAAAAAACAATTAAAAAAAATTGAACATGACTCACATTAGGGAACGTGGCATCAACAAGATTTTCGAGTAGAGCTGGATTCGGAATTATCGACTTATTGCGCTGTTACACACAAATAATTTACTCCCTCGCCCCTAAATAGGCGGAGAATTTTCACATATTTATCAATTTTTGATCTTGTACAGCTCCTTTTATTTCACCGATAGGCAAAAATGAGACTTCACTATTTTCCTTGGAAAATAAAAGTAGTTCTTGTTTCATCTACAACATTTTACCCGATCTCAAAAATTATAGCGGGTATTTTTTCAAGCACATTTAATTCCCTCCAATTTGAGATACAAGAACATGGTACCGGTGAATTATGTTTGTCTCGGCGAGTATTATCACCACCTTTCGGCTTTCCCGTCGAAACTGGGGCACCCACCCATCACATTCCTATAGATCTAAGATATACCCAATTCTCTTTCCTTTCTACAGGGCCCCCTTTCGGTTAATGGGGTAGTGAGATGGTATGTGACCCAATCAGAGAGGTACGTACAACACTTCTAGGCCGGTCCCGTTGTGATCCGCAATGTCACCTCTGGTGGTTTCCCACCGGAGTTTATATGACAGTTCACAACGGGACCTGCATAGAAGTGTTGTACAGTGTCCCCTTATGATGATGAGAACAATCTCACAACCCTTTTTAACCCATAGGAGGTGCCGTAACGGGTCGCCAAATGAATGCACGCCACCAATAGGTACTGGGCAACAAGAAAAAAAAAAAGAAAAAAAAAATTGAACATGACTCAAAGTAGGGAACGTGGCATCAAAAAGATTTTGCTATAGCATTGGATTCGAATTTATCGACTTACTGCGCTGTTACATACAAAAAATTTACTCCCTCCCCCCTAAATAAGCGGAGAATTTCCATATATTTATCATTTTTTGATATTGTATAGCGTCTTTAATTTCACGGATAGGCAAAAATGGCGCTTCACTTTTTCATTGGAAAATGAAAGTAGTTCTAGTTTCATCAACAACATTTTACCCGATCAAAGAAATTATAGCGGGTATACTTTCAAGTACATTTAATTCCCTCCAATTTGAGATTCCAAGAAAATGGTACTGGTGATTTTTGTTTGTCTCGGCGAGTATTATCACCACCTTTCGGGTTTCCCGTTGAAACTGGGGCACCCACCCATCATATTCCTATAGATCTAAGATAAACCCAATTTTCTTTCCTTTCTACAGGGCCCCCTATGGGTTAAAGGTGTAGTGAGATGGTGTGTGTCCTATTCAGGGGGGTACGTACAACACTTCTAGGCCGGTCCCGTTGTGATCCGCCATGTCACCTTAGGTAGTTTCCCACTGGAGTTTATATGACCGATCAAAACGGGACCTGCATAGAAGTGTTGTACGGTGTCCCCTGATGATGAAGAACACAATCTCACAACCCTTTTAACCCATAAGAGGCGCTGTAATGGGTCACCAAATGAATGCACACCACCAATAGGTATTGCGCAAAAAAAAAAATAGAGAAAAAAAAAGATTTTGAACATTACTCAAGTTAGGGAACGTGGCATCCACAAGATTCTAATATAGAACTGGAATCGAATTTATCCACTTATTGCGTTGTTACACACAAATAATTTACTCCCTCGCCCCTAAATAGGCGGAGAATTTTCAAATATTTATCAATTTTTGATATTGTATAGCGCCTTTTATTTCACCGATAGGCAAAAATGAGACTTCACTTTTTTCATTGGAGAATAAAAGTAGTTCTTGTTTCATCTACAACATTTTACCCGATCTCAAAAATTATAGCGGGTATACTTTCAAGTACATTTTATTCCCTCCAATTTGAGATTTCAAGATCATGGTACTGGTGATTTTTGTTTGTCTCGGCGAGTATTATCACCACCTTTCGGCTTTCCCGTCGAACCATCATCTTCATATAGGTATAAGATATACCCAATTTTCTTTCCTTTCTACAGGGCCCTCTATGGGTTAAAGGGGTAGTGAGATGGTATGTGTCCTAATCAGAGTGGTATGTACAACACTTCTAGGCCGGTCCCGTTGTGATCCGCTACGTCACCTCTGGTGGGTTCCACTAGAGTAAAAAATTTTTTTTTGAACAATACGCAAAGTGAGGAACGTGGCATAGAACATTTTTCAATATAGCCCCGGATTTGAATTAATTGACCTATTACACTGTTACACCCCAAAAATGAGTAATTTCTTTGAATAATTCGCGTCATCTTTTGAACTTAATTTTTCTGCTAAATGACTAGTGACCAGTTGCATAGACAATTTTACAATCCCTATGGGTTAAAGGGGTAGTTAGATGCTATGTGTTGTAATCAGAGGACTCTGTACATCACTTCTAGGCAGGTCCCGTCGTGATCCGCCATATCACATCTGTCTGGCTCTGATCACTTAGACACATTGCATACCTTGTGAATTGAAGGAGCCAAATCGACCTGAATTCCAATCCACAACTGTCTGTGTACATTATGGGGATATTAGCAAGATAGAACGTGCCCTGAGAACAAACTCTCTGAATAAATAAAACGTGAACGTTCATTTTCATTCCAGCGTTCAGTCTTTCCCCACATTATGGTACAATAAAATGGTCTCTTCTACCGGCATGCGAATACCATAAAGAAGAGGGGTCAAAGTAAGCCTTTACCGCTTCACACTTATACAGATCAACAGAAACCTTATAGATGAGAATGTAGAACAAATTTATAGTTCATTATATTACTGTAAACTGAGCGTATGACATACATTTTTTACCCCGTTGTACATATGCTGGTCTACTCCCTTCACCACTTCTAGTTCCTAGAATGACATGTTTCATTATCTAGATGAAGGAACAGCGTACCATTGCGAGTTTTGCATACTGTTCACGATTTCACGGGCACGTCCCCCTTTCTTCGTCCTTACTTTGTACCACCCACAATCACCAACCTCCATCAGTGGGCCTCGGCCTGTATTTCGAATAAGCGATTCAAAGCGACGACGAAAATGCTGTCTGTTATATAAATTCGCGTATTGGGAATACGTAAAGCTAATTATAAATTTAGTTCTCGCGATTATCCTGTGAGCTGCGAAATAATGTCGACTAGGTTCTTCATAAATTATGCAGCGCACAATCGCGCCTAAATATAAATTTAAATTTTAGGATTGCTTCGTTGACGCACAAAAATTGTACCGTGTAATGATGTATTATTCTGTGTCCCCGATGCCCGATCAATCTTTTTAATAACCAACGTTTATCCAACATCAGTGGGTGAATAACTTCACACGCAGAAAAAAAAAATAACCGTCATTTTTTATTACGCTGTAAAAGAAAGTGAACTTGTCCGGATCGCGGGTCATTTTCTATCCTTTTTTTTTCGACTACGAGGTGACAAAAATAAAGAAAATATATAGCTGAAAATTTTATCGCGCGGTACAATTTGCCGACGTGAATTCGTTAAAGTAATTTATCTAATCGGATTCTTACTCCCAGTACAATCGTTGATAAAAATTGCAGTTCGCTATCCAATTAGGTTGACTAACAGAATCGTAATTTTCTGTCAAAACTAAAGGTGCCGATTTGTACGCCACATTATTGTAACGATTTCTCTTGTTTGGGAATCGCGATGCCGTGGTAGTTTCATATTTAAGCATTTCTGTGAGATAATCTGAGGTACCGAACTAAAACATCGATTGAGACAATTGGCCACGCTTGTTACTACGAAATTTTCCAAATTATGCGTCGGCAGACTTAAGAAATAGATGAATTTCTTGTTGGAAATTCATTATTAAAAATTCTCGATGGGAGACCGGTAAATAAGTTTAGTAAAACAATTATTGCAAGCGAGATAATTTGAAACTTCAATTCGGCTACATGTGGCCTATTACATTCTGAAACCGTTACACTGCGACTTGATTGAGACATTTTGAGACTTACCAGAATCATCCACGACTTTTCAAGACTTTTTCAGACCCTTCAAGTAACTCCCAAACTTGTTTCGGATCTTCAAGACTTCCCGACTGATTTCAAACCTTAGCTGTTTCTGGCTTCTTTCAGAAAATTCTAAGTTTTTTACAAGACTCTTTAGGACTCAGTAAGACTTCTTCAAGACTTTGTTCAGACCAACTTAAGACTCATCTAGATACTAAAATATATTTGAAGACGTTTCATACAAGTTAGGGAAAGCAGCACTGAACTGTCTGGATGAATTTTAAAAGTCTTATAATCAAGCAGAAAACACGCTCGAAAGTCTCAATCAATCTTCTAAAACCAGTTTTGAAGAATATTATTTAGTTTCTCGAAGAGTCTCCGAGAGGTTTAGGAGAGTCGTAGAGAAGTTTCGAAAAATCTTGAAAGTTCAGAAGAGTCTCAAATCTGTTTAGAAAAATGTTACAGAATCTTGTGCTACCCTGTGAAATTAGTTGTCTCTAATGTCATCAGTCCATCATAGTCTTAAGCCAACTTTTTTTTAAAAAATGAATGTCTACTTTTTGTCTTTTTGTGCGACATGTGAACGACGTGCCCTCTCCAATCCCGTTTTGACAAAAACTAACGCATTTTGTAAATTTGGTAGTTTTCTTTTCAGGGTTGTGATTCTGATTCTATCTGATTTCTTAACTTTTAGAATATATCTCAGCACTGCTTTCTCAGTTGTTAATCTTTCATATCGACTTCTAAAATAAAACCTTCCGACCCCCCTGTTGAATAGAAGAAGGAAACAACGGTGGGAAAGTTTGCAATTGTTCCGGTATGCGGGTTTTCCGAGATTTGTACGAGAGAAATCTTTAGTTCGGACCTCAGAAAAGGCATTCGAAGTTTAAAAAAAAAAAAAAAAAAACACTAAAAAACAACAAAAAAAAAACCAAAGGGTGTAAAGAAAGCGCGAGTATTGATCAATCGATAGCAAAAACAGATCTGTGTGAGTGCTAAACGTGAGGTGTGACTGAACTGTAACTGAACTGTAACTGACCTGTAACTGAACTGTAACTGACCTGTAACTGACCAAAACCGATGTCCTAAGCTACAAAACAAACTGAAAACTAAACTAATATCCTGCCTGACCGATCAAGGAAAGAAAAAAAGGATAATAAGTAAGAAGAAGAATAGCGTGTTTTAGAAAATATCACGTTCCAGAAATGCAGGTATGCAGGAAACAAAAGACGTTTTTCGGACATTCACATCATGCTACGCAGAGAATAAGCAGACAGGACGATTTAGACGTTCGAGAGGTGAGGATCGCCGCAGGTGGATAATAAGCAATCTGGTATAATTTTTTCAGATTTTTTTTTCTGAGTGTGGCACTTATTGTGTATTGTTATGTCAAAAATTCAGTCACTGATAAATAGAGTGACGGTAAATAAGCTGATGATAGGATATAATAGAAGTAGATGTAATTACAATTTGAATGACATAAATCTTACATTTCTATCTCTATGATTTCTGGAAATACAGAACTTAAAATTTGATAGTATTTCGAAAATGTGAAAATTTCAACTGAATTCCTCCGTGTTACAGATTTATGTAGGGATAAATGAAAGGGAGCTTCGAAGGTTTCGGGAACCCGATACGCAAAATCCCGTCAGTTACTCGGTAACTAAAGGGGAACCAAGGGTAACTGACGGGTTTCTGGGTAATCTGAGAATAACCGAGGGTTGAAAATAGGTAACTTTTCCGCGGTAATTAGAGAGTAACAGCTCAGGAAATTGATAACGTTATAAACGGGGTAAGTACACTTAGAGATATACAATTCAAAAATTACAACAGCAATTGATAAAATAAGAAATAGAAACAATGTAAAAGGCCAAATGCAACAGTTACCCCAAGAAATAAAATCCCCAATAAAGCAAAGAGAAGAACTGAAAAAAATAAAAAAATAAAAATGACAAATTAGAGTTAAATATCGTTATGTAAATTAGTAAAACATAATACAAAAAAAATATAGTAAGGAAAAACAAAATAAAATAATTGAAAACATATTACAAGATACTAGAAGTACTAAAAAAAAACAGGCAGGGAAATTTTGTTAGCAAAACAATGGACTAACCACATTATAGACAAAAACGGGAGAAAAGTAACAAGTAGGGAAGATATAAACAAGGTGGCCACCAAATTTCATGCAGAATTTTTAAGTAATAAAAACCCTAAAACAATTTTAAAATGTCAAACAGAACTAAAATCAAATGAGGAACAAGAACCGAGATTTTTGCTAGCTGAAATAAAATAGATTATGCAAAATCCAAAGAACAACAAGGCAACAGGCAGTGACGAAATTATAAATGAACAAGTAAAATACGGCGGCCACCAACTACACCTTGAATTATTAGGAATGTCTAACAAAATACTAGATACCCAACAGATACCAAAAGAATGGAATAGTTCAAACACTACATTGATATTCAAAAACGGAGAAAAACACAAAATAGATAACTGTAGGCCGATAACACTTGGTGCAACTGTCTCAAAAATATTTTCTAAAATAATTCAACTCAGAGTATACCCCCAAATAGACTACTAATAACTTCCAGAACGAGCAAGCCTTAGAAAAAGGTTCTCTACTATTGACCATCTACACAACATAAATCAAATAATTGAAAAAGGAATAGAATATCAAACTGAAGTACACCTTGCATTTATAGATTTAAAAAAATCCTTTGATTCAATAAAGCACAATAGCCTCATGCTAGCTCTCCAAAACCACGGTTTTTCATCAAGATCAGAAGGGACAATATTTCACAGCAGAGAAGGGAGTAAAGCAGGGCAATGTCATCTACACTATTCAATTGCCTACTTGAAGACGTCTTTCGAAAACTCAATTGGGAAAAAAGAGATTGAACATAATTGGTAGCTATCTAAGTAACTTACGATTCGCTGACGATATAATAATAATTGCAACAAGTATCGAGGAGTTAGAAAGTATGATAACAGAACGGGAAAAAGCTAGCGAGGAAGTGGGACTAATAATAAATCCAAACAAATTAAAAATAATGTCAAATAATCCAAATGTACGAGTAACTAACATCGTTGGAGCTAAAAGACTAGAAATAGTTAAGGATTATATTTATTTAAGACATAGTTAATAACACTAACAAACAGAACAAAAAAAGAAACAAATAGAAGAATAAGCCTAATGTGGAAAAAATATTGGTCCTTAGAACATATATTCAAAGGCCCGTTTCTCACTTTATCACAATAGCCAAATATTCAACAGCTGCATCGTACCGACACTATATATGCCTCCCAAGCCTGGACCTGTACAAAAAAGGATCGTAAAAAGATAGATGTAGCCCAAATGCAGTAGAAAGGTCAATAGTTGGTGCAAAACTAAAAGACAGAATACGATTAACAACAATCAAACAAAAATTAAAAACCAATGAGAACACGAAAACAAAAGCAAGAAGGGTAAAATGGGAATGGGCGGGGTACATAGCAAGGTATAGTGATGATACGTGGGCGAAAAAAGTTACTTTGTGGTACTTGGAAAATTATGTGAGGAAAAGGAGAGAACAAAAAAGTAGATGGGGGATGATATAAGTAATCTATTAGGACACAAAATATTTCACAGGGTAGCACTAAGCAGAAATGAGTGTTACCGCCTGAAAAAGGCCTATGCCCAGAATGAAGGCTTTTGTAGACGATAGATAGAAGTAACGTGTGTCATGTATGTAATAAAAGCTAATAATAATAATAATAATAATAATAATAATAATAATAATAATAAAAAGAAAGTAACTGATTGCGTATCGAGATGCGCAAAATCCCGCCAGTTACCCGGGTAACTAAAGGGGAACCAAGGGTAACTGATGGGTTTCTGGGTAATGTGAGGGTAACTGTGGGTTGCAAATGGCTAACCAGAGGGTAACTGATTGCGCACCGGGAAAAGAACTAATGCATAAAATCTGAAAAAAATCTGGAGACCTGCCGGTCAAAATGTCAACAATTTGACATGAAATTACCATATTCAAAATATAAACTATTTAAAGGGCAAAAATTAGAGCTAAATACCATACTAAAGAGTATACTCAGTATGAATTTAGAAACCACTGTTTCGAAGGCAGTTTGTCTATGCCTATAGTGCTGTGTCATGTAGTGATTTCTGGAAATTTTTTTCGAATAAGCCACCAAAGTTACAATATCGTCCAATCATTTGGCGATGAGATAGCGTCGAAAGTTTAAGAAACAAGTGTCCCAAACTTTTTGACTGGCGGCATGGGGTCAACGATACCTAGTTACAGTTGTAGTAGTGAAGTGAGTTTCACCTTCTTATATTACTTTAAAAAAAAAAACTTGTTTGAATTTCCCCAGCTGTTAAATTTCAAATTATGGCGAACTGCAAATATTTGCGGAGTCGACGAGTAAGCTTCAAACCTCTATTGATTAAGTTTGCTTACAAACTGACGTCTGAAAATAAGAACGGGCCGCGCTAGTGTTCAGTTGTAATTCGTTATTGGACTGTTAATAATTTGTAATTCTGTTCGATTGATGTGTTAAATTACCTAACCAGAATCTTGCTGACACTTGGTCGAGTTTCCGAAAGCAGGGTAACAGATCCGACCATCCGACGGGTTTCAGACTAAATGTATCCGCTTCGAACGGCTCTCCATTAGTTTCAGCAAAGCCGGCGTAAAATGTTATTCGTATTGAATATTTTAACGTATTGTTCTCGAATATATCTACATTCGTTACTATAAAGGCTTTCTCCACTCTGCCGAAGCCCATCAGCAACCAACAACAAAAGTTGGACATTCATCCGCGGATACTTGCAGACGATATTATTAAAAAAAAAAAATAAAAGAAACGCCAGCAAACCTCGGAGCGAAATATATTGCGAATGCAAAAAATACGTTCCGCTCTCTTTTTTTCGACTCGTATTTTATAATTTCGCAATTTTAAAAAGCAAAAATATAAATGTTATAAAATGTAATGGAGCAACACAGGCGCGATATAATTTGGTGAAGCGATACTCCATATAAGGCTTTTATTGGTTTCATTTTCTGCTTCGAACCGGCGAAAGGAAAGGGTTGATTTCGCAGCTCTGTAGACACGGCGTTTTATTATTCTCGGCGTGTAAAACGATGACCCAAAACGGCGCAAGAGGGACGTATTTTTGGGAAAAGCTTCTTTTATCAAAACATCCGCAGAATATTTAAGTTGAAACTAATAAACAAAGTTCTACCGATTTTCACATATTGCTTTTTCGTTTTGTTTTTAAAACAACAGCGACGAAGAAAGAAAACGAAAAGAATGAGACAGGAAAAAAAAGTGCGGCTGCAGCGGACAACTTGGAAAAGTCGATTGCGGATTAGAGCCCTTGAGAAAGTTTGTAACAAGCGGTTTGAAATTCGCTTCGTAATATTCCGGACAAAGAGAAGCAAAGGAAACAAATTAAATCTATACTCGAGTTTGGTATTTTGCGAGAAGTAAACCAAATCCGTATTAGTGACGAGACACGTCAGAACGAGCAATTCTGCTAATTTAGTCACGTAAGCCAGCAGTCGTTGATATCAATTTGTAGAAGAACATTTTAGGAATTTTCAAAATACTCGACCAAGCAAAATTTTTCAATCTGTCAGCGTTTTAGAATTAAGTAATCTGAGGAAGTCGCTGTGTGGTAAGGTGGTAATGTGCCCGCCTTGCATTCCTTGCGTCTCGGGTTCGAGTCCCACTAACGTCGGAAAACCCCCACTAACATCCTAGCGAACATAGCGACTACAATATCAGTCGAGGTGGAAAAATATCGCATCCTGTAACTCCGAACAGTTCACACGAACAATGCATTAAAATCGCAGGGCGCGTTACAACCAGATCAGAAAGATTGGTACTGTGCGCGAGCATGTCGCGGGAAGCTTACTCAACGTCGTGAAACACGTGGCTAGTAAGCGGACTGCGGCTGCACACTTCCGCGCAGAGAAGGAAAACTCGAACGAAACAAAGGGAGAAATCAAACTGCGGCCCCTTCATAGTGACATTGCGTCCCGTTCGTATGTTCTCGAAATCGTACCGTCACATTGCGTTCCGGAGCGTTAATCGCCGAATTGCGGCCCATCGTCAAATTGCGGTCCAGTTCATTTAGCCTTCTTCTTTTCTAATTTGCTCTCAATCTGAGCCTTGAAATCCGCCCTTTCGGCATTACCTCAAAGACGTCGGGAAGGTTGTCAGGGCTGTCTTAGCCCTCTTCACTTCTGGCCGAAAAATCGGCCTGGGTCGGAATCTGGCGAGTTGCTACGGGGGCTCGAACCCGGGACTTCCGGATTCCGAGACCAACGTGCTTTCCACTCGGTCAACCAGAACTCTAAAACCCAGATCCCTTATCCCCCTCCTCCAAAGAGAAGTAAAGATTATTATCACTCCATGTTCGGGTCCAACCTAAAAAAGAGGAACGAATTTCTCACTTATAAAAGGAAAATGACAATTCTCATTTCTCAAAAAAAAAAAAAAATCCGGTAGCTGCACGGAAGGACATTGTTATATGGATATGTCGTCCAGTGTTGCCAGATTTAGTCCTAATAGACTAAATTTGGGGATTTGGAAAATTTTGAAAATAATTTAGTTCATTTTCTGATCCATTCAATATTTTGGTCCATTCTTCCAGGTCCTTTTTTTAAACTTGTGAACATTTAATAATGAAAACAGATTTTTTTTTCCCTTACTGCAACATAAATTATAACCTTTTCACACCTCTGGGCTCTGCAGGCAGAAAGTCTCGAAGTCAACAAACCAGATGCTTAGTTCATGTTGTATTCTGAGAACTGAGAACATCTACAACTTGAACAGCTCTCAAGTTCCTTGATCAGTTCATCATTCTTCATAATCTACATTCTCCAATTAGGAGGGAAGCGTCTGGCATAAAGTTGGTGTCTGGTCATTTTATACTTTCTCCCATTTTCAGTCAACTGAATACAATACAAAATAGAAGCTAGAAAATTTTTACAAAAGGAAACAAGAAATTAATAATAAAATAATTATCAGTTTCTCGCAGTTATCCTTAGTTCTACTGATTCTACTATGTTGTACTGGAACAACCCTATCTAGTGGGAAGGGGAAAGGGGGAAATACTCCGGACCCAGACTTTCAGGAGGGCTCGATATTTTTAAAAGATCTGAATTTCAACGCTTACGGCTACATCATATACTGTACCTACATCAAATCAGCAATCACTCCTTACATTATGAAAGAAACTTCTTATCCCGTAGCTTATAATTTTTTCACATGTGACAGAAGAAAAAAATGAACTGGAAGGAGGGGGGCTCTTGGAAATTTCCCCCAGGCCCTCTTTTTCTCTCTACGGAGCTGTACTGGAACGCTATTCTTGAGTTTGGCTATCAAGCTATTCAAAAATAGCCAAACTCAAGAATAGCGTTCCTGGTGAGCAAAGACTATTCCATAAGCCATAAAGCTCTTGGAGGACTTATGTCCTATACTGTCTACTAAATTGTCAATCCTTATCACTGGGGACACTATAGTGTTCCTAGGTACAGTTCTATTACCCAGTACTTAAATTTGGTCAATTTGGTCTAATTTTTGCAATGTACATCTGGCGATAATGCAACCAGACTCCCGAACCAGTTCATTTAGTGTCATCCAAGATGCACCACGTGGAGACATGTTTGGGTTGGCAGAATAAAAATTTGAGTTAAAATTGGAGTGAAAGGATTCGCAAGCGTTTGTATAGAAAAGAGCAACGAATACAGGGTAAATCTACATGTAGGATTAATCGACTATAATAAAGCCTTCGACTCGGTAAGCCACGACTTCTTGTTTAAAACAGTCGAAAATCAAGGCACACCTCCGATGTTCATCAAACTGATAAAAGGAATGTACGACAAACTGAAAGCCAGAATTAGGACGGATCTGACAGGAAAATACTTCGACATAAAGAAAGGGGTTAGACAAGGCGATCCCTTATCGCACCCATCCTGTTTAACAGCGCACTTAAAGAAGTATTCAGGAACCTAAATTGGGAAGGAAGAGGGATAAACATTAATGGAAGTCGATTGACAAATCTAAGGTTCACAGACGATATTGCGCTTTTTGCTAGCTCAGTAGAGGAACTTAAAGAAATGCTAACAGACCTAAGTGGAGAAAGCAAAAAAGCAGCCCTAGAAATAAACATGAACAAAACAAAGATTCTTTCGGAAACAGTAGGGCAAAAAGGAATCCTATTAGATGAAAAATTGATCGAAATAGTACAGGAAGCAACCAATTTAGGTCAGAAAATAGCATTTAGGGACCATTTCAGAAATGAAGTAAATACGCGAATCACAAAGACATGGGCAAAATATTGGTCGTTGAAGGATATCTTCAAAGGAAACTAAGTACAGCTTAAAGCAGAAAAGTCAAGTATTTAACACTCGTGTCGTACCCGTCTTGACCTATGGAAGTCAAACCTGGCCCTCAAGTATCAAAACCATAAATAAAATTAAAACAACGCCAAACGCGCTAGAACGCTCTATTTTGAATATAAAAAGAAAAGACCACCCAAAAACAGAAATCATTAAAAAGAAACTGAGAGGAAACATCGATATAGTGGAACATATCAGGAATATCAAATGGAGTTGGGCAGGGCATATTTCCCGTCTTGAAGACGACCGATGGACCTACAAAACAACCTTCTGGCAACCGTGGTGTGAAAAAAGAAGGAGGGGAAGGCAAAGGACTAGATGGAAAGACGATATCAACAAATTCATGAAAAATGAAAACTTCCAAACAAAATAGCCCGGCACAGAACAGAATGGGATCGGTTACGGGAAACCTTTGCCCGATACGGGCCTGGGAGCAACAGAGCCCCGCTTTGAAGACATCCAAACTAAATACTTATACATGAATAAAATTAATTATTGTAAATCTCCCAATAAAGGTATTTTGATTTGATTGAAAGGATTCGCAAGCGTTTGTGGTACGCCCTATGCTATCAGTCATTTTTGCCCACAATGTCGGCGGAAAACGTGTGAACCATCTCTGCTGTACATGTCGTAAGTACTTGCGCAGGTTGGAAGAACGCAAAAATCATCGTTCCCGTTCTCGTTTGTTCTTCTCTAACTGCGTGGTACTCATTCATGTTCTTCATTCCCCTTACCTTAAAATTACCAACGTTCACGTTCTTGTTCTTGTTCCCATTTCCATACTGTTCCTGTTCCCATTCCCGTTCTTCTTCCCACTTTGTTCCTGTTCTCGTTCTCAACCCCATTGTATTCTTGTTCTCATTCTCTTTCTGAGAATGAGAACATGCTGTTCTTCTTTTCGTTCTCGTTCGTTCTTCCAACACTAGCAGTGGCGGTTTTAGGTATTGTGCCGCTGTAAGCCCTGTTAATTTTTGCCATCATATCCCTCTAATAATATCATTACTCTTGCTTATTTTCTGACAGAAGGGAAAGGGGTATTTTATTCCAAAAAATTCACCCCTACAGAAAAAATTCTTTGATTCAAAAAAATCAAAAGGTAGGCAAAAAAACTACTAAGACAAAAATTCATACATGTGAAACTCTCTATATTGTAAGCTACTCACTATTCACACTCACACGGGTTACATCTTAATACTAGACATTCTTTTTGAATTAGCCGGGCCTCAGTTTACAGCTGAGGTGGTTTTGACAAACGTACGGGGGTCATTCTTCAAAAATGGTAATATTTCCGGTATGTTTTTTCATGGAGGAAAGTAGGGGATATTTGAGCTCTTTTTAATGAGGGTCGTTAAGAGGTATTTTATATAACATATTGGTAAGATTGGGTCAACCGTGAGGGGATTCTGTATTTTGGCATAGCAATCAAAACGATGAGGGCCATGCCGAAGGACACATGAAAAAGTCCATGCCGAAAGACAATAGCGAACAAAAAGTGTTCTGTCGCTGATTAGTAGATTCCAAAACAAAAAATTATACGGAGAGTTGATAAAGGCATACTAACCCATTAATTAGACGTAATTATTTTTGGGTGATGAACGTCTATCGTTGCAGAAAGATGACCACGCCGAAGGACACTTTTTTTAACTCTTAATTTTAGACAATAATATGCGATTGCACGAGTCTTGTCACAAAAAAACTGGGATTTGGTATGCGGACTGTAGTGCTCTGATAAGAGTATATGTATACAATTTCACCATTAACTGCGACGAAAAAATATTGAGACGCCGGTTCTGTGACTGGTTGAAAAAGAAGCATGCCAATGGACAAAAAAATCGAGGGACAATTTTCAAAGCTGGCCATTTTGACTCCCACCTGCGAAGATGCGACTTGAATGTTACCTCGCGATTCCTTCATCCATTTAAAGCAGCACTACGAGTACGTGGTCAGTTTGTTCTAATACCTACACAGCTTGAAAATTTAGGGGAAACAAATAATAATGAAAATCGTTCGAGGGACAGCCATGCCGACGGACATTTGAGCAAATTTATTCCAATTTTGACCCATTAAAAGTGGATCAAACTTTCTTCTGAAAGCTTGAAAAAGTAGAACTGAGTCATCTCTATCAACGAAAAAACAAACAAAATGGCCGTATCATTAATAGCTTGTGAGATAACTGCTGGGGACTGAAATATCAACATTTTCGAAAAGTAACCCACGGGCATTCTTGAAACACATAGAAATACATACCTAAACTTAGGATCACAATAAATTTTATTCTTTTTGGGATTCAACATTATAAGACTACATATTACAACATGTACTTATTGATCAAAGATTTATAATTTTATTTTTATTTAATATAGACTAATTTTAAAAGAAACAAACAAACTGTATTTCTATTTCCATTATCAAAATTTAAAACGACTTCTTTCGAGCTTTTTTATCGGCTAAATCATTGATTACCTCATTAACATTTATAGATTTCATTAAGTCAGTTTCTATTGCTAAAATAACCAGACTAGCCAATTTTTCGTCTCCTTATATGGTACGCAGGTAAGACTTTATGCGTTTCAAAACAGAGAAGCTACGTTCACCTGTGGCGTTTGAAACTGGCAAGGTGAAAAAAATTTGTAATGCCTTATACATATATGTTTGGGAAAGTGCTGATAAACTTTTGTTTAGTAATATATTCCAACACGTACCTGTCTAGTGCTTCCATCATATTTAGGAAGATCAATGACCGATAAATGAAAATGTTTAAAATGTACGAGTATGCATTCCTCAGCAAAGAATTCATCAGTAAATCCGTCTCTCCCTCCTGGTTATAAGCTTTCGCCAACTTTGAAGCACTCACTTTGATCTCTTCTGGTTTTATATTTTTTAAATTGAATAAAAATTAAAATAAATTATAAACATTATCGTAAGTATCCTCTCTCTTTTTTAATGCCGAAATTGTATAATTATTTTCTTCTTTTTTCCTTATTTATTATTTTTTTTCTTCAACAACACCGCTTGAGAAGTTGCCCCCCTCCCCGAAAAACATTTCCGCTGTAAGCCCGAACTTATCGGGCCTATCGGTAGTAAAACTGCCACTGAACATTGGTGCAGTAGATACAGCAGTTTGATTTTTTTACTTAAAAAAATATATAATTGGTTTTAGACTCTCAGAATTTTACCTTTGCACAAGCTACAAAGGTATTAGAAGAACGCAAAAATTATCTCATTCTTGTTTTCGTTTGTTCTTCTCTAACTGCATGGTTCTCGTTCATGTTCCTCGTTCTCCTTTTACCTTAGAATTTCCAACGTTCCCGTTCTTTTGTTCTCGTTCCCAACTGGGTCTTGTTCCCATTTCCCGTTCTCGTGCACAACCTCATCATGTTCTCGTTCTCATTCTTTTTCTGAGAACGAGAACATGCCGTTTTTCTTCTCGTTCTCGTTCGTTCTTCCAACACGGTGTGCTTGCGGTGGGTCAGTAGGGGCAGGTACAACGACATTTGTAAAGAAGTAATCTTTTACCATGCCCGGTCCTAAAAATGAAAGACCAAATAAGTGTGTTAGGACAAGACCCAAATCCGTTTGTAATGCCGTCATCTTTTCTTGCCTTGTACGCAGTATAGCCAATCCCACTTCTTTTATTCTCCTCTGCCACGCCTGCCCCAAATGAAATTTGCAGCCGGGAATGGACACTGCCGGCCACACTTCACTCACCGCCACATGAATGCTCCTTTTAAAATCTGCGTACACAGTATTCGGCTCGCAGGTGAGATTAAGCAACGCGATCAATATCAATATTTACGGACCGCAATAGGATTATTCGGACGCAGTTTGACTCTTGTTCATCAGCCAACGAAATACGGCGGAACGCAATTTGATTGAATTTTCGTGGGCCGCAATCGGTTTATCCCCGAGACAAAACTGTGGAGAAAGTAACGAAAACTACCCGAACTAACCTGCCCAGGAGAGTCGCCGATCAAAAACCGCGACCATCAACGTCCGGCATCGGATACGGCGCTTGAAGAAGAAGAAAAAAATTCGGAGAAATAACAAAACTGGTGATTGGTTCGAGATATGAAAACTTCACCTCAGCAGTTTTCACACACAGGTGCATGGAGGGGATAATATGAACATAGTTGCCTCTCACAGAGAAAAAAATTAAAATTGGAAATGCTTCTGAACTGATCAAATATTATCATCGAGTCAGAGGCGAAACTTGACTTTCAGTTTGGGGGGGGGGGGGGGAGAGAAGAAAAATTTGCCGACAGAATTTTCTGCAAATTTGAAAATTCGCCGATTTCTTAATAAAAATATTGTTTAATTGAAAAAAAAAAAATAATAAAACAAACAAACGTTCTTAGAAAATGAAAAATTCAAATAGGGGGTCCGGACATTTCGGCGCGACCGTTTAGGCGCGGCCATTTCGGCGTGGAGTACTTGAAGGCGCGAATCCGTTTCGGTTCGGCTCGATAACTTTTTGGGACTTTTTGGCGCGAAAAGAAAAACATAGTCGTTACATATTGTAATGAAATTCGCACTGAAAAATGCACGAAAGTGATTCGGCCTATGAGTGTGTCCGTTCACTTTCTTCTTCGTATCATCACCGTATACGTGCAGTCGAGCTCGACACCCGTCACAATTCTGTCGCATCTCCAAAATGTCGTCATTTTATCACTATTGTGTTTATCAAATACATACAAAAATCCATCGACTGACAACTTTTCGCGCCCGCGTATACTCTCGATCGCTATTCTCACAAATACATAGAATTTTCCTACTTATTAGTATCACTGCACTTTCCATACTGACTCATTCCTTATTCTTGTAACAGGGAAGGCATTGAATCGTCGTTATCTTGTCACATGTCTGTACATGAACGATTCAGTTCATTAGGTGTTGACTATTTTGCAGATCGTGTAAATAGCAATTTGATTTCATCTCTTCTCGCGCCGAAACGTCCGAAGATCATCTGGCGCCGAAAAGACCTCACACCGAAAGAATGTCATTGCCGAAGAGATGGCGCCGAAACGTCCGTGAACTTCAAATAGATAAACAGTTTCAAAATTTGCTGACTGCCTAATTATTGGGGGTGTCTCACCCCCCCCCCCCATAGTTTCGTCCCTGCAAATGCAGATTGGAACCTTATCCCCCAAGCACTCACATTTGCGCACATGAACATACCCTATTCTGGGAGGGTAAGGTGGAAGGATGTTAGGAATACGTATAAGAGGAACACACAACTTCCTTTACACATTGAAGTGGTCGTTACTCTTCGTGATATTTTTTTCTGAATTTTCTGAATTCTCTGATTCTTCTCCTAAATTGATTCCAATAAAATCAAATAAAATTATTTAAAAAAACTACAAAGTTCCCTGTTGATTGGATTAAGGGAATCCGTGCCAGAAGTTCCCTTTCGTTCTTATGGGAAAAAGACATGGAGTTTTGACTCTTGTTTCAGACTAAATTTCCTTCCTATTCGGGCCGTACAGCGCTAGTATCGACTATTCTTATCAGCGACCAAAAGGTGAAGTTTTTGACACATTTTGTAGCAAAATTTTGGAATCCAGGTATAAAAAAAATAGTCTTAATCTAAAGAAAATTCATTGTTCGAAAAATTCGTATTTCTTTAAATACTTCAAAAACGTCCTAATTTTCGAGATATTTCAACTCTAACGAGTATGTTCATTAATGGGGAAACTGTATAGATTTACCTTTTGCTAATACTTATCTCTTCGACTCGATAGCGACGCGCTCTGACCGATGTACGGCCCGAATAGTCTTTTGCTTTCAATATTTAGATTTTAATAAAAAAGATTTTCACACCTATTCTTCGATCAAAAGTGGTTGCTCCTGGGGTCATAACTTTTCGAAAATTCACGTTGTTCGTTGCATTTGATTACTAAGTCATAATCGGTATCACCAGTAGCGTCTGGGCGGAAATAGAGGGGTACATTGTAACCCACTCGCCAAAAATTTATTCAGTAAGTTGATAAAATAGGCGTTTCCATTGATTTCAGAGAAGAGATTTACGAGATTCTTCGCTTATTAAAAATGGTTGGTTTCGTAGAACTTTGGCTGACCGAGCCTCCTGCTCAAAGTTCGCCGCCGGGATCGGCAGTGAGTAGTACATTGAAAACATGACAAACAACTTACACGGCTATTTATTCTGCATTATGAGTCTTAATAGATCTGTATTTCTTTGGAAGTTCAAATCGTTAAATTAAAAAAAAAATGTTAACCGCGTAATTTTAGGTTATTTTTCTGTCTATGCTCTTTTGTCCTTCATTTTGTCTCCCTTTCAAAAAAATATCTCTCGATTTAGGATTATAAAAAGTCGTAGAAATGGCTGATTCATAATCGGAACCTTAACTTATTACAATTTATTGTGAAGTTCCTTTTTAAGTCAGGAATAAAATTATTTAAAAAGAAGAAGAAGAAAAATGGCTAGGGCTGGCAAAACGTTTATCAGGAATGGCGCCTGTGGCTGTGACCTTACCTGGATACTCTAGATCGTGAAATACTTGAAAGCTTTTTGACGAAAGCGTATACAGAATAAAACGAATCCGATGTAGACACTGTACAGCCTACGAGAGTTGTGACATTTTTAGTTGAGCTGCAATTGTATTGGACGAGTGTACGTGACAGGATCGAGAGGATTTGCGGCAGAAATTAAAAATAAGAAGCGGAGGAAAGATGGCGAGAAATTTTATCGGCAAAAATTCATCTCTGGTATTAAATAAGAAGATTACACCAAATCCACGGGATAAATCGAAGCACAAATTCCTATTTTTAAACCATCAAACGAGACTGTAAGGAAAATTGGGGTGCTTTGGATTTCCAAATGATGTGAAAGTGAACAGTCTTCCAAGTTAAGGCGGAAAGAAGCCGAATTCATCTCGTAATGTGAGTTGTCATTCAAAGGCATGAGCTATGTCAGAAATTTTTCAGATGAATGTGTACTTCCTGCTCTCGTTTTCTGTAATACGTACTCATACATATTGAGCTTTTTTTTTTTTTTTTTAATAAGATTGTTGAATTATAGCTCAGTAAGATTGGGAAGGATAAACGCAAAGATTTTCAGAAAACTGAAATTTGGTTCACATAGTCTTCGAGAATTTCAGAATTTTAGCAAAATTTTGCCTGCCAGGAGATGAAGTAGTCTCTCCGAATTCGAGAATTTCTCAATAAATCGATAAAATTCATGTTATCGAGAAATATTTCAAACAGTTTTGTCTTAATAACCCCAGAATTATTGTTGAAGAGAGGAGGAGTTGAGAATTACCCTTTACATAACCATAATACAGGTCTTATGGAAGACATCCTTGAATTTTGACTCTTCCCTAATGTCATAAGATTCTGTAGGAAGCGAAGTTGATGATTACTTCCTATGGCTTATTTTTTTACCTCCCCTTCAATCTATCCTAGGAATTTTGTCTTCCTTCCTCCACCATATTTTTCTGTGTTCTATGAAGGTTTGTAACGACTTCGACGTTATTGAACTTTTAAAACTTTCATTAGTTCCTGTCATCTCGCCTTCAACTCGATACCGTACACACGTATAGTAGAGGCGTTGGAGGAGGCGCGGGTGCCGAGCTACCTCGTACGGATTATCCGGAACTACTTCAGTGGACGCCGGATAGAGATGGAGTCGGCGGCTGGACCAGTCACGCGGAAGATGACGTGCGGCGTTCCTCAGGGGTCGGTCCTTGGACCCACCTTGTGGAACGTCGCCTTCAACGGGTTGCTGCGGCTGGCGGTCCCACCGGGCGTGAAACTCGTCTGCTATGCTGATGATACGCTGGTGGTGTGCCGAGCCGCGACAACAGCGGAGGTCGCGCGGAGAGTCAACCGGGCATTGGAGTTGCTGACCGAGTGAATCGAGTCGGCGGGCTTGTGCTTGGCGGTGCAGAAGACGGAAGCAGTTCTGTTCACGAAGTTCCGCAAGTATGACCAACCCACGTTCGTGCTGAAAAGAGGGAAGCTGTCGTTCCGCGAGCACTTCCGGAGGGCGGCGGAGAAGGCGGGCCATGTGGCCGGGCAGCTGTCACGTCTGATGGCGAACCTGGGTTGACCGAAGGAGCAGAGGCGGAAACTGTACGTGAACGTTGTCGTGTCAGTTATGCTGTATGGAACGCCGGTATTCGCGGACGCCATCCAGATCCCGTTCCGTAGAGATGAAGAGGGTCCAGCGGAAAGTCGCGATGAGGTGTGTCAGCGCGTATCGCACCGTTTCGTCGGAGGTAGTAGGCGTGCTTGCGCGCTTACCACCTATCGAGCTGAAGGTCGACGAGATGGCTGAGGTCTACAAGGCGCAGAAGAAGGCGAGGACTCAGGATGCACGCCGGGTGAAGCGTGACATTCAGCTGACCACGCTTTAGAAATGGAAGGATAGTCTCGCCCATTCTTCCAAAGGCGCGAATGGACCCAAGCGCTGATTCGTGAGCTCGACCTGTGGACGGGTAGGAAGCACGGTAACCTGAACTTCCACCTCACCCAGGTCTTGAGCGGTCAAGGGTGTTTCGGCACATACCTGCACCGGATGGGGATAGCACCGAGCGCCGAGTGCACGCACTGCAGAAGAGGAGAGGAAGATACGCCATGGCATACGCTATTCGAGTGCGACGTCTTGGAGCAGGAGAGGCGCGGAGCGGTACCGACCGATCCCGGAGACGGCGTGATTGACCGTCTTGCATCGGATACCCTGGTCCCGGAGATGTTGAGGCGCCGAAGCGGTTGGAACTAGATGTCGGCTTTCATTTCGGCCATCATGAGGAAGAAGATAGAGACAGAGTGATCGAGACAGAGGGCTGACAGAAAAGGTGAAGTTGCTGCGGCGGCGGATCCCGTTCAGCGGAGCTCGCCCGTAGTGCAAGAGGGCTGGAGCAGGCAGACAGAGTCTCACGTGATGGGCGAATGAAGAAGAAGAGACGGCGCGTCCGGCCATGGGGGACCTGAATTCCAGGCGAGCGCTCTGGGAGCGCGGACCTCGGTCAGTAGGGAGCCCCATGGTGGCCCTGGCAGGACGCGCGCACCGTTCCGGCACGGAGAAAGGAGGCTCGGGCCCGGCCTCGAAGCGTTCCCCTCGGCGCTGATGCGATGCCCGAAAGGGTAGTTTCCAGTGCTGGGGGTGCGGTGTTATAGGGGTCACTTTGGCATGCGTGCATCGCCATACGTGCCACCACACCAGTTCTTGTCAGCTAATCGAAGCATTGTGTGTGGTGGTTTCAAATTTGCCGTAGTCAGTTTTGATACTGGTTTGAATTTAAGTCGAAAAATGGGCCTCCTAGAAGCGTAAATGTGTTCAAAATACAAGTTATGTTTCGTAGGTTCAAAAGTAACTGAATTAATTTTTAATGACCATTTAATTTTAAATACCAAACTTTGGCAAATTGTGGCACCATAGGGGTAAAAAGGGGGTTTGTTACTGAAGTACTTATGAGCAGATACATTATCCTTATCACTTTATAGGTTTAAAAGGTGGCTGAACTCATTTTCGGTACTATTTTAACCCTAACTTGCAAATTATGGTATCTGAGAAGATGGGGAGAGGGTTTATTGTTCATGATATTATTTATAAGCCGATGCCATCTAGTTTGGTTTGAAAATCGTGGTTTACATTAAGGAGGACGGTTCAGATATTCAGTGCGTAGCTTTCTTGACTTGTCCAGTTTAATACAGTGTGGCATGAAAATCCTTTCATATATTTTTTTCTAATGTGTAGTCGTTTGTCAAGAGGCAAATGAGACTTTTCAAGTGTCAAGGTCAGTTTATATTGGGGTGAGGAAATTCTGTCTTTCCCAAAAGGAGGACTGGGTCGTTCCATCAATTTTGGAATTCTAAATAGAAATATATCAAAAAAAGTATCAAAATAGAGGTCTTCTAGGCAGCTAATTTCGAAAATCTAACCAGAGTTTCTATTAAACTTCGATTTCAACTCTGAATCCAATATTTCATCCTTCTAATGGGTCAAAGTGACTTGTATCAAAAAATTGAACCAAGAATCAGGATAGGTTTTCTTTGGAGCGCCGACTTCGAAAACCCCTTTTGATTCCGAATACGGACCCCAAATTGAAAATTCCTCCCTTCAAATATGTAAAATGGACGCGACTTGAAGAATCAAATTTAGTATCAAAATATAGGTCTTCTTGGTTGCTAATATCGAAAATTCAATCAGATTTTCGATCCGACTTTGATTTCGGTACCGAATTTGACTTTATTCCCTCCCAACTGGCCGAATTGGCCTCGCTGAAAAATTCAACAATCAGGATAAGTATTTCTTGGCTGATTGATTCTGAAAATTTGATCAGATTCCGACCCGACTTCAGTTGGGGTTCCCAATTCAAATTTCTGCCCTTAAAATAGGACTTGAGAATCGAACAAAGTATATCCAAGTACAAATTTTTTGAGTTGTCGATTTCGAAAATTCAATTAGATTTTGATCTGATTCTCATCTGGGTCCGAAATTCGACTTTTTTCCCGTTCCACTAGGCCAATTTAATTTCACTGAAAAAATGAACAAAATATCAGGATAGGTTTTCTGGTTCACTGATTCTAAAAATTTGATCAGATTCCGACCCGACTTCAGTTTGGATTCCCAATTTAAATTTCATCTCTTAAAATTGAACTTGAGAATCGAACAAAGTATCTCCCAGTACAAATGTTTGAGTTGTTGATTTCGAAAATTCAACTAGATTTTTGATATGACTCTCATCTGGGTCCAAAATTCAACTTCTTTTCCTTCCATCAGGCCAATTTAATCTCGCTGAAAAAATGAACAAAATATCAAGATAGGTTTTTTGACTCCAAAAATTTGATCATATTCCAATTTGACCTCCATTTGGGTTCCCAAATCCAGAGTTCGTCCCTTAAAGTAAGCAAAACTTGAAAATTGAGCAACATATCCGAATAATTTTCTAGTCACTGATTTCGAAAACCCAATCAGATTTCTGACAAGACTCCAATTTAAACCCCCAATCCACATTTCTCTCCTCACAATGGACGAAATAGACCAGACGTTAGAAATCAATCAATGTATCGGAATAGCGAGGTTTTTAGGCCATTGATTTTTGAATACGATCAGATCTCTGATCCAACCCCGATCTGATCTTCCAGTGCCAAATTAGATAACTTTTAATGGAAAAAGTTGCTGAACTTAGAAAATTGGACATAGTATCGGAACAGAAGTTTTTTGGCTCGCTGTTTCCAAAAATTTGATCAGATTCCAATTCTACTTCCATCTGGGCTTCGAAAACCACACTTCATCATCCCTTAAAAGAGGCAAAATTAAACAGACTTGAAAATCGAACAATCCCAATATGAATGTTTTGAGTTACTATGATTTCGAAAATTCAATCAGATTTCTGACCAGACTCGTATTTAAGCTCCGAAATCCAAATTTCATCCCTTAAAGTGGACAAAATAGGCCGGACATCAAAAATCGATTAATACATCGGAATAGCGGGATTTTTAAGCCACTGATTTCTGAAATACGATAAGATTCCTGATACACCCCGACTTGGGTTCCAAAAAGTCAAATTAGATCCCTTTTAATGAAAAAATTGGCTTGATTTAGAAAACTGGGCAAAGTATCGAAACAGGAGTTTCTTGGCTCACTGATTCCAAAATTTTGATGAGATTCAAATTTACCTTCATTTGGGCTTCGAAATACAAATTTCATCCCTTAGAATAGGCAAAAATGAACAGACTTGAAAATCGAACAAAGTATCCGAGTAGGGAATTTCTGAGTCGCTGATTTCTAAAGTCGAATTCATTTCTTACCGGACTCCAATTTAAACTCCCCCCTCCCCCAAATCTAAATTTTACTCTTTAAAATGGACAAAATAGACCGGATATCAGAAATCGATTAATATATCGGAATAGCGTAGTTTTTAGGTCATTGATTTCTGAAATGAGGTCAGATTTCTGATCAAACCCCGATTTAGGCTCCAAAATTCAAATAAATTTTAAAATTGACCCGACTTGGAAAATTGGACAAAGTATCGGAACACTAAGTAGTTTCTCGAATTGCCGGTTTTGAAAATTCAGTCAGATTTTGGAACCGATCCCGATTAAACTTTCATTAAATTTGCGTAATTGAAAGAGTCAAATTTGCTTCCGCGGCCCAAAGTGGCTTCGAATTAGAAATATGATTGAATTTTGGAAATGAATCACTCGAAAAACCTCCAATTTCGATACTGTGTTGAATTTTACAAGTTCGGTTACTAGTATCCATTTTAGAGGGAAGACATTTGGATTCCGGCATCACATTGGGGTCGCCTCAAGAATCTGATCCAATTTTCGGGATCAGTGCCCTGAAAGCCTCTATCTAGATACTTTGTTCAATTTTTTTCAGCAAAGCAGATTTAATCTACGCAGTGTGGGAAAGTTGAATTCGAGGACTCAATTGTATACGGACCGAAATTCTGATTAAATTTTAGAAATCGGGCAACCAAAAATCTGGTATTTTGACGCTGCGTGTGTATATGTTTCTATTTGAAATTCTAAGTTGGTGTATGTCCCAGGTCACCTCTTGGGGAAGAGGGATTTTTTCTTCAAGAATAAACTAGACCTTTACACTTTGAGATCCCCTTTTACCTCACGAAAATCTGACGAATTAAAAATATATGTTGGGGGATTTCCATACCACACTCTGTACATGCAAAATTCAAAATCTATTTTCAAAATTAACTTTTTTAGGCAATCCGGAATTGTAAAGGAAAATATTCAATGGAAAATCTTTAACTACTCGTATTTCATTTGCTGGGGGCTGGAAGCTCTTTGGTATTCATGACCACAAAAACCTAACCTATCTCATGGATGCAAGGCTGTAGGCATGGCATTGGGTGGCTCCCCCAATAATCTTTCAGAGTTGACAAATTGACTGTTTCAGGAGCTTAGTTATAGAATTCTTGCTTCTGAAGAGTTTCTTTATTTTTTCTTAACAGTTAAGAAATGATTTCGTATTTCGTTTCCGCGGTTGGAAATTTTTCATATTTTCACCCCTTCAGTAAATTTGCTTTGCTACGGCTCTGCACGGGTACAGTTCCATACAGATGAAATTAAATTAGTTGAATGTCAGTTTTCATCGGCAGAATAATCGATGGTATTTCACATCTGCCCGATGATCACCTTTGTATTTACCATCAACGAACTTCATTCTTCGATTGGAAACAAATGACGATGTTCTTAATCATTATAGTCTTATTGTAAGTTTAGATTCGTCTTACTTGGTGCGTCACAGTATGTCGGCCAAGGTATTTGTATCCTCTGCATTACGATGCGGGATGGTATAATCAATTTTTCCGAGCGAATGTTGAAATTGCGACAGTGTAAAATAAATTTACGCGTGAGGACGTCAGCTTCAGTCTTTACACGGTAGTTAAGTGCGCTTTCAGTATTAACGTGTTCGCCTCCATCTATCGAATTTCCTGCTGACTGCAGGCAGCTTTTCGTCTATAATTGCGTTTCACCGCATTCCCCTAAACAGGAAACAAATTACCAGTCGAGTTAAGTTAAGGCAACATTGAATTTGCGACAATTTTCTTCGGTAACCACGACATTCCTAATTCGATTCGGGACCGGAGCGGAATACCGTCATCGCAACTCGGACGATTTTGGTTTTTAAATGCAATTTTCGCCTCCCCGACTTCTTCCTGTCTACTTTTTTCATTTATTACCTGCGCAGCGGTACGCTGTCTTTTAACCCCGCTATATTTCATCAAAAGCTCATTATCATTTTTCGATTTTTTTTTCTTCCTATTATACGCCGTTTTGTGTTCACTTTGAGGAGAATAAAAATTTTCCTTACATTTTATGAACGCGGACGAGAAAAATTTTAATAACATGTATTTTCATTCAAGAAAATGCAACTGAAACTCGTTTATATATTCCGTCAATAACGAGGTAGGTATAGTAGGAAATTAAATCAAAATTGAAACGAGCTGTAGTAATGGTTCGTTTTCAGCTTTATTTTAGTTATTTACTCATTTTCTTTTGATGTACGTTAAACCATTTCATACACCGGAAAATTACAGAGAAAAATACTGCGTGATGTATATACGTACTACATACTTGGTGTATTTATTGTTTCTCGGTTATCAGTATTCCCTCTATTTAGAAACTCTCTATTTTTTGTGGATACTCATTTATACTTTATGGAATCATCCCTGCGGATAAAATCGTGGACAAATCTAGGAAATTTTTAAAAACATCCGAAATGTATCTGTACAGCCAAAGACTAACTACTGATGAAGAGGTTTTTTGAGCTACTTCTTGGCTGCGGTTACATGAGCTTTGTCATACGTCAAACTTGATAAGTGCAAGTCCAATGTAGGGCCAATACATGACAAATGTCAGGTCCATTGTTGCCAAATATGGGATACGTGAAAATTTAATGTAAATCACCAGACCTACCAATAAAAAATGCGAAGGACATTCCAGGCACATTCATTAAAAAAAATGTATTACTTCGACACAGCAAATAAATGAGGAGTAAGTTTCCGAAAACGGTTATGTCCAAGGAATCAGTTTTCCGGAAGACACGAAAAACTCTGTAGAAAATACACCGCTCATAAGGACATTTCGGTGAGGATCTTTGCACTACAATACCTCGGTTGCTAAGGTACCGGAGGGTAATATGGCTGCCTTAAACGAGAACCATTCTGACGAGTTCAATTTCTTGTTTTCTTTTTAAAGTAAATCATGGAATGGATTTAGTTCATGCTAGATTATTGTACAGAAGTTAATTCGTATCGTCGGGAGCTCAAACGAAAAAAAAAGAAGCTCGGGGTGGCTATATTAACCACTTGGGAAGAGTAATATTGCCACTGCTGTTTTCTGTTATTTTTAATGCTTAAAAATTGAAGGAATCAATAAAGTATTTTATGCTTCTCTATATTACCAGCACTGTGACATATCCCTATTGAAGAACAATGAATTTGGGTTCCAGAAATTCCCTATACCTTTGTTATTTGTGCTTGGGGTTAAAAAGGGTCGGCCAAGTATGGAGGACTGATTTGTGACAGAAATGATACTAACAAATTTTTTGGCAAGTTGTAAGACTGATAAAAAATGATTTAGATTTGCGTCGCTTCTCTGCGTCAAAAAATAATGTAATGAAAAGATAATTACGGTTTTAAAATAATTTCAAGTTTTATATGACAATGGTTAGAGTCTAATCATAAAAAACAAAATACGGTAACGTAAGAATTAATGAAAGGAACAGCTTCTAATCAAGACACTAACGAATAAGTAAATAACTCAGTTTTTTCATTTCTCTTAAAAGCTGACGAACAAAAGTAAGTAACTCAACTTTTTCAATTTCTTACATCTTAATGAAAGCGAATATGGTCAGAATCTGTGTCGGTAAGATCGTCCATGGCGCTAGTATACATATAACAGAAAATGGTATGTAATATCAATCAGCGTATCAATCGATAAGAGTAAATTTCTATTTTTCTTTTAATTTTTGAATTATATAAATTCATTTGGCTGTATGGCTCTATTCCTCGCCTACACAAGTTTGTATCATTTTTCTTAAAAGATTGTTTTTCTCGGAAAACATTCACAAAAACCTATGGTGATGCATACATTTCGAAAGCTCATAAAATTTTCTTTAAAATTATATGACATTTTTAATCGGCACTTATTTTACACAGAAACTGCTAAACTCAGGAAGATTGTACCCGGTTTTTTAACTTTACAGATACACGTTATCACATTTTTCGAATAATTTTTCATAGCACTACCAAAACTGGATATTCCTTTTCGATCATTCAGTATGGTGGGTAACGTTACATTTGCCTCTTTCTAGTCAGTGCAACCAGATCTTACAAATATCGTGTAGCATTTGTTATAATGAAGCGTGGCCATATTAACCACATGACCGTATATTACCATCCGGTATCTTATGCCTAATAGACATTTATTTTATTTGATTTAACGTGCCACCAAACTGCCAGACGGCCAATAACAGGGCGAAACGGGAAAATAATAGTAATAATAATAATAATACACAAAGAATAATGTAAATATTAAAAAATATTAAATACATAATAATAATAATAATAATAAAAATAATGAAAATAATAAATAATAATACTAAAAATAATAAAATAAATGTAACAATAATACAATACTAATATTATTAGTTAAAGTTACCCGTACCCGCTTTAGTTAAAGTTACCCGTACCCGCTCTATTACCCCCCCCCCTCTTCCCCCGTCCGTCACGCAACATACTTTCATTTTATTTTACCTATTTTATTTTATTAGATATGGCAGTTGAATAGAATTGTCGGGACCTATCTGCTGTATACAACGATACTGCTTTCTCAAAAATTTCAAATTCTAGACGAAACATAAACATATTTGAAAAATTACTCTTCAATTTTACTAATTTCAGCGAAAATATTCTGCTCCATGTCACATGTGCTACAAACCTCGTATATGAAGAGTAAAATCCATGTTAGTACATTAGAGCCACATCTTCAGTTTCTCATATCTTTCATATTATTGTTGTTCTTGTATGTCCTGGGTTTGTCAAAAAAGATTCGACTTCTATTATCTTTGATAATCTACATAATATGGGTGTCTTGGAGTACGCGACCTTTTCAACTGGGGAAGTAGACAACTCATTCTGATACCGTATGGTTATGTTGACCTGCCTTAACATTTAAAGGGGCAAAGATACAGATATTTAAAGGAATCATGTGCAGCATTAATCGATTTACCTACTCCTCTACGTTGCTACAACATAGTCTGGTGAGTTTTTCTTAAGTCACAGCAACTACTCGAAAAAATTACCACAAATGGATCAACAGGGTGTTCACAAAATCGGTCTTGGTTAAAAATTACATAATGTGGCAGTTTCTATAAAAAGGGGTAACTTTGTCGATCCGACGAATTTTAAGTTACGGATAGTACGTAATAGAGGAATGAGTGCCCTTTCCAAGGAGCTATCGGCGAGATCTGTAGCGTTTTCCTGTGCGGAGATACAAGCATTCACAAATGAGGAGGTTGTTATGTTCTGGAGATAAGGTCAATTTTCAAAAAAAAAAAAAAAAAAAAAAAAAAAAAGACTTTTCTTCTCTTCTTTCACAGAATGACTAATTTCTATAAACGAAAGACACCATTTATTGATGAAAAGAAGATGAGACGGTCGCTATTAAAATATTTGATGAACTCTGATACCCATAATATTCGGAAATTGGCAAACAAATTCAAGTTGTATTTGAGGATTAGTACCTACCTGTTAAACGATTTTTTGGTGTCAGATGTTCGAATTATCCCATTACACTCGTAGAATACGATTTATATTAGTGTCCAGAACATAAAGCCCACTTGTCCAGAACATTACAGCCCAATTCATGTTCAGGACAAAAAATGAAGAAATTCCAAACTTCAATAGCTTCTTCATTTTTACATTTAGGCATTCGAATTAAAATATTTATTATTTTTATTTTGGAGCCCATTTGTACATCTTAATATATTAACTTAAAATAAAATTTTCTAGCTTAATGCGCCCATTGACGGGCATAGGCCTCCCCCACTCTTTTCCAGCGGCCCCTTTCCCTGGCGTCTCTTCCCCAGGCGACCCCGGCATGTTGCCTGATTTCATCAGCTCATCGGGTAGTAGGTCTCCCTACATTTCTTTCTGTTCCCCTGGGTAGCCATCCCAAAATTTTTCTTTCCCACCTGTCCATTCCCCCTCTTGCAACATGACCCGCGTAATCAAATTTCATTTTTTTTCATGACAAATCAACAGTCCTTGACTTTTGATGTATCCCTTACCCGTCTATTGGTTCGTCTGTCTTTTCTTTTTACTCCGATTATAGCCCTCTCCATTGCAATCTGGGTCCTAGCTAGCTTCAGAGTTTGGCCTTGTGTGGCGGCCCATGTCTGTGCGCCATACATTAGCACTGGTAGTGTGCATGACTCCCATATTTTCTTTTTCATTGCCAAAGGCATTTCACTTTTGTAGATATTTTTTAGTAAAAAAAAAAAGAATAAATAAATAAAATAAAAGATATGATACATAAAATGATGATTTATGCCAAAAAAAGACTTTCGAACACCCTTTTAAATTAAAATTGCGATCAAAGATCGAAAATGAAAATTTCTGTCCACAACATCCTCTTACTCCCCAACAGAATTATTTATATTTTTTCAATTTTTCATTAAAAATGTCCATTGGACTCGCGATATTTTTGCGGTAAATGATTCCCTCCTCCGCTCTTTGAAAATGCTCCTTAGCCGCATTCCCACCAATCTTTTCGTTTTCTGTTTTGAAAAGTTCGATCAATGTACGAGTAATTGGAACTGGCGCGTTAACAAACTGGTACTAAAGAAAGAAAGAAAAAAAAGTAAACATTCTTTTTCCAATTCAATTTCTTTAGTACAAGAAGTACAGCCACTAACCCCTCGTGGTCATAGGTTGGGTACTTTCTATACACTGGAATGCTAGAAACAATGGAAAATGAAAGATCAAAAGTTTTTATGTGAAGCATTGCACTTGAGATCTAAACTTTCGAACTTAAAGACTGAATTAGGTAGGAGTACGACCACCGAGTATTTTTGAAAGACTACTCGTATGCAGCATATCAAATGTCCTCAAATGTTCGTATTTTCCCCCTTCAAATTTACGAGTAGGCAAACATATCTACATGATGTCAGGCTGAGTTTCCTGCTTACTCAGTTGCAGAGAATGGTCATGCATTTTGAAACACCTTTGTTAAGACCACGACTTTCCCAGAACCGGCTTCGTCCACATACGTTTGCCATTTGACTATAAACCATTTTTTCGGTCCCAACATGTCCCAAATAGTCCACCTTTTGGCTACTTAGAATTGACAAAATATTAAAGAGTAATTAAAGGCGTGATTGTAATCTTCGTTGGGTTCAATATTGGTTTACATTATGTCATAAATAGACTTCTGTGATAAGTGCAGAGTAAAATCTTTCAAATTTCTTATTGGCTGCTCACAGTCTTCTATTCACCTTAGATTCCTGTCCATATGGAGGAGTATTACCCAGTAACAGCCTTTGGTCATTTGTTCTTTTATTTGCCGCAGCAAGGACAACTTGAAGAATCGAAACGATTGGTGTGAAAGTATTAAGGCCCCTTGTACTTATGTTTGAAAAGGGGGCAAGTTCTTTCACACTGCGGCAGACAAAGTCAGATGACGAGGGTAGACGAGGGTAACATCCATTCAGGCAGATCAAAACTGACTACCTGGCCTGCCTACTGGACTATATAAGAAGGTTATGACAGTGGCTATGAGAGGCAATGGGGACAATTACCACTCCACGAGAAGAAACTAGAACTAAAAATACATTAAGAATGACCAAGTGTATTAGAGCTTTATAGAGTCTTATGCCTCAAAGAATCCAGAACTATTATATAAAAGTTTTGTGAACTAGTTTTGAATAATCGTATCAAGTTTTGAAAAAGCCTTAAGAAGTCGTACAAAAGTCATTATCAAGTCTGGAAAATCTTGAAAGAACCTTTAGCAAGTTTGAAAGTCATAAAGAGTGGTCAGAGAGTCTTGAATAATCTTAGCGAATCTTGAAAAAGTTTGGAAGAACTTTAAAGAGCATCGACTTGTTTGAAACACGTATAGGAAAATCTTTAACAAGTCTTAATCAAGTCTTGAAGAATCTTAATAAAATCCAGAGTCTCGAATAGGTTTTGAAAACAGTCAGCATTTTAAACAAAAGCTTTGATCGTGTGTCTTAAAAGGCCAAATCAGTTTTGAAAAAGTCGTACCTAATGGGTTTCAAATGAAATTTTAGTTTTCAGCAAATTTGAAGAAGTGATATAGAATTTCATACAAGTCTGGGAGAATATTAGCGATTTAGAAAACAGAGTCGTCTTAATTGGTTTAGACGGAGTTGGAACTAGTTTTAACGAATCTAAACTTGTATTAAGGTTTGGGGCCCATAGGGCAAAAAATTTTGTGGCCCCTTCCAAATTAAGGTTCCGAAATTTTTATAGTCTAGAATCTATTCCGGGTTCATACGAACACATCCAGAAAGTACAACTCCTCCAGCTCTAATGGTTCACCCGCCAACCCCGAACAAACAAACAAACACTTTTATATAGTAGAGATGCTATCTTTTTCTTGACATCACTTATTAAATTTTAGTAATGAACCGGTGAGGTTCACAGTCAGGGCGAAGGAAACGACGGTTTCCACGAAACAGAGGACCATCATCTTCTTTGACAAGGTATGAACGAGGGGCATCAGCTGATCCTACAAGTTTTCCGGACTTCCACTCTGTAGGTATCTGATAGAGTTCTTTTTAACATGACTGGATCACTTGGTTTCAAGGGTGGGAATTCAGGGCCAGCAGTACGATTATAATATTCTTCCCTTTTTCAATTTTTGTATAGTCAATGGTCACCTTACAATCCAGATTTCTATAATCTTTCTTTTTGAAAGACTTTGAGTATCACCCAGAAAATGTATCGCAAGAAGAAATCTTAATAATAGGTTATGGACTTCACGCACTAGACTAGAAGAAAGAAGGGAAATAACAGCTGTAATGTTCGTATATGATCTTATTCATGGAAATATTCAGGATGTAAAATTGTTTCGAAAAATCAACTTTGGGGTTCCAAAAGTTAATTCTAGGCGAAAGATAATTTTTCCACTACATCGATATCGAACGGCCAAAATGGAATTTTCTCCTGTGAATAACATGATGAGAATTACTGAAAAATTCCTTAGACTCTGCACAGAGGTTGACGTATTTGATACTGACAGGTCAAAGTTTATGCGACGTTTGGAGGGACCCTGGGGATGGGAGAGGGCTGAGGCATCTGTAACAATTTTTCTTTTTTTTCTTTTTCTTTTTTTTCTTTTCTTTTATTTTCCTATCTTTGTTTTTTTTGTTTCATTTTGTTTTATTTTCATTTTATTATTTATTATTATTATTTTTTCAACAAGTCTGTATTTTCTTTTTTTTCTTTTCCTCTTATTCACAGTTGTATTATTAATTAAGAAGGGTCTCCTCGTAATCAATCAATCAATCAATCAAATTCTTTATTAGGTATAATTTTAGAACATAGTTTATTATAATCTGTATGCCGATGCGCCAACGGCGCGTATGGCAAAATCTAATACTTATGACTATAAGTACAACTTAATTATGGTCATTACCTGTTGGCCCCAACGCATGCACCCATCTATTTTACCTTGAGAGGAGTTCATTTACCTATTTATGTATATATTTTTTCTAATTTATTCCTCTCTCATTTCTAAATACTCGCGCCATGATCGCTTTATTTGCCCCACAGTTGCATCAGGAGCAGCCCCCTGCAGCGCAGTTGACGATATGTTTGCTATTATCCGATTTGGTTTCTACTTGTTGATTTGAACATCGTTTTTGTTCAATGCTCAATAATCCTCCAACCCTGGTTGATTTTCCTTTTCGGACTCGTATGCCGAACTTATCCCTATTTCTCAGTCCATATGCGAGAACACCTGTTTCATGTAAATTTGGAAGCCTCAAAATTTTTAAATTTTTAAATCCTTGTTTAGGGCTATCAAACTTTTTTAATCCAAGTACATATATTTCTTATGGCTCTTTTTTGAGCTATTTCAATCGGCTGTAAATGGCATGCTGCCGCTTCCCCCCAGAGAAGTATTCCAAAACGGATGGCAGATTCAAAAAGAGATGTATATATTTTCTTTAAATAATTTGTTGGGGAGTGTTATTTTAAATGGTACCTACAAATTATAATTTATATATTGTAATTTTTTTTGTAACTTTTCAGTTTGAAATTTCCATGTCAAACCCGGATCTATTTGTAATCCGAGATATCTAGTATTGGATACCTGCTGTAATATATTTAAATTTATTTCTGATTTGGATAGCTGGTTGGGCCAGATAACCTCCCCATTAAGAGTTTCAATTTTTTTGTAGCCAAAAACTATATGCTGTGTTTTTTTGCAAGTTTGGTAAAAGCTTATGGGCTAAAAACCATTTATTCAAAATAATTATATCTTTGTTCATTTTTTTGATAACTTCTTCTTTTGTATTTCCATGAAATATTATTGCTGTATCGTCAGCAAACGAAAATAATTTTCCTAGAAGTGGTAATCGCCCTATGTCATTTACGCCCAAGACGCTACCTTGTGGTACACCACTAGTAATAGGTAGTTCTAGACTAAGTTTTTCTTTAATTTTTACTTTTTGTTTTCTATCCGTAAGGTACGATTTAAACCATTGAAATGTTCTACCCCTAAAACCAATGTCATATATTTTTTCCAATAATATTTTATGGTTGACAGTATCAAACGCTTTTGCAATGTCCAAGTAAAGTGCAGATACAATTTTATTTTGCTCCAGAAGCTGTGTTATTTCTGTTATGTGACTCACTAGGGCATCCTCAACTCCCATTTCCTCTCTAAATCCAAACTGATAATCACCAAAAAAGTTATATTTATTCAAGTAGGAAGTAATTATTTTTATTTATTTATTATTTTTTCAAATATTTTGGATACGGTAGAGATTTTTTAATTTTGGTGGGGTCTCCATGTTTCAAGATAGGGATAATATGAGAAATTTTAAGATCAGTAGGAAAAGTCCCTTCTTCCAAGGATTTATTGAAAATTATTGCTAAGGGTTTGTCAATTTCGAAAATTATTTCTTTTAATAAAATGTAGAGGTAAGTCCATCCCAACCAGCACTGTTTTTATTTTGTAGTTGATTGATAGCTGCTCTCACATCCAAGGGCAGAATAGGCAGTTCGCCATACGAGTCCATATTCACCCACTTTACTAATTCATTACTCAGGTTCACCTCCGGCATCTTTCCAAGTAGTTGTTTTGCTGCATTAGTAAAAAAACTATTAAAATGCATTGCTATCCTTTCCTCATTATTCTCTGTTTCTATTACCTCACTTCCAACAGCTATTGCATCAATATCGTTTTTTGATTCTCCTAAAACTGTTTTGATAAGTTGCCAAATCTTTTTTTTTCATTTTTTCCTAATTTTTCTATTTTGGTTGTATAATAAAAAAGTTTGTCTTTTCTGCTTTGTTGGACTACTAGCTTTCTTATTTGTTTATACTCAGAAATAATACAATGCTCATCCGGAAATTTTTTCATTAATTTGTATAACTTTAGTTTTTTTTGCTGAGGGTTATCAACTTTTCACTTGCCCATGGCGCGTATTTTTGATTTTTTATTGAACTTGTACTTTTTATGGTAGCATCATCAACCACTCCACCGAGGGCATCCAGAATCAACCGCAAGGCATCATCAACATTCATACTGGCTAAATTGTCCCATTCATATAGGGCTAATATCTGTCTCAGAAAATTATAATTAATTTTTTTTAATAATAGAAGTTTTTTCATTTCCTAGTCCTTTTGCCATATTTTTTTCCTGCGTGCGTATTGCAAATGAAACAGTTACAGAATGATGATCGGAGAATGCTACTGGCTGTGTCTTACATTGAAAATTTAGAATGTGTAGCTTTGTTCCCAATTGCCGTAAGAACACATGATCCAAACAGGATTGTCTAGTGGGAGATATTCTAGTTGGGTCTTTCAGTTTACATAAAAAGCCCAACCCTTCCAAAATTTCGAAATATTTTGGCCAATTATTATCTAAGGCAAGCAGATCTATATTCAGGTCTCCAGCGAAAACCACTCGCTTACTGGCATCCATCTGTAATTTTGATTCAAGTTCATCCAGAAAAATTTGAAAATTTTGCCACCAAAATCTATAAACTCCATAGACTGTAATTGTTTTGCTCTCCTTACTGCTTATCTGAATTGTAGCCTTTATCATTTTAAATGATTCCCCTCCATAAAGCTCTACTTTGTGGTTCAGTGTTTCTCTTACATATAACACCACCCCTCCAGATTTTTTTATCCCAGGTCTCTCTTTCACATGCATGCTATATCCAGATATTTTATATCTGCTTGCCTCAATTTCTGAAATCCATGTCTCAGTGAGAATTATTATGTCATAATCAGTTTCTATAGTATCTAGAAATAGAAATACTTCTCCACATTTAGCCCGCAGTGACCTGACATTTATATTTAGAATATTAAATTTTGTTTCCATGTCTAATATTTTGCTAGTCATGCCAATGGCTGTTGAGGGGACCTTAAATAAATAAAATAAAATAAACTTCTTGGTCTAGGACTGTGGGTTTTACCGGAAGGCAAGTTCTCACACTACGATTAAAAAAAATTTAGGCTGACGAGTAGCAAATATATCTATAGTTACATCATCAGCTACAGCATTCTCTGCTTCCAGTGATAGTGTATCTTTTTCACCGAGATTATTCACACACTTCACCCAAGTCTACTTCAGAATCTTCAGAGTTATTCAGTCCCCCCCCCCTCTTCAACTTCGATACCTCTCCTTGGAAAAGGTGAACTCATACCTTGAAACCTGGCTGAGGAAAATACTTTGAAGAGGAGCCTCAATCATGTACACGGGAGGACGTCAAGAAAAATACGAAAGATTGATTACGCGACATGGCTTGTGATATTGCAGAACCAAATATACGTACGTATGTCAACAGAATTGGGGTATGTAAGTGAATTTTCGAAATAATTTTTTACTCTTCCGTTTGCCGTAACACAGGTAATAGTAATGGCGTCTTATGGCTCGAAATACTCGCATGTATTCCTTTAGCGGAAGAGAAATGAGCCGAATAACGATGATATAAATGTATGTTACGTCTGCAAACAAGGCACTGTGCGTGGAAGTTTTCGGATATTATGAAGAATTATTGTGTAGCGAAGTAAAGAAATCACCTTTTTAGAAAGATTTTCCGTATTCGCGAGGAAAAAACAGTACTACGTGTTTCGCTCTCGAGCGCAGCAAGTATTTCCAATTATGTCGAATTTCGCTGTAGCATAGTTTTCTTCCAGCCTTTCGCTTCTCTCCGGGCGATAATATTTTAAAAACAGTCAAAGTGGAAAATTGAACTCGCGATTTCCCGATCGAGAACCGTATAGTGCCGAAAAAAAGGACAGCGAGGAATGCGCCGGTTACACGAATTACAAATGCCCGCCATCTTTTCGCTTTTATTCGACTCGAAAGCCGATAAAAAATTTAATACGGTTTAAAATAAAAACTCGAGGCTGTACACGATTTCGTGGACAGGAAATTCACCCCGACGAAAAATCATAATTTCCTAAGATTTTCTTGTTCGCTCTCGAAAAAAAAAAAAGGTGAATCGAGACCGTTGATGTTGAATGCGGAGAAGAAAGAGCGAAGGAAAGCGAAGGGAATAAACGATACGACATTGTCAGTTTTAATGGAATGTTATAAAAAAATAATAAAAGAGGGGTTAAAATGAAAAATAGGCCAATAAAGGTTAAGAAGAAAGGAAAAATCGCGCCAGGATGAAGGTTAGAACTCGAAAATATATGACAAGAAACCGTTCAATTGCTTTTTTTTTTTTTAATATTTTTTTATCCAGTTAATTATCTTTTGAAATTGTTCGAATATTTCTGCGAATCACTTTAAACTACTGTCGAATATTTAAGAAGATGAAAATGGAACCTTCAAAACGGCTGCCTATGTCGGCAGATAAAGGGGGAACAAAAGAGAATGAAACAGAGAAATGGTATATTTTAAAAACGAGCTGATGTACCGCCGTACAAAGGAATCGAAACTAATTTAGTGTCGCGGATTTACAGCAATATAATGAAGCCATTTTGGCGGACGCCATTATTAGTGGATTCGCGACTAAAATTAATTAGAGAGAGCGGCTTTGAAGGATAAACAACTATTACACTTGCCTTTATTCGATTTCTAGAATGATTATTATTCCGAAGCATCAGAAATTTTAAAATACTAGCCGAATTTTACTAAATTCAGTATTCAAAGAAATTAGTGATAATTTCCACAAAATCAATTAAAAAATTACATTTGTTCGATTCACTGTTCAGGCAATTGGATGAGCAATTTCAATACCATAAAAATTATGCCAGGCGTAATGCAGCTGGTAGCACTGTCATGAATTTGTAGCAGAATTTCATCAATTTTTTTCGCGACCAAAAAACAAAAATTATGCTCAGTTTCGAGGTAACTGAACAAGCGATTTGATTTTGGTCAAAATCACTTAGTTTCCACTCCTTTGTGAAAATAACACTTGCGCTATAATCACATTAACAAATAAATTCGTGTTCGAAAATATATGTGTCTTACTATATGACAAAGACCTCTCTTTCGACGGGGAGATGGGCTAGCAGGTTATGGGTCACAGCACAAACGGAACACAAACGGTTGCATCCACTTTTCGCTTTCCAATCCTCTGTTTAATCCCTTTTTCAAAGACCATTTCTCTAGCCCCCTCCCTATAAGTAATCCTCAATATCATGGGATGAGGAGGAGAAGGATAAACGAGGGGGTTTTCAGCACAAACTAGCAAAAACATAGCCCAAACGAATGCCACCACTCTCAAACTTATTAGCTGAGTGGGGGTGCTCCCGTTTCTACAGTCTCCCAAAAGTCTTCTCGAGTATCTTGGGAGGAAGCGGACAGCACAGACGACAGGGTTTTCGACACAAATCATCACAAACGTAGTACAAACAACTAACCCAATTTTTGATCCTCTAGATGAAAGTAGGGGTGCTCCCATTTCTGCAGACTCCCAAAAGTTTTCCCAAATATCTCAGGAAGGAGGACAGCATAAACGACGGGGTTCTCAGCACAAACCAGTGCAAATGTAGTACAAACAACTCGCATATATTTTAAGTCTATGGGGGTGGTTGGGAGCCGAGGAAATGCACCACTCTGAGAAGAAGTGTTAAGGTTTTCTAAGGCTGTCTAAACAAACATCAGATTTGAGGGGTAGTTTGTTTTTTAATTTTTACCTAAATATATATTCCTAATTTGTGAAATAATTGTATTATCTCGAAGACAATGAGAAAATTTTATTTAGATGATTTCGAAATCATTTAAAGCTACTGTTTTGATTCTTATCCTTAAGAGGAAGTATTCATATTTTTATATAAATCGTTGCGCGTAGAGACGCTACACTGTATTTCCTCACATAGAACCAAGAATTGACTTCGGAGATGAATTAGAAAAAATAAAGGCCAATAAGCGGAGTGGAAAAGTCTGGAATCAGGAAAAAGTATACAAAGCTGCCCTTATTTAGTATAGAACGCAAAATCCCCAGAGGGGAGAGATCAAACTGATAGCCTCCTGCCTGTGTATGTAGCTGAAAAGTTTAAATAAAGTGGCAATTCGTGGAATTCTTTCCATTTTTGTATCACCCTGGATTAGAAAAATCAAAATAATGATCAAAACAAGGTTTTTATGTAGCTGATTTCAAATGTTAATCGTCAATTTTAGCTCCCAAAATCTAAAATCTCACCATTGAAATGGCATATTATCTTATAGTTTTGTCATTTTCGATACCACAAATAATTGTTTAAACTTTACTAAGCTTGTGTTACGAGGAATTTGATGTCATCTTTCAAGCCCCTCTGTGCTGGAACGAGGATTGTGGAATTTCCTTACGGATTTACACATTGACTTTTTCATTTTATACCTTTGGACTCAGGTCCTCGGCGCAGGTCATCCTCTATGCTGCCGAGTCTGCCCAATGCTAGGCATTAGTTTCCACCATCCTTTCTATTTACTCCAATCAAGGGTAGCTTTGTATCAGTGTAAAGCAAATTTATTAACAAGCCCGTCCTTCCAGTGGATAGGTGGACGCCCTTTCTCCCTTTTAAATTCATATGGGGTCCATTTCTGTAAAATTTTATTCCAGTGGTCTTCCCCTCTAACCAAACAACCTGCATATCCTAGTTTAAACTTCTTGATTGGCCAGCCGATATCAATAGCTTTAGTTTTCTGCCTTATTATTCCTACTCGCACCTTATCCTTATAAGCTTAGTTCTTAATATGCTCCTTAATATCCAGTTTTGGATGGTTCTTAATCCTTCAGTCTGTGCTTTCGTTGAGGCACATGTTTGTGCATCATAAGTTAAGGTTGGAACTACGCACTGGTTTACGATTTTAATTTTTGCTGCCAAATTAAACGTATCTTTAAAAAATTTTTTGTCCGAATTTTTTCCAAACATTTGATTTTCCAATATTGAGTTCTTTTTTATTTTATTTTCAAAAGTCAGAGTTCGGTCCGAGTACTTGTACTCCATAACACACTCAATTAAATTCTCATTTATCACAAGGTCTAATTTATTATCATTTATCATTATTTTTCTTTTTGAGTAAATAATTGTGAGGTCCACTCTTTTGCTTTCCTTCCAATGCAGGGATCTTCTGCCATCTTTTTCAATTCATCTAGGCTGACGTTCACCAGGGTAATATCGTCTGCTAATCTGAGACTGTCAAGCCTAAGGGCGCAACCAAAGTGGGGGCTAAGGGGTTATAACTCACCACCCAAAAAAATTCTTCAAAATTTTTTCAACATCAATTTTGAAATGAAAATAAAATTGATGCCAATAGCCTGATGCGGTTACGTTGCGTCGTAGGTTCGTACAAATTTACAGCTCATGAAAATAGGTAGGTATCAAATCAGGTAGGCACCGAATCGAGCTTCCACCCCTGCCAACGTTTTTTCTTCTTCAAAGTTCTAGCCCCTACTAAAAAAAGTTCTGGTTTCTCCCCGATTAAGCTATTGATCATTAATTTCAACCCCGTTGCCCTCCCAGCTATATCTCTGAAAAGAAGCTTATCGGTTTCTAAATGTTAATATCGTTGTACAACCTTTTTTGTGGGGAAATACATATCTCTAAAAAATCTTATTATTAGTTATTGCTGTAAATTGTCGTCACCACCGATAAATCATTCAGAATTGTAAAAAACATTAAGGAACCCCTTCCTCTCTCAGCGAATTTTTTGGGAAAGCCTTTATTTATTTTTCCTTATTTTTTCTTTCCTTCCTCTCTCTTCTTGTTTCACCCTTTTGTACCTTAATTCCTGCTTACCCATTTCAGCCAAGGGTCCCGCGACCATGACCCTTTTTCTAAATCCGGCGTTAAGCCAGGCTTTTCGTTGCTCTTTTTCGTTCCTCCTCAAATGTAGCGTTTTTCCCGTTGGTGTTATACCCATGAAAATGTCAAAATAAATTTCCATGGAAGTTATTATTTCATTCCCCCTCAAATGTAACGCGTAACGCCTGAAACGTCCCGCATGAAAGTAACGTTTTTCCGGTTTGTGTGCCGAAGTAAAGACATGCCAATGTCAAAAATCTTCCTGCCCCATTTTTCGAATTATAGGTACAAAAAATAAATGTGGCCGAAATTGTACTTACGAAATTTGTTCATGTCAGCATTGATATTCAACGACTTGGAAAGTTCTTGTTAACCGAAGAGAAGGGGGTGCGACCACCAATTTTCAGAAAGTTCAAAAAATCATAAAGCAAAAATAAAATTTTCGACGTGACAATTTTAGTCGGACAATTACTAATACTGAATAAACGCACTGTTCTGGAGCATTTTTGCCAATTTAGCAACCTTCATGCTAAATTTGGCAATATTTCTGAACAGTTTCCTAAATAATGTCTGAATTTGACACTCATTTAGCAATTTTTCGGAGTAGTCACCAGCCAGAAAAATTCGAGAAAAATATTTGTTTTTAAATTTGATACTTCTGAAGCAAGTTTTAACAAAATCTGGTCCTTTTTAAAGCAAATTTGGATATCATTAAGCTAATTTTATCTGATTAAAACATCTAGCAATTCTTCAATAACTTCTGAAAACATTTTTCCTGGTTCTTCGCACCTTTATAAAGCTTGAGTTGGCAATCTTAGTCTTGGGGGTGCTGCGTTCCTCTCAGTTCGACAGACCTCTGCCGTATTTACTTTGAATTTAACATTCATCGATTTGGTTGGGGAATGTTGGGTGGCCCTGATTTACTCTTCATGGATATATTTCTTCAATAACACACCCTGGATCGACTTTAATAAAGTAAGATAAAACGCCACTGGCTAATAAAATCCGCCTTCTTCCTTTTATTCTGAAACAATAATTCATCAGTTTTCTTCTCGTACCATAATAGCTTTGAAAATTCAAGATTTTCCAATATATGCTCTGATTATTGACGAAATGGCAAATGATAATTTCACGACTTGGGTGGATGCCCCCTGAGAATTGCTCCTGTAGAGGAGGAGTAATGATTTCCAGATTTTTGAGATCGCTGATTTCTTCTTTCAAATTTGTTGAATTTTTTCGTAACATTTCTTTTTCTAATTTGCTCTCAACCCGAGCCCTGAAATCCGCCCTTTCGAGCATTACCTCAGAGACGTCAGGGAGGCTGCTAGGGCTGTCTTAGTCCTCTTTACTTCTGTCAGAAAACATGAATTTTTGATGTTACATCAGGGCCCTGCACGTCAGACTAATGTCAGAAGTATTTTTCCTATATCCGACCTTTCTGTTAGTTGTAATCGAAGAGGGCTGATATCAATTTCTGATAGAACTAAAAACTCCCTCTCTAACGAGAAACTTTCTGGTTAATGGCTATCAAAGAGGGTTGAGATTAATCTACCCCCCCCTCCCTAAAAATCATTTCCAGGTTTTACAAGTACCGTGGTGCTTCTGCGCCTTTGTAACCGGATGTAGGAATCAATTGTCATGGTTGTGTCAACTATGGGTTCTTTATTAATTCACTCTGTTCTAGGGAAGAGGGTGTCGAAAGCCCGAAACTTTGCCGGGATACGGAAATTCTCACATAAAACATTCGCGGGTGCTTACTTTCACGACGCCCTGTTCGGAATATCGAATACATGATCCAGGGAAATGTAATTTCGAACCGCTGAGTTGAACTGGAGTGGCGTGAGCCTGATACATGTTAAATTTAAATTACAAGCAAATTTCGGTCAACGATGTATTTTCAACGTTAAACTTTGCCGAAATTGTATGCTATAACACTATAGCAAAACCACGATTTAGGATGCGCGTTTACTAATAGGCTTTTAAGTTTTCAGCTCATCTGGTGTACTCATCCGAAACTCATTAGTAGTGTGACTTGGTGCGTGGTTAAAAACATAACTTACTTATTCGTTTCGAACAATGATTTCGCAACATTTTTCACATCTCCGACTTACGATTCTCGATTCCCGAGGTTGTAAATACCTGAGGAATGTCGAAACTTTCGACTGGCGTGATAAATTAACTTTTTTTTTTTTCGTTCCTAATGTTTATGGACAGGCAGTGAGAGTGCTCCTCTCCTTCAAAAGTATATACTTTCCCTAATACGAGAATGCATTATACATAAAAGCAAATGTATAAAGACATAAAAACGAAAAACCGAGCAAATAGGTACGTTTAAAATACCTATAGTCAGAGAGGCTGGAAAGGGATCATTGGTGGGGGAGCAGTCCAAAAATCGAATGACAGTTTTCTTTTTTTGAAATTTGATGCTAATTAGGGTGGAAGGGATGAGAGTTTCAAATTGAGTGAGACAATTTAAATTTCAGAATAACCGGAGTTAACCTAATTCTGTAACGATACACTGGACTGTTTTAATGCGAGAAGCTGAGAAAAGAATCAAGCAGTACCTTAAAATGCTAAAAATCCTGTTTTTGAAGGATCGAAAAATTCGTTTTATCCTAAATAAAAGCTGGAGTTCTACCATTTTTTTTCTTTGTGCGGAAAAGGTATCGAGCAACCACCGAAATTGTTATTTGCTTCGCGGAATTTGAACATGCTATCAGGTGGAGATGTTTAATTTATCCCAGATTGAGGTCACAAAATAAAAACTGTATGGTTCAAATTAGCGATAGTGGCTTGGCCTCAAAATATTTAAATAAAGGTTTTTGGATCGTTAATTTCGAAGATTACCATACATTTTTGATCTGTACCGAATTTTAGCCCCCAAAATTGAAATTTCACTTTTGAGAGGAAGAAAAACGGACTTGATGTGGGGGACTGAAATGTCAAAATAGGAGGTCCTTTAGGTCATTCTGTTCGAATAATTATTAGATTTTACATTCAGAGGCCCAAAACACAAAGTTCACAATGAAAAATTATAAAATTATTTTTGCATTCAAATTCAGAGCTACGTAGGCACGGAAATCAATGAAAATGGGATACACATCGAAGAAAAGATTGCATTTCCTCCTCAGTCACTTCACAGTGGGCTCGAATACAACTTCAAATGGACAAAATGAACTAGACCTAAAAAGGAATGATTAAATAAATATAGTCTAAATCGGGGTATTTAAGCATTGATTTGAATAATTGTATCACAATTTTGCTGTGAACCTTAACTTAGATCCTCAAAATTCGAATCTCAGTATTTGTCTCAATTTTTTCTGTGTCAAATGGAAAACCTTTTTTTTAGGTAGGTATATTCTTAAAAAACTCGTGATATGAAGTTTAGAATTATAGCAAAAAATTAAAATTTTTCTTCATTCGCCTCACAGTAAATCGAAAGACTATTTGAGACGGGTAAAACTGGCTTAATCTCAAGAATTGAGGAGAATTAAAATTAGGAATATTAGTCGTAGATTCCGAATGTTATTGTATAATATTTATGATCAGTCTCGGCGTGGAACCTCTGAATCCAGATTTTGCCATGAAAAAATTCTGTTCTATGTATATTTACAGCTTTTTCATTATTGGACGATGCGTATATTTCATTTATCTTTTTGGAAAAATTAAATTGAAATTTATATTTTTACTTCAGCTCAGAGACGAAACTGGACTTTCAATTTGGGGGCGGAAGGGGGGGGGGCTGGAGAAGAAAAATCTGCCGACAAATCGACAAATATTTTTTGAAAACTAAAAATTTGCCGACAAAATTCTTAAAAAATTTGAAAATTTTCCGTTTTTTAATCAAAATATTTTTAACTGAAAAAAAAAAATAAATAAAAAATAATAATAATAATAATAATAATAAACACACAAATAAACTTCTGAGGAAATGAAAAATTTAAATAAACAATTTCAAAATTTTCCAACCGCCAAATTATTAAGGGGTGTTTCACCCCCCTTAATGTAGAAGCAGATTGGCATCGTATCCCCCAAGCACTCACATTTGCGCACATATGCATACCCTAGTCTGGGAAGGTAAGCTGGAAGGATGTTAGAAATACTTGAGAGAAAATCGTGCATGGGCGACTGGGGCATAGGAGATAGAAACGAAACGGGCTCAAAACTAGTAGAGCTGGCAAATCAAACAAACATGAAAATTTCCAACATGTTTTTCAAAAAAAAAAAAAAAAAAAAAAAAAAAAGAGAGAGAGAAAAATGGACCTGGATATCTCCGAACCAAAAAACTAAGGGCATGATTGACAACTGCCTAGTAAATGAGATGTCGGTTGTGAAGAACGTAACAATACTTAGCAGATTCGAATTCGCCTCCGACCACAGGATGGGGAGGTGAACTCTCAACATCCCAACACGAATAAGATACAATAACTTTAGTGATAAAAAAGAAAAGTTACCTAGGGCAATAATCCCTCTCTGGTGATATGAGGAAGTTAGAAATTATCTGGAGAAGATGTTACTCGAACACGGACATAGAAGGAAATCAGGACAGTTTGATAGAAGTAGTGAAAGAAACGGTTTGGCAAGTATAAGGAGGAAGAGAACACGGACGATAAATTATCTCTAAAAACAAAAAATCTCATTAAAAAACGAGAAGTGAGAATTGAGAAGATGTCCAAACAATAAAAGGTAGAGTGGTCAGAGCTGCAAAAGTTAGTAAGGAGAGAAATAAAAGAGGACAGCAAGAAGTACGAAGCAAAAAGGGTGGAGGAAATAATTGAAAGGAAATGAGGAAAGAGCTTTATAAGGACAAAAAACTAACAATAGACCTGAGGAATTCCAAAGGAACATTAGTAACGGACAGAGTAAAAATGGCAACTGACTTCTACCGTAACCATTATCTCCCTCACAACGAACTGTAGCCTGGAAGGGAGAAACAGGAAAGAGAGAACACAGATGCGGACGATTTGGATGAAGATGAACTCTCCCCATCCTGAGAAGAGAAGTCAAGGACGCGTTGAAAAGACTGAAAAGGGGCAAAGCCCCAGATTCAGATAAAATAGACAACTATACACTGAATATTTTTGCGGAAATACTAGCGGGCCGACTTGCATTTACCTTCAACCAAATGTTACTAAGGGGTAAAAGGGTAGTGAGATTGTGTTTGTCATCACCAGGGGACATTGTACAACACTTCTATGCAGGTCCCGTTGTGATAGATCACAACGGGAACTGCATAGAAGTGTTGTACAATGTCTCCTGATGATGAACACAATCCCACTACTCTTTTAACCCATAGGAGGCGCTGTCAGGGGTGACCAAATGCATGCACACTACCAATAGGCATTGGGCAAAAAAATAAAAATAAAAGAAATATTTTGAACATGACTCAAATTAGGGAACGTGGCACCCACAAGATTTTAATATAGAATCGGATTCGAATTTATCGACTTATTGCGTTGGTACACACAAAAAATTTACTCCCTCCCCCTAAAGAATTTTCAAATATTTATCATTTTTTGATGTTGTATAGCGCCTTTAATTTCAACGATAGGCAAAAATGGGACTTCACTATTTTCTTTGGAAAATAAAAGTAGTTCTAGTTTCATCAACCACATTTTACCCTATCTCAAAAATTATAGCGGGTATACTTTCAAGTACACTTAATTCCCTCCAATTTGAGAATTCAAGAAAATGGTACTGGACCACTATTCTCGAAAAGTTGTTATGCGATGTTATGATAACAACCGTTGTTATAAAAAAGTTGTTATGAGTTGTTACCGGTTGTTACCCATTTACCGCAGTGTTGGATAACATCTCATAACCACTCATAACACCACCTTGGGACTAGGTGTTATGAGTGGTTACCGTAACAACTTTTCGAGAATACTGCTATTGGGGTTTTTTGTTTGTCTCGGCGAGTATTATCACCACCTTTCGGCTTTCCCGTCGAAACTGGGGCACCCAACCATCATATTCCTATAGGTATAAGATATACCCAATTTTTTTTCCTTTCTACAGGGCCCCCTATGGATTAAAGGGGTAGTGAGATGGTATGTGTCCTAATCAGAAGGGTACGTACAACACTTCTAAGCCGGTCCCGTTGTGATCCGCCATGTCACCTGTGGTGGCGTGTAGTTAATAGAAATTTCCATGCCCCCCGACACAAAGCCGATCCGTATGATTTAGATCTTCATGGTGACAATTCAGTTCAGTGGTTGACATTTCCATAGAAATTTATTTTCCTTCCTGCCTGTGCTCACTGACCTAGATCTTTGCTGCACCCTCTGTAGTTGTGTTGTTGCTGCGTGACTGCAGTCTGCAGCCGTGTTATTAAAATAAATTTCTACGGATTTTTTTATTTATTTTTTTATTTTTTTTTTAAATCAGAGTACGAAAGCGTATCAAATTTTTCGCCTGGTCGTATACCTTTTTTTGTAAGCGACTTCACATCCTTACAACTTATTTTGTTGAAATCGAGGGGGTTATACTATTACCCCACGTTTTATAAGGAGGAGCGGAGGTAGATCACTAGAAAACGCTCACCTTGATAGTGACTGGAAGCAGCTCTTAAACTAGCCATTAAAATGAACTAATGTGAAAATGAAATTTGGTGGTATATTCATGTAACTTGGAGGAGAACTTTGACGTAGGTAAGTACTTTTCGGAAGGATAATATATAGGTACTCTTATTTTGTATTTTGACACCAAGGGCCAGTGGAATTTCGTAAATTTCTAATCCTTATCCAAAAATTTAATTATTAGGCGTCGAGTTATTTTCGCGTTTCTTTTTTTCGTTTCTACAGCCGGCAAGTAGAAGACAGCACACGAATAATTTATAGCCAATGTAACAATTCCAGTCAGTCTCCGACAGCAAAACCAACGAAAGGAAATGCAATTTATTAACAGCAAGGCAACAACTAATTTTAATTTTCTCATTTTTAATCATTCTCATATAATTCGTTTCACACTTCTCGGACGATTTATTACACAATTCGTTACCCTAAATGATTTACAATTAAGAACATTTTTCAGTCAGTTTATTAAAAAGAGTAACGACGCACATGATCTGAATATTTAAAAACGAGAAAGTCACATTTTTCTCATTTCCGTTTGGAATCGCGGGTTTATTTGAAATCGACTTACTTTTCGGTCATGTATATCTTATAGTGTATCTTACCTGCATGAGCAGGTAATTACCAGAACTTGTAGATATGTTTGCTTACTCCTACTTTTGAAGGTACTGAGAAATGATTAATGGAAAAATTTATTCAAATTCTTATGCTTGAATGCTTTTCTAACTAGTGAAAAGAGATAAAATAATAAATAATTTAGGAGATAATAGTGGACAGGTGCGGAAACCACCAAAAACCTATCGGAATCATTTCAAATCTACTTTAACACCAGTTTGGAAATAAATCAGAGAATGCACATTTTTTATATGCCCGATGACAACAGATTGTACCCTGAATCTATCGTGTATTATTTTTCGTTTTTGCGCTGAACAAGCTATTACAATAAAGTCAAGATGCATCGTCGTTATCGGTATTTTCATCAAACTCATTAAAAAGAGGCGCCAAGTTTTGTTCCTTCATTTTTCTCAATTAGACTCGTATCGAACTCGGTGCGCCATCTTAGGAACCATGAAACTAATATTTTCAAAATGTCTTTTCTCACCTTTAAATGTATCGACGAATGTAAAACAATACACCAAACAATTCGTATTTTAATCCTCTTTCTAAAGATGTATACAATTAGAAACAATAATTCTCAGTTTTCATCGCTGAAATCCTTACAAAACAGCGTCAAAAAAATACAATAATTGAACCAAAAAGCTATAAAACGTGATAACGTCAAGACAAATCAATGCACAGATCTGCAAAATTTAATAGATTGGTATAACGTCGTTTGGCTTTCAGTTGCCATCCTTTTCATCGCGCTCTCTATCGTGGTTTTCTCGGAAACATTGGTGCGCCTTCTTAGGAAACCCTCCCCTACCTATGACAGTTTTTTCCTTTCTTTCAAAGCTATCTCCTATAGACTTCAAAATTTTTCTGTTTATACTACTGCCCAAAGTCACTTAGTTTTTGAGATTTTGAAGTCGAAGTACCTATATTAGCAGTGCTAAACTCCATACAAGGCTACACCCCAAACATAAGTTTTCAAAAATAATTTTTTGTTTTCCAGATTTATTTATGATTTGGAAAGATTACTTTTTTGATAAAATGCTAATATGGCTTATGCTATTTTACTACTAACATTTCTTTTACTCCTTCCATCTTTTGTTATTTTATGATAGGGAAAAATGGAGAGCTGCATCAAACTGGTCGTAAGACTGATAATCTGATCATAAAATCTGAATGACAGGTAATATCATGAAAATTTGAGCACTATTCGATGGTATAACTATGTAGTTACCGGATCCTCCATTTTATGAGAACAACTTTGACTTTCGACTCCCAGTCATCCACAAAGAACATAAAAATGGAATTCAAGAAACTTTATTCCTCCGCATCCAAACTCTCATATAGAAAACGCAAAAACTCCTTTCTCAAAAATGCCCAGCTTTTATGCTGAGTCAATAAAATTCTCCGGAAGAAAGTTAAAAATTGTAGAAAAATGATGAATCTTATTCTTTAAACTTTCTTTGGAGGAAAGAGGGGTATAGAAACTAGGAGAGGTGGAGGGATAAAACAGGGAAAAACGAGAAAAATGACAGTTATGATCAAGAGTATTATTTTTTCAACTTTCTCTCGTGGAAGAAGGGAGTAAGACGACGTATTCGTCTGCGATTGTTACTGCGGTGGCCTCAGTGCTGTCAGGTGCTCCAGTAGATCTCCGGATTTTTCATCTTTGAACAAAAAATGTTCAGATTTCTAATTAATGTCCGGAAATTTTGGGAAGAATCCGGATTTTCGTTGTTTTTTTATCGTTTTGTGGGTCTATTCAACTTCTGATTAGTTAGAAATATTTTTTTGTGATGACTGATTGCATTTTGACTACACTAAACTAGACTGGAAAAAGTGTTTTTTTGATTTTTCACCTTAATAATGATTCAGTTTTCTATTCACCCAAAGCATCCTTTTTCAGAATTCAAGGATGGAAACGAATCCACTAAAATTGGATTCAAACCTGAATCCAAGAATAACTATTATTATTTTTTGGACTCGAATATGATTCGAGAACGATTCAAGTGCATGCTGTGATTCGAATAAATGAAGTGGATTTGTGGATTCAAATCCACGAATCGACCGGTTCCAGCATCCAGATCAACTTTTCCAGGGTCATCTTCTATTTATCTCGGATCTGCTATTGTAATTAATCCAAAATTCAGTTAAAAATTGAAAATATTCATATTTTTCAGTGCGTCTTTGCTTATTCTCGTTTTCGTTTTCCCCCTTAAAATTATGGGCTTTCGGAGTGAGATTCACAAATAGACAAAAGAAAGTACAAATTTGACGAATTAATTTCACGAATCCATAACGTTCATTAGATTCGAATCATTGATACGAATTCATTCCTAATTTCTCAGCTCCCGTTCAAATTTAATATAATGGGGGAAAATGCTCCTAGGTCATCGATTTATGTATTGTTCCAAAATGAAAATAAAATAGCAAAAAAATTTTCAGTTACCCGAATGTAGAGATTCTTAACTTCAATTTGATTTATAGTAATTTGTTGTGTGAGAGATTCGAGTGATTTTTAATAGAGCATGTTAATTTAATTTTCGGTGAATTATTTGGTAAAATTGATAATAAAATTGAATTCTGCATGAAATTTCCTGTATAAAAAAATTTATCAATCTCCTTTTTTTTTTCTTCTAATAGTTTTGTCATTATTTTTTTAGTAAATTGAACTTTAAACGCATTTTTTCACCATTACTTTTTTCAATAGTTGTAATGTATTTTTTGATTTTCAACTTATAAGACTCGGGGCAATTTATTATTTTACAATAATTGGTAAAACTAAACATACAGGGTGATGACCGAGAAGTCGCACCATAGGGAACACGTTTAGTACGCGCAACGTGTACAATGCAAGGGGAAAACGTTTTTCGTATGGGCGCGGCGTAGTAACGCGCATGCGTCTAGCGGAAAATGTGCTTCGTGTCGATGCGTGTATGCGGGAACACGATGCACCGAACGTAATGATGAACTAATACTTGTCACCTGGAAGTTTTTTTAATGCAAATTTTCTGAGTTGGTTCTGTTGTACTGTTTTCGAAACTGTGATCTCTGATTTCTGTAGCGTAACCTCATTAATTTTATGATTCTTCAACAAGAAAGGGGGAGGTAAAATTTCACGTTCTGAAGGGGACTTGAGTAGGGCCCGACGATTACTTTGATTTCCCAAGAATTTTATTGGAAATACTAAGAGAAAATTTCCGAACATTTTCAATAAATTTTATCAGATATCATTGGCAAAAATCTGATAATTTCAAGAGAATTTTTTCAACAATTTTTGGAAAAATCTGCAGTTTTTCCACAGGATTTTTTTGGAAACCATTGAGAGCTCTCTGATGAGTTTTGAATGATTTTTTCAGAAGAAAGTATCGAAGACCTCCAAAGATTTTCATCAGAAATTTTTGGGATAAATTACCGATGATTTCAGAAGAATTTCATCAGACATGCTCAGGGAAAATCTCCGATAATTTTTAAGGAATTTCATCGGAGATTTTGGGGAAAATATTTCGATAATTTCCAAAGAATCGCATTAGAAATCAATCTCCAATGATTTCCGAAGTATTTCATCGGAAAACTTCGAGAAAATTCCTCTTATTTCCGAAGATAATTTCCTAGGAATTTTATCGGAAATATTATTAAGGAAAATTTTCTTATCGTTTTCGAAGAATCTCATCGGACATCATTGAGAATTATCTCCGATGATTTCAAAAGATTGAAAATTTTAGGGACAATCTCCAATGATTCTAAAGGATATTATCAGAAATCATTGAGAAACATCTCTGATGATTTTTACAGGATTTCTTAAGAAAATGGTTTGGATAATTTTCAGAGATTTTCATCGGAAATTTTTGGGATAAATTAGCGATGATTTCCCAGGAATTTCATCAGAAAACTTTGATGACAATCTTTGATTATTCCCGGTGAATTTCATTGGAAATCTTTTTTTTTCCTTTTTTTTTTTTAAATGTCCAGTGGTTTACACCGAATTTCCTCAAAAATCTTGAGGATAATTTTCTGATCATTTTTTAAAACGTGCATCGGAAATAATCTGAGAAAAAACTCCGATGGTTTTTGAAGTGGTTTATCGTAAATTCGAGGAAAAATCTCTGATGATTTCCAAAGAACAATTTCACGAGATCATGGCCTACAGGCGTTACGTGTCTCGTTAAAAAAAAAAAAAAAAATTTCATTGGAAATCTTCGAGAAGAATCTCCGAGGATGTTTAAAAAACTGCATAGCTGAAGTATGCGGGGAAAACCGTGATGGTTTTTCAAGAAGCTAATCAAAAATTTTCAGGAATAATGTTCGATGATTTCCGGAGAATTTCATTAGAAATCTTTGGGGAAAATCTCCAATAATTTTAAGGAATTTCATAGGAAGATTGAAAAAATTCCCGATTCTTCATGAATTATTGGAATGTTTTTCCATAAATTTCCGATAAAATTCCTAAAAACCATCGGAGATTTTCCCCGAAAATTTCCGAAGAAATTCTTCAGAGATCATCAAATATTTTTCCTGATGATTTTTGATGAAATTCTTCAAAAACTATCGGAGTTTTCCCCCCGAATATTTCGTATGAATCTCTTCAAAAATTATTCAAAATTTTTTTTTCAAAGAATGTTGATGAATTTTTTAAAAAAAAAATTAGAAATTTCAAAGATTTTTCATGAAATTTTTCAACGTTGGTGTTTCTTTCCAAATATTTCCGATGAAACTCATAAAAAATTATCGGAAAATTTTCTCGAGGATTTTTGAGGAAATTCTTTGGAAAACATTGGGAACTTTTTCTCCTGATTTCCGCGGATAATTTCCCGGGAATCGATAAGAGATTGTTCTCGAAATTTTTCGATAAAATAATTTAGAAATCATCGGAAATTTCCTGAAAACATTTCTAATGAAATTCTTCGGAAACATTTCGGTAATTTAACCTAGAAATTTCTGGTGTAAATCTCTGGAAATTATCGAAACGTTCATATGAAGAAATCCTTTAAAAATCATCAGAGATATTTCTCGATGATTTCGGCTAAAATCCTTTGTAATCATTGAAGATTTCCCCTAAAATTTCCGACAAAATTCTTCTCAAATCATCGGAGATTTTTTTCAGGGATGTCCAATAAAATTCTTTGAAAATGATCGGAAATTTTGCCTTAATATTTTCGATAAAATTCCCCCCTTTCAATTATCTTCGGAAATCTAAGCATAGTTTTTCCGCTATTACACGCGCCGACACGAAAACACATTCTCAACTAACACGCATCACACATTACGTACTCGCTGCGCGTACTACTGTTTCTCCTATAGTGCGACTTCTCGTTCATCACCCCAGGGTGATGAACGAGAAGTGGCACCTAGTGAATTTCCATGGAAATTTTATTTATTTTTATTAGGGTATGATTAGGAGAAGTAACGCTCAGAAAGTAACACTTCTTTCGTTAATGTGCTAAAGCTCTCGATCAGTAGTTTTTTTGCGTGGTGCTCCAAAGTAACGCTCAAAAAGTAACGTTTTTTAAACAAAACATCTTCTACTACAAAGTTTAATAAATTTCGTACGGTATTTGCGTTAGTCCAACATTGAAAATGATTTTTTTAAATAATCCGCTGAAATTTGGGACCGCATTCTTCTTTTCGTTTGATCTTTCAGTAATTCATCAATTCTCTAACGTACATTAATTTGGGGCAATGCGCGGGCCGTTTTAACTTTATTAATTACGGATTTGTGCTCAAGATCACTGCCGTAGTAACACTTAAAGGAATTTTTAAATGCTCAATTTTTCAGCACTCTTCTTCAAATGTTCACGTAATTACGATACAGTGTCGCACTCCTCGGTTTTTTCAGTAAAACTAATTATTCACCCACCCCCGCAGTCGAAATGCAACCGCCTCAATGTTTAATCGCCTCCCTGTTTATCGTCGTATTCTCTACATTAAGTTCTACCGCTCCGTGATAACGCACACGCGCCGACATGAAAACACACGTTCTTCGCTAAGCAACGCGTACACGTTTCTATTCCCCTATGGTGCGACTTCTCGTTCATCACCCGGTAGATTATCATTATGCACTCAATTCTACGCCAGAAGAGCTGAAAATTAGATTTTTTATTTTTTCACCTCAGGATCCCTTTCCCCTTTGGACATCACATTTGGGTCCGGATTTTTCCGGATTTCTTTTTCGGGACCGATCTCCGGAATTTGCCGAAATAAATCTGGCAGCACTGGGTGGCCTACAAAACTGATTTTCCTGGTGGCCTGTCTGGTCCCACTCCACCGCTGCATGGCAATCAGATGCCTCGAAAACGAATCTTGAATAACTCGTCATCCCAGTCGCTACCGAACTTCGTCGCTATTTTTCAATCTTCCAAAAGTAACTGATTTTTATAGCTCATGTAGGCGCCACACGATTTGCCGGACGAATTCGTTGCTTTATATTCTTCTAAAACGAACAATGAAGATCTAGTTACATCTTGAAATCCGCAAGCTTCGAGATTTATATCCACGCTGAGGATAGTTTTCGATATACGGTTTCATTTTTTCCTCTCCGAGACATAGCATCGTCTCCAGAAATTCTACCTTCCCATTTCTGAAGAGAAGATACGTCTAAAGCTGATATAGCAGTGCCGATATGTTTTCGAGTGCTTTATTTTCTCATCTCGGCCCAACACATAAACAACAGAATGGCCTTTCCTTTTTTGGAAATCATTTTTTCATTCGACTTTTCAGAACTGCTTCGGGAATTGAATGCCAATCTGACTTCGTGTGTTACTACAAATATTTCGATTTAGCACTCTATCCGTTGATTCGGATATTCTGGGTTGATAGCAGAAATGTGTCCCGCGTATACCTGCGATATGAGTTCGTCTCACGTGCAGAGGTAGAGTAAAAAAAAAAGAAGGAATATAAGGAACCGATAAGGCTAAAGGAGATAAACGACGAATATAATTAAATCGACGTTATTTACAGCGACGAGGTGAAACCGAATTTATCAACGGAGCGAATGGCGCAAAAAATTCCCATACATAGCTACTTAAAGGCGGCGGGATATTTTCGACGAAAATTTCATTACAATAAAATATATCTATAAGAAAATTCGGAGTAAACCGATTCTTATAAATCGACGGTGGAGAAACGTCTGCATTCAGCATTTATCAAAAACTTAATGGAGTTTAAAAGCTCGTTAACAGAACTGTGAGCGAACTTCCTCTCTTTATTCGTTATTTCTTCATCGGCTCGCTTTTTCTTCTCGTCGACTCGCAGCCGTCCTTTGATAAGTTCCTTTTCATTTTACCGTTTAAACCGCACTTATTGAATAATGCGAAGACATTAATTTGTAAAATTACCTACAACTGTTGTACTTTTCTAAAGTCTGAAATAAATCAACATCGGTAGTTTTCTTTAGATTAGCCCGAGCGAAATCGAGCACTGGCAACAGACAGCCGAGCATCGACTTATACAGAAAACTATTACTCAACTTCATAAGAAGGGAAACCGCTGTTTTTGCTATTGGGATCGGGAGCATCGTCACTATAGTGAGATTCATTGTTTCCGAATATAATTTATTTGTTTCAATTACGAGCGCCCATCAAGAGCTCGTCGTTGTTGGTTTCTACGGCCGTGTATACGACTCACTGTCGAGTTCACTTTCAAGACACATAGCGTGCAAAACGTATCGACTTATTTTGTCCGGCAAACTACACGAGTGTATTCCGCCAGTACATGGACTGACTTAAGTCCTCCGGAACACGAAAGGAAAAAGTAAAAATAATTGGAACGCCGTATTCGGTTCGAAGGGTGCGCCAAACACATTCGACGGCGTTTCTTCTTTTTAATATTCCGCCGTGTGCCCGCGACATAAATTTTATCAACTTCTCGATATATTGAAACCGGGTAAATGATAAATGCTAATCCGATATCAACGTAAATGTATGCCGGCGAAATTTTATTTCTATTCCCAAAACGTTCGCCAGAATTCCCAAAACAAATTTCCGGTAAGAGTGAAACTTTTACGCAGAAATGAAAAAGTTATGCTCGGATATTTACTCGCGAACCCGTGAGAGAATTATGAGGTGCTCGGGTAGTCCGGCTCCTTATATAGTCATCACCATTGTTAATCGCCTTTGAATTTAAAAAAAGACTTTTTGCACCCGCGTTGTATGGCAGGTATCTTGGGTAAAAGTACCTGGGCTTGTGAGCTATTTCTTTTATATATGGCTCTGCAGATTTTTTGGAAATTGTACGAGAGATGTGTTTAGTCCGGACTGTAGCGAGAGTATTTGAAATTTAAAACACGAGAGAGTAGAAAAAACAGATCTGACCGAGAGTGCTAAACATAAACTGTACCTAATTGTGACTAATCAGATATCCTACCTGGCCGATCAAGGAAGGAAAAGAAGAGTGTCATAAGACGAAGAAGAAGGAGGAAGTGGTCTAGAAACGATCACGCACAAGAAGTACAGGTATGCCCAGGAAACAGAAGACATTTACGAGACGCTCGCATCGTATAGCCAGGCAGGACGGTTTATTGAAAAATATACGTCGAAGAGGAGAGAGTCATCGCAGCTCGTTTCTGAATTTTCTAAATCTGAATTTTCAGCAAATCTAGTTATAATAAGTTGGAAAAATGACACGTGCGAGAATACTTTTAGAATATTAAACTTGCAGATCTCTCTGTATCAGGGATGGGAAAAATCGATAATTTTTCTTATCGATTACAGACCGCATCTTATCGATTATAATCGAATAAAATCGACAATTTTTTCGGGTAAACTTGACGTTCTTTCACTTTTTTTCATTTTTTATTGATATCTTGATACTGAATTTAGTAGGTCACTATACCAAGTATGTAATAAAATAGTGTAATTTTTGTAGAATAAAACCATCACCTAAATGAAAAGAGAAAAACAAAAAAAATTAAATAGTGATGGGCGGTGAGAATATTCCCGGGAAAAAAACAGGAAGGGAAAGAAATTTTAGATGGGCACTTATTTTCATGGAGGACTGGGAATTTATTGTAGACCAGCTTGCAGGCACCAGTCGTAGTCAATACTAAGTAGCATTGTAACAGCTAACAGTATCAACGAATCACAAACTGTCTTAGCTTTTATCAATAATTATTAATCACAGAGCATCTGAAAATCTGAAATGAGTTGTTATTCAGCTTGTGATGAGTTGAATATTTTGATTTTTGAGATTTAGTTACATACATCAAATTATCAATATGTAGTTCAAATTGATTCCTTCTTAGTTTAGTTCTTCGTTTTTCAATCGCCTTCGTTTTAATCTCATTTAGTCACTTTGCAATCGAAAATATGGGTCGAAGACTAGGCGATATCTGGTCGTTATAGGTCTTCGAGGAAGCCTTTTTCCTATACACGGGCAGGAAGTAATGAAAAATGGACGCTGTTAAACAAAAAGCTCCCAAGCGGCAAACTCTGTTTTTTGAGAAAGGTAACATTAAAAGTCAATGAATAATGCCGGTTTACGGACATAGCATTCACCAATAAACTTTTTTCAATGTGGATACACACTTTTATATCGGGGTCTCATTTTAATCAAGAATTCTACGTTTTACGCTCTTTCCAACGATACTATATTCATTTTGTCAACAAATGTCCCTTGGGAGCTTCTTGTTTAACAACGTCCAAATAATGAATTTACGAAAATTCCCGATGTTCCCAATTTTTCCACTCAAAATTTCCAGGGAGGGAATTCAATTGAGAATAAAAGTAAATTCCCGGTTTTGCCTATATCTATTTGTTACAAATTTTCTTTTAATTTAAAAAAAAAAAGAAGCTAATAATTAATTATAATTGATAAAAGAGCTTTTTTATTGATAATCGATAAGTTTCCCATCCGTACTCTGTATGACACCATAAAGTCGACTCACCGACTACCGAAACAGAGAACACCCGACTGCGGATTCGAGCATTACAACAATATTGTCCGAGAAATTATGAAGTTTTCTGGAATTATGAAATTGTTATTATGTATTTCATCAACCGGTCACTGACGCGATACTCGAAAGGGTAGTTCCTGTGGCCGGGAGTGCGGTGTCATAGGGGCCACTTTGGCATGCGTGCATCGCCATACGTCCCACCACACCAAGTAGACAGCAAAAATACGACTCCGATATGTCACATGATTACATCAGGACCACCCAAAGGATGGGGTAAGCCAGAGCAGTTCACTTTAGATCCCGCGTGAGCAAACCTCCTTACTCCCCCTCCCCCCCAAAAAAATGGTCCTAATGGATCCTAAATTTTCTTATTTTCTTGCCCCGACACCCATGATGGCTCTCAACGCCCCTGCATTTATATACTTTGTCTGTTTGTACTTGTAGTACATTCTCCAATTTTAGTACCTAATTTGTCAGAACTGCGATCCTGTGAAAATCATTCCCTATGATCTTGTCTTGAAAATATTGCCTACATTGATTGTAATTTCAGTTGTCTTATTTCATCCAACTCATTCAATTCAGTACCAGTGGAAGGTAAGGAGTCATGCTTCGTTTGTATTTCCCTAATCAGGGCTAGCGCGAGATGGAGGGGGTATGGATGTAAGAAGTGTGTAAAAGGTGTTCCCTACTTATTAAATTATAACCAACCAGGAAATTCCGATCAGTTGATCAGTTGGGAAAATTAGGTGAACGGAAACCTTTTCCTCTTTTTCCCTATTGCTTATCGAAGGAAATTTTTTACCAAAAGGTCGAGAAATTCTGAGATCCAGCAAAGCAACTTGAGAAGATGAAAATTTTTTTCTTTCAGTTGACATCTAAAATCAGCAACATTTTTTAGTTGGAATCTTTCATATCCCCCAATGTGTCTCTATTCTATACACCCCACCCCCGGTCCCATTACATCTTGGGAATAATTTTTCATACCGGCCTCGTCCTCATTAGCTTTATTTTTATGTTTTTTGATTTCGTGTTTATCTTGACGCTTTGTTCTGTGGGTTTGGTCTATTTTGGTTTTGACTTACTGTTTTTTTTTCTTTCTCTCTTGCAGTGATTGGTTGGTTTTCAATTGTCTTTAAGTTGTATTATTTTTTTGATTCGTATAATTTTAGCATAGGTAACGAGATCGGGAGGAGCTCATCTTAGTATGTCCGAGAAATGTCTTGTCTCGTACCACTTTTAAGAATGCAAATAAAAAATCATTCTTCGATACTATTTCAAAAACGTTTTGATCATAAACAGAATTTTTCACAGCAAAATTTCCAAAAAAAAAATCCAATCAAAAAGCATAAAATTTGATTACTTAGAAAATAAATAGCTCAAGTCCGTGTTCTCTTGTCACTGTTTTCATCGTTTTTCTGTTTTAATTAATTAATTAATTAATTATTATTATGTTTTGTTAAATCTTGTATTATTTATTTATTTATTTTATCTTTTGGTTTTACGTCTTCTTTTGGTCTATTTTGGTTTTGATTCGTTGATCTTCAGACCACCAACCTCCGAATTTCAAATGAAATTATTCTTAATGAAGCATCAAATTAGGGGAATTTTAGATCACTGAGTTCGAGAGATGCAATCATATTTTCGATCCAATCCCGATTTCGGCCTTAAAATCCTGTTGCTTCCTTTTTAAAAAGCCAGTTTGACTTTGATTTAAAAAAAAAAATTAACAAATGAAATAATAAATGAGCCGAAGTATGGGTTCCTTGAGTCACTGACTTTTCGATGCTCAAGAAAAAGAGCATCAAATTTCTGGTTTATCGAATAAGGTGTCAAATTATAAGTATTTTAGGTTACTGAGTTCGAATATCGCATCAGATCATGTGGACATCAAAACTTTGAACGAATAGGCAAAACTGACTTGGTTTCAAAAGTCGAACCAAGTGTCGAAGCAGGTCTTTTTTCTTGGGTTAATGATTACAAATATCACATGAAATCATCGATAAAATCCAAATTTGGACTCTTAAATTGTAAGGAAGAAAACAAAAAGGAAAAAATTTACTTGGTTTCATTAATTGAGCAAAAGAAGATTTCCTGGGCCTTTAATTCTCAATATGGAATCAGATTTCGACAGTTGGCTCAACTTTTAAGACCACTAGTTGATTTTGCCTAGTTTTTGAAAATTTGCGACTAAGTTATTCTCTGATTGAAAACCGGATGCAATTTTCAGAATCAGCAGACTAGTAAAACCGCAAAAATCAATTTTGCTCGGGTTTCGAAAATTTGAGGCTAAGTTACAATCTGATCGAAGATTGGATGCAATTTTCGGAATCGGCAAATCAGAAAACCTCTACTTCAATACTTTTCTCGGTAGATACCTTCCAATTCGAAATTTCAAAGTTGGTGCCCAGGCCCTCTTTTGGGGGAGAGAAAATTTTTTGTTACAAGCCAAGTACAATCTTTTGAATTCTTAAACACATTTTTAATAAAAATCACCTGGAGCACCCACCCTGTATTGAGGATGCCGATTGAAATGAGCCCACCATATTATTAATATTTGATCAGGAAATCGGATCGAAATGCGACAAAGCTGAATCTTAATTTCGGTATAATGTCTGGTTTCTCTACAGTAAAAAAAATTTCTCTTCCCCAAGAGGAGAGCTGGAACGTTCCGTCAACTTTCAATTTTCAAATGAGAATATGTCAAACAAAGTGTCGAAATCGAAATAGGCATTTTCTGTGTCACTGATTTTAAAAATCCAATCAGATTTTTGATCCGACCCACATTTTTCTGCATAAAATTCAAATATTGCTCAAGAAATGGGCATTCTTTCGAAAATCGGAAATCGTATTAGATTTCTGATTCAACTCAAGTTTTAGCTATAGAATTTAAATTTCTCAGTCAGTGGCGTAGCCAGGATTTTTCCAAGGGAGGGGATCAGCAAAATTTTGGGCGGGGGGGGGGAGTACACCAAATATGAACTGTATATTTTTACATTGACGTATCAGTATGTTGTGCTTTTCAACTTCAATTATGCATATGAGTTTAAATTTCATTTCGCGCATTTACTGTAATACTGCCAGCATGTAAAAAATTCTCCTCTCAAGGGGGGATTCATCCCCCTAATTCCCCCGGCTACGCCACTGTTCTCAGTTGAAATTGGCAAACCCACTTTCCCAATACAGTGTTCAATTTTTCAAATAAGAAAAAAGTAATCTTGCCCATTTTATTATTGAATTTTAGAGCCAGGGTTGAGGTCGAATCATAAAAATCTGATTTCATATTCCGAATTGGGGACTCCTGAAACCCACGTTTCGATAATTCGTTTGATATGCCCTGCTTCGTAAATCCCAAACTTAGCGGAACATTCTAGCCACCCCATTTGTTTTATCCAATTGTAAGCTAGATATTACCAAATTGAGATCCTGCTTTGTCATACCTTGGCGGTCAAAAATAAATACGAAGGGGCGTATTGCATTACACCCTCTCTATGTTCATCATTTATTGGGAATTGAAATCAACTTCTTCCTGTTCTAGTACATATCATATCTGTAACTGAACCTTGGCGACCGTTTGCGCAGGTAATTAGACAGCGCCATCAAACTTTCTTGCCTCAGAGTATTTCCTTCATTGTATGCCAAAACTCGGGCATGTGAGGGTCATTATTCACCGTGTATCTCGCACGATATTGCGGATGTGACCTACAAGCCACACTAACACAACGCAATTCTTCCAGATACAGGCAACAGTGTGTTCTGTGAACACAATTCCTAATTCCTAAGAATTGGCCGGGCATTGAAGACCACGTTATAAATCCTCAATTTATACTATAGCCGTTCTATTCACGAGGATATTTGCGAGGAGAGAGAAGAAACGGGTTCAGTAGTTTGCCGAAACTGGGAATCGAGCTCTCTGTGGATAGGAGGCGGGCATGATGTCACTCACCCAGAGAGCGACGGATCAGGAAATCACGTTCACTGATTACAACCGTAGAGAAGAAACTGATTCAGTAGTTTGCCGATACTGGGAATCGAGCTCGAGTCACATGGATGAGAGGCGGGCATGATGTCACTCAGCCAGAGAGCGACAAATCAAGAAATCATATTCACTAACTTCATCCATAGAGACAAAACCGGTTTAGTATTTTACTGATACTGGGAATCGAGCTCACGTCACATGGATGGGAGGCAGGCATGATATCACTCAGCCAGAGAACAACAGATCAGGAAATAATATTCACTGACTACATCCATAGAGACGAAACCGGTTTAGTATTTTACCGAAATTGCGAATTGAGCTTGCGTCACATGGATGGAAGGCGGGCATTATGTCACTCAGCCAGAAAGCGACAGATCAGGAAATCATATTTACCAACTACAACCATCGTCGACTATCAATTTTGTCAGTAGGAAAATGTGAAAGGGTAGTAATACTTGAAACTCGAGAAAACACTCACAGCATGGGAATTCAGAAGGGCGGGGGAAAGGGGCTATTTCCATAAAACATTTTGTCGGGTTGGCAATTTCAGGGACATTGCTCCTAATGTTTTTTTCTTTCTTAGCATGTTTTATTGCGGGATTTCTTTTTGAATTAGGTAAAGGCCAACAATCATCAACGGAACCCCGGTACCAGTCAGTAACCAGGCTAGATATCTCGGCCTTCACCTCGACTCGAAGTTAAACTGGCAAAAACACGTCAAGAGAAAAAGAGAACTGCTTAATCTGCAATACAGGAAATTTTATTGGCTCATCGGCCATCAATCATCGCTTAGCCTAGCTAACAAACGGCTAATATACACGTCGATATTCCAGCCAATGTGGGCGTACGGTTGTGAAATTTGGGGCACCACCTGCCGCAGCAACCAACAAATCATAGAACGGTTCCAAAATAAATACTTGACGACCATAACCAGAGCCCCCTGGTTTATCACCAACAACCAGCTTCGCACAGATCTTCGCTTGGAACCTATCAGTTCTACAATCACTGCAAGGTCCAACCGCTACGTTAAGCGTCTCCACGTCCATCCCAACATAGAGACCATCCAGCTTCTGGACGACTCGAAGAATACGCGTCGACTTCACCGACTGCACTCGCTAGATCTCATTAACTAGCTCAAAACTAAATTATCAGTATACATGTCTCGTTTTTATTGTTTTTATTATGTACATACAGGGTTAGTCGGTTTAAAACGCAGCATAGGAAAATCTCGTCCGCTGCGTGTTAATGTGACTAGACCGACGCGGTGCGTACACTCGTATTATGATAAGCCAATGCAACGACGGAACTGCTTAGTCAGTTTAAAACGCAGCATGAAAAATCTCGTTCACGGCGTCTTAAAGCGTGCTCGGTGCGTTTCTCATTCTTTCAAAAGGATAAAATAATTCTCGGGGATGGGGGGAAAGTGTCCGATGATTTTCGAAAAATTTCATCAACAATTTTTGAAGAAACAAAATCCGATAATTTCCGAAGAATCTCAACGGAAGTCTTTAGAAAAAATTTTCAATGTTTTCCAACGAATTTCATTAAAATTCTTCGGGAAAATGTTCCGATTAGGAAATATCCGGGTGGGGGTGGGGGGGGGGGGGGAACTCCGGTGGTTTTTGAGGAATTTCATCGAAAATGTTCGGGAAAATTCTCCGATGACTTCTAAGGAATTTTATCAAAAATTTTTGAACAATTTCCGAACAATCTCTGTTTTCTAAAGAACTATTTCAAAATCATCCGGGGAGTTTTCCGTTCATTCTTAAGAATTTCACAGGTAATATTCATGGGAAAACTCCGACAGATTTTGAAGAATTTTATCGGCAATCTGCAGGTAAAATGTTCTCCGAAGAATTTCATCGAAAATCTACGGAGAACGTCTCCAGGAAAATTCTCCAATGACATCTAAAGAATTTTATCGAAAATTTTTGAGAGAAAAAAAAACGATAATTTCTGAAGAATCTTATCAGAAATCTTCAGAAGAAATTTCCAATGTTTTCCAAAAAGTAACATTATAAAATTCGTCGAGAAAATTTCCCGATAATTTTTGAAGAATTTTCTAGGAAATATTCGGGGGAAAAAGCCGCGATGGTTTGTAGAGAATTTTATCAAAAATCTTCGGAAAAAATCTCCGATAATTTTTGAAGAATTTTTAGAAACAGTTTTGATAATTTGTGCATGGTTATGCAGTTTAAAATTCCACCGGAGATTTTTCCCGGATATTTCTTCTGAAATTCTTCAAAAATTATCGGAAAACTCCCCCGAAGAGTTTTAAAGAATTACTTCGGAAAACATTGGAAATTTTTTCTGAAGATTTTCGATAAGTTCCTTTGGAAATTATCGGAGATGTTTTTCAACAGTCATGGGAATCTTTTCGAAAATTGGCCAAGAGATTCTTTGATTGAAAATTTTCCAATGCAAATTCTTGGGACATTATCGAATTTCTTCAGCAAAAATTTCTGCTGAAATTTTGTAAAAATCATTAAGAGATTTTCCCCGAAGTTTCGGATGAAATTTCTCGAAGATCTTCCTGAAGATTTTCGATTAAATTTTTCAAAAACTGACGGAGTTCCCCCCCCCCACCGCCCAATATTTCATTATGAAATACTTCCAACGTTGTCGGGAAATTTTCTCGAAGTAATTTTTTGTTGGAAAATATTGAAAATTCTCTCAAAAGATTTCCGAAGAAATTCTGCGGGAGATTTTTTATTGAATTGTTCAAGAACTGACGGAGTCTTCCCTCCGAATTATTTACTTTGAAATACTTCCAAAGTTATTGGGAGATTTTCCAGAAGTAGTTTTTTGTTGTAAAATATTGGAGATTTTCTCAAAATATTTCCGATAAAATTCTTTGGAAATTTTCAGGTTTTCTTTCCATCTCTGATGAACTTCCTTTGAAAATCATCCGGGATTTTTCTCGAATTTCTCTACAGATTTCCAGTGAGATTTTTCGGACATTATTGGAATTTTTTTTCCAAAAATTTTCTCATGAAATTCCTTAATGATCATCGAAAATTATTCCTGAAGATTTTCGATGAATCTCTTCGGAGAATATTTTTCCTGGAGGTTAGTTGTATCGAAAATTACCGGAATTTGTTTCCGAAAATTTCCAGTGAAATTCCTCGAAAATCATTGGAAGATTTTCCCAAAGATTTTCGATGAAATTCTTCGAAAATTATTGGAGATTTCCCCCGAAGATTATTGAATAAAAAACGCACCTAGTACGCTTCACTAATTCATTGTTGAAAAAAAAATAAGAGATGCACCGAGTACGCTTCACTTGTAAACAAGATTTTTCATGCTGCGTTTTAAACTGACTAAGCAGTTCCGTTGTTGCATTGGCTTATCACAATACGAGTGTACGCACCGCGTCGGTCTAGTCACATTAACACGCTGCAAACGGGATTTTCCTATGCTGCGTTTTAAACTGACTAACCCTGTATATAATCACCTGTAAAAATAACTTCATGTAAATTTTGGGTAAATGCTGTCGACTTATCAGCAGTCCTCCATAAACATTATGAAAAAAAAAAAAACAGCCCAGTGAAATAGCAGCGGGAAGATCGGGTCCCTTTGCCTTACTCCTCTGTTGATGTTAAAACCTTCCTCAGTAGGCGAAATTAGATCAGTAGTTGACAAAGTCTAAAACGTGCTCATTTTTGTCTTTTCGTCTCACGTTTGTCGATTTCAAACATTTTTATAAATTGGTTAAATTGGACCCTTAGTTTGAAAAATTGGGTTCCCTCCATTTCCCTGCCTATCTCAATAGAATGATATGGTTTTAGTCGTTAATTTTTGTCTTTCACCAACTGTGCCTCATCCAAATTCTGAAACCTTTCTTGATATTAATTCGTAATCATAAGAGAAGGAGTTCTTTTGTATACTTGCCTGTGTCCTGAAGATCACGAAGTCGAAAAATTGAATTAGAAAACCGACTTATTAAGTTATTAGTATTCATCTGGAAATACAGTGCTTTCCTCGACCTTGAATACCATGGAAGAAATTTCTTTCATTTATAATTTAAACGCAGTCGTCTTGACGAATGCGATTGTGGTTGCTTTCGCATTGTCGGCGAAATTTTTCTGACTTTTGTATCATTAAGTTACATTGTTTTCAGTAATGTGGCGCGTACAAAACGTGCGGCGCAATTTTTAAATTCCTCGCCGTCTCCGTTATTAGCAGGAAAAATGTGTATAATCGACATATAAATAATAACCGATTCGTGAATTCGATTGAAAATTTCGGAAATCGTTTTAGGTTTCCGTTATCTACCCATCGTCAGATACAAAATTGATATTGTACAAGTAATTCATGGTTCAGATGATTTAAAAACGCGCCGCACCGTTCGCCATCTTTTGCTCATTAATCCCAGAGCGGAATACATAACGATGATGCTGAGCTGACGAAATATTCTCAAATGGCTCTTAATCTGTTTCGGCGGAGAAAAGAATCGTATAAGCTGCGCGAAAGCTCGCAAGAGGGCTTACACAAATTTCTAATTTTCTGATTCGTGTTATACCCCGCGTTCAGAGTTGAAAGCGGCTGATCTAGCTTCGCCATCAGTTCTTGAAATTAATCACTCGCGGATTTGAAAAACATTTTCAAAGGGCTCGCCTAACAACCGTGGCATCTTCGGTACAAAGGCCACCTAATTAAGATGTTCTCGCGAGTACATGTACAGTGCCTAACAAGTGGGAAATAAAATCCTCCTTAAGCCCGGTTTAGAACTCGTGCAGGCATATGTGTGTGTGTGTTCTTTCGACACTTCTTGGCAAATCTGCACGCAACAGCTATTCATATCTGAAATTCTTTGAGATTATAAAGAGCACGCAAATTAACAGTATGGAGTTTTCAGCTCGGCGGAACGAAGTCAGGCGACTCGAAACCATGACACGACCTGGCAATAAGGCGAATTCCTCGTTTCATTTTCGTAAAATGCAAATACGTGTGCGTAGTTTGCAGAGAAGACTCAAACCGTGTACAGCAGGCGTACACACAACCACAAAGAATAACACTGTCACTTTCATTCGAAATTAACTGGCCTGAAAACATTGTAAGTCGCGCTCGCATTCAACATACCGCCGCCGCTAATTTTCTTCGGAATATCTTCTAGTTTTACTGACAAGTAATTCAGTTCGCAAAATGAGAAAATTACTGCGAACTAATGCTCGCTAATCAAACCAGCAGCCTTAAGTACGTGAAAGTTTTAGTCAAATCTCTCGTGGTTACTGTGGTTTATTGATTTCCAATGACATTGACGCTTGTTAGGTTCGGTTTGGTACACGAACTGTATACTGAGTAGTGCAGACGAGAGCTGGAAAAATTTTACACCGTAAGCCTGTTTTTCAGCAGTTCCACAAAGTAGGATTCGAGAAACTTACGCAATTAGCTTATACCGGCTCGTGTATGTTGCCTTAATCGGGTAAATGGAAACGTCAGCTCGGGCAATTTAAAGACAGAAATGGCACTGCGCGACTTCTCGAAACACGGGGTGCGACTGGCACGTTCATTCCTCTGAATAGAGTATGACATAAAATGTAAACTAAAATGTTCGTTGTTCATCGTAGTTTTACAGTTCGCAGAAGTCCCTGCTGAAACACAGCACAGGGAAGGGGCTCCTGCATTGAGAAAGTGCAAACACGTGAGACATTTGACTGCCTTGACGGGTTTGAAGATTAAGCCTGGTGTTTCTTATTGATGAGAAAAACACAGTTTTGCTGCGCTCCCTGGGCAATACCAGAAAAGTTTGTGTAGAATCGATCGAGGCAATTGCCCCTCTCAGAGAGGAAAATTCAAACCAAAAATGTTCCAAAGATGTCCGAGAGTACTGCGGCGACCCTCTACTCTCGAATGTATATTTTGATACAAATCGTTCTACCTGGCTAGTTTTTGTGTAATACGCTGCGAACGTCTCTCAAACTCCGTTTGTCTCTAGCATGCCTGTACTTCCTGTATGCGATCTTTTTTGAACCACATTCTCCTCGTTTTTTTGCGCTCTTTTTCCTGTTCCTCCGTCGATCGGCCAGGCAGGACATCCGTTTAGTTCAGCTTCAGCATGAAGACTTACTTTTCCCTATCGATCAATACACGCTCTTTCCACACATATCGTTTCCTTATTTCGAATATTTTGGCCGAAAACAAGAAATCTGCTGCCTAGGGACAAAGAATAATTGTCGCTGCGACCCCCCCCCCCATTTCATATTCAGTTTTGTAATTTTGAACTTTTTTTTGAAGAAAAAGAAAAAACAAAGCAAAACAATAGCAAGAAAACGTAAGCTAGTGAATAAGAAAATTTGCCGTCTTTTGGAAAAATTCCCGTCTGGAGACATGATGTCACCCTTGTCTCTCTCTTAGTTGCGCCACTGGCTCTTGTTGTGGTGCGGACTAAACACTTTTCTTTCAAATTACCGAAAACCCGCAGCACCAGAGTCTTGAAGAGTCTCATACGTCAATGAATCCCAATTATTAAGAAGTTGAGAGAAAGTAGGAAACGAGTTTCGAATAGCTATTTCGAGTTTCTTAAACCTAGATTTACATGTAATTTTCGCAACAGTACGTAATTGGTAGGCAACGAAAGTTAGTCATATGTATGGATAGTTGCCTATGGTATGGTTTGAAGGAATACATTTTTGCAAAAATTGTTTTTCTCTATCTTTCTGTCATTATAATTGGGATAGTTTCGATTAGAATAGTGTTACGTGAGATCCCTCACACTTACCGTCATAATAGGAAATTCTCGCCACTTGTAGAATAGTATTGATAAACTTGCGAATATAAACATTGCAGTGCATGGACGACGAAGTGGGTGTTGTGGCGTCGCGAATGGGGCACAGTGATGGTTCTCCTGCCGTAGGGCATCATTTTGCGACGTATGAAATTTTTAGGAAAATGCACACTAACTAATAATAAGGATATAAAGCGTTTAGGGCTAATTCATAGTTTTCTACAAAAAAAGTCGTGTAAAATAGACGCTTTGAACGTGATTTTCTTGATCAATAGTTACAAATCTGGGTCTCTTGGAACCAAAAAATCCGTCAGATGTCAGTCATTACTCACGTGATTATTAAACAGGTCCCTAGATGCTATTGCCCTACACAGTAGAAATTCTCCCAACATATGAAATTTTGAGAATTAGCCGCTTATGATTCAATAATGTTTTTTGAAGGAAAAAAAAAATTAAAAATTTAGATAAACTGAAACATAATATTATGTGAGGGTCAAATGTTAACCCGAACCAGTTCAGCACCTGTAAAAATCACGAATTCCATTCATCAGAATCACTCCCGTCATCTGAGTATAATTTGTACTATAATATTTTACTACAAATTCTCTTCTATTTCCTCAGAACTCAAAAATATAGGTGACAGTGCAAGAAATATGATCCCGTTTTATAGATCCTAGTTTTCAAGATACGACGATTTTTGTGAATCCAGGTTAAAACCGTTGAAATCAGGATTCGTGATGATTTCCGTAGAATGAACCCTTTTATTTCGAATGGTGTTATCTTTCTCTGTCTGCCTTTGTTCGTCCATTACAGAGGATAGCGTGAACCCACCTCCGCTCTGTTTTGCCTCCCTCCCCCAATTCAGGTTTGTTATCACTAGGAACTAAATTCTTCCATTTTGTATTAGTTTCTTTATCCACGAAATTCTTTAGAAAATTTCTGACAAAATGAGACCCCGCCGAGCTCTCTAGCTTTATTTGTCTCAGAGATATAATTTGGAATTTTTTGTTTTTTCGAACCCTTTATCTAAATGGTATTTTTCTCAAAATTAGGTTTTTTGAAATCTCAGTTTTAAATAGCTACATCTCAGCAAAGTTTAGCTTCATATCGACAAAGTAGGACCTTATTGCATGCACTGTCACATAGATTGAATTCGAATTCTCTTTTGGTTTAAATATTCGAACCATATCAATCAATCCCGAGCTCAGAATGCCATCATCTGTGGGGCGTGGTTCGTAAGGCAGCTGGTGAGGGCACTCCCTCCCGCTCTAGTTTTCTTCTACCCGTGTCTCAGTTGCCAACTATCTGGCCTCTGTCACCATCGTTCTTGTACGTGTATGTTCTGATTACATAATATCTGACAAGGCATACTTTCTCAGTACTGCCAGATTGATGGATTTGGGTACTGATAATACAGTAATTTCCACCCTGCGCAACAGTTAACATGTTTTGGTGCCTTTTGATACAGTTTTCTGTTCAATATTTCGATAACTAATTTTAAAATGGGGAAGGTTAGTGTCGTAAACAAGGGAGGAGGAGTCTAGGGGGTCTGAATTCCCCCTAGCGACTTCGTCAGGTAGTGGGTTTTCTAATTTTAGTACCCCTTTGAACACCCCCTCCTGTGGTAAAGATCAGGCCCTTCTCCTCAAATACTAGGTTTGCTATGCTACTGAAAAAGGTTATACTTTTCAACTAAATCATTAAAAATGTATTGACAATTCTTGGTAGAGACATGAAACTTTACTGTTAAGAAAGGAAGGTATACATATTACTCTTAAATATTCAAATAGGGGTGGGCGGGTGGGGGGGGACTCGAAATACATTTTTATAGGTAGAATAAAAGTCTTTGGATTTTTCGGAAAGTTAAAATTACAACTGCAAAAAGAGACAAAAAAAAATGTGACCTGGAAACATGAAATGTGCCTCTTGTGCGAAAACAGGTTTTCAAGATAAACGACTGTGAAGATGGGATGGTGGTAGTGGTACATAGCGAGTACATCTGTGGTGGTACGTTTACAGGTTGCTATGACAACCGCATTCCGAATTCTTGTTCTCTGTCATTTCCATAGGCCTGTGAGCGGATGTTTTCCTATAGGCCCGTTTCACCCATGTAAATGGATGTTTTTATACTTTTGAAGTAATTTTTAAAAGCAATGTGTGTAAAAACTAATGAAGATAGGAAGCTGCGATTTGTTTCATTCGAAAGAGCGTGATCTTCTCTATAAGAATCGTCACGAAAGTGAAAAATATGTTTTTGACACCAGAGGCACATTTCATGATTCCAGGTCACATTATGATCTTTGAGTGGTGCAGTTTGTGCACTGCAACACACTGAATGCTTGCAGTGTTCCTTCCTGATCCTAATTTGTCTCTTTAACCACTGCATGCATATTGCCTAAAACAATAATTACAGACCTGATAAGTCCGCAGACACAATGCTGATAATTGTAGAGTAAAACAACAAAATTCACGATATGTTGACCCCTCAGAAGTTCTGTTACGGTATTCATAAACACTGTGTAAAATATCAGTACCATTAGAAACATTGAGAAAAAAAAATGGAAATGTGAAAGAAATGAAAATAATGAACTTCATTCGATATTAAATGATTTCAACTAACTAGAGCACAAAAATGAAATAAATTCAAAAAGAAACTTGGTGATCTTGAAAAAATAATTATAGAAATATAAAATTAAATTAAAAAAATAATTGAAAATTTCCACAAAACTGAAATAAACTCAAATTGATACCGATAATTTTCAACCAACTCCAACACGAAAATCCAACCAGATTTATGTAAAACTTTAGTCGCCTTAAAAAATAAACTAAGGGTGACAAATTTGATTTTTTTTTTAATTTTAAAAATTAAAAAAGTGATAAAATTGAAATTTGACCTTAATTAGATATTACAAGTCTTCAACCAACTCATACACAAAATTTAGGCAGATCTGTAGAAAATTGACTGTTTAAATCACTTGAGACAAAATTTTTTTATATTTCAAAAATCAAGAAATTCTACAAAACTGAAGATCGAACCTATAAATTTATATATGTAATGAGCATTCAGTGAACTCGCATACGAAAATTCAACGAGATTCACGGAAATTGTGTTATATTGCAAGCCGTATACGACAATCCGGCAAAATTCATTGAAAATTGTGGTAATTTTGGGAAAATTATTCTAATAAAAAATTTCAAAAAGATCTTAAAATTCTAAAAATTTGATAAAATTGAAAATTGATCGTAATTTGGTATTTTGAGCTCTCAACCACCTTTTGTATGCCAATAAAGTTCAGTTATGAAGAATTGTGGTGATATTACAAGATAAACAATTACAACATAATTTTTTTTTAGTCTAAAAATTTGAAAAGTTTGACAAAATTTCAAATCGAACATAATCCGATACAAGTATTCAAATTCCGGGGAAATCTTTAGTAAATTATGAAAATTATAGGAAAATAGTAAACATTAATGATAAAATTTTGAAAAAAGTTTGAAAATTTGAAAAATACCTAATACGATAAAATTAAAAATGAGACCTAAGTAGCATGAATCTTTAAAAAACAAATGAAAAACAAGAATTGAGTAGGATTTATGGAAAATTGTAGTCACTTTGGAAAAATGAGCGGAGAATTGCGAGTACAATTAAGAAAGAAATACAAAAATTAAAAATATTTGAAAATTAACTCAAATCGATACCATCAGTTTTCACACAACTTGGATACGAAAATTGAACAAGATTCGTGAAAAATGACAGTAATTTTGAAAAATAAACAGAATCACGACAAATATTTTGGAAAATACTCAAGATTCAAAAAAATTTAACAAAATCAAGAATTGGATCTAATTTGATATCTTGAGCCTTCAATCGACTCGTATCCGAGAATTCAGTGTGATTCGTGGAAATTGTAGTCAGTGTAGTGTCACACTGAAATCATGAACAAGTAGTTATTACAAAAATTTTGAAACAAATCTCAAAATTCAAAAAATTTGAAGAAATTTCAAGTTGAACTCTGATATGTATGAGCTTTTAATTGATATTCGTACAAAAATTCAGCCATCTTCAGGAAAAATTGTAATAACTTCGGAAAAATGATCAAATTCATGGAAAATTCCAATCGCTCAAGATGATTAATCTAAGAGTTAGGCCAAGAATTTCGAAAAATACCATAATACAAAAAATTCTGCAGAAAATTTTGTTTGTTTTATCTGTGAAGACGAAAAGTGCTTTTTTTCCTTCTTTTATGAGAACGAGAAATTGCTTTGGTGTCTGTCTTTGAAGAAAGAAAGAAATTGATTTTTTTTTTTTTTCAGGTAGAAGGAATTTGTTTCCTTCTTTGGAAAAAAGAAACGAGTTTTGCCTTTCCTAAACAAGAAAAAATTTTACTTCCTCAGTATTCACATTTGATTTCGGGGCTGAAATTGGAGCTCTATAAAAATTTGATCAGATGTTCTTAATCAGCAATACAAGGAAAAAATAATTCTATGTTCATAAGTTATTTATTTAGGGCCTGGCCCTAAGGCGTCCCTCCGATCACTGATGCGATACTCGAAAGGGTAGTTTCCAGGGCCGGGCATGCCGTGTCATAGGGGCCACTTTGGCATGCGTGCATCGCCATACGTCCCACCACCATATGTTATTTATTTTTATAACTTTCTAACTAGGGTCCCTCTGGTCACCGACGCGATACTCGAAAGGGTAGTTTCCGTCAGGAGTGCGGGGTCTGGTGAGCCACTTTGCCATGTGTGCATCGCCATTCGTTCCAACAAGAGAAGTAGGGTCCGTTTACCTAGTTTAAATTTGGATTTACCGAAATTTGATGTGATACTTTATTTCATTTTTCAAACCAAGTCAATTTCGTCCGTTTCAAGGGAGGCTTTTTGATTTTCAATCCTACTCGTAATTGTGGCCAAGTCTAAAATCTCGTGCAGTGTTCATAACTATCGACCAGAAGAATTTCCTTACCGTTTTTTCGTTCATTTTTTCAGACCGAGTCAATTTTACCCGTTTGAGGAACAAAATTTCTGTTACTGACTTCAAAACGAGACTGGATCCAAAATCGGATGCGATATCGGTAATGAGCGACTGAAAATCGCCATGTACCATAACTTATTCCATTTTTCAAGTCTAGTAATTTTTGCCCTTTCGGGTCCAAAATTTAAATTTTTGAGTTCAAATCGGGATCAGATAAAAGACTTGATATGATATTCGTAACCAAGGACCGAAAAATGCCGATTCCGACACTTCATTCGATTTCCAAGGCAAGTCACTTTTGACCAGTTTGAGTCCAAAATTGGATTTTTGGGATGGATTGAAAATCTGAAGCGATGTTATTCATAATCAGCGACTCAAATACGGTATGTTTTGATATTTTATTTAATACCTTCCAATTTATTATTCCAATTTCGACAATACGTGTAAGCCCCCTTGATGGGGGAGAAAAATTTTATTTGAAAAGAAACTAGACCTTGCCGATCCTCGTTTCTACACATCGAACCGACTTCACAATATCATGAAAATGGGGGATCCCGCATGGGGCCACTAATGCCGTATAATACAAAATTATCGACTAAAGAACCCCATATCGTCGGAAAAGAAAAACCCAAATTAACGAGTCGTTCCTCGTTCCGTCCATGTTCACTAAAAACCAGTGAACAGGAAGTGAACAAGTCCGCTCTTCATGAACGACGACCAAACAAGTCGATAATCCAGATTTATAAGTGAAAGAAAGGCCACAAGTTTTATTCATCGTTCCATCAGTTGAGGTTTTTTCATCCTTTTTGTATAAATAGTTCTGTTTACATTATTACAAAGTGTTCTCTTTATTTATTTCTATATCGAAACGAGATAAATAAAGAGACGGTATACATGCTCGAATAGTCGATACATCCTGCGTGCTAATGAGCGTTTCACCCCTTTACCGTTTTGTTGGAAACAGTTCAGTCGCGGACAGTTTATTTTTTTCCTTGGTGAAAAGAAAATACTGTTTAGAATGGAAGGTAGCGTGGCAAAACAGATCACCAGGGGAAACTAAGGCAACGGTGTTTGAAGTGTTTCTTAGAAAGGCAAGTTCTACAAGAAGTCCCTTTAGACTTGAGAATAGCGAACACAGAGGAAATTTAAAGTCTGTCCCGATATCCAGAGACCTGATGAATCTACTAAAACTAAGACAAGATATCGTAGTTACTCGAACTTGAAATCCTGCCGTAGCCCGGTTTAGCTCGGCATAGGCAAATTGTTTCGAGGCTTGGGCCAGGCCGAGTTAAATCTTACAGGGAAAAAGTGCCAAAATCTTGTACTTTTTACTGCTTTCACAAAAATTAATTGAAAAATAGAGATCATAAAAATGTTTATCTATTTGATATTTTTGGGCGGAAAAGGTTTAATATTATATTTTGTTTGTTGAATTATTCGAATTTCAATTTTTTAAATAAAAATGTTTGTCTCAACTCATTGATGAATTTCTTGGTCGTGACTGCAACCTTCCTTGAATTGGGCAGAATTTTCGTATTCGTGTTGATAATGTGAAATTATATCCATAATTTGATCCCCCTCCCCTTCAAAATCGTATATAACTTGGTGATTATTCTGTAACGGCATTATTCCACGAATCTTGCCCGGGAAAATGGCAGTTATTGGGGAAATAATTATGTAGTGTGTTACATAAGAATTTTGAAGGAAAAAAGTCTTAAAATTGGAATAATTCCACAAAGTGGGACACTGGATCTTATTCAATAATGTGAGTCTTGAAACCAATTCTACAAGGTCACACTTTAGAAAAATAATCACACTTATGACAACGATTTGGAACAGAAAAAACTCAAGCGTCAAAAAAAAAATTCTATGAATTTTTTTTTATTTTTTATTTTTTATTACAGCTTTGTTGGTTTCCATAACACATACAACCTTAATACATTTAATTCTAATTACAGTAACTAGATTATACAAAACTACTGACACGAACTCACCAATCGCCCCATAATTGGGCATAAGCCTCTCCGGTGTTTTCCCAAACCCTTCTATCTTGCGCTACCCGATGCCAACATGTACCCACTCTGTTGCGTATCTCGTCTTCCCACCTTATTTTAGGTCTTCCTCTATTACGTTTGTAGTCGTAGAGGGTCCATTCTGTTACCAATTTTGCCCATCTGTCGTTACCCATCCTTGCCATATGTCCTGCGTACCTAAATTTCATTCTCTTTATTTTGTACCCTCTATGTCTGTAGCCCCTGTTCTTTTCCTTATTTCTGTATTTCTAATTCTATCTTTTCTTCTTATTCTTAGAATACTTCTTTCCATTGCTCTTTGTGTGCTTTTTAGCTTTGATACTTGTATTTTTGTGGGGCCCATGTCTGAGCACCGTAACTCAGTACTGGGAGTATGCATGATTCCAGGATTAATTTTCGATTTTATCTTCAACCCTTCTTTAAAAATTTTCCTTAGAGCCCAATAGCTCTTCCAGGCTTGTGTTTTCCTTTTACTAATTTCTTTCTCCATCCCCCCTTCGAAAGAGACTATCTGGCCCAAATACGTATATTCGCTCACCTTTCCTATCTCCACGCCTTCCACCACCAGCCGACTCTCTTCACTATTACTCATGTATTTTGTCTTTAGTTTGTTTGTCTTTAAGCCTCGCGCTTCACTAGCTGTGAATAGCTCCCCTGCCATCCGGCTCAGTTCTTGTGCATTTCTACTTATCAAAATTACATCGTCAGCGAATCTGAGGTTGTTAAGGTTGGTTCCGTTGATTCCTATACCGTAATTCTCCCATTCTAAATCCCTGAAGATACTTTCCAATGTACAGTTGAACAGATTCGGCGATAAAGGATCACCCTGTCTTACACCTCTCTTGATTATAAATCTTGTCCCCGGTTTCTCCAACTTGATATATGCTTCGGCCTCCCTGTACGTTTCCTTAAGACTCTTATTATTTTGCTTTGGACACCCTGTTTCCCTAGCGCCTCCCACAGACTGGTATGAGCGATCGTGTCGAAAGCTTTGTGGAAATCCACGAACAGGAAGTGGACCTCCATTTTATACTCGTTTGCTTTTTTTATAATCTGATTCACCGTGTGTAGATGATCAACGGTGGAATAGCCTTTCCGAAAGCCTGCTTGCGAGGGGTTTTGGTTGCTATCGAGTTGGGCGTATATTCTATTTTTAACTATTTTCATAAAAATTTTACGCAAGTTGGATGATAGGCTGATGGGTCTGTAATTATTCATTTCGCTTTTGTCGCCATTTTTGTGGAGTAAGATTATTTCTGATAGTTTCCATTGCTTTGGGACCAATTCGGTTTCGATTATTTTGTTACACAAATGCGTCAAGGGTTTGGTTATTGTGTGGGCTAGTATCTTAATCGTGCTGTTTCTTATTTTGTCCGGGCCTGGAGCCTTGTCTGGTTTTAGCCTCCTTATAACATTTTCAACTTCTACTCGGAGGATTGGTGGTGGTGTTGTGGGACGTATGGCGATGCACGCATGCCAAAGTGGCCCCTGAGACACCGCACCCCCGGCACCGGAAACTACCCTTTCGGGCATCGCATCAGTACCGAGGGGAACGCTTTGGGGCCGGGCCCGAGCCCCCATTTCTCCTGGCCGGAACATAGGGAGTTCTGTTTCCGTACAGGGTTTTGATATGTTCACTCTCTTAGTTTTTGTTGGATGGTGTTGATTCCTATCAACTTTGTCGTTATATATGTAGTTCCCTGTAGAATTCTGTCGCCACAACTATTACATTTCTTGACCCTACGACTACGCGCCCTTCTTTGTCTTTTATTTTGTTAATCACGTTCCGCCCTAATGAAAGCTCCTTCCACATTTTACGTGTGGACCAGGCCTCTTCAATTATTTCTTTCACTCTTTCGTTCTCAAAATCCCGCACGTCCTTCCTAATAGCTCTCTCAACCAGTTTTTGGATTTCGGCGAGCTCTATTTTTTGTTGCGTACTCAATTTCTTAATCCTTCTTAGTCCTTCCCTTTTCTTAATTAGTTCTTTTGTTTGCGGAGATAGTTTGTCGTCGGTCTGTTCCCTTTCCTTCTCTTTTCCGTATTTTCCCATCGTGACGTTCAGTGTTTTCTCCAGTATGTCGTACATTTCCTGCGTATCCCCCTCCTCGTACTTCCCTTCCTCAAGCTTTATTTGGGCTTCAAAGAATTCGTTGGCTTCAGGTGCATAGTGCAGAGGAATGACAGCGTTTACTTTCACGCTGTTTTGTTTCCAGTTCTCGTATGCTACCCTCTTAGGTATTTGTATTTTGCCTTTTACTATTCTGTGGTCTGAGAGAAATTCAAAACGTGATAGCGGGGATGCATCTTTAATTATCGAGATGTCATTGATCAGAAGGTGGTCGATTTCATTTTTTGTTTTCTTATCTGGCGATATCCATGTCCACTTTCTGTTCGCTCTCTGAATTAGAAAATTTAAATTAATTGGGATCACTATATTTGATTTCCCTTCATATATTGAGGAGCGCTTTTCCAAAACGGCTTAAGTCAATTTTTGTGAAAATCGAGATTATAACGAAACTATGTTCTAGAAGTGGTACTACATCGCTTCCCTTGATACAAACATTTTTATCACAACGGACAATCTAGTTATACGAGTGTTCTCGTCGAAAGAATCTAAAAGTTTTTCCAAAACAGCTTAAGTCAGTTGTTTGCATCATAAACTATTGTAATAGATCTATAGAAAAAATAATACGTACGCGTTGTCCATGTTATTAAACGATTAATAAAAACAATTTTACGTTCAGGACGCTTTATTTTCAATCTATTTTCAATCGTTCCAGCAATTTGGGTTTTCCAAAACGGTTTAAGTCAGGTAGGTGACCTCCTTTACCGTTCTACAGCGTTTGCTAGGAGCGTTGGAGGGGAAAACTTTTACCGGTGTCATATGTAGGACGGATCAGTGTTGCCACAGCCGGGATTCAAATGTTTCCCATCACCATTTACGCAGCTGTAACAACATTTTTGTGTCTCCTGAAAAATTAGGTTCGATTGACTTAAGCCGTTTTGGAAAAGCGCTCCTCTATAAGAAAACTAAGTCTGATTCGTGGAAAACTTCAGTCTTGTTGAGAAAAGTGAGTGAGTTATGATACGAATTTTGACAAAATAAAAAAATTGAAATTCGAATAATTTAAAATGGAAAATTATATCGTGATCTTCGGACCTGTTTTCGAAATGTAAGATTCGTGGAAAATTGCGTTCATCTGAAGAATAAATCAGAAAATCGAGATCAAAATGACGGAAGAAATGGAAACTTTGAAACATTTGATGAAACTGAACGTAAGCTAATTCGATATCAGATTTTGAACAACTCAGTTACGAAAATTAAGAAAGATTTCTGTAAGATTCTGGTTACATCCTGAATACATAATAATAAAAATTTTGAAGAGTAAAATATCTTACAATTCGAAAAATTTAAGAATGAGAATGGACCTGATTTGATATCATAAGTCTTCAGCTAAATGGAATAGGAAAACTGGACCTATGATTCATGGAAGATTGCAGTCGTTTCTTTTTTGAGATTGCTGATTTCAGTTTTAAAATTTATTATTTTCTCCCTACAACTACCACGTCTCGATCCTCGAACTCCACAGGGAGGTGTTTGTTGCGTTAGTTTCCATGGTCTGTGCCGAAGAGTGTGCAGCCGCAGTTTTCTTACTAGCCACGTGTTTCACTACGTTATTGAGTATAAGCTATCCATGTTGTGTAATGCTCAGTACCAATCTTTCTACGAGCCGGTTTGGGTTTCGGCTCCTTTACCTTAAAGCAACCATTGTTGCAAACGATTTCAACACATGCATATTGAATAATCTCCAGAGAAGGAGATGCACCAGTTATATACGTTCAGGTTTCTTTCCATAATCTAAAAATTCAGTAGCAAGAGACTTCTACCCTAGTCCAGTATGATCCGATTATCTAACAGAACTGTTCTGTTGATTTGTAAGACTAGAACGGAATAGCCTTTAAGTCACGCTTCCTGAATCAACAAAAAGCTACAGTTCCGAGGGTGTAGAGTGTAGACCACGACATGTCGTATAACAACTGTTACTCCGACTTACTATACATCGCGTACACTGCACGAATCTATCAGCGAGTATCATCGCAACCAAGATTTCAACGTGATGGAATCTGACATCTGTATGTAGTTGGGTACTGAACAAGAGCGAGATCAAGCGGTAATTCCATATATGTATGAGAAAATGTTGATCATCTACAATTGCGACAGAGGGGCGCGACCCCGCGCACGTCCTGGGCGGCAAGGGATGCCGGGACGTGAGCGCCCAAGGAGGGGAAGGCCGCAGTCGGCGGCGACCGACTCAACGCTGCTGAATAGGCCATTCACCCTCCTCCAGGTCGACCTGAACTACTGCGCAGTCGCCCAGGATCTCCTGTGGAGCACGGTGGGAGAGAGACAGGCGAGCGAGCCCTACAGGCTGGACGAAATTCGAGGATGGTACAGAGACCGTACTGGACTGGCAGCCGTTGGCGTATGCCCTGACTGTCCGATAGCTCCGGGCGAGGTAGAGGAGGGGGAGGTATACGTAGCTGTACAGGTTGGCGACATCACCGTATACAGCTGCTACTTCTCCCCAAATAGGAGACTGGAGGAGTTCGAGGCTTACCTCGCCTGTCTGGAGGAGAGCATCGCGAGGAAGACGACGAGAGTCATCGTGGCCGGCGACTTCAACGCCAAATCAGAGGAGTGGCACGCCGGCCGGACTGACCCCCGAGGATATGCTCTGGGGGAGCTGGCCGCCCGGCACGACCTTGTTCCGATGAACACGGGTGGCACTCCCACCCGTTTCCATCAGGGCGTGGGGTCGGTCTTAAACGTTACCTTCGCGTCAGCCGGGCTGGCTCGCTGGATTAAGGGCTGGTCCGTTCTGGATGAGGAGTCAGGGAGTGACCACTGGTATATCACCTTCAAGCTGGACCGAGGAACCGAGGAGGTCACTGCTCCAAAGAAGCTGGGACGATGGGCGATCAGGAAGCTCGATGCCGATCGATTGGAGGCGAGCTTCCTGGCTCTCACCTGGGGAACGGAAGAGTGTCGGGCAGAAGAAGCAGAAGAAGAGGAGAGCGCGGAGGCCGCGGCCGCGAACGCCATACGGACAGTGGTCGCGGCCTGCGATAGCGCAATGTTCCGAGTCGGTCCACCGCGCAAGAGACAGCCCGTCTGCTGGTGGACCGAGGACATCGCCAAACTGCTGAAGGAGTGCAATCGACTTCGCCGTCGGTACCAACGCACAAGAAGAGACGACGAAGCGGCCACAACAGTTTCGCAGCAATACCAGCAGGCTCGTCGTACTCTCAAGCTCGCCATACGCCAGAGCAAGAAGGCAGATTGGGAGGAGTTGTGTCAACAAGCAGATGACGACCCCTTCGGCAAGTCGTACAAGGTAGTCATGCGGAAAGCCGGAGGGCCGGCAGTGACGAGCCGTATGGAGTCGGGGGTGCTGCAACATGTAGTTCAAGAACTGTTCCTCAGTGCCCCCCGCTAACGGCGGTCTCCGCCGAAGTGCGAGAGGATATCCCTCTGCTTAGTGTAGGAGAAGTGGACAGCGCGATCGACCGGATCACGACGAAGAAGAGGAAGGCGCCTGGTCCGGACATGATTCCCAACGTCGTCTTGGAAGTAGTCACCGAGCTGACCCGTCCCTCCTGACCAACGTATTCAATCGCGCGTTGCAGGAAGGGACATTCCCGAGCTAATGGAAGACGGCGCGGCTGGCGCTGATCAAGAAGCCAGGAAAGTCAGATGGCCTGCCGTTCTCGTACCGGCCTGTTTTCCTGCTCGACACCGTCGGCAAGATGTTTGAGCGTACCATCGTGGATAGGCTGGAGGAGCACTTTCGGAAGCGGAAGACAATTTCGAGCAGTCAGTACGGATTTAGAACTGGCCGCTCGACTGCAGACGCCGCGCTGAAGTTGAAGCGGCTGGCGCAGAAGGCGATCCGCGAGCGGCAGTTCTGAGCGGCCGTCAGCCTCGACATCAAGAACGCGTTCAACTCCATTCCGTATACGCGTATCATGGAGGCGTTGGAGTTGGCGCGGGTACCTGGTTACCTCGTGCGTATCATCAGGAGTTACTTCTCCGGCCGCCGAATAGAGATGGAGTCGGCGGCTGGACCAATCACACGGGAGATAACCTGCGGCGTTCCTCAGGGATCAGTACTCGGACCTACCCTGTGGAACGTCGCCTTCAACGGGATGCCGAGGCTGGCACTACCACCAGGCGTAAAGCTGTTCTGTTACGCCGACAACACGCTGGTGGTGTGCCAGGCGAAGACGACAGCAGAGGTCATACGACGAGTGAACCAGGCGTTAGAAATGCTGACCCACTGGATCGAGTCGGCTGGGCTGTGCTTAGCGGTACAGAAGACTGAAGCAGTTTTGTTTACGAAGCGACGCAAGTACATCCCACCCACCTTTGTCCTAAAAGGTGTGGAGATTGGGGTCTGTACAACCCTGAAGTACCTGGGCTGTGGTTCGACGGGAAGTTGCATTTCCGAGAGTACTTCCGACGGACAGCTGAGAAGGCGGATCGAGTAGCCGGCCAGATGTCCCGTCTGATGTCGAACCTCGGGGAGCCGAGAGAGCAGCGACGAAGGATGTACGTGAACGTCATCAAGTCGATCCTCCTATACGGGCGCCAGTATTCGCTGACGCCATTGATATACCATACAGGAGAGCGGAGATGGAGAAGATCCAGCGAAAAGCAGCGATGAGGTGTGTCAGTGCATACCGCACTGTTTCTTCGGATGCAGTAGGCGTGTTAGCGCGTATACCGCCGATCAAACTCAAGGTCGGCGAAATTGCGGCGGTATACGGTGCGAAGAAGAAAGCGAAGACGGAACGGGAGGTACTTCGGGTCAAGCGAGTCATCCAGCAGGACACGCTTCGGAAGTGGAAGGACGCGCTCGCCCATTTGACCAAGGGCGAGTGGACCCGAGCGCTGATACGCGACCTCGAAGGATGGGTAGGAAGAACACACGGTGACCTGAATTTCCACCTTACCCAAGTACTGAGCGGACACGGGTGCTTCGGCACGTACCTACATCGGATGTCGATAGCGCCGAGCCCCGTGTGCGCCCACTGTGATCGAGGGGCGGAGGACACACCTTGGCACACCCTGTTCGAGTGTGAGGCCTGGGAGCAGGAGAGGCGCGGGACGGCCACTACAGCGATCGATCCCGGCGGAAGAAGCGATGAAGACGACGGTGTGATCAGCTGTCTCGCGCCGGACACCCTGGTTCCGGAGATGATGAAGAACGGAAGCAGTTGGAACCGGGTGTTGGCCTTTGTCTCGGCCATCATGAAGAAGAAGATGCAGACAGAGTGGTCGAGACAGAGGGCCGGCGATTCACCAAGCTCGGCCCACACCATCGAACAGGAGGAGAACTCTGTACCATCCTAGAAGAGGTTGCGGACCCACCCGTCGTCACCACCTGCCTGCGTCGACACACGGACCAAGACGAGGAGGTGAGGGGTGAGTGGAGAGAGGCAGCGTGTCCGGCCGTGGGGGACCTGAAATTTCCAGGCGAGCGCTCAGGGAGTGCGGACCTCGGTCATTAGGGAACCCTATGGTTACCCTGGTAGGGCGCGTGCACCGTTCCGGCGCATAGAAATGGAAGCTCGGGCCCGGCCCAAGGCGTCCCTCCGGTCACTGACGCGATACTCGAAAGGGTAGTTCCTGTGGCCGGGGGTGCCCACTTTGGCATGCGTGCATCGCCATACGTCCCACCACACCATCTACAATTGCGGAAACAGGGCATGGTGCCAGAATGACCTAATTTAACCTGAAACCTTCATGGTGCCACTAGGAGTGGCGTTTGATTAGCACATGTATACTGGTGCCTGAATAACGTTTTGCTGTGCTGGTGTCACATCGTATGAGAAATATGTACGAGTATATCAATATGTATATATTTTGCACTACACTAGGAAAAGGCAAATGGGAAGGAGTAACCATAAATGTTTGCTTTTTGAATAAATTCCAATTAGCTCAGAAGCCGGAGCCAGGTCAAAGCGACTTCGGTTTCGAAGCCGGCTCTGGATCCCTCAGTGCGGCAACTTCTGCGGTGCTCACAAGCGCTAGCACCTATGAAAGTTTTCGAGCACCACATAGGAAAATTAAAAGTAGACAGAGATGGTAGAGGTATCTCACAAGACTCTGAGAGGGGAGGGGAGATTCGAACCGAGTCGAGCATCACACGCGATACCTAAAAGTGGCTACTTATGGAATCCCTGATATTCTAACATTCTATACGCGTAAACGAAAATGAAACAGTCAGGAGTCATCCACTTGGTGACATTCATTTGCTTACGCGCGAACAAAACGTGAGAGTGAACGATTTTGAAAAATGGGTATGCATTATTATCGAGCTTTATTGATATGAAGGAGCGTTCAGTCACCATTTTTACAACGCACTAAAATGCAGAGCTGTCGGTGACCTACCTTTTGCTTTAATTATGAATGTAGGTAATGGCGACTCGGTGTATACCGGGGCCGGCTACATAGCAATTCGTTTCGTAGAAATAAAGATTAGCTAAACTGCGCTAACAAAGTTCGACGATTTATTGGCGGGGTATCCGTTTCCCACAATTCACAATAGACCGTGTGGCTGGGGCTGAGCTTCTCGTAAACGAAGCGAAAATAATTAATTCGGAATATACGAGGTATAGTTAGTCGAAAAACTTGCTAACGTTTAGAAAGTATTGAAACATAGGACCTATATAGAGGAAATTCTTCGCCACCAACTTTCGCCCTATTCCAGTCTTCACAACTTTTAAAATGAAATATACCTCGGCAGATCCAACTTCGCCGAGGTGGTTTTCGGATTCATATTTGTTTTAATTCTTCGGCGCAAACTTTCGAATCTCGATTCGAACTCGCAGCTTAACCGTCATTCGCTGGGCGCTTCAATTCGAATTCGGGCGGCCGCAAAATTGTTTCTTTTGTCAGCTGGAGAAGATTAAGCTCTCGTTGGACGCTGCCGGCAGTTCACAGTTTCACTCGTCCGCGAAGGTTGCCTGCAACTTAATGCACTTTACCGATACACAGAGTTGAAAATAAAATTATAGTCCAGGACTGACGCACGTATCCGGTATTTTGAAAAGCACATACGCTTCCAAAGTAACTGTGTATAGAAATAGCTGTTCAATTATGGGGGCGATGGCGAGAGCGGGATAATGTTATTGAGTCTTATATACGGAACTCTCGTGTTTTTCAGCTATACCGTCAAATTGTTATTTAATTTTCTATCCCAAAAATCGTGTTTCGACCTTAATGAAAATACCCATTTTATGGTGCGTTGAGATTCTCCGTAGGTAGTCAGTGTACCGAAGTAATTTCCCGTAAACGACTTTTCACCAGATTTATTATATGCGAGTGTATTTACGAAACCGAGGTTGGTCGACAATTACACCTTCACATCAGATTGTAAATTTAGAGAGCGAAGGATTTTCGCACTTAATTCAGTTTTTCTACGGATGAGCGGTTGCAGAGGCGCAGGCCAAGTTCTAGTGTATAAGATATAAGATGGTGAAAAAGACATAAGGAAACAGTTAAGCAGAGGCAAACCAATGTGTGTGATGTGTGTGTATGTGTTTTCCATATAAAGGGAGGTTTTTGTGTCTTTAGAGGAACCAGTCGAAAGGAGGCCTCTTCGACATTAGGAGACCATTAGCCAAAACCTCCCTTCATTCTGACCGGTAATTAGTTTTCCTAGGATCAGGTACATTTTCCCGAACCCGGTTTCCCGACAGGACATTTCCCCGACAAGAAATTGCCCCAATATCCTTTTTCCCATCACTTGTAATCGCGACACCGTTTCCCGACTAATTTTTTCCCGACAAGTCACATATCCCGACACAAAATTTCGCAACTACCGACCCTTTTTATTTATTTATTTATTTTTTATTTTAATTTTTTTATCCGCATCTCCCCGCGCACTTGCCCGGCCCCGAAGCCAAAATGGGGCCCGTTGCCTGGTTAGGCCCACGTGGAGGGGGCGCTACTTCCTGGGAGATGTCGGTTCATCTAACAGCTTTTCTTCTTCTTCATCCTTTCCGGCTGTTCCTTTGTCCTTTGAGCACATCGAATGCACCATCCTCCAGCAGCACTTACGTCTTTCTTAAGTATATCAGCTGTTGGGTGGGTCATCCTGCAACAGGTCAGTGCCTGTATTGGTGACTTCATGCACTATTTTCAGTTTACTTTAGCTTCTTTTGTGATAGTGAGCATCCTCTATTACTGACCTCCACCCGTTCCGAGTTGTATCAAAAATTTTAGTCAGACTCGGTTTTTATGATTTTCTAAAGCAAAATTAGAATTTTTTAATGAGAAATATTTTGTTAAACTTTCCCCCAGGTAAATATTCTTCGATTACACAAAGAGTTTTGGTGCTTAGCCTAAGCTTTTTGAGAGCACAACTTTTCGAAAAAAAAACCTTTTCAGGACCACCCTGCTCAGGGCAAAACTATAGGGGGTGTGGGAGGTTGAAACAACCTCCAATAATTTGGCAGTTGGTAAATTTAGAAACTGTTCATTTGAATTTTTCATTTTTTATGAATGTCTGTTTGTTTGTTTGTTTTTTTCAATTAAAAAATATTTCGATTGAAACATCGGCAAATTTATAATTTAAAAAAAAAATTGTCAGCGAATTTTTAGTTAAAAAAAATTGTCGGCAAAGTTTTCTTATCCACCTCCCCAATTTGAAAGTCAAATTTCGTTTCTGAAAATGGAGTACCGTGGACTCCTGTCAGAGTCTAATCAGTCAAAAGCCGAAAGTTTCAAGCTGAGTATCGAAAGTTATCTAAACGGTTAAAATAAAACTGAAATATGGAAGACATTTCAAAAATCTGGAAGTCCGTAGCAAACGTTGAATTTCGAATTTCAATGCCTATTCTGTTTTTGCTAGATTCTCTGTTTGACCTAGAACCTAAAATTTGAGAAAGTTGAAAATCTTATTAAATTCTAAAAGTTGAAAGTAAAGACTTATTTTCCAGTGTCAAAAGCTGAATCCGTTAGCAAATGTTCTATTGTTCAATTTACGGACTTTGAAAGTCCTGGTGAATATAAGAGGGAAATTTAGTCTGAAACAAAAATCAAAACTCCATGTGTTTTTCCCTTAAGAACGAAAGGGAGCTTGTGGCACGAATTCCTCTAATCCAATTAACTTGAAAATTGTTAGTTTTGATTCTATTGGAACCAACTTAAGAGGCGAATCAGAGGAAATTCAGAAAAAAATATCACCAAGAGTAAATAACGACCATCTTAATGTGTAAAGGAAAGGTGTGTGTACCTCTTAAGTATTTCTAACATCCTTCCAGCTTACCTTCCCAGATTTAGGGTATTCTCATGTGCGCAAATGTAAGTGCTTGGGGGATGAAAAATTGAAAACGAATAAAGTGGGATTTATTTTACGTATATTTTTGGGGGCGGTAAAAAAATTAGCACATAGCGGCCAGCCAGGTAAATCCGGCCTTGTTAGTGAATAAAAACACTGACCGTTAATTTTTATACAAACTGTAAAATGATAATCCCCACACCCATTTCTATTCCAAAGTCCGATCGACGTGGGACAAACTGGGGTCTTCAAAAGGCAAGTAGAGATGCTGAACTAAGGAATGCATTCACTCTCATTTTCCTCTTTTTTTTTTTTTCTTTTCCCAAAGAATAAAGATGAGCCGATTCTAAATAGGAAAAAAATGAACATTTTCCCCTTAAATCGGCATCTCTGACGGCAAGGTCTCGTTTCTTTTTCAGTAAAAAAAGAAGAAGAAAAAAACCTCCCATTAAGCAAGACTAGAGCTGAACTTGAAATTTTTTATGGAAAGATCACTGAAATAGGAGTTTTTGGGTGGTTAATTTCGAAAATTTCACCAGAAGATTCTTCTTTAAGCCCTGAATTGACTTTCAGAGCCCTCAACTCTTGGAAAATTGAGTAACGAATCAAAATACAAGCAGTTTTTCGCATCGCTGAATTCGAAAGCTTCTATGAGCTTTTTTTTTATTAAACTGCGATTTGGGCCCCAAAATTCAAAATTGATTTTTAGGAAATTGAATAAATATTAGAATTTTCTGGGTTGCTGAATTCGAAAAGTGCTTCAGATTCCTCTTGGATTCCCGATTTAGGCTTCAAAAGCCAAAACTGGTCTCCAGAAGTGATTAAAATTGACTTCCCGGTAACCGAATTAAATATCGAAATGGGGAATGGGAGAGGAGAGGTGGCCTAATTTGGAAATTCTATCAACGCGATAAATTTTCGATATTGACTCCCGGGTATGCCCTAAACATCAAAATGAGAGTAGAAATTGAACGAACTTTATTTAATCTTTCAACATTTTCATAATAATCAAATTACCAAAATTCAAATTAGAGGAAAATTTTCAAAATTAACCAAGTATGAGTTATTATAAGGGGAACAGTCAAGTCTTTAAAAATCAAAAACTATGAAATTGAACCAAAATTAGGAATTACAATAGTCGCTGTTTCAATAGATTACTTGGGATTTCAACGTCAATTAATTTTTGTCAATCATTGGACTTCAAATGTTGGCTCGTAAAGATGCAAGCTTTAATGCGTTTTTTCTTCAACATTACACGCAAAAATCGCCATTTAACCATGATGAATTCCAATCAAAGGTCCAAGGGTCATTACTAAATTTGTAACTGCCCCCCACCTCAAACAAGAAAACAACTTTCACTTCGATAGTTCAGTCATTTTTTTAATAAAATCATATGCTGCTTTTGAAAATTTGGCATTTGACGATTTAACCCTTTCTCAAGAGATTAGGATGTTTACAATGATGAAAATGAATCAGCGATTTTGAGCATTTTCAAAAACAGTCTGTTAATTTGAATTTAAGATCGTAAGAAAACTCACCACTTCAACAGTCTACTCGATTAGTAAGAACTAATTAGTGCTTGTCCATTTCGATCTATGGGGTCTTTTAAGCTTGAATCAGATTCAAAATTTAGCGCATGTTCGAATTCAACTACCCTTAAGGTCATAATTAATTTCGATAGTCTATCCACTTTGGGATCCCATTCTGAGTTCTTGAGTCCGGGGACGTACCGATGAGGTTTTTCTGAGGGAGAGGAGAGGGGGTAAAAATTGTGAAAGTCCCAACTGACTCAATTCAAAATTCCCAAGTATCAACGAAAAAAAATAACCTTTTGACCTGTTGGATTTTTCCAACTGACTCAACTCAAAATTTCCAAGTATCAATGCAAAAGAAGAAAAACCTTTTGACTTGTTGGGTTTTCCCAATCTCTCAACTCAATTCCCAAATATCAAAGCAAAAAAAAAAAAAACAACTTGTAACTTGTTGAATTTTTTCAACTCGCCTGACTGAAATGGTAAATTTTCCTGTTGCCCCTTGCCCCCTTATCGGTACGTCCCTGCCCCCAATAATTTTGTAGTTGAAAAATTTTGAAACTGTTCATTTAAATTTTTCATTTTCTAAGAACGTTGGTTTGTTTATTTTTATTTTCAATTAAAAAATAGTTTAATCAAAAAATCAGCAAATTTCAAAAAATTTTGTCGGCGAGTTTGTAGTTAAAAAAAAAAGTTATCGGCGCAAATTTTCCTTCTCCACCCCCCCCCCCAACTGAAAGTCAAGTTTCGTCTCTGTCCCTGCTGCACAGATAACTTAATTTATCTGAGAGACTATTTAAGAACTGTGTTGTGCGAACCCACCACTATAATGATACGAATTAATAATAATAAAGTGTCCTTGTATACAGACCTCCCACGTAAGACCTGTTGGCCTGAGGGTGAGCACTGAATAATCTATATTGTTCAGTGTACGCTCATGTGGCACAGTTCGAAACATAAAAAATAAAAAAAAAAAATAAAAATCGCAAATAAATTTCGGTCGCGTGTTCGATAAACAATACCGAGCGTTTCGTGTTTCATTTCATAAAAAGGAAAAAAATTATATATTCTGTACTCCAGAAATTACCTAAACATAATCGGTGTTATTAGCGACATAGCGACAACAATTTCCATTTTACGTACAGAAACAGCACACAGATTTTCACCAAAATAGAATATTTTTGTTCGTTCGACATGAACGAGCCAAGTTCAGTATACGAACTAATTATCTCGGTACAAATAAAGCCGAAACGACATTAATTCAACGTTCGGATTTGCATTTACGTTGCGATTTAACTCTTTCGTACTCGAAAATTCTTTTTTAATTCTTGCAACATTTCACGAGGCGACGGGAAGTGAAACAGAGAGCAAGAAAAATCGTCTCCAAAATTCAAAAGGAAATTAGTTTTACGGTTATTTAACAGGTACAATATTCCAATTGGCAAGCATATAAACGGTCGATAAACTGACATAAAGTGAAGAAAAAAAAAAAAAAAAAATTGAGATATCTACGAAAACTTGTTAGTATTGTCAACAGTAATATTTTATGCGAACTCGCTGAAACGGCATCCGGATCATATTTATGTAGGTACTGGTGCTAAAATGTAAGAAAAATAAGTCCGTGTTAGATTTGTATATATCTTTATACGTCAACAGAATGCTAATACCCTTCAATTTGTGGATAAATGTTTGTAGGTGTAATATAGCGATATCTAGACAGCTCGTTTTCAAAGGATCTTTATACTGAGCGTAGATATACACCTAGCTGTAACTGCCTCATCACTCATTTACAGCTTGCTGGCTTCAGCTGTATAATAGTTGCACAAAAGTACTTACTACAGATATGGCCCGTAAAAGTAGCGTAACTAGACCTTAATATAGATGGGATGGGCATATAATCAACCTCACGCGCACGAGTCACTGATTTCTAATCCATCTCGTTGCCTATCGTTTGCGGTAATTTGCCTACAAAGTTGATAACATATAACACACAGCCTTATGGGAGAAAAAAGAAAATTCAACCAAAAAGTATGAAATAGAAGTCCGCTTAAAGGAAATTACAAGGGCTCCAACTTTGTTCCCCTTCATTTACTGTGAAACTCGATATTTTTTGAGAAAATAGCGTTTTTTAGTTTTCTCCATAAGAGCCAATGTTAAACTGCCTACAAAGTTGATAAGAATTCAGGCGGGAGGGTAGGCAACCGTCTTAGAGGCAAAAGCATCATTGAAGGCGGTTGACCATTGAATAAAAGTACTGGTGAAAGTCAGAACTTCGCAGGAAAAAAAAGGTATGGGGTGAAGAAATATAACGTGTATGAACATTAGTGAAATTAAACAAGCTTTATTTAGAGAAATTATAATAATAATAATAATAATAATAATAAGACTAAATCACTCGAAAAAATCTTTTAGCATTTTATATGCTTTTACTACTGGGTATACTTGAACAAAACCGCAACCAAATACCACACTCCTTGTAACAGTCTCTATTCCCTTACGAGCATCACTTTCCTTGTACCAGCCTGCGAGTACTACGCTCTGCTACTGCATCATCTTGCAGACGAGTCTGCAACCACGAAAGAGCATTTTCATGTCTGCTTTGCGGACTGCGCCGATATGAGAATGTCGTCGTCCGCTACACTCCACAAATATTTTTCGGCGCGTTCATTTTTTAGATGCTACATTCGCTGGATGATGACCAGGGCCCGGATTTTTATGCTTTAGCATATTTTTTTCTAGCCTAGTCTATTGGGCATACCAGGGTTATCTTGACGAATTATGAAATTTGGAGTAAAATAAGCTATATTTATTAGAGCATATTTGGGAATATTTCAAACAAAAAGCATATTTCGGCGTATAATGCGTGGTTTCAAGGAATATTTGCAATACATATTATCATTACAATCATTTTAAACTTTTTTTAAACCTGATAATAACCTTCAATTCTATGTTATTATTCTATTAGGGTTCGTAATACTGGCTGAAGTTGGCCGTCAGGATATACTCGTTATGCATCCAAGTCATATGACCCTTTTGGAATATTTGCTTACTTTTCCCCATTTTACCGGAATATTTTACCACTTTACCAGATTATTGAAAAAAATTATAATAATTTTGAAAAAACGTTATTCAACTTTCAATTACTTTTAGTGTTCATGAATTTGTGACGTGTCACAAGAAAAGGACCTTAGTGGTACGTACACACCAATGCCTTTATCCTGCGACTTTAGGTTTTATACAACACTGCTGAACCCGGAGCAAGGAGTTTTCTGTTCACTTTTCTTTCTGCCTGCCATAACTTGAGAGGGAATATTTTAGAATATTTTGCATTTTTAGGGAATTTCTTGGCATATTTTACATTTGATAAACGCATATTATATGCGCATATTTCAGTTTTTTTTGGGAATAAAAATCCGGGCCCTGATGATGACATACTTATGCCGGCGCAGTCCGCGAAGCAGACATGAAAATGCTCTCCAGCGTGATTGCAGACTCATCTGCAAGATGATACACTAGCAGAGCGTAGTTCTCACAGGCTGGTACAAGGAATGTGATGCTCGCAAGGGGAATACAAGATGATACAAGGAACGCACGCTTTTTTCCGTTGTGTACCAAAGTAAAGACATAAAGATGTCAAAATTCAACCCCATAAAATGTTACAAAATACATCCCTTTACAACATCAAGTCGCAAAATCCATTAATTCTTTTTGAGGGGGGAGGTAATCGCCTTTTTAGAAAAATGGGTGATTGGGTGGTGTTATTATCCGTACGCATCTTATTTGTTCTACACCGACTACCCTCTTTTTGGGAGAAAAAATGTTTCCGCTCAGGAAGAAAGTGAACCTTTCCAAACATAAGTACTTTCTCAGTCACACGTCAATCGGACCGCGTGTTCAAAACGAAGATGTGGGATTTCCGAGCTACATTCGGTAATAAATCGCAGTAAGTATCTAAAGTCAGATCTGAGCAGCCGGATGTACGACCAACTGCTCGATTAAAAAAAAAATCCGTGTGAAGAAAAGTGGAACAGAGTTTTCGATCTTTCGATTCAGCGTATCCCATACGAACGAATTTCTTGCACTTACAGTATATTCTCTAATTTATATCTCTCCAGCATCGACATGAGTATACTCGCTGAACGTGAACTGCCAAGTAGATTAGACTCAGAACTAACAGCAAACGGCACATTCCTCATCATCGTTGTGTTGAAACGAATTACCTTCGTTCGAGCCTCCGGTTGTGAAAAAAAAAAGTTTCATCTCGTACACTTTCGCAACTTTTGTTTCAAAGTCTATTATTTCGGTACCCAGCTCTGGATTCAAGTTTTTACCGGATTATCTTGATGTATTCCAACCAACACACCTAGTTCCGTTTCATCATTTCAACTTTCATCCCCCGAGTCTGTTACAACTAACTCTGTTCATTAGTAATATCCCCTTTCGCGTTCTCCCTTCGCGATGAACGTGCAGTCACCTTCTCGTCTTCCGTCTCCAAATTCGAAACAATTTTATTTTTCTGAAAGTTGCGTGAGCTTACAGACAGCGAATATAACTAATTAAGACAAGTGCAATAAGTTAATTGGGTGAATAATTGTCAAGTACGTTCTCGAAGGGTGGCAGAGAAAATTCTACATAGCTTTAGTGCGAAGCGGATTCAAGAAAGCTGTAGCCGTTCATGCGTGTGGGTTTTACGGTTCCTTTCGCTTCCGAATTTTCAAATCATGTATGCATCCGTCCAATTTGCCATTTTACGGCACCTCTATACCGGAGCCCCTGCTCCGACGTATTTTCGAACGCTGCTACGAGCGCTCATCTCATTTTTGCTCGCGATTTTCGGTCGAATATTTAGGAAGTGGAAATATCCATACGGGAAATCGTGCCGAATGGCCTTTTTGTTCGATGTATGCCGGATCGTTTTTATGTTTAGAATTTTTCAAACAATTACTGAACTTCGAGCGCCGGCCTTTCGCTAATCCTAATATACGTTAATGGAAGAGGACGCGGACGACCTAATCAATCCGGGGAAGTTAGGAAACTCCAATGAAGTTACCTCCATCAACGGACAGATAATTAGAATACCAGTAGCCAGTATCGAAATAGCGGTTCGAAAATTTAATGGCGTAGTTTTATGGACCGTTCACCAGATGGCACAAGATAGCGCCGAAGTCAAATTATATTTCGGGTCACTTTTCCATTTGATGGCCCACTCCTCGACCTTTTCGTTAAGTTAGAGATTAATCTAATGTTTTAAAACCCTTGTGGGATTACGCGTAACAAATAAAACTCTGGTGGGCTTGCTAAAATATTTGGCGATTTTTTCATTACTAAAGCTCGTGTTTAACTCGTTAAATTTGTCTCTTTTTCCTTCCTTTTTTTTACTATTTTTTTATTTTTTGCTATCCTACATATATTTTTACATACGCGTATGATAATCTTGCATCTTCACTGAAATATTAAACCGAGTTGGTTTATCCTTCTAATTTCACGGCGGTATTTAACTTCAGCCGGCTGAGTTTCATTAACCTTGTTCGATTAATGAGGCACGATGCTGACTCAAGCTCGTGTGTTTGTTTTAACGGTAATACGATATTGGTGGGCAGTTCGTTTTACAACCCTCGTCTAGATAATCTATGTGATAGTTAAAGAAACCCAACCATAAAGATTCAACGGGCAAGGCCGAACTTTCGCAAAAAGCAAAGGAACCATGACCTTTGGAAGCTTTACTGGAAGGGTGCCTGCGTCTGAAAAAGGCTAAAGAGGAACGAAAAAAATAAAATCGAGGGAAGCGAAGTAAGAAACAGAGAAAGAAATAGTCGAAAAATCGGACTTCTCTTTAAATATTTTTAAGACAGAGCTTTTCAAAATGATTGGCACTCGAGCTCATTTATTTTATTTTTGAATCGTAATTGGATCGTTTTTTATCACTTTTTCATGTAAAACAACACTGCTCACCAAGACGTTCTGTCTGATACACTTCAAATGCCATAAAGCCAAGAAATGAGCTTCGAAAATCAAGTTAGAATGTTTATGTTCTGTTGAAACTGGTCAAGTCCAGGACTTGACCAGTTTACCAGTGGTGGCCCAAAATTTGGCGATTTTTGAAATGTTTTGCTCCCAGTGGTTAAACTTGTTTCTTTTGGTCTAAAAACCGACAAGCCAGAAATCACGTAGCCTTCCTGCAGCCCCGTGGCTGTACACAACCAGTATACGATAATAAGACAACGCAATTTGAAAATTTGCGTTTTTCGTGATACACAAAAGTAGCAAAACTGGAAAAAAAAAGAAAAAACGTGAGCTCAATGAAACGAAAAAAGTATACCTGACCCAACTAAACCAAACTCATATAGTCCTATAGCCCTACTCCCAAAACTAGGCAAGGTTTATGAAAAAATTATACGTCAACTAATAGAAGAACAGATTAAAACCAAAGAAATGATACACAAAAATCAATACGGATACATTAAAAAAAAATCAACAGAAACTGCAATAGAGAAATGCATCAACAAAATAGAAAATAATATCACCAAAAACAAATAAAAATGACCCTGCTAATTAGTTTTGACATTAGTGGAGCTTTTGATACAATAAAATGGTCTTCCATAATAAACTGTCTCAGAGAAAATAACTCGGATGACAATTTCATGAACTTAATAAAAAGCTTCCTAATCGACAGAGAAATAATTTTCTTTGATACCAATAACAACAAGATAATACACCAACAAAAACTAACAGCAGGGGTCCCACAAGGCTCAGCACTGTCTCCAACAATCTTCAACATTGCAATGGCCAAAGTTCACAAAAAATGCAAAACAGGGAGCAACAACACAGAATTAATAAGCTATGCAGACGACCTCTTGCTAATAGCCGGAAACCAGGACGATCAAGACATTGAACAAATAAATAAAACAATCAAGACTATAAACAACACACTAAAACAGTTAGGTCTAAAACTGAATTCACAAAAAACAAGCAGCATCCTAGTAACAAAAAAACATAACAAACAAAACCTAAAACTAGCCATAGGAAAAAAACTAAAACAAGAGAACGAACATATACTTATCAATAAAGAAATTAAATATCTAGGTATAATTTTAGATGAGAACCTCAACTTCAACAATCACACTAACTACATATTGGATAAAATCAAAAAATACTATTGCAAAATAACTGCTCTCTATAACAACACTTTTGGTCTAAAATACACAGACAGGAAAATTCTATACTCCGCACTTTTCAGGTCAATAATAGAGTATGGCTGCAAAATTTACTACCCAAAAATAAGTAAAAAAAACAAAAAAAAAATCCAAAAAGAGCAAAGAAAAATACTATTAGGAGTCATAGCCGCATACAGAACAGTCTCTTACACAGCCACAAACGTAATTGCAGGAATATTACCAACTGATCTAAAAATACTGAGAAGTAACGAAATCAAAACAATAAAAACATCCCAACTCACTCCAACCCAGAAAAAAGAGAGAATAAATGAAACCATAGCTAAATACATCAATCTCTGGCAAGAAGAATATAACACCTCCGAAAAAGGAAGAAGAACTTATGAATTGATACCAAACATTGAAGAAAGACTTAAAAATAAAGAACTAAAACCTAACTTCTACCTCACACAATTCCTAACAGGTCACGGAAACTTTGGCGTATATTTAAAAAAATTCAAAATCATAGAAGATGACACCTGCATAAACTGCAAAAAAAAAAATTAACAGACACCCCAGATCACACCTTCTTGACATGTCCCGCTTTCAAAGAAATTAGAAATAAGCACAAAATTGAAAATATAAGCAAAAACTGGTTTGAAAATCGCAACAGCATACAAATAACAATCGACTATGTAAATGAAATCATGAAAAAGAAAGAAAAATATATTAATTGAACTAGTCTATCCGCTGTAATAATGAAGTAAACTAAGTACACATGATTATTGTAAATGACCTGAGAAACACCGACAAGCTGCTAAGCAAAAAGTGGTTCTCAGTGTCATACAGTACAGCCAGAAATGTAATTTAGAAACAATAAAAAAAAAAAAAAAAAAAAAAAAATGAAAACGAACAGGATACGAGGTAAGCTGACCGGCTGTAATTCTGCTTCAAAGCTCCAAAAACATCGAATTCGGTCGAAAACATTGATTTTTATAAAAAATCGTCCTCATTGATGTAAGGATGGAAGATCTATTGCGACTTCGGGGGAAAAAAGTCGGAATTTTGAAAAATAAAAGTCGATCCAAAGGTTAATGGCCTCCGTCAAATTCTGAATAAAAAATACACCTTTTAGCAGCTCAATAATACAGACCACAGAAACCGAATAAAAGCATAAAAAAATTGCCTCTACTGGGATTTTAGAAATGGTAAATCGATTCATGAATTTTTCTAGTGCAACTCTTGTTTTGAAAGTTCTACTGAGAGGGAGCAGAAAAATATTACAGATATAATACCTCCAAGTATATCAAAAGAGAGGTTTTTGGAGTAGCTGAATTCGATTTTCAGGTTATTTCGAATGTAACACTGAACAGTATAAATGTCCACAAGGGAGCACGGACGAGAAAACATCAAAATCATTCAAAATTGCCCCAAGTACCCCAAGTATACCAATAATAGGGATATTGGAGTCGTTCAATTTGTTTTTGAGGTTATTCCAAATTTCACCCCTACCAATAATGTTCCACAGAGAACGAGCAACGTGAAAAATTCGAAATTATTAAATTTGAAATTATTCAATCAGTTATAAGTGTATCGATAGCAGAGCTTTTGTGGTTGCTAAATTCAATTTTGAAGTTCTTTCTCATATGTCCCAGTACTCGTGGACCATTATTGCAGGTGATGTCATGCTAAAAAACTTCGAATATGAATTCAAAAACCTCTTTTTTGATATTTATGACGGTATTATCTGGGATTTCTCAGTTCTGCCTCATAATGGGGCTTTCACAATGGGAATTTCAACAAAAAATTTCATCAATAAATCAAGTATTTTAAAAATACAAGTAGGCAATCGTCTTCATTCTTTTATTTAGTTTCTGTGGTCAGCAATGTTTGAATTTCAAAAAAGTGTATTTTTTTATTCCAATCTCAACAGAAACCGTTGACCTTTTTATTTATTTATTTGTTATCATCGAGCCATAGAGCTACACTCTCGGGCTATGGGCTCGGCAAAGGTTGTTGTCTATAAATGTTGCAGAGGTGTCCAGTAGCGGAAAGGTAGGTGCGGGGGTTGTTTATGTGCTCATGGGAGTTGGAGAGGGCCAAAGTTCGACTATGGGGGATGTAGTGAGAGTTACGAAGGCAGGTGAGGGACGGGCATGAGAAAAAGTGGTCCACAGTAAGGCCGCTCTAAGGGGAGGTATAACGGACATTTTGATTGCAAGAAAAGCATGTATACGATTTCTACTTCTCAACAGGTTTGTTTATTTCTTGCAATCAAAATGGCTGTCCGTAATACCTCTCCTTAGAGCCGCCTTAGTCCACAGTGAGAGGGTCTTCATTTTCACAATGTGGGCAGTCGAGGGGATACAGGCTGGTGAGAAGATGCGTATGTGTGAGGCGTATACGTCCGATCCTTAGGCGGGTGATGATAACTTCCTCGTGGCGTGAGGAACGTTGGGACGTTGACCAGGGGACAGGTTAAGCTTGATTTGTGCGAGTTCGTTGTGCCGAGAGGCTTGATGCCGCCACTCTTTGAACCACTTACGCAAAATGCTGAGATCTGTTGAGATAGGGAGGTGACGAGTAATATATGGGAGTTGTATAGCTTGTTGGCTGCTTGATCAACTGCCTCATTTTCGGGAATATAGATACCAATATGGCTTAGGATCCAGACGAGTGAAATTCTCATGGTGGTGAAGGAAATGGACGGATGCGTTGGACGAGAGCGTGCATTCAAAGGCGATCGAAAATAGACCTTGAGGAGGAAAGTGGATCTGAGAGGACCAGATAGTGGGTGGGGTGGGTGGGTCTTCGAGCGAAAAGATCGTGACCAGGCGCGCCGATTTAAAAAAAAGTGGTGATCAGGAAGCAGAACCTCAAACATTTTTAGGGACTCCGCCCTCAATTAACGTGTCATGGATATTAATTTTCAAGATTTTTCTAGTGCAATTTCATATATATACATCACTTAATGTAAAAATTGTATTTACTCGTACTTGATAGAACTTAGGGCTACTTTTGGTGATGGTACTAAAAAATACTCTCAATCAGAAAATGAAAAAAATTTCGGTTTATTCAAAGATTCATAAAAATTTTCTTTACATTAGGAATCAGAGAAGACATTACAACTGACGAGTCATTGAAGAAAAATCTTTCCTCGTTCGGGAGCGACCAATAAATTCATCAGCATACTCTTCAAGATGTAGGCCACCCAATAGATCTTTGTGCGAATGGAGAATAGCTGCATGATTTAAGCGAACTTGTTTCATAGAAGATCTGTCATGAAGATGTAGAGTACGAATTATTCAATTATGTGTGTACCCTGCCTCAAGATCATAGGAGACCTATTACTACAGATATTTGTGATAAACTTGGGAATTCAAAGCTAAACTGAGATACGATTTTAGATGCCTTAAAATGCTGAACGGTCGTTCTGCTGTGGCAGTTAGATGGCCAAACATGCAATGATTCGCAACAATTTTTCTAGTTCAGGGAGTAAGGTTCGAACAAGCGAATTTTCTTTAAGATATTTGAACGCATCACCAAAATTGTTGACTGTTTTACCCTCTTCCTTAATAATGTTCACAAACATGTCTCGATGTAATTTTAGGCGATAAAAATCTGTAAATTAAAAATATGGACAGGCTTATTAACGCTCGCCCACACATCATTTTTAATCGAGTACAGTTTTGATTTCTTAAAATACCTGGAAAATCACGTGTGTACAATTCCTTTAAGGACGCTTCTACTTCAGTTTCAGTTCCATGCACGTCTAAGTCGATACTTTCATCCTCATCCATACTGACATCCTCCACAAATTTCTTTAAAATGAATCGTTGCACTTGAACACAGTATTTCAAATCTGTGTTTTCACCTACAAAATGCTTTTCAAATCCTTTCTTCACATAATCCATAAGTTCAAGGTACATTTTTCTAAAATGCGTTCGAGCATCTAATTCAATAGCAATTTCTGGATGTTCATTATATCGCCTTGATAATTTTCTCTTACGAGACACTTTTGGAGCATCCAAGCCAAGCTTTTCACCTTCAGATGCACATTTTTTAAACAACTGTTCAAATTTATCTGAATTCCTCAGGGCACGAATAGAACTTCTGCCAGTATTAATTAATTCAACAGCTTCTGAAAAGACCATACACTTTTCTGCAGTTATTTGGAGACACTTTCAATGCATTCAAATACATTAATGTAAAATATTTCCCGGTTCGTTTACTGAGCAATATGCATTTTCTTTCAAATTTCTTTCGCACACTATTTTTATTTGAGGTTGTCAATTTTTTACGTGGGTGCTTGCGCACCCGAGCACCCGAGCACCCACGGATTTCGGCGCCGCTGATCGTGACTATGTGCTGTAGGATAGCATGGAGTTCGGTTGTATAGATGGAAGCTGTATTTTTAAGTCGAAAGGAGTGTAGTCGACTATCTATTGAGTAAGTGTAAGCGGGGCGTCGGTTGTACTTTGAACCATCAGTGAAGCATAGGATACGGTCAGGAAAGCGTTCAAAAATTTCTTACAAATGAGTCAGATAAACGTGGGGAGGGGGAGGGATGTGGATTCTTTAGGGAATTCTGTAAGTTCAAAATTGCATAGGGAAGTTTTGAATCCAATTTAGCTCAAAATTCTTAGTAGGTATAGGTGGGTCATTCTTCAAAAATGTTGATATTTCAGGTAGATATGTTTTTCCATGGAGGAAAGTAGGGGATATTTGAACTTTTTTTGATAGGAGTGTTCGTGTATAAGCTTGGTCGTGCACAACCAGGTTTCATTCGGATTGGTTTTGTTTGTCAAGTTTGCTCAGACTTGGTCGCTTTGATGCTGGTTGGTATTTCGTGGGAATTGACATAAGAGACCTAAAGCGCTCGGTTGATACAGGATGTCTGCGTCCAAAAAAACTGAGGTTACAATCGTTCTAAACACGTTGTACGGAAACATCTTCAATGATTCATTTCCGATCGCACATTTAAAACCGGCTGTATTACCAGAGTAGCCAATTGAAAACTGTGAATATCTAGCTGTATATCGAATCCACCACATGCACACATCTAGCCATCACGTATTCACGATATGCCAAAGAAAATTGAGAAGTTCACCTATAAACTTGGAATAAGGGCGCTCTACGTTCGGATATTACGGTGTTCGGAGTATCTTGTTTTTTTTTAATTTTTTTTTTTTTTAATACGGATAAAATGTTTTTCATTCGGCGATAAATAGGACTAGTCACAGCGAAAATTCCCTTTTACCACAACGTTTGTCGGTCCACTCATCAAAAATTCACCGTCTGTATCCCTCTCGAAAGATTATAATTTTTCGTTAATAATAATAATAAAAAAAAAAAGAGAGAGAAAAGTTAAAAAATGGGGAAAAAATAAAAAACTTCAGGTAAAATCAGAACCCTCGAAGAACGAGAGATTGAATCAGCTAACCCGATGATGGCATTTCCATGCAACCGTGACCGCGCTGAATAATAATTTAAAATATTCGGCGAGGTTTCCCTAGAATTAAAATATTTCTTTAGAAAAAGCTTCGTTACACACTTTTCAGAAACCATCCCCCACGATATCGGCGAATAATATTCGAAAACTGAGTAGGTATTAATTTTCCATACTTCGCGTATATTTCAGATGTAGGTCCACATTCCGTCGCCGTGTCGCACACTGTTAAAAATTCAAACACATTTTTTATCCTCCTAGTTTCTGCTCGCCTCGTAGTTTGAGCTCCAGATGAAAATAATAAATCCATATATATTTTGCGTATCAACGAGAGCGAATTATGGAGTCGGTCTAACCAGATTTAGTTTGTTTTTTTTCTTCTTTCAATTCCCAAATGGAATAATTTACATTCACATGAATCAAGGTGTGAGAAGAAGGCATAAATATTTTCACCCGGGAATGCGAACGCAATCAAATATAATAAACCGGCTCGTCAGTTACGGCGAAAGTTTTAACTCTCTCCGGGGAAGTCGGCTAGTACAGAAATCCTGATGAAGGGGCCCCCAACAATGCGGAAAATGTGATTTCAGAGAACGGAAACAGAGGCGAGGGCAAATATTGAGAACAGAACTGGTCCGTGGACCAGCCATATCAAATCAGGATGGATATATGGGCAGACACAACCAAGAAGAAAACAGGAGTTAATCTCAGCTTTTACGATAATTCTAATTGTGTATGTTAATACATGGTGTATCAAAGTATGTGACCTCCTTTCAACCGGGTAAGGAGGCAACTCATCCTAGCAATGTGTAGTTACTTTAGCCTGATCGTACATTTGAAGGAGCAAAGATAAATATATTATTTCAAAAAATTATATACAGCGTTAATGAAACATTTTCCATCAGAATTGGTAAAATAGATAGCCGGGTGGAATTTGTTGATAATAAATAAATAATAGAAGACATGTACAGCACTTCTGAGTAAAAATTGCCCTAATCTGATCATTAGAGCGCTCACAAAATCGATTTTGGTCAATAACTACAGACAAGAATTTTCATATTTTTCAATTTTCCATAAAAATTATCTCCTGGACCCAGTGATTTTTTCGCGATAAACGATTCTCTCATTTGTACCGTTCAGGAATACTCCTTGACCTCACCCCTACCTGTTTTAGTCTTCGAGATTGATAAATGTTATAGGAATCACGCTTACAAAACTTGTATCTGAAAAAATGTCTTTTTTCAGCGCAATTTTTTTATTATTAGAAGGAAATCTTGGTCAGAGTAATCAAAGTGGCCCATGGCCCCTCTTTTTTAAAGGTTTATTATCTACTATATAAAAGTAAATGTATGTCTGTGTGTTTGTTTGTTGGTTTGTTCGAGGTTGGCGGCTGAACCATAAGAGCTGGGGGGTTCGTACTTTCTAGATGTGTTCGTATGAACCCGGAATAGGTTTTAGGCTATAAGAAATTTCGGTTCTCTAGTCAGGAGCGAGGCCACAAAATTTTGTCCCCCTAGCCCCCCTAATTTTGTTTTCAACTTGAACTTTTTAGAATCGTTTTACATCGACCTTCTTCATATTCTGTTGAAATTTGGTGGCCGTAACTGTCTCCCTTCAGAAATTATTGGGGGGTTGAAAATCTGAAGCACAAAAAAAGGTTAAGAACAGAAACAACAAAGGAGGTTTCAATACCTAAGTATAATAGGCGAATGCGCCTATTCTTCTACGTATTTTGTCCCCCCCCCCCCCACACAGCAACTGTTAGTAAGTTCAAACTGCTTATAAAAATGTAGCGTCTCATATCAAAATCTCTTCTGTAATATGTATAAACGTGTTAGCTTATCTGTGGGTGGGTGTGCATGTTTGTTCGTGGTTGGCGGGTGAATCATAAGAGCTGAGGGCTGATGCGGATACCGGGGAAGAAGGTGGGGGTCCGAACACCCTCCCTCCAAAAGATCGAAATACATTTATGTGGTATCAGTTCCAGCGATGGAGTACCCGATAGGCATATTATTAGACAAAAGCCGGGGGTGACAGATTTCGAGGGGCGGCAAATATTCGTACAAAAACAGCGGGAAAAGAGAAAAAGAGGAAGAGGCAGCCAGAAATAAGGAAACAGTAGCAGAAAACATAACTGGAAAATAATTATCAATTTTTGACCAGCAGCTCATTAGGAGGATATGAAGTGGGTAAGGGAGACATTTTGTTGAGTGCCTATAGCGACTTGGCTCCTAAATCCGCAGATGGTTACAAAGAATGTAAGCAATAAGTGAAGTTCATAAGACATTAAAAAAGAAGAAGAAGTGAAGTGACCACCCGCCGCTTATCAGTCGCATTACCAGCTGATGCCGGCAGTGCGGGAAGGGTACAGGGAGGAAAACTGCAAGTTTTCAGGCAGGAAAAGATCACGGATGTGGATCACAGGGAATCGTAGGAAGGACGGGGAGGGAAGATGGGAAAGTGGTTTGCTGTAAAGGGAAGAGGAAAGGACTAACTCAGTTAACCCAACACACTTTAGCCGACCCACCTTAGCCAGCTCACCTAAGCCAACTCACTTTAGTCCACGGTCTAGATGACCCGCGAAGCGGGTCAGCTAATGTTCTCGAGAGTGTATCCGGTGGGCTGACGGAAGGCCGGACATATGGACAAGGACCAGCCGTGAGCACCTGCGGTACATGCGGGGTGTAGTCAAGAGTTTATGGATTCTTGAAAACCCCGCATTCCCCGTAGGTGACACAGACCGGACCGGATGAGGTCGAAGAACCCGGAAGAGGGTGGGGGCAAACCCGAAGAGGCCAGAAGAGGTCGCCCCCCACCGTCGCCGTCGTCAAAGGAGGAGAAGAAACACCAAACTGCCGCCAATCACGGGCGGTGGGTTGCGTCCCCTGTAGGTGAGACCATAGTAAGTCGGGTGTCGAGACTATCTCCATCTCCTCCAGTACGAGAGGCAGGGCACGAACGGGGAGCAGCCACAACGTGGCCGCCAGCCGCAATTTTAGTATATGTATAGAGAGAAGTATGTACGGCCCGCCTCCCCCATAAGGGGAGGTCCGGTTTGGCCATAAAAGAGTGATGCCGTGGAGTGTGAGGGGTCTCCTGTGACACCCGGTGATAAACCTTAGGGTAAAAGCCGGGCAAAGCAGGGGACCCCACCGTTAAAACAAACGCTGTAGGCCGCCCCGTCGGGTTAAAAAAAAAAACAAAAAAAAAATACTAATGTTCTAATGCTAGCGGTGCAATGGTACCCCTGTGCTCTACGAGCTGTCCCTCCACCTATTCCAGCCTTTTGTGAGGAGGCTGGCTCTCTTTCTCTGGTGTGCATTCTCCGTGGAATCTGTCCAGTAGTCTTAATCACTAGATTGAAGTTAACGATGCCGAATTGGTTTTGTCACCTTACATGTGTAAGTTAATTAATTAAATTGTTGCCGATGTGTTAAGGTGAATATTTATTTCTATGTTCGTGAATTATGGTTACTAGATACATCATATTGCCAACCGGTTGTGATCCCAGCACGCCTCCATTGCGCGTGGGCCGTAAGTCAACAGAAACAATAAGAATTTGAAAATCAAAATTTTCAATATGATGCATTGCCTGTATCTACATTTTCAAACTTGAATACTGAAATAAGAAAGGTCAGGCCAAGAAGCATTTTTGAAGGATGTAGAGAAGGGAATTGTTAGCCGCAAAACAGAACAAATTTTATGAAAATTTAAAAGCATAATGTGACCGTCCATACTAAAAGGGCATTTTGGTCCAAAACATAAATTTTATAGGAGACACTTTTAAAGATTCAAATGTGAATATCGAGAACGCTGTAACCTATCAACGCACACTTTCACACTCTCTATCACGTAGTGATGTTAAAGGAGCGGAGATTTTATCTCCAGAGTTTTATCTGGAGACTGGAGCTCTGGAGCCAGTGTTGGGAAAAAAATTTTTTTTTTTTTGTTTTAAAACATGTTATTATCAAAGTTTTCTTGTTGTTTTAAAAAGTTTTAAAACATTGTTTTAAAACGTGTTTTTTTTTTCTATTTAGGACCTTTTGTCTTACTTTTCGTTCCATTATTCGACCTTCAACTCTGACATCACACGGTAAGTTACTATTTTCAAACTTTTCATTGCGTTCGCATTGTATTTTTATACTTAGTCCGATTTTTGAAAATTACAGTTTTTTATACCCTTGTAAATTTCGTTGAAATTTTTTTTTCGCGTTTTCGAGTTCACAGTGTTGAAGAGTACCCTTTGACCTATCAAAATCGAACATAATCTCAAAATCAATTTTTTGAACCGAAGGGCCCTTTTAGTATGGACGGTCACATGTAATATGTAAACTTGTAAGTTTAGCAAATCATAATCAATGCAGTATAAAACTGAATTGACTCTAAAGTCAAGAATCCTGTAGGATTGCAATACAGCTGTGTGCTCTCAGAAAGATAATCATTATTATGCATTCCCGCTTTTATCAGTTGGAGAGTGCTTGACTACTTGCGAATATCATCGCTACACCAATGACGAAAATATTTGGCAGAATGAATATCTTATATCTCCCCTCCTCATTAGAGGAAATGGGGGTGAAACTCTTACCATATTATGGTCTATGCAAATTTTCCAGCTTACAGTCTGTGCGAATTTTCCGGCTTACGGTTTAAGCGTATTAGCCCTTCCAATTTACAGTCTTATCTGCTCTCAGAAAGATAATAGTTATTATGCATTCCGGCTTCTATCAGTTGGAGCGCGCTTGACTATCTGCGAGTATCATTGCTACACCAACAACAAAGATATTTGGCAGAACAAATATCTTACATGTATACAAATTTTTCGCTTTTTTTTTTCTGTCTTCTATTTTTACCAAAATGTTCCATTAGTCTATTCACGAGAAATCCTGTGAAAAATTCTCTAATAATTCTGTATATATGAAAATTCTTCTATGTGCGTATCTTTTCATCTTTAAATGTCTATATTTTGCCCCTTCAATTCTAAGAGTATGCAACTGCATCTACATGTTCTTAGGTCGAGTTGCCCGCTGAGCCAGTTGGAGGCAGGTCACATACTTGAGAAACTGTATAATTATTCAAGGAAACTGAACAAGAGCAGGAATAGGTCAAGAGGTGTATGAGTCATTCTTCAAAAATGTTGATATTTCAGGTATGTTTTTCATGGAGGGAATAGGTGATACATGAACTTTTTTTGACGAGAGTTGTTAAAAGGTATTCTGTATAACATATTGGTAAGATTGGGTCAACAGTGAGGGGATTCTGTATCTTGGCATGGCAATCAAAATGACGAATACGATGCCAAAGGACACATGAAAAAGTTCATGCTGAAAGACAATAGCAAACAAAGTATTCTGTTGTCGATTAGTAGATTCCCAACCAAAAAATTGTATGGAGAGTTGATAAAGACAGTCATACTAACTCATTTATTACTTAGATGTAATTGTTTGAATGATATCGTTGTATAAAGATGACCATACCAAAAGGCACTTTTTTTTCTTTCTTAATTTTTTCTTAATTTTAGACAATAATACGCAAATGTACGAGTCTGGCCACAAAAACAAAAAACAACAAAAAAACAGGATTTGATATGTGGATTATATTGCTCTGATAAAAATATACAGTTTGACCTTTAACTGCAATGAATAAAATATTGAAACTCCTATTTTGTGACTAGATGAAAACGAGCCATGCCAAAAGACAAGGAATCGAAGGATCATTTTCGAAGCTGGCTATACTGACTCCCAGCTGTGAAGATGCAATTACAATGTTACCTTGCAATTCCTTCGTCCATTTAAATTAGCTACTACGTTGTCAGTTAGTCCTAACATACAGCGTCAAGATAAGAAAAAAATAATGTATTATGGAAACCAGTAACTGTGGACAGCCTTGTCAACGGACATTTTAGCATATTTAATCCAATCTTGACCCATTGAAAGTGGATCAAATTTTCTTCTGAAAACTTGAAAAAGTAGAATTCGGTAATATCAATTAAAAAAAAAAAAAAAAAAAAAAAGCCTCACATCAATAATAACTTGTGAAATAACTGTTAGGGACGAAACGAGTTCGTATGTTGCTTACAGACTACATTGGCAGGAAGGGCCCTAACTTGTGCGACAATTGGGCACTGCACCATGACAATGTCCAACTTCATACTGTCACGCATCTGCCTCAACAATGCAATTCCTGGAGGACGAATTTCTGACCATCCTCCTACATCCACCATACTCCCCTGACCTCGCATTGTCATGGTGCAGTACCCAGTTCCCAATGCGCAAAATCCCACCAGTTACCCAAGTAACTAATGGGGAACTAATGGTAACTGATGGGTATCTGGGTTGTCTGCGGGTGACTGAGGGTTGCAAATGGGTAACTTTTCCGCGGGTAACTAGAGGGTAACTAATCCCGTCTGTTACCCAGGTAACTAAAGGGAAACCAAGAGTACCTGACGGGTTTCTGGGTAATCTGAGGGTAATTGAGGGTTGCAAATGGGTAACTATTCCGTGGGTAACTAGAGGGTAACTGATTGCACATTGGGTTGTCGCGTAAGTTGGGGCGCTTCCTGCCAATGTAGTCTGTAGGTGACATACAAACTCGTTTCGTTCAACCAGCTGTATCTCGATGAAAAATGTACCGACTTTGATCGGCGCGTGCTCGTTCGACTCAAAATAGACTAAACTTCAAATTGCAGTGTGAGTTCTTACCGCTAGATAGCGTATGGCATCTGTACGAGCGCACTGCAAGTAATTTTGGGACGTGCTAAGTACGTTATTGTCAAAGTAGATAATTGCGTTATTTTAAATAATGCCCGGTCATTCTGCATACTTCCACTTTTTGTTGACATTCTCTATAATGTCCAGACATTATGCAGAACAGCTGGTCACTTTATGAAGTGCCCACGGCCTAATAATCATTGTCAAGAGTCAATGTAAGTTATTTTGTGTCTGGCATCTTGAATGAAATACATACCGATATGTTCGGATGTGTTAGTGCAGTGTAAACGCACAATATTTTTTTTAGTACCATTAATGTCTTCAACACTGTAGTTATCAGTGGTCCCATTTTGCAAGCCAAAAAATGTTCTTACAAGGCAGCTGGTCGTCTATGAACTTCCAAATATCACTCTAGTGTGAGCTGTATACATAAGCAATAGTAGACCTACTTGATTATTTTGGTTTAGTTTTGTACACTAATGTTTTCTGATTTTAATTTCATTCAATTTTTACGTTACTTTGACCAATTCTTACCGGACGTTCTATAAAATGACGGGTCATTGTGTAGAAAGACAAAGACGTAGAGAAGAGACACCGCTGCAGAAAAATTCTTATAAATAGACAGACAACAGTGAGGAAGTTCAATTCATAGAGATATAGAGCAAAAGACACAGACAATAGTCCTGGATATGAAGTCAGATACCAGCAATGGAGCAGTGATACAGTCTCATAAAGATAGTGACTGACATTTAAAGATGTAGAAAGATGTATGTAGAACCCAGGTATAGGATGGTAGAACCGGGATTTAGAGACCAGAGCAGAGAAACTGAGAAGAAAATACACCAAGAAACTACTTCGGTGAATGCATAAGTGCACACAGTCGATCTACAGAGGAACGAGGGGGGGCTGACAAGGGTCAAAGAATTATTAAAAATTCACTTAGCTGGTATAATTTTTCAATTTGTTTATTTATTTATTTATATTATTTTTTTTTTTGGAGGGGGGGGGGGGGTTGAAGAATTCGGGGACCAGCTCTCTCAAGCCCTTTCCTTATTAGCGCCAGTGGGTGAATGTATACGAGGAAAGTAGATTAACAGGAAAAGTATATACATGAGAAATGTACCCACGGAAAATATATGTATAGGGAAAGTATATAATATAGAAAGAAAACATTGGGGAAAGTATATCAGGAAAGTGCATCGGAAATGAGAATAAGAAAATTATACGGGTTTGTGAGGAAGGCATGTGGATTAGTGATGTATACAGCAAGTACTGAGGGAAGAATACAAGGAAAGTAGACATACGACAAATATAATATGTATTGGGAAAGTATGTTCATGGGGAAAACATATGGAAGAAATATACAGGATGTTCCAAAAAATGCGTCCATCTGAATATTTGAAGACCGCAAAATTGGATCGAACACTGACAAAAGACAAATATAAGATTCTCAGTTAAACTTCCAATCGGACTGAAAAATTTCACCTCCCTCGAGAGGATTTGGATGTGCTGACAATTTTGGAATTTCAAACAGAAAATTATCAAAAAAACATTACAGTAGGTAAAGGTTTCTTGGGTCACAGATTTAGAATATTGTATCAGATTTTGGATCCGGTCTCATCCTGGTCCCCGAATTTGAATAAAATGGGCAAAATTGACTTTAGTTTAAAAATTCCATTCGGTAAGGAATTTTTCTGGGTTGCTGAGTACGAATACCTCATCAGAAATCCGGCCACATTCAGACCCTCCAAAATTTGAGAAAAGAGAAGCATGCTGGGCAAAAGTTACGCAGGTTGACTAAATTCAAAATGTTTGAAAATAGAAGTTATCAAATTCAAAAAAGTTGTCATAATTAACATGGGTTTGGAGAATGGAACAAACTATGAACAGAGAGATTTCTTGGGTCGCTGATTTCGAATATCGCATCAGATTTTTGACGCAGTCTTATATAGGAACCCAAAATTCGAAAAAAGGGGCATTTGGATTCGAAAAATTCAACAAAGTATGAGAATAGTCGCTAATTTTGAATTCTGTTTCGGACTTTGGATCTACTCACATGGGAAGAGGGTCACCAAATTTGAAAAATTTGACTAAAAAATTTAATGAAGAATCAAAACAAGGGCACTTTTGGGTCACTGATTTCGAATTTTGTATTCGATTTTGAATACGACACTATGTTGGGCTCTGAGATCCAAATTTTAAATTCCTAATGAATGTGTTAGAACATTTTACAAAGAAAGAAAAAAAAATGGATATGAATAAGTTTTTTGTTATTTTCTTAGAGGTGAGATTTCAATCGCGTTTTTCAAAACACTGAAGATTTGCTCTTGAATGACGGAAACTTCAGCTCAGTTTAAAAAAGGAGAGAAAAAAGATTCTCCGTGCTCTTCAGAAGAATACACAGAGCCTCAAGCTAACTAAAAGCTTTATTTTTCCTTGTTTTTCCGGGTTATTTCTCTCTCCGGTTGTAAGAATGGCGAGAGGAAATCTCCAGCATACTTGAAGAGGTCCAGATCTCCTTGACTAGATCTAAGCGTAGCAAGTTCGCGATAAAATAATGTTCTTATAAGACTTCCTTGCGTTTTCAATTATGTTATATTTTATGGTCTTAATTAATAGATATATTTTTGGGTCTTAGCGTGTATAGACGAGAGACTATATTGAGTTTGAATAACGGTTTTCTTTATTATAATAATACGCCTCTTTAAAAATGAGCCTGCGGTTGAACAATATCTTTATCAGAAATTACGCAGGTGGAAGGTTTTCAATTTGCTATGATTTAAGTTTACGATGAGTTTCGAAAATTAAATATGTCGCGTCCCGTCAGATTCTTGTTCTCCCCACTCGTCAGAATGGCACCAAGGCTTTACGATTTGCATTCCGGGTTCTCAAAAAAGTAAAAATGACGATACTTTTCTGCTATACTACTTGGTTGTAAGAAATCGTGGCGAATTAAGCGATTCACGTTGTAAAATTAGTTTTGGAAATTGAACCGTAAACAGCTAATTGGTGTACTTGAATTGTCGTCAAATGGGCTGCCGGTTCCGACGGATTATAAGCTCGAACTACTTGCACGTTGATTTCAAAACTGATTCTTCTATTCTGCTTTTAAACTTCGAAAACCCTCGGGCTCCTTAGAAGCGTCGCCAACCATAACTGCAATTTAGCGTCAACTAATTACCATTTTATAGGCGTGAATTTCGCGACGTTAAGTCCCATTCTAGACTGGAAAGTTTCATGCAACAAAAAATGGTCGTAAGTTCTAGTTTGCGAATAGCTTTCTTTATTTCCTTCTCTTGAATTTTGTTTACAATCTTCATATAAAATTGAAGAGAATAAGGCTGGCAACATTCACATTCGTTTGATTTAGGTACGTTCTACATTCTGTACGTGAATAATGAAGAAACTGCGTGATAAACCAGACTTTTTAAACAAGTTTTTATTATCAGCTCCGGCCTGTAGCTGGTCCACTGTCTCGAGTTGTTAGTGAAGTCGACAAATCTAAAAATAGTCCGGAAGAATTCGAATAATAGACACAGGGACGTACCACCAAAGAGTTTTCCTGGGGGGAGGGCAAAAATTCTGAAAAAGTCCGAACTGACTCAACTCAAAATTATCAAGTATCAAAGCAAAAAAAAATCTTTTGACTTGTTGGATTTTCTCAACTCCGCTTGACTGAACTGTAAATTTTCCCAACTGCTGAGTGAAAAATTCCTACAAGGAGGAGTTGCCCCCTCCCTATAGGTACGTCCCTGAATAGATATGGCCAACAAAACAGTTTTCCACCATCTTCACAACCGGTTAACCACAAAATGTTTTCGTATTGTGATACGTGAAAATGTCCAATAAAAATCGAATCACCTTTCTTTTGCTTAGTTTTCAAAAACGGTAATTCTGGTATTGGCTGACCATCATTAATAAATTCTAATTGTTCATCAAAAGTAAACTGCGGTAAAGGTTTTTCAATAAGATCCCAAATACGCATTTTGTGGGCAGAAAAAAAATCGAGGCATTTGGACACGAACGCGTTGATTCGTACACATGCTAGTATGTTTTTGCATTGGTCATCAACACGGAGACGGAGCATAAGTCGTGTATAGGTTTACTAGCTGAATTACCCGTCCTTCGGACGGGCTCAAACATATGCATTAGTACATATGAAACGAAATAACATGTAAATTCCCATACAGAAAAAAAAAACAGGCGTTTGGAAAAAAATAAAGAAAATGAAACATGATATTGTTTTTTCCTAAAATGGATAAGCGGATAAGCTTTGTAATCTTTGGAAATTAAATAGAATTGCCCTTTCTTCTCTATCTCCAAAATGAGATATGATCGAATTATCCTGCACATTTCACGTTCTCAATAGAAGTACTGAGCGGTACCTTTGCCCAAACATATGCAATGAAACGAAATTACATGTAAATTCCTATATAGAAATAAACAGGCTTATACTTATACGTTTTGACAATTTTCTTTAATGAAAGAAAATGAAGCATGAAATTGTTTTTTCATAAATGTGTATTGTGTAAGCTTCGTAATCTTTGAAAATTAAATTGGATTACCTGTTCTTCTCTATCTAAAAAATAAGAAGTGATCAAATTATCCTGTACACATTTCACGACCTCAATAGAAGTACTGAGGGTGTTTTTGTTCATTGTCACGCCCTGCTTCAACAGTAATAAATATTACCTATCATAAAGAACTTATTATTACTTGTGACAGTTACTTTTGAGTTTTAAGCATTTTTGGATTTTTGGTGAATTTTTTCCCAAAAGTTCTCAAAACCCAAGATTGAGTGCTGCTCCCAATTATGAGTATTTTCTGATTCTCTAGCAAATCACTATAAAATATCCTCGCAAATGACACTGAGGCCTTCTAAGTTGTTCCAAATTCCAGGTGGAATTTTCTCGATCCGAACAAGTTTTATATTAATTGGCAACGACCCACAATTGATACGAAATTTTTTGATATACCCACAATTGGTAAGTAGATATAATAAATCAAATGAAAAATGATGTAGTTTACTTAAGTAAGCATTTCAAATTTATTTTAAAAACATGTCGACTCGTCTTATCTGACTTTTTTAAGTATTTTAAAAACACATTAAAGTCGAGTGAATTCACAGTACCAATAATGAGTCTGAAAAAAGGTAGTACCAATTGTGGTTCGGGCTAAAGTTTGATTAGAAAGAGTAACTGAAAAAACGTGAAATTTGGTCTTGTAAGTTAAAGTATCACTTGTACTACACTTTTCATTCGATTACCCGATCATTCACTTTGATTTTTCGCGATTTTTGCAAGCTTTCACCCCCCATTTTTTGAATTCCTTTATTCTTTCCGCACACACATATATGTGGACCGAAATCGAAAACTCAAGCGGAAAAATGTTCCCTAGACTCTCCTCTACACAACCATATATAATACATTGAGAAAATATTAATTTAAGTACTTATCGATCGTTTTTCACAGAATTGATATTTCATTCACATGAAAAATAAGGCATGTTTTGATAACAACTTTGAAAAAAATTCCATCACAACAAACACATTGAGTTATGAACTTGAAACCAACATGGATAGTGTAAAACATATTGGTCCTTCGAATGGAAGAGGTTTCACGGTTGTCCAATGCCTCGATCTAGCGAGAAAACGTGTTTTCAAAAAAAGGACTCACAATTGATGCTAGGCTCAGAATAGGTAGCTTACCTTACTATTATAGTATTTTTAATAAAATATTTCAGAATAGACCTCAGAGGATAAAAGTTCGAATGGTGATGGTTTAAATTATAACCTATTCGACGCTGGCGCTTCTATAATTTGCATAGTCCCAGTCAGAGGCTTTCAAAAACATTAATTATAGATAACAACTTTGATAGGTACCAGTTTGTATGTTTGTGTCACAGGTCGCGCTATACGTCCTTCTTATCATTGTATGCAGTACGATTGTAATTTCACACTTTGAAAATGCGTAGCCGGTATACTTATCATCTAAATCTCTTTAATCTCTTCAATAAATGAAAAATGAAGCAAAAAAGTATTTGTAAAATAAAAGTTTGATAGTAAAAAAAAAAAAAAAAAAAAACACACTAAAAGATACGACGCTAGCGCTTCTACAATTTGCCCAGTCCCAGTCAGATGAAATAAAAAAAAGTATTATTTGTAAAATATAAAAGTTCGATAGTAAAAAAACGCAACATGAAACATCTACTTACATCTCTTTAATCTTCTCAATAAATGAAAAATGAAGCAAAAAAATGTTTGTAAAATGAAAGATCTATAGTGAAAAAACGCAACATATGAACTGAGTTTTGAACTTGGCATATCTGTCTCCCAACCGGATGCGCGCAATCAGTTACCCTAGTTACCCGCAGAAAACTCACCCATTTGCAACCGTCAGTTGGACGCTGTTAAGCGCAAGGGAACCAGCTGACATTTGTAAGCAGAATGATTTATTAGTATCGTTATTGGTAAGTGCATAAAAAGCATAATTTTTCAAAATTTGCCCCCTAATTCAAAAATGCGCACTCACGTTGAAAAAATCTTATCCGTAAATGCTATGTCACATAGTTTCTACATGGTTCGTGAACTTCGAATCACGTGTTCTCAAAAAACAGATTTTACTGGTTGATTCCCTTATGCTTAACAGCGTCCAGTTACCCTTAGATTACCCAGAAACATGTCAGTTACTTGGGTAACTGGCGGGATTCTGCGCATCAGAAAGTCAGTACGTTTTACGTCACAGTTATCAAAACATTTTCACGCTATAAGCCTGCTAGGGAATAAATGAGACATTTTTAAAAAGATTTCCTTCAGTAATACCTGAGAACACAAGTGAGGAAAAATCGAGACTTGTCTTTATATACCTATTACATTAATCTCTTTAATAAATGAAAAATGAAGCAAAAAAGTATTTGTAAAATGAAAATTCGATAGTAAAAAAACGACACATGGCCTAAGTTTTGAACACATGAAGCCCTACAAAAGGATTTGTGAAGTAAAAGTTCAATAATAAAAAAACGCAACATAGCCTGATCAACCGCAGTATGTACACTGAGACGCTTTTAGAAGAAAGAAACCTTGATCGTTCTATATTCACGATGTGTTGTATAAAATACTTCCTACTGGTCACACTGATCACTCTAACACGCGTTTACCAAAACGGGGTAAGCGCGCGAAACACTCACACATAGACACAGATGCAAAACGACTTTAAAACTTAATTACAGCTTACCGAATGCACTTCTCTGCAATGTTTTTTTTTTAAAAAAACCTCCTAGGGAACCCAAGCTTTCATTCGAGACATTTTTCAAAAGAATCTGTTCAGCCTATCGAGCGTGATGGCATTTCATCGACTCATTTATAATATAGAACAAAGAAGACATGTGATACGAAAAATAAGCGATTTTTGGATTGCTGCCCTGATACGAATACGTAGGAGCTGATTGCTGAACAGTGAACGCTTCTGTTTCAACTGTCCCCTCAATCACCGACAGACGATGCCACTTATAAGTTTAATACGCGACCATACGATCGCTTCTTTCTTTGCCCAATATTTCATATCTTGTATTTGTTACAAGTTGGTATATTATAATGTAAACTTATTTTCTCGGGATTTTTCAGGGTACGCGGTGCTTACCTCGCTTACCTGGAATTCAGTAGCGTATCTAGGATGAAATCATGGAGGGGGTTTGACTTTTAATTTTAAGGGTATTCCTAAAAAAAAGAAAAACTAAAAAAAACCGTTAAATGAGCATATTTTTGATTTTTAGAGCTTTTTTGAGGCCATGGAGAGGGTTTGACTTTTAATTTTGAGGCTATTCCTAGAAGAAGAAAAAAAAACAAAAACAAGTTAAATGAGCATATTTTTGATATTTTTTAGAGCTTTTTTTGGCCATGGGAGTTCTGACACCCCCCCCCCCCCTGAATACGCCACTGCCTGGAATGCATGCCACTGCTAAAAACATTTCCTCCAGAGCATAGGTGAATAGGGTCGGCGACAGTGGATCCCCTTGTTTTATCCCATTTTCGATTTTAAAATATCTGTAATAATTCTTCCTTCTAAGTTTTTGTATAAATTTTGAATATAAATGTTGAGCATCCCTGCCTGTTTTGTTGTCGGTAGGTATACCAAAGATACATCAGATTGAATTATAGAATAAAAGGTAAAATAGTCTTTCCTTTTCAGATCTGCCAAATGTGAAATCTAAGGGATTGATGAGCGAAGGAAAAAACGGGGTCTCTCCCCAGAAAAGAATCACTTGTTCATTCTTCAACGCAGTTCTAAGAAATCTTTGATTTAAAAAACTGTTCTGTTTTCTCTACTTTTTTTATATTTTATTTTTATGTTGCCTTTTCAAAATAAATAAACGAAAAATGAATCACATTAAAGTCGTCAACGGAAAATTATTTCCGGCACAATTTTCATCAATAATACAAAAAGTTAGTCGCTTTGTTTATGAATAAATTTCTGGCTATACAGGTCACATTAAATCATTTATATTATGCGAGATGTATTTTTATAGTTCGGTAACCTGCAATACTTTGCAGGCTTCAGATCAATTCGATACACCGACGAGTTTCAAATTTTTTTATCCGACAGAATGGGGAAGAAATGGAGGTAAATATGGTTTCGTTGTTGATGAAAATACTGAAAGGGGGCATGGCGAGGCTAATTAAAACACGATTTTCCGTCCCGATTCAATTTTTTATCAGATACCAGCTGCGTTTTATCGCCTTTCCTCATTCGTAACCGCAGCAGCTCTTCGGTAAACATTTTTCTTTCAACTGTTTTTATTATTTTTTCTTCGTTTTAAATTTGGAAAACGCGTGTTTGAACATGCAAAAAGGTTACGCATTCGAGTTTAATCACATGTTTTTTTATTCCCTGATGTCTGTTTTTTTATTCTCCGATGTCGAGTAGATTTTACTTAGGCTGCGATATATACACAGTTAAATGGATAATTCTCTCTATCAGTTTTAATCGAAAAACTGGGGCTAAATATCTTCAGACAGCTTCTCGTTGGATAACCTAACGGCGAAGGGGATGAAGAGGAAATCTTCCCAGTTTGTGAGGGCCAACTAGATGTTTTCGAAATTTGGGTACCGTACTTCTGAGAGTTCCTTTTGATAGAAATAAGAAATCCTAAAAATTTGAGTTTGTTACGCACGCGTGGCTTGAGAACCCCTGATTTCAGAGCGAAACCCGGCTTGTAACGTGACTATCGTCGCTGGCAACTAGTCACGCGGAGGGTTGTGTTTTACACCCTCCAGAATACGTCACGACTGGTGGAAGCGGCAACAGTCAGGCTATATAAACTCCAGTGGCGTGCATTCCAGGCAAGCAAAGTAAGCGCCGCTTACCCTGAAAATTCCCGAGAGAATTAGTTTTCATCAACGATATCAACATCAACTTGCAACAAATAAAAAGTAATGAAACATTGGGCAAGACAGGACTGTATTGACACTTACTCGTAAGTGTGTAATAAATTCATGGGAGTGAGGAAACAGTTGAAACTGGAGCATTATACTGTTCAGCATTCGGCAATCCTCATACATGTATATTTGTATAGGCCAGTGAGATGTGCGTCGGATCCAACTCTTCTTTTCCACACTGCACGTAACACTAAACAACTTATGCACCGCTTCCATGTTCATTACCAACACAAAGACACACTAGCATGTTCAACGCGACGAAACCTTAGCGTTTGGTTGCGTTCTGGAAGCGCTTTGAGTCAGGCTTGCCTCGGCTTGGCTACACACGAACGTTGAAGTTGACAGTGAAACGTGATTATGTTCTTCTACTAGTCAACGTTTGAATGCTCAGATCCTCCCCCCCCCCACACACACACAAAATGCGTATTCGGGATCTTATTGAAAAACCTTTTCCTTTTTTGCGATTTACTTTTAATGAACAATTAGAATTTATAGCCGAAACCAAAATTACCGTTTTTGAAAACTGAGCAAAAGAAAGGTGGTTTGATTTTTACCTAGACACTTCCACGTATCGCAATATGAAATCATTTTGTGATTAACCCGTTGTGAAGATGGTGGAGAACTGTTTTGTTGGTCATGTCTATTATTCGTCACAGAAAAGGATAAATGCATATGGAATGGCCCTGCACAGGGATACAACTTGAATAAATTTGATCAGTACCCTTTTGTAGTACATAGCATGTTTCATACTTTTATTTTGATTTTTACTTCACTTCGACAGGCTCAGAAACGTACCAAGTGGGGAAACGTACCCCCCTGTAGGTCAGCAGTTGAGAAAACTTCCCATTTCAGTCAGGCGAAGTTGGAAAAATCCAACAAGTCAATTTTTTTTTGGCTTTAATACTTGGGAATTGAGTTGAGAAGATGGGAAAATCCAATAAATCAATTTTTTTTGGCTTTGATGTTTGGGAATTTTGAGTTGAGTTAGTTGGAAAAATCAAACACGTCGAAAGTTTTTTAAATTTTTTTTTGCTCTGATATACTTAGGAATTTTGAGTTGAGTCAGTTGGGACTTTCACAATTTTTGCCAGCCGAGTGGATAGCGCGCTGGTCTTGGAATCTGGAGGTTCCGGGTTCGAGCCCACGTAGCAACTCGCTACATTTCGACCCAGACCAGTTTTTCGGCAAGACGAAAAGAGGGCTAAGACAGCCCTAACAGCCTCCTCGCCGTCTCTGAAGTAATGCTCGAACGGACGGATGCCAGGGCTCGGGTTGAGAGTGAAATTAGAAAATAGGCCTTCCCCCTCCGCTCCCAAGAAAAACTCTTCGGCACATCCCTGTCTATGCTTATCGCTTACCTCCTAGAAAAACTCACCGCACGCCACTGATAAACTCAAACTGACTGCCGTTCGAGAGCACTTCTTCGGAGTCGAGGCTTACAGGCAATTCTTCTATACTCGTCCGTGAAGAAAACCCGCCTCCAATCCCCTTCTCACCACTGCCTTGTCATTGCGAGAGAAAGACAAGCGTCGTCGTCGGTGTCCCATAGTGAGTATAGGGACTTGTGCCGGTTTACAGTTACATAAACCATGTTTGCGAAGGCGGCGACGGACTGTTCGAAAATTCACACGCGTGTTACAAAAGAAATTCACTTCCCCTGCTATCCTATATGATGGTAAATAAGGATCTCGCATCGTTATTCTCGCAATATTTCTATCCTCTCGGACATCTGTGGCTCTTGGACAGCCAGACAGCGGTCTATGGACGAATGATCCCGGCGCTACATATCGTCGGTAAATGTGATTCACGGTACCACGTGCCAGATTACACTACAGAGTGACAGTACGATGATTTCGACCCTCGTTAACGAGTGCAACAATTTGCGCAGAAATTTCCGGTGAAATAAACATATTTTAAAATTTTTAATTCTTTCAATTGAATGCAAACTAACGCGAATATTTCCAATGCTTCCTAATCAGCGTGTGGGTGAATCTCTGAATAACCTGAAAATTCAGTTTCCAAATTTTAAAATTTGGAACATCATTGAACAAAATTTTTTTCCTGCGGATCATGTAGTATACCTGCAAGTAAGTACATGTATGGGGTAAGTCCCACAAGAAACGCCACATAGGGGGTAGAAGGGGGCTTTTTGTATACTACGATGGAATTCCATCGTAGTATTCTCTATTCCTTTGATAGTACGATGGAATTCCATTGTAGTATTCTCTATTTCTTTGATACTACAATGGAATTGCTTAATATTACGATGGAATTGCTTGATATCACAATGGAATTTGAGGAACATACAACCAGATGTATTCCAATAGCGAGGACGACAACTGAAGAAACGAGAAGAATATTCATCTGAATGGCAAGGAGTACAATTCAAGACATAAGAAAGAAGTACTTCAACATCGTCGGGATTGGATGCATCAGTGTCTGCCTCTGAATATTTTTTCTCGGCAAGGAAGTAATGAGCGCATTCTCCTTCGCATTCGAAGCAACTCAATTTGTTGAAACAGAGGATGCCACATTCTTGTGCGTTTCATGTGACCTGGTGTACGGACATCGTTCCTTCAAAGAAAAGACAGGTCATGAAGATGTGAAACAACGGGCTGAAGAGAAATCATCACCATTCAGCTGTCTCTTCTGGATAATGTGGCAAAAGCAACGATAAATTCCATTGTAATATCTTCTTTTCCATCGTAGTATTCTTCAAAATTATACTTCGATACTACGATGGAAAGAAAAAATATATACCACGATAGAAAATTTGAACATCTTTCTTAATTCAACAGAGCAACACTGGCCAGCATGCAGTAATGAAGCACAAAATTATAATAGGCAGTGTTCCCTTTTATGAAAAAGTCAAAATCGTTTTTCTCAGACTAGAACTTCATGGCGTATAATCGTATACTACGATGGAATAGGAAAAAAATAGAACGGGATTTTTGGACAGAAATTTGGCAAAAAGTCTGCAATAAGTTCAAAAATAGACAATTTTCATGATTGGATCGCTATACTTCTGTGCTAAATAAGAAGATTCAGTACTTTTTCCCATCAGTAAATCTAAACTATAGTCCCATATTAAGATGATTCAAATTTTGTATACTACGATGGAAAAAAACTAATTTCATGACTTCTTCCTCCCTTGTAGATGTACGTCTCAGTTCAAAAATTTTTTTCTCCGCTCTTAACTTATATTCTATTACCTCTTTTCTGGTGAACCTTATAAATTTTGATTGTTTCTTGATAATAATGAACCTACGGTCAACTACAGTCGAAAATCGAAGTTGGTTACAGTATACTACGATGGAACTTTTACTCTATTTGAGTACCTTCCTCAGTTCTAGTGCGATGGGAATGACTGAGAGATTGTTGTCGGTAATAAGGGGGTTCTTCGCTATTGATTAAAAAAAAAAACAAGTTACTTCATGTTCTTAGTTGTAGAGAAAATTCCTGTTTACTACAATTTTCTGGTTATTCAGAGATTCACCCGTGTACAAACCGCTGAATTTAATTGTAAATAGCATCTTCGCGTATACATAATATGTATGTGATATGTCGATTTTTCTCTACTTTCGGAAACTTAATTTTCATCCCAATTTTCTGTACGACTGAGTATTCTACGGAAAAGATGTAAATAGAAAAACAGTACGAGAATATTATATTCTCAATTCGAGTCATTCGCGTGCGTTTATTTGCCATCAAAAAATGAATAAAGTATTTTTGACGGGCGGATACAGATTTCTGTCCGGCAGTGTATGTGTATTGTATGTTCAATTACTATTGAATGAAATATCGAAATTTATACTTATGAAATTTCAAATCTATCAGGGTTTTCTCATGAAAACACTGAAAACTCAGTATATTCTCTCATAAGAGAAGAAGGGGGTCGTGACACTAGCTATAGCTCAAAATTTTAGGATTTTCTATCAGAAGGAATTGTAGAATATGCCCGGAACTATTCAGAATAACAAATTTCGTTGAATAATGGCATCTCAAAGTCTACGTATACATACTACAAATAAAGGGAAAGTTTGTAGGCTCCAATCTAAAGTCGCTAGCTGCTAACGAACACCGAACCAATTAAGCATAGATAGTAGAGGGAGAAAAATGACTCTGTACAGCTGTAATGTTCTGTAGACATCGTGAACCACGTTTCAACCATCTAATGTCATTGATTGGCCTACTAGCTGAAGGCATTGCACACACACCTATATACTTCAATCAACTCTCATGTTTAGCAACTGGGATGCACAGTTGTACACGCTTTGAATTAGCACTGCGACGATGCAGAGACGCACCAACTGCGGGCGAGAAGTAAACAGAGGATGTTCTTTAGCGAATACAGACATGGAATCAAAACCATAGACTATGTGGTTTGTATCCAACCTGATTTACTTATTACGAAACGGAAAGCAAATAATTCGTTATTATTCAACCGAAATGGCGTTTTTCGGCTTAAAAAATATCATCAGTGTAGACTACAATTTGTTCTAAAAGGCTCACCCAATTTTCCCGTACGAGAAGAGGTTTATACTATTGTTTCTGAAATTTTAAAAATTAGGGCCTGATTTAGGTATAAAGTCTGGTTGCCCGAGTGGATAGCGCGTTGCTCTCAGAATCCGGAGGTCCCGGGTTCGAGCCCACGTAGCAACTTGCCAGAATTTTCGACCTAGGCCGTTCTTCGGTCAGAAGAAAAGAGGGCTAAGCTTCGACTATCCAGTATATGGACTAGCGAAGCGCCGTAAGCGCTGTGTAATAGAAATACGAAGAAACCCGGGCGTTAAGTAGGCAATTACTCGACATATTACAGGTGAAAGCGACTGTAAGCACCTAAGCACACACCACTACATTCAACACGAGCGCACACATATAAATATTCCGCTGAGATATGTTGTGTTGTTGCGTTTATCCGCCCAGGTTCTGGCGTGCGAAATACGCAGCTTCGCTAGTCCATGTGCTGGATGGTCGAAGGGGCTAAGACAGCCCTAACAGCCTCCCCGACGTCTCTGAAGTAATGCTCGAAAGGGCGGCTTCCAGGACTCGGGTGGAGAACAAATTAGAAGAAAGAAAAAATATATATAAAGTACCCTCCTGGAGGTAATCATTATGAAGTACCTCCCTCCCTCTACTAAATAAAATACATTTGATTATTAGGAAAAATTGAATTTCTTTTCTCTTTCATACATTTCCTCTTCTCTACTTTCATTATCTTCCATAAACATTCGAGGCTTCCCGCCTCGTACAGCCAAACGCTGTAAACCCATGGTTCCTTTGATCTTTCATGTGAATCCGTATGCTCTTACCATAGATAATCAACAAAAACCGAAAACGACAACAGATTGACTAAAAGTGATTACATCTGTTTCGTATATTCTGAGTAAAATTACACCAATATCTTAGCGCATACTCATGACATATATTTCTGAATAATTCTGGTTTTCTTATTTTTAAATTTCAAAAATTCCAAAACCTTAAAAAGGAAAACGCAACAGTGTAATATGCTGCTTTGATTTTAAAAAAAAAATAATAATTTACGAAATTACCAGTAATAAAAATGTGAGTTATTGATTTTCAATCAAAATAGACGACCATTGAAGAAGTTAAGATTGAATCTAAAATTATTAGCTATTAGACCTGCTGAATCCCTGAAAAAAGCTAAATATTGATTTTTTTTTTAAACGTTTATTGTTGCGTATTTTCGATTCTTAGCTTATCTTTTCAGCACATTTTTGAAAAATAAGCGCAAATTTAATGCGCATATTTTATAGTTTTTAGTGCATGAAATTTCTAGTTCTTCTGATTAACTAAAAAAATTTTAAAAAAAACCAATAACGACGAAATTCGAATGAATATATTCAAATCTAACTAAAATTAGCGTAGCTGTAAATAGGGGGGGGGGAGGGCTTAGCTTCTCCTCCCAATACACTCGGAGCATCTTTTCCGAAAATGTGAAAATTACATTAAAAGAGCCGAAGGAACTAGGCTATGTTGTGTATAAATTCGCGAGTGAGAAAAACGTTAGTCACCCCATCACACAATTGAAAAGCAATTCGCACTTACATACATATGCCTTAAGTGACTAAGTATCTACTTACAGCATATCAAATCCTTTTAAGATTTACCAGAAGAGACCACAAAAGATGACCAAAAACGATTGAATTTCACCAAAAATAACGAGAACTAGAAGCAATAAAAACTAAGCAAAGAAATGGCTATCATTAGTGATGTAAATATCGTATCAAAAATATCGTTATCTATCGATAATTTTTCCGCTGAATATCGAAAAATAGAGTTTTTCCGATTATCGGATCATGTTTGATACACCTATCGATATTCTTATAGGAAGAGTGATATTTCAATATTTTGAAAACCTTCAATACAGTGTGACCGATTAAGTTACTTTGCTTCTTCCCTGACGCCAGATTGGCTTTCTGGAAACGCCGAAATTCCTCAAAATTCGCCAGTTTCGCCCTTTCGCCAGACAGTGTTGATGCAAAATTTTCCTAATAATACATTTTTTCCCTTTTCAAGTTTCCTAGTACCTTATTTAGGAGAAAAGCTTTCAAGTAACAGATTTTTAGGTCCTTTTCCTGGGACGATTCACTGATGATGATATAAGTTCGTACGTACTAAAAAGGCCTGTAAATTCCATTGTTATAAAGTCACATTTGATCAAATTTCAGTTTTTCATTGTTTTTTCCTATTATTGAGCCAAAAATGTGATAACAGTTTTACCTTGATTCGCCAGAATTCTTTTGATAGTGATTTTGATTTTGATGACTAAATTTGCTCACAAGTGCTTCAATGTGAATGCGTTTGTTTTGTATATTGTAAGATTGTAAGTTGGATTTTGGAATATTAAATGGACAAGTACTTGAAAAGAGAGAGGCCGAGGCCAATTCCGGCAACTCTACTGAAATGTGATCAAAATTATTTGCAACTTTTAAAATTTGGTTTTGACAGGAATTATTATCCATGAGTCTATGACCTCATAACTGTATGAAGAAAGGGAACTTAGAAAATAATTATTAAAATATAGTGGACAAGTATTATAGAAAAATGATGAAACAAGGCAGGTTAACTTAGTCCAAATATTTCCGATCAAGATATCAGAAATATCAATATTTATAAAGTACAATATCGATATTTTTAACAATATTATTGTATCGATATTGATTTTCTCAATAACTTGCATCACTAGCTATCATTGACAAAAATCTGACCAAAATAATTTGATTGAAATAGACCAAAAACAGGGCCAGATTTACTATTAGGCAGAGCAAGCTACAGCTTACAGCGCCAAATTTAAAAGGCACAAAATCTTGACAGATTACTTTTTTTAAATATGTGGTTTAGAAATAAATGTATACAAAAATTTGAAACCAAAAATTACAAATAGTAATATTAGCTCAATCTGAACTTGGGTGGGGGTGGGCGGTCACCTATTTACTTGGGCGGTTCCGAGTTTAGTCCCGTTGACCTTTTTCTAACCGAGTTTGGTCCCACGTTAAAATCCGAGTTTAGTCCGAAGCTATATCCGACTTTAGTCCGCAAGGATGTCCGAGTTTAGTCCCTCGCAGTTGCGTTAGCCTGTTAGCGTTATCCAGAAGACACTACGAGGAGGCCCAGTCTTCCAAAAATAGAATTTTGTAGAGAACGTCGTATCAGCTCTTGCATCGTCATGAAAAATTGAGAATTCTGGAGGAACGTGCATCGTCATGAAAAAATAGGAAAGAAGAAAGTACGTTCAATGTGGGGGGGGGGGTGGACTTGAAGGAAACACGTTTTAAATATCCCAGGCGCGTCATTCGAATGGAATGATTCGCACGCATTTGTAGTTCTAGTTATAGTCGCGCTGTACTCTACCCACATGCTCGGAGGGAAGCTAAAATCATCTACGATATAATATGTACTTGAAAACGTGATCGCAGAACTTTTGGATCTGGATGTTCTCCGGTTGAATGGTAATGAGGTCGTCCACGAAGCAATCCTTTACTTTATTTGGATTAGGGAAAGGCAGCCCGAAAAACGGACTAAACTGGAGTAAAAAAAAAAAAAAAAAAAAGTACCAGAACGGATCAAACTCGACCACATGCGCTGAAAATCACTCCCGGACTAAACTCGGCTGCGACATTACCCTTTCGGAATTAAATTCGAATGCAGCCATTTACTTGCCCAGTGGTCCAAAAAATGTCTTAGTCTACAGTGGTAGAAACCTAAACTGGCCCTGGCCGAATACTACACATTCACCAAACATCATTGAAACATGACCAAATCTGGTTATAAACGATCAAGAAACGACCAAAACCGACAAAATTTTAAAATGAATTTGACAAGAACATCATACTTCTGCTTGGGCAGAAGGTGATCCGACGTCATCAGTAGAAAGGGCTGACCAAGTAGTGTAGATGGTCGTACTGTTGATTGGACATCAACGGTACCACATAGTTCCGGTAGAAGTTATCGTGACTTGCATCCTCTTCTCGAAGAAAAGTTTACTCAACGACTTGGGGCGCTTTCGATGGTTCGCCCAGTGTCAGCTAACTAGTAAGGACGTTCCTAATGCAGCTTAAATAAGATAGAATACAGATAGACCAACATCACGTGAAAAACTTGACCTCTCTCTCTCTCTCTCTTTCTTATCATAAAGATACAAGACATAAAGATATCATTTTAAAAACTTTATCTCTCCTTCACTCTCTATCCTGAAGAAGTGGACGCAAAAACATCATAATAAAAACCTGATCTCTCCTTCTCTCTCTGACACGAAAGCCTAAACCTTTTGTCTCTTCCACAAAATGCATTACAAACTGATGGAGCTAGCTTGACTAAAAGTAGTCATTTCAGTTCTGCTCTGCTCAGCAGGTGTTTCAAATTGGATTTAGTACGGCAACCGACTTCAAAAATCTGAAATCAGGATGGATGAGCACCTAAAATCAGAACATTCTAAAATGTAGTTGGATCGCAGATCAAGAGCACTAATCTGAGTTCAATCGTTCACAAGATTCAAAAAAGGTTTCAATGCCAAGCACACCGTCAGCATACACATCCAGCTTTTTCGGGGTATAATTTTTCCCGTGTTATTTAGTAAGAAAACATAATTTTCTGTCATCGAATGAAACGAATAAAATGGAAGAAGAGGCGAGAAAGAAAAAAGTGCTAAGTATAAAAAATGAGCGGTTAATAGATACGCTAAAAATTGCCTCTGTTAACGTCTTTTATAATCTCGCGAAAGTAACCTTTTAGTTTCTTACAATTATTTACAACAACTCCAGAGAGCTATTTTTTTCTCGCGATATTAACGTAACATTTTTCATCTCGCCGTCCGGCGCCATTTTTCGCTCGTTGAAAATTCTTCATTTTTATTATACTGGCCATTTCGTATAACTGTATTCAAATTCGAACCATAAAATGCTTCCCGATTTCCTCGGTTTTAATTTTTTCACCTTTTCTTCGAACGCTAATAACGTCCGCGCGAATGATTTATCGTGAAAACTGAAATAATTCACAATTAAGATTTATTTACGTGCCGACTGTGCATATATTGCAAACGGTGCAGAATGGCAGGGAAGAAGAAATTTTCTCAGCTGTTTCGAAAAGAGCGAGTGATTTATTTGCATCGAAGACCAGCAATTCTATGATCAGCATTAAAAATTAAAACAACTATCTTCATGCATCCGTTTTCGGTTCATAGCTCGAGGAATTGATGCAGAATTTTTCTAAGAATAGGGAATTTGTGTCATGAAGACATGAAATTTGGTGTGAGTTCGAGAAGAACATAAAGATTAACTTGAAGATTAGCGACCAGTGACGTCGGAAACTTTTCTTCAAGGAAATTTAAAAAAAAAAAAGATTTCTTAATTTCTTATCCTTTAAAAGCCAGAACAAGCAAAAAATCTGGTATATTTCCATAAATCTTATACATTTTCTCTTTGAAATAACTCAATGCGTCTGTTTACAACGTACTGAGTAATTTTTCAATTTTTTCCTAGTCTTTGGTGGAGGGATACCAATGATACACTCTGTACCCAACATTTTCAGGAAGTATAATGTACTCTTGTACTCCCACACAAATGAAAATTCAAGTCAAAAAGCAAAGAGAGAAGATTTCTCATTTTTCAAAAGTGGAGGTAACGTGTAAAAGTCTTGTAAATCTCCAAAAATCTCATAAACCTTATCCTCGAAATGAGCCTATGAAAATGAAAGTCGTATAAGTCAGTTTTGATTTTTCCAGTTTGAGCCAGCGGATCATTTGTAACTGCTAGAATATTCATTTTGATGATGAAGTAAGTCAGGTACTTCTATCCTTCGCCAGACAGCAGCATCAGCATTTTCAGGGCTCAAACAGAACAATAACAGTACGAGTACAACGGCGAAAAAGCAAAACTGACTTACCCCACTATTACAATAAGGGGCTCAAATCTCTCCATGCCTCTATTTGCAACTGGCTGAATAAGTTTTTTTTTTTGTTTTTTGGTTAGAGGTGGTTCTCTTTTATAATTTTTGCTCTCAATTCGAGTCATGGAATCCGCCCTGTCGAGCCGTCGTGGAGGATGTGAGGGCTGTCTTAGCCTTTTTCTCTTCTTGCCGAAAAATCAGCCTAGATCGAAATATAGCAAGTTGCTGCGTGGCCTCGAACTCAGGACCTCCAGATTTTGAGACCAGGGCTCTATCCACTCGGCCAACCAGACTCCTGTTGGAGGGTGGGGGTACAAAGAATACTCTGCACACCTTTCCAATTTTTTAGGAGACATAATGTACCAATGTACCACCCTGTTCTGACGCTACTGCTAGCGGCATACCAAAATCTCCTCTTAAATCCACAAGTGGGGAAACAGTGGGCCAAAATCAGAATTTAAGTTATAACTAGCCCTAAACGGCCTAATATAGTAAATGTCGCAAAAGCTTCTTGAATTCCTCACAAAGTACCCCAGAAATGTAAGACAATGGTTCAAAATTACTCTTTCCACTAGTATACAAACATACAACGGCGAGGCTCGTGATTTTCGGATACATTATGAAAAAGCGATACCCCCTTTAATTTCAACTAATTTGACTGGAGGTGCATTTTCTCAGCACCTCCACCCACGCCGATGGACTTGAAATACATGGCATTCGTTTGAGTAACTTTTGTGTTGGTTTGTGCTAAAAACCCCGTTGTTTGTGCTCCCCCTTCCAGAGATATTTGAGAAAACTTTTGGGGGTGCTGTAGGAATGGGAGCACCCCTCTCCTAGTGGATCAAAAATGGTGTCAATCGTTTGTGCTACGTGTGTGCTGGTTTGTGCTGAAAACCTCGTCGTCTGTGCTACTCTTCTTCCCAAGGTGTTGAGGTTTATTTTTGAGGGTGTCGAAGAAATGGTTTTTGAAAAAGGGATTCGACAAAGGATTGAAAAGAAAAAGGTGGACGCAATCGTTTGTGCTCCATTTGTGTTGATTGGTGCTGCCACCCATAATCTCTTAGTCCATCTCCCCGTCGAGAGGGGCCTTTGTCTCATAGCAGGGTACGTATCAAATTCGCCTGCAAATGAAGGACTAGACAAAACATGTATAAGCAATAAGGGATTGCGATAGAAAAGTTGTTTAATTAGTTCAATTTGAAGTTTATCGTATCCAGACCTACCTATTTACATAGGTAATTCATTTTTGGACACGAATTTATTCATTAATGTGGTTATAGCGCAACTGCTATCTTCGCAAAAAATTTTTCATTCGACTGAACGCGGAAATTTAAGATGTGTCGACTTTGACCAAAATTAAATCACTGGCTCAGTGATCTCAAAATTCAGCATAATTCTTTTAGTCGTTAAAAATAAATCTTGACTGAATTTTGCTAAAAATTCATGCGGTACTACCAGCTGGATTACGCGTCACACAATTTTTATGAAGCTGAAGTTGCTCATCCATGGGCCTGAACAGTAAATTCAACAAATATTTTGATCCCTTTCAATTTCATCCCAAATTGTAATAATACCACGTTGAGCTGTTTTACAGCCCAAATGACTCGTAATTCGTCGCGTGGTTCATTTTTCAAGGTTATGTTCATTTCGCTCTTTTCAAATTAAGATTTTGGGCTTCAATCCGGATAGATGAGAAATGCGATGCAATAACTGAAATTAGCAATCCAAAAAACTCCAGTTTTTGATAGTGTGATTGATTTTCGAAAATTTCGCTAATTTATTCATGTTTAAGGTGCGGTTTGGATTTTGGGAACTCCCTCAGAATCGGATACTATATCAGATAGTACTTTCGAAATTGGTGACCCTAAAACTATTATTTCGATGGTCTGGTCAATTTTTTGAAATAATTTCCTATTTGACCCTAGGAATCTGTTGCACCCTCTAGATACAGGTGGAGCGAGGAGAGTGTGACATCCTGCTCACGAATCTTTGAAGTTATCCTTTTCCGGAAAATTCGACCATTCAGTGGGCATTTTTAACATTAGTTGGCGAATTGTAAAAATATGGCTAAGCTCTTTTTTCTTTTTCTTTTTTTTTTCCTTGCATGGACGGATTCAATTTTTGATCTCTTTTTATCCCTGCTCCCGACGTCTCTGTCCTGGATGAAAACTAGCGCAAGCAGGGGTGGACATGCAAGTTGGAAGCTGGAAGCCAGAGGCCGATCAATTTTATCTAAAAATAGCAGATGCTAAGAGTTGGAAGCCTGATGTACAAAATTGAAAGCTGATAGCGGAAGCCAATTATTTTTCAACTTCTTTTAGCTTCTTCTTTCTGCTACTTAATTGTTTTACGTTTGCGAATTTTACGTTTATTTTACCATTACTTTTTCCATATACCTCAGACAGGGTCGATCAGTGTACGCAGGCTGGAATATTATAAGTTTTATGATAAAAGCGATCAAAAATTAAAACTCAGAGCTCTAAATTAAAAACCTTAAACTCCCCTTGAAAAATTTTGATGGGCATGGAGATGGAAGCTGGAAGCCAAAAAACAGGAAGCTGGAAGTTTTTTTATTTAAGCAAAAAGTCGGAAGTTCGAAGTAGTTTCAATGCGGGAATATTGGAAGCCGGAAGCGAAGCTAATTCATTCAGCTTTTTCATTCCTGAGCGCAAGTGTAAAAAAGTACAACAATCTTTCAATACGAGCGTTGGAAGTTTTTTGTGTATATTTTGATCTCAAAATTTGATTATAACTGATTGAATGGCTGAAATCTTCCATCTTCTATTTCACATTGTAGTTCTTAGGGTCATGACAACATGTTAAAATTAATTTTGTCTAAATTACATGTGCTATAAATCAAGAAAGCGGGAGGAAAAATTTACGAACGTGCCATTTTCCTTCTTTCATTTTTTTTTCTGTCAAATGTCTTCTTTATTATAATTTTTCTAGGCTGCAAGTGGTATAAATGACCATTTAATCGGTTCACTCAGTGAATCACGAGTCAACTGTATAATGTGTCGTTATTCTTCTCGGTTTTGTACTCAAATGTGAAGTAACACCTGATCTGGGGGGGGGGGGAATCCCCCTTAAAAGAAGATGATATAGCCAACGCATTTCGACGAAAAACACAAAAATGTCATTTTTGTTCTTACATGGCAGTTTTCATCGAGGGGCCCTGTATTTTGACCTACTCTGCAAAGACAGGAGACACTCTTCGATTTTTTTTTTATTTAATTCGGTTTCCGGGTGGTCGAAATCTGTCGATCTATATGAGCTTGGTCGTGAGGAAGTTGAACTAGAGTAAATTAAAATTTCCACAGAAAAATTTTGATTTGTAGTCCCTAAATGGGACCAGACGGCAAAGTAATATCAACTAAAATGTGAAATTGATGGTCCCAAGTGAGATTAGATGACGGAAGTGATACGATATCTGAAGAGCGGCCAAAGAAATTCGTATCTTTATAGTTCGTCCGATTCTCCGAACTTGTGTTTTGACCTACTTTACAGAATATTATTCCTAAACTGAAGTCAGTACGACAAAGTGCACTATGGTAATCGATAGAAAGATCAGAACCCTATATTTTTCACACTCTAACCTACCTGTTTAAGATTCTTGTTGGAATAAGTTTAGGCAAAATTCTGACTAATGTTACTAAGTCAAACTAAAATTAGTTTAAATCAGCGTATTTTTCGGAGCCTCTGAAATCGTAGCAGACAATTCGATCAGACCGATCGATAGAGGAAATGTAGGTGTGTAGTTAATTAGTATATTTTGACTTGTGCAGTAAAATGCACTGATTAAATAGCAGAGTGATTCTCTTGACAACTCCCATATAAGTGTGCATATCCTTTTGACTCACCTCACATGGCAGCCGATCGGGCGATTTTGAATCCTCATTGTGTGACATTTTTGGCCTAGGTGAAAGGAATTTGAGGGAGACCTTTTTTTAACAGGATATCCAAAGAGCTTACATTTTTGCCGGAAACTTTATTTTAAGCTATCCTTGAGCGGTTTTCGGCGTGGCGCTAATCTTTAACTTAATCCGTATGCCCCTCCAAATTCGCATACCAGTTTCAGGTTTTTATAATAAAATGCACGATATTTCTCCAATTCTCCGTACTATCACTCGCGAAAAGACAAATACGCGTAAATCGAGTGTTCCATTCCGGTGGCAGCCCGGTGTGCTTTATAGCTTCGAAAGTTTTCGTGATCCTCGTACAAGGGTGAAAAAGGCACACCCACAACTTCTCGTCGGTCAAGTCCAGCGTAAGATATATTGAGACGTAACTGTACACTCCGGTGCGGAAACAGTGCTTATAAGTTGGTCAAAAAGGGGCGTTAAGACGCGCTTTCGAATCGAGTAAATAACCTACCTTCCTATTCTGCTCGATATTAAAAACGTTTACGAATTTACTGTACTCGGTGCCTCGTCCGGATCCTGATCCTGCCACCTTATCCGAGGATATTTCGGTCGACGTCGTTATCATTACGCCATTCTCAACAGGCAATTTCCAACCTTAATCAGACGTTCGGGTTACGAGGTAAGCCAGCATTAGGCCACAAGCACGTACGAGTCGATTTTTTCTTCATTCTCGTTCCACAAAAAACGCAAATTTAAAAAAAGCATACGCCGCGAGGGAGAGAGAGAGAAAAAAAAAGAAACCACCTTGTTTATTTCAACGATGCTCGGCACATAAGTTTAATATAGTTATAAGCAGCCGCCGAAACAGTGTTAGCTTAATTTTCCATTCAGTATGGCAGTTCAAGAAAGACAGGGAGAGAAGCAGGACCAAAAAAAAAAAGTAAGAGGATAATTTGGAAAATTACAACATGTGTTTTTTCCTCCATGACCCTACACATTGCGATGTGCAATAAAAAGGAAAGCAAACAGAAGCGACAATTTCATGGACGCGTAATTAGAAAAGTGTAATTTATTGCTGACTTTTTTTTGTGTCGTCTTCGCAGTCTTGGTGACGAAGAAAGAAGGGGGAATGAAGAAAGCGTGTAAAAAACTAAGCCCGAAAGAAAGAAGGCCGAATGACCGAATTTGTTTCGATATGGCGCCTTAGTTCGTTCTAGAATAACAACAAAACTGTTTTGTATTATTTTGTTTGTTAAAGACGCTCGACCGGACCATAGTTTTAGGTACCTTTTTTGGTGCACCATGTAGTGCATACGTCTACACGCTAGCGTACTTCAGATAGTGCCAGGGGTGCCACAATTAATATTTTGACGGCAGAAAAGCGTTGCCTTTTCACAGACGTCCTACAAATGGCTCCCTAATATCTGTATGTTAAAAACATGCTCTTCTATGCTCTCATAATGGAAATTGTGTTGCCATAATTTTGTGAATTGTAGAACCATGAAAATCTGAGCCTAGGACCGGACTTAGAATTTTTTGGCTCTGGGATCCAAGCTTGGTGGAGCCTCTCCCTCACGTCAGAAAAAAAACTCGAATAAATTGGGGTACTTTTGGATTTGTGGGGGAATTTCGGAAATTGTCAGTTTTATACATTAGAACTGGAACATCGGTCTTCACCACATGATAGTGTAGTCGGATCATTCTCCGAATAAAACATAAAACAAGTAACCCATTAATATCTTGAGCAAGAGAAGGGTTACAATCGAATTTTTTTTTTGAACTGGTAGTTCTCAATCTCCTCTATCGTATGAGCCAGTTAAATAGTTTTATTTATGCCCCTAAAGATTTTCACAGCTCTCAATACCAACAAAAGTTCCATCATAGTCTACGTAACCACTCCTGTTTTTCATCTTTCAGTAGCGCGCAAGGTGATATATTTTCCTAGTAAAATCTTGTTTATTATTTTAATTTAGAGAGGAATGTTGCCGTAATCATTTCAGCTTAAATCAAAAGTTTGGCCTCTTTGGATAGCCTACAAGATGCCCTGAAGTCGTGTAACCTCTTTCATTCCTTCGTAGTTGCCTATTTCTTTGGCTGCATGCTTCACATGACATTTACCGCTGAGAAAGCTGGCCACATAGAATCCGTATCACAACAGGGCTCATGCATTCTAGTAGGGCTATTAGATATTAAGTACATGGGAGTATGATAATATGCCATCTTGATTCCAAAAGCGCCCGTCGATGCCGAATTGACTACGCGGTACGCTCCGCATAGTTGGATTCGGCATCGACGGGCGCTTACTGAAAACAAAATGGCGTATCATTCTCTGATCTAGGTGCTCTAATTCTAGCCGCGTATGAAATGTTAATTTTCTCCATCAGTACAGCATAGATGAACTGTTTTCTGTGAAAAAGTGAATTTCTATACTCTCAACCTTCCATCGTAGTCAACACTGATTAACCCGACTGTAATTATCCAAAGAATGCCCTAATGCTGTATTCGGCACGAGTCAGTACTGCTGATGATACTGCAATGCTCCATTCTTCATTTTAAGGTATGCTGGGATGCCTTGGGCGTCGACTTTATCAGTTTTTCCTTCGTCGTTTACATAACTCTTTTCCATTGTAGTTTGCAGATATTCCACTGTAGTTTACAGAAATTCGTTTGTTGTTTACAAATGATGGCTCCGGCTCTCAGTGAAGTAGGGGGAGACTGTTTGACCCCTGGGTCACCTCCATGAAGGTGTAAGTTCAACACTTCATGGAAAAAATTACAAAAATACTGGAAATTCTATCGTAGTTTGCAGAAATTTCTTCGTTGTTTACAAATGATGCCCTCGGCCCTCAGTAAAGTAGAGGAAGATTGTTTGACCCCTGCGTTACCTTCATGAAGGTATAGGTTCAACATTTCATGGAAAAAAATTACAAAAATGCTGGAAATTCAATCATAATTTACAGAAATTCCTTCGTTGTTTACAAATGGTGCCCCGCCCTCAGTAAAGTAGAGGAAGATTGTTTGACCCCTGGGTCTCCTTCATGAAGATGTAGGTTCAACATTTCATGGAAATGCTGGAAATTCAATCATAATTTACAGAAATTCCTTCGTTGTTTACAAATGATGCCCCCGGCCCTCAGTAAAGTAGTGGGAGATTGTTCGACCCCTGGGTCACCTTCATAAAGGTTGAGTTCGACAGTCCACGGAAAAAAAAAACTACAAAAATTACTTTCAAATTATCGAGAAAAAAAAACAAACTTTAAATTATGTTTTATTTTGAGAATGACCCAGCCACAATTTTCAACTTCTATTTAACACCAAGAGTTAACAAAGAAATAATGCATCTAACCAGTGCTACTCCAGTTCTGGCAATGTCCAAAGTTCCTCCACAAATCCGAAAGTACCTTCAGGTTACTGTACACTTATTAAAAGGGGGAAAAAAGAGTGCGAGAGCGAGAGAGAGAAAAAAAAGGAGAAAACTACAAATATAAACGTTAATCTTTAATGATTTATTTGTTGATAGTGGTACCTATAATAGTAATTTTTTAGGGTTTGAAATTTTCCATTGGGAGGGGGAATGTATATTGACGATCGGCAAACAATTTGTGTTTCCATTTTTTAATATTCTTTTCAATTGATGTGGACTGCCTATTTTTGGAAGTCCCGGGACTTGAACTCCGTTCGTACACCCCTAAATGTGACCCTGTCTGGATCCCTATGAAAAACAAAAAGTTTGAAATGACATGAAATCATGTTACGTGCGATGGCCATTCTCCAGAAACGGAAAATACAGTGAAACTGGTGTATTGTGGAATGATGTAGACCAAAATTTTTTCCCAGATTAGACAAGTTTCCGTTTTATACAAAATTTGCCTATTCCGGAAAATTCCATTTTCTACAACACGTACATTTTTTTCTGGTCTGTACAGTACTTCGTGTAAAGAAGAAAAATTAAAAAAGTTAATTACATTTACAATAATTTACTGCACACTATTTTTAATTTTTACCTTACATCTCAGTGAGGGTACGTTGTTTTTCGAGTTTGGCAGCAGCTACCTCAAGAGTGCTCCTGACTTTGTACATCAGTTGAAGTACCTCTGGACAGTTTGATGCAGCAGCAAATGTGTAAGATCATTCACAGAAGAAATTGTTTCTCGATTATTCTTAATTTTAGGTTCAACCTCTGTGTTTCATGGCTCCTCTTCATGCAACATTTCGCTTCGTACTTCAAATCATTTCAAATCATCTGTTTTACTTTCCACTTCCGCGTTAGACAAGTTCCACTATATACAAATTTATTAACATGTAATTGTCCATAACAGATGCCGGGACCGCAAGTTTCTTCCATTATAGCTAAGTTTCCGCTTTATATACACGATCCACAATACACAAGTTTCACTGTATTTAGTTACTAGCAAATTTAGAACCGTGAATTTCGATTTCTTTGAAGGGGTGGGGGGGGAGGTTATTTTGGGTTACCACAGTAACATCCGCAACAAATCCCATCAATTCATCAGTCAGGACACTAGCCATCTCTTAAATGAAAAAAAAAAAAAAAAAAAAAAAAAAACATAGAGAGATGTCCATTGTCGTGGACATTACTATCTTGTCTCAATAACTGTTCTACTTTTCTAAATTTTTGTTTCAAAAGTTGCTTTTTCCGAATAAAGTGATATTATTCAGAAAATTTGGAAATATATGTTAAAAATTTTAATTTACTGTCAGCGACTTCACATTTCCAGAAAGGATAACGTAAGGTTCCTTTACAGGGTTTTGCAGTCTACTATCATAGTCAGTCTTTGACTGGTGCAAAGGAATGTGCCTTATACATTTTTCAGCACTTCTTCTTTTTCAGGCGCCGTATCCGATGCCGTACGCCGGCGATCGCGGTTTCTAATGCGCGATTTCTCTCGTATGAGAGAAAGAAGTGTTTAATCCGGACTGCAGCGAGGCCATTCGAAATCAAAAAATGAGAGCGAGTAGAAAAAACGCGCGTATTCATCGATAGAAAAAAACAGATGTTCGGAGTGCGAAACATAAACTGTGACTAAACTAAACGAATGTCCTACCTGGTTAATCGAGGGAGAAGAAGGAGCGTGAATCATGAGAATAATAGAAAGAAGAAGGTGGTTTTGAAAAGATCAAGTATTGGAAAAGCAGGAATGTGGGAGGCAAAAAACGTTTGTTAGACGCTCGCAGCGCGCTACGTAGGAAGTGATCAGGCTGGACGATTAGACAATTTTTACAATTTTGACATTTGTATGTCTTTACTTTGGTACCCAACGGAAAAAAGCGTTACTTTGGAGCGTGATGAAAAGAACGTTACAAAAATATAAATAAATAATAAATATAATAATAATAATAATAATAATAAGCCTACTGACTGACTGACTGGCTGACTCAACACTTCATTCGCCTCCGAGTACCACACTCCTTGTATCCGCCTGTATTCTCTAGCGAGCATCACGTTCCTTGTACCAGCCTGTGAGCACTACGTCCTGTTAGTGCACCATCTTGCAGACGAATGTGCAACAACGGGAGAGCATTTTCATGTCTGCTTCGCGGACTGCGGTGATATGAGAATGTCGTAGCGTCCAAAAAATTTCATTCCTCCTCAAATGTAATGCGTATAACGCGTAAAAGTAACATTTTTCCGGTTTGTGTGCCAAAGTAAGGACATGAAAATGTCAAAAATGTAAATTTCAGAGGAGAGGTTCGAAACAGGATTATCTGTCTCGTAGTATATATGCATGCTGGATAAACTGGATGTTTTAGGATTGTCGATTTCAAATTCAAACTTCAACAACAAACAGCCCACGATTGATAAGAGACGAGACGAAATTATTGTAAATTTAAGGCATTCTAAGCACCTTCTAATGGACTACCAATGTAACGATTCCCGAACCATCACTCTCCCCTAATTCACCATTCGAAAAAAGTTTTTATTTGACGAGTATACCAGAGATGAACTGTTGATTCAAAATGTTCAACACTTTCACTACACGAACAGCGGGGGGTGAATAACCTGAGGAAATGTTTTAAATGTATCAACAGAACACATAGGGTAATGACGTTTGAATCGTACCAACTCTCCCTCGATTATCAGCAAATTTGTAATTCGCTTATTCTGGTGTTGTAATTAGAAAGAACAGAAAAACCACCTCTCCATTTTACCACCAGGAAAGGCTAATAACATACGAATTTGTTGATAATCGAGAGGAATAGTGGGACAATTGGAGCACTCTTACCCTACACAGTATTTCGGCGTCAAACAAAATAGGTATTAAAATTTATTTAGTGTCGCCTGTCGAATGTTTTCGTTTTTGTGAACGATATCCTTCATCCTTGTAACACGTCTGGAATCCCACTATTGAGTGTTTATTTACGTACTTATATACTAAAAGTTTATCCTTCTTATATTTACACCAGAAAGCCATTTGGATGGAGGTAAGCTTAACGTCGGCATTATTACCCGGAATCAAACCGCATTACATGTTAGTGTAGGATATCTCACAGAAAGGGAACTCGAATTGATCCTTTTCTTTTCTAAAGAGGGAAGATGAAAAGAATGTTTTTTCATTCGTTCACTAATGCCCCATTTCGACTTCTCCAAGATTCAATTTTTAACATCTATTAGAAGGATATATCCGAACACGTACATCGCACAATTCGAAAACGATTTTCTATAATCATGGAAGAGCTTTCCTCGCCGAGCACTGCGAAAATTATTGCTGTTAGACATTACACTCTAAATGCTAATTTATTTTCAGATAACTTTATTTAAGGGAAACAATAAAAGGTGCTATAAATACGGGTACGGCTCGGATTAGTTTCACGAAACGAGCAACTTTGACAAAAACGGTATACTGTAAATCTCATTTTATTCTTCGAAGGAATACAACGCCTACTTTTATAAGTTTTCCACGTCGACATACGTATAAATGATTACGGGCACAAAGAAACACAAAAATTGAGACCCTCGATCTTCGAAAACGTTTAATGTTTTTCATAAATGGCTAAAATAAATTAAAATAATGGGAAAATTTGAACTGGTTCGAGGTATTTGTAGCTCTGCTTAAAACCGAATAAATAGCATCTAAAATCGATCGCTAAATGAATTGTATTTATATTCACTACCTCTATGTTCCAGTTTAAATTTACGGTACAGCTGTTATTAAAAAGTAATTCAGAGGCCTTGAAATTATAAGCGATACTCATATTGAATTGCAGGAAAATCTCGACCTTTAAGCCACTTACCATCCTTAACATCCGCGATTTCTCAGTTTAGGGGAGAACTCCTACCAAAAATTAATTTGCCGACCTCGAATACGTATGATGTGGTACCTATATTGCATAGTAGGAAAATTCGGTCCATCAACTCACCTACTTATGAAGATTTCCAAACTTCAGTTTTGAAGAGAATTGTTTTCAAACATGTATTTAGCCATCATGAAAACATAAAAAGCGGTATAGGTACCCGCATTGTATTTTAAGGTATTTTTAACGTTCAACATTAAGGTGCGCCTAAAAAATTTGTTCTGTAAAGGTCGCATCCTACTTTCCCCAAATTGGTTTTCTGTACGCTAGAAATAGTATTTTAAAGGATTTTGAAAGAAGAACCCCAAAGTCTCTTATAGGAAAGGGAAACACAAGATACATTATCTTTTATATTAATGTTTTATAAAGTACGAGTATGAAAAGTCTGAAAAAATATCTCTAAGCTTGTAACATGCTTAATCTAATAAAGATGTTATATGAATGAGAACCAGCAAGGGGGAAAAACTATTTTCTTTCATTCTCCATGAATTCTCAAAAAATGCATATTTACAAGAAAATCGTGAATAATGATTTCATTTCCTTGAAATAGGTCGGAACACTTTCCCCAACTCTGCTTTCACTTCACTATCTCTATAGATTAAAAAAGAAACACACACACTTACACTAGAGTGTCCCTTATTTTACAAGTTTTCCCTCAATCGATTAGGTGCGCACTAAACTTTGTAGTATGGAGAAATTTTCAAAATTCGAAAAAACCAAAAATTTTGATTTGAAGACTGTTTTTGAAGCAATTTTTTACGCCGAGTTCAAATTCAGTGTTCAAATTTGCCGGCGACGCTCCGTTCCCAAGATACACTCGAAAATGTTGGCGAAATTGGTCAAAAAATGACTTTAGCTCAATTTTTATGTCGAATTTGAATTCGTCTCGAAAAATTGAGTAATTAGCCCCAGCGCCGACGCTAAGGCCTCGCCATACAAAATTTGAGCTCAATCTGAGGTCATTAACCAGTGGTGCTTTGACATTAAATTTATGTGTAATATTGAAATCTTACGCGAATATCTCAGAACATACTAACCTCAGGACCAACATGCATATAACATAAAATGGTCCTTGTTAAATTTTCTATAAAAAAGATTTCATACAACTTTTCTCTAAAATGCATATTTACCGAGATAATCGCAAAAATGTGTAAAAATTTCGAAGAATGTGGCTTTGTTATTTTTTCTTTCATAACCGAGCTTTACTAGCTAAATCGCAGCTATCTAAAAAAAAATATTCACTTCAGAACCAAAATGCAAGTAAGAAACATAAAATATTCTTTGTTAAATTTTCCATAAAAAGGTTCCATACAACTTTTCTTTAGAAAACATATTCATCAAAATAATCCCAAAAATGCGCAGCATTTTCGAAAAACAGGTTTTTAAAAATTATTTTACAGTTGAAATACCTATCTATTAATGTCGGGTAATGCACACTACAGTATAATTTGAGTCTCTGTCTACTGGGGCAAGCGCCTCAGTTTGCCCCCTCTCCCTCCCCTAGAATTCTCAAGACTCAATAAAAACATTGAAATTAGTTATGGGTCATGAATAGCTAGTTAAAGTTTCAATTTTAGGCTCTTCCGCAAATTTTCTGTCACTAGGGTCAGGTTTTTCTTCATCTCATCATTCAAGAGGTGAAGGTGGACACATGCAGAAGTGTTTACGATTGTTAAAAGCTTGTATTTGCAAGAGGTGGGACTGTTGGTCTGACCTTAGTGATAACATTCACTAGAGGGATCCATGAGCCATAAATAATTCCAAATTCAATGACTGAAGAAAACAAACTTTGCGATTTAGGGTCAACAAACTGTTTTTATTGAGTTTTGAGCATTCTAAAATTCCATTGAAGACATGGTATGGTGGACTTGAGATGATGTACAATCACCGATAGGAAATAGCGATTTACCCATAGGAAATTACCCTGAATTCTGAGAACACGTGACTGTTTCTTAACAGTACAATGTTACATCATACGCGCAAATTGTTGATTATTGTTGATATACATACGTAATCTGAAGTCTACTCTTTAGTAGGTACCCAACAAACTGTCATGGGCACAGCCAAGTAGGGGAGGGGGCAAACTGGGACGCTTGCCCTACTAAATAGAGCCTGAAGTTATATTGTAGTGTGCATTACCCGACATTAATAAGATATTTCAGCCGTAATATAATTTAAAAAAAAATAATAATATGTTTTTCGAAAATTCCACGCATTTTTGCGATTATTTCGATGAATTTTCTAAAAAAAAAAAGGTCGTATAGAATTTTTTTCTACAGAAAATTTAACGAGGAACATTTTATGTTATTTGCATTTTGGTCCCAAAGTGAATATTTTTTTAGATAACTGTGATTTAGCTAGTGAAAGACCGGTTATGAAAGAAAGTATAACAAAAAGCCACGTTCCTCGAAACTTTCACACATTTTTGCGATTATCTCGGTAAATATGCGTTCCAAAGAAAATTTGTATGGAATTTTTTTGTAGGAAATTTAACAGGAAACATTTTATGTGATATGCATGTTGGTCCTGAAGTTGATACGTTCCGAGATATTCGGTTTTTAGTAAAATCTCAGCACATATTACACATAATTTCAAGGTCAAATTGCCACGGGTTAATGATCTTAGATTGAGCTCAAATTTTGTATGAAGAGTTTCTAGATCTATTTTGGAACGAATTTCAGTGCACTCCTAATCGATTGGTGAAAACTTGTAAAATAAGGGACTCCCTATCTTACACGAAGAAAAGTATTTCTTTTTCTCGGAATTAGTCTCGCCATCTCCTGTAGGTATCTTTTTCCTTTTTCTGTCTCCCTTTTCGTCGGGGAAAATGTTCAAACATCTTGGAATGTACGCATATTTACAAAAAAATAACGAAACAGGATTTCTTCTTCTTGAAATAGGTCGTGCTATCCGCTGAAGGTATCCTACCCCTTTTCCCTTCCCATTCACCCCCTCCCATCACCCTAATATAAAACCTCTTTCTGAAGCACAATTATGACTTTTCTCTGATGAGAGGGGGACACAGAAAAGAGAGAAGAAAAATACATACAGGAGAAAACACGACTGATTCCGAGAAGAAAAACAAGTCTTGTAACTGTTTTTTTAATACCCGGGGAGGGAGGGGCTTGAAGAGGTGGAGAGTGAGGAAGAAGTGAACCTAAAGGAAAATGTAGTATATACCTTAACCTTTTCCCCTCCCCATTCACCCCATCTAATTGTTGTATCGAACATATTTAAACGACATTCCAAGATAATTTGGACTTTTCCCTGATGAGAGGGGAGCAGTGGAAATGTAGGGAGAAAGAAGATACTTACAGGAGAGGGCAAGAGAAAAATGTTTCTTATTGTGAATATGTGTCTTTTTCAAAAATCCATGAAGAGGTTGAAAGAGAGGGGATGATGAGGTGGATATGAATGAAGAAGGGAAGAAGTAAGGTACTTCCCAGGTGTAGCAAAACACGTATATCGAGAAGAAAATCTGTTTTCATGTTTATTTCCTATGTATGTAATTTTAGAGGATACACGTGGGAGGGAGAGTGATACAGCGGGCTAGGAATCTGTTTAGTTTGCCCCCCTTGTCAGCCTCATTCATGTTGTGTGTATCTCGATTATTGAATTAAATGAATTACACCCGAAAATATTTTGAGTCACCTTTTTCTTTTACTTCACGCAGCATTATTTTGCCCAAGATCATCAATTTTACATATATTTCCCCATAAGAGACTTTGAGGCCTCTGAACCACAGTTTATTTATTTATTTTTTTAAATTTTTCTTCTTTCTTCAAAATCGTTTATAACTTATTATTTTTACCCAACAGACGACCAACATTTACTAAGTGCGAATTTTAAGAAATTGACATGTCTAGTTTCTGTATGTTCGGGATATACCTTACTTCCCCTCCTCTCTTCGGAAGATGCTTCAATTTCCAGCTTATTGTCAAATTTCTAGCAACATTGAATTCAGTCAACTCAATAATGTATATGTCTATGTAAGTATCTATTTTATTGTTCGCAATAATAGAAGATTGGACAGAGGCATTGATAATATGAAAGTTCTGCTGTAACTAAGTGAAACCCAAGCGACATCATAATAAGTAAGCTGTAACGGAGAGAAGAGAGGGGACGATAAGTAGAAAAAATGAGGTAAAAAGGCATCGTGTAGTGAGGAGTGGGCTTAAGCATCATAATCGTCCTTCTGAGGACAATAAGAATGCTTATATTTCCAGGTTTTTGCCTCTGAGACCTTGAGAGGCATTTTTTTACCACAAATATGTAGAGCACTAGGCTATATGGCCTCCCTTTTCCCTTCCTATTTTTAGTATTTTGGGATAGATATTGAAAAAAAAATATAGAACAATTGGAACTGAAAAACAATGTAGCCTGTTTCATTAACAACTGCTTACTTCTGAAAACGAAAATTGGATGCCGTTGTTTGTATATGGTGGCAAGAGCATGACTCAAGTTAGTATGTTCATCAACATAACCCAACAGACATGTGTACTAAATTTCAGGTTTGTGTATACTTTTTCCTGGCGTAATTGTATTTTCGTCTAGGACGCTATCTTGATTTGCTCCATCTCGCCCCGCCCAATCATGAATTTTTCTTTGCTCATAATTTCTGGGACTCTGGGGAGTGGACAAACTGTATCTTTAATAGAAAATTAATGCCCCTAGTTCCCGCTTCCGGACCTATGCCTGAGCAGTTAATTACAAGAAGGAAATACTGTTTCATTCTACTGACCATTCATTATGCCTCAGTCCCTTTAAAGTGAGACCGAGCAAACACAGCTGCACGTGTTGAAATTGAGTAGTCTGTTTGCCTGACTGTAGGAGAGTCACTCACTGCGAGATACCATGCACAGTTCCATTACAAAATAATGGAAATTCAACAGATAACTAATATTGAATATTTCACGTGGAAACAGGGGTGGGTGGATTGGGGAAATAATTTTTCCGACTAAAAATGTAAATTACCAGAAACCAATTAAACCAACTGACGGAAATGTTTGAAACAGATAGAAATCAACATTTTTGAAATTTTACGAACTGTTGACGATCTGATTTTGTCAACTGGTAGTTAATTTTTGAATTTTTCAACTTCGGAACTTGTTTTTGGAGGAAGGGGGCTTCTCCTTCGGAACATCCTTGCATGATGAACATAGGTATACATGGTATGATAATGGAACAAGCAGCATCGGAATGGTGACCTTGAGCTATAAAAGAACTGTTTATTATTAGTACTGGGCGCATAAACATATTCGAAGCGCGTTTTATTATATTTTGCTCAATAAAGAAAAGACTAAGATTTTGGCCTATCCTGACAGAGACGACTTTCGAATACTTACCGTTTGCGGTAATTTATTTTCTACGTTTAATGCGACCAATTTCGAAAAATCTACTGTCCGCGGAAAATCAAGTCATTCTTTTCCCTTTCAACTATACATTTTTTTTTTATTCGATCTCCTTTGGGGTTTTCCAGCAGACCGCTCGACGTTTGTTTCCATTCTTTCGATTTTTTTATATTCGCGTTTCGTTTTCTCCTTCCTTTTTGTTTTCCCCAACTCCAAAGTCCGACTATCTTCATTTTGATTTTTTTCCTCTTTTTGGCCGTTAATAACATTTTTAAATCCAATTTCGTTTTCCGCTCGCGTTTCCGCTCGCCAATCTTTCAGCGTGATTCGAAGACCTTGTCCCTACGTATTTCTTTGGTATATCACATATGTCCCGGTGTTCCTCTCTTTTACCACAGATATATCATATTTTTATTGAAATGGAAATACCGTACCCGCTGGATTTCGACTCGCTCTTTCTTCGTTTCTCGCCCTCGTTCGAGTCGCCGGATTCTTAATAACAAAGTTCATTAATTCTAAGACTAAATACCACATCGTTTCAAGTAAGTGGAAACCTAATCTGATTATTTGGTTTATTATTATGTACTTATACACACAGGTCTGTGAAGAGAAGGGACTAGAGTAAAGCGTTTATCGGTCCCTTTCCTTTTTGAATACGTTGATGAAATACCTGCGAGTGGGCAGAGCGAGAAAATGTTCATTTTCTTATTGAATTTTGAACGACGAAATTCTATATTTGCTGTATTCCCCGCGGTTTTAAGTTGAAGAGGTTATCTTTTCCCCATTTTTGGATGATCTACCTACTGATTAAAAATAATATAATAATGATAAAAAATACCTGTCATTAAAAACCTAGCCTTCATATAGATCCCTCTCTATGGGAGAAAGAAAACTCCGTGATGTCATTATCAACTGAGAAGACATTATTAAAGGAAAATAAAAACATAATGAAGACATAAGTATACCATAATAAGATATAAAAAAATATAGCTAAGCAATATAAAGACAGGTCATCACCCTGAGTTTTTAATTTCATACGCGAAGAAAGAAAAGGAAGCTAGCATTACCTCCAGCCGCCGCCGTCGTAAAATTTATGCACAAGATAGCATAATCTAAGCCCAATTTTTTTGACGTAATGCTGTTTCATCAGTTGCTTACTTTGGGGTCCGGGAAATCGACCAACTCGATGTTTATTGTTTTCCGCGCAGTTTATCTTAACTCTTCAAGATCGTCAAAAGGAGAAGGAGGTTCCTCACTGCCTTCGATTTTCCTATACTTGTGAGTAAAGAAAACTTCTGAAAGAGTCTCATCGCACTAGTCTTCTACAAAATTCTGGACACTAGGCAAAGGGATCGTAGATAAATGCACACTTCAAATATTTTAATCGTATTAAAAACTAAGTTTGTTGGGTTTCGAGTTATCGGGTATGAAGATGCTTTTACTAACTGTTACCCACATTAAACGTTTTATATTTTTTCTGGCCACAAAGAGGAAGAAAACAATAGACGAGTCTTCAAAGATAAATGATTCGTGTCACCTTTGACGCGCGCCAAAAAAAAACACTATGAATAGGATCAGAACGCTGGACCAACACCGTATAATCTCTTTTTCTCACATGTGGCTGATAATGGTTTGTGTTTTCGAATATTCAACGAACGGGTAAATTAAAAAGCAATAATAATGACAAGATGGACCATTTATCAGCGTAAATACACGCAATGTTTCCACAAGATTTTTCGATTTTTTCAAAAATATCGAAGGCGTATGCAATATGGTACAGCTGAAGAAAATAGGTATACGTTCAGTCGATACAATAAAATCTATATTATAAATGGGTCGACGAAATGCCATCACGCTTGATAGGCTGAACCGATTCTTTTGAAAAATGTCTCAAATGAAAGCTTGGGTTCCCTAGGAGGTTTTTTTAAAAAAACATTGCAGAGAAGTGCATTCGGTAAGCTGTAATTAAGTTTTAAAGTCGTTTTGCATCTGTGTCTATGTGTGAGTGTTTCGCGCGCTTACCCCGTTTTGGTAAACGCGTGTTAGAGTGATCAGTGTGACCAGTAGGAAGTATTTTATATAACACATCGTGAATTTAGAACGATCAGGGTTTCTTTCATCTAAAAGCGTCTCAGTGTACAATTTTCATTTTACGAATACTTTTTCGCTTCATTTTTCATTTATTAAAGAGATTAATGTAATATATAAAGACAAGTCTCGATTTTTCCTCACCAGTGTTCTCAGGTATTACTGAAGGAAATCTTTTTAAAAATGTCTCATCTAGAAGTAAGTATTCCCTAGCAGGCTTATGGCGTGAAAATTTTTTGATAACTGTGACGTAAAACGTACTGACTTTCCGATGCGCAAAATCCCGCCAGTTACCCAAGTAACTGAAAGGGAACCAAGGGTAACTGACAGGTTTCTGGGTAATCTGAGGGTAACTGGACGCTGTTAAGCATAAGCGAACCAACCAGTAAAATCTGTTTTTAGAGAACACGTGATTCGAAGTTCACGAGTCATGTAGAAACTATGTGACATAGCGTTTACGTATAAGATTGTATCAACGTGAGTGCACATTTATGAATCGGGGGGGGGGGCAATTTTGAAAAATTATGATTTTTATGCACTTACCAATAACGATACTAAATGTCAGCTGGTTCCCTTGCGCTTAACAGCGTCCAACTGACGGTTGCAAATGGGTGACTTTTCCGCGGGTAACTAGGGTAAATGATTGCGCATCCGGTTGGGAGACGGATATACCAAGTTCAAAACTCAATTCATGTTGCGTTTTTTTACTATAGATCTTTCATTTTACAAACATTTTTTTGCTTCATTTTTCAATTATTGAGAAGATTAAAGAGATGTAAGTGGATGTTTCATGTTGCGTTTTTTTACTATCAAACTTTTATATTTTACCAATAATACTTTTTTTAATTTCATCTGACTGGGAATGGACAAATTGTAGAAGCGCTAGCGTCGTATCTTTTAGTGCGTTTGTTATTATACAATGATAAGGAGAACATACATATTATAGCGGTATACCTGTGACATAAATGTACAAATTGTTATCAAAGCCGATATCTTTAATGGTTTTGAGAGCCTCTGACTGGGACTGTGCAAACTGTAGAAGCACTATAGCGTCGTATCTTTTAGTGTTTTTTTTTTTTTTTTTTTACTATCAAACTTTTATTTTACAAATACTTTTTTGCTTCATTTTTCATTTATTGAAGAGATTAAAGAGATTTAGATGATAAGCAAAGTATACCGGCTAGGCATTTTCAAAGTGCGAAGTTACAATCGTACTGCATACAATGATAAGAAGAACATACGTATAGCGCGACCTGTGACATAAACATACAAACTGGTACCTATCAAAGTTGTTATCTATAATTAATGTTTTTGAAAGCCTCTGACTGGGACTGTGCCGATTATAGAAGCGCCAGCGTCAAATAGGTTATGATGTAAACCATCACCATTCGAACTTTTATCCTCTGAGGTATATTCTGAAATATTTTATTAAAAATAATAATAGTAAGGTAAGCTACCTATTCTGATCTTAGCATCAATTGTGAGACCTTTTTTGAAAATGTGTTTTCTCGCTAGATCGAGGCATTGGACAACCGTGAAACCTCTTCCATTCGAAGAACCAACATGTTTTACACTATCCATGTTGGTTTCAAGTTCATAACTCAATGTGTTTGTTGTGATGGAATTTTTTTTTTCAAAGTTGTTATCAAAACATGTCTTATTTTTCATTTGTGTGAAATATCAATTCTGTGAAAAACTATCAATAAATACTTTAAATTAATATTTTCTCAACGTATTATATATGGTTTTGTAGAGGAGAGTCTTAAGAACATTTTTCCGCTTGAGTTTTCGATTTTGGTCCACATATATGTGTGTGCGAAAAGAATAAAGGAATTCCAAAAATGGGGAAAAAAGTTTGCAACAATCGTAAAAAATCAAAGTGAATGATCGGGTAATCGAATGAAAAGTGTAGTACAAGTGATACTTTAACTTATCAGACCAAATTTCACGTTTTTTCAGTTACTCTTTCGAATCAAACTTTAGCCCGACCCACAATTGGTACTACCTTTTTTTAGACCCATTATTGGTACTATGAATTTACTCGACTTTAATGTGTTTTTAAAATACTTAAAAGTCAAATAAGACGAGTCAACGTGTTTTTAAAATAAATTTGAAATGCTTATTACTTAAGTAAACTACATCATTTTTCATTTGATTTATTATACTTACCAATTGTGGGTATATCAAAAAACTTCGTATCAATTGTGGGTCGTTGCCAATTAATATGGGTCGACCAATAATTGGTATTTTCAAAAGTTGTTCGGATCGAGAAAATTCCACCTGGAATTTTGAACAACTTAGAAGGCCTCAGTGTCATTTGCGAGGATATTTTATAGTGAATTGCTGGAGAATCAGAAAATACCCATGATTAGCAGCACTCAACCTTGGGTTTTGAGAATTTTTGGGAAAAAATTATCAAAAAATGCTTAAAACTCAAAAGTAACTGTCACAAGTAGTAATAAGTTCTTTATGATAGGTAATATTTATTACTGTTGAAGCAGGGCGTGACAATGAACAAAAACACCCTCAGTACTTCTATTGAGGTCGTGAAATGTGTACAGGATAATTTGATCACTTCTTATTTTTTAGATAGAGAAGAACGGGTAATCCGATTTAATTTTCAAAGATTACAAACCTTACACATTTATGAAAGAACAATTTCATGCTTCATTTTCTTTCATTAAAGAAAATTATCAAAACGTATAAGTATAAGCCTGTTTAGTTCTATATGGGAATTTACATGTAATTTCGTTTTATACTATTGCATATGTTTGGGCAAAAGTACCGCTCAGTACTTCTATTGAGAACGTGAAATGTACAGGATAATTCGATCATGTCTCATTTTGGAGATAGAGAAGAATGGGAAATTCTATTTAATTTCCAAATATTACAAAGCTTATCCATTTTAGGAAAAAAACAATGTCATGTTTCATTTTCTTTATTTTTTTCCAAACGCCTGTTTTTTTTTCTGTGTGGGAATTTACATGTTATTTCGTTTCATATGTGCTAATGCATATGTTTGAGCCTGTCCGAAGGACGGGTAATTCAGCTAGTTTTCTATAGAGCTAAAATGCGCAATGAAGAATCCAGATAAATGTCGAATGCAGTCAGTGAAAATTATAATTTTCCCCTTCAACATCAAATCAATGTCAATTTTGTATACTTGAATAGCGGTGAATTTTTATTATAAAATTGACGACAATTTTCACGATAAAATTAACCGTTATTTTCATGATAAAATTAACCGGTATTTTCATGATAAAATGTATGTCAATTTTCATAATAAATATCTAGTCAATTTCCAGGATAAACTTTATGCGGATTTTCATGCTAAAATCAACTTCAATTTTCATGACAAAAATATATTCAGTTTTGATGGTGAGTTCGACACCAATTTTCTTCATAAAATCTACGTCAATCTTCACAATAAAATCGACATCAAGTTTCATGATAAACTCCCTGCCAATGTTTATGATGAAATTAAAGTCAATTTTCATGATAAATGGACATATAGGGTGGCGTAGAGAAATCTGAGACATTTCTTTTCGCGGTAACATTGGAACTACTGACGTTATGGGCTTTACGAAAATTGAAATAAGAAACTAGAAGGTTGAGGGTTAATATTTATTTATTTTTTAAAAACAATGCATCTCAAATGGCGGCCATTATCATCGATAAAGTTTTCAAGGCGTTTTTTAAAATTTTCATACACTTTTTTCATAGTTTTGTGCGAAATTACGGCAATTATATTTCGAATATTGACGCGTAAGGCTTCCAACGTATACGGCTTGTTGGCATACACACGAGACTGATTGCCAAAAGAGTTTCGCAGTAGTGTGAGTGTTTTGGTAGTGGTGTGGCATGTAGCGCCATTCTGTTGAAACCACGTGCGACTGAGACGCCTTCTCCGCTTCAGTTCGGGTATGAAGAAGCCAATGCATGTTTCCTTCCAGACCTTACCAGACTTTTCAATAATGCAGCTAGTACACAATCAAGGTTTTCTGGAGTTCTGACAGTTAGGGACGATCCTTCTGGCTTTCTTTTTGACACGGAGCCTGTAGCATCGAAATTTTTCACCCACAGTTTCAGTGTGTTTCGCGAAGGCACTGGATCTTTCGAACAGAGCTTGAATTTCGCGCGAAACGCATGTACCCAACTTGTATACGACTTTCTTAGCACATAGTGGTTATACATAAACACGCGATGTTCCGTTTTCCAGGTATTCTTATTGACAGTTACTGACATTAAAACAAACCGTCAACCATCTAGTTTTCGATTCCAGTTCGCGAAAACCCCGCCCACCACTAGTTCCAGTGTTACCGCAAAAAGAAATGTGTCAGATTTCTCTGCGCCACCCTGTATATATTCATTTAAAATCTATGTCAATCTTTATTTAAAATTAACGTCAATTTTTATTTGAAATTAACGTCAATTTTTATTTGAAATTAACGTCAATTTTTATTTGAAATTAACGTCAATTTTTATTTGAAATTAACGTCAATTTTTATTTGAAAATTAACGTCAATTCTTATTTAAAATTAACATCAATTTTTATTTCAAAACAATATCAATTTTCATTTAAAATCAACAACAATGTTCATGATAAAATTCATTTCAATTTTCGTGATAAATTCAGCATTAATGTTCACGGTAAACTCAATGTTGATTTTCATAATAAACTGATCCCAATTTTCATGATAAATCATCGTCAATTTCAAGATAAAAATCAATGTCACTTTTCATTATGAAATCAACATCAATTTTCATGATGAATTGACCTTGATTTAAATAACAAAATCGACATCAGTTTTCATGACAAAAATATATTTAGTTTCCATGGTAAACTTGACGTCGATTTTCATGATAATATCAACAATAACTTTCACAATAAAAACCGATCTAGTCCATTTTCTAGGATAAACAGATGTGATTCTTCTCTTATCACTACATCGACATCGATTTTATATGTATAATAAATTTGCCGAAGCTTTTATTCGTGAATTCGGCGTCAATTTGACATCGATAGTTCGACTGTCCATCTAATTTTATCGTTGAATTTGTTGTCTATTCTGAAGTCTTGTGCATCAAGACTAATAACTTGTAAGTGTCATATTACTCATAGATGAAGTTGTGCGGAACAAGGTAAAGGGATAAGAAAAGAACATTGGGTTTCTATGTAGGTACCTCTGCAGTTTTCAAGATGAATTTTGCAGGATTTTTGGTATTTTGGAATTGACTTGGTAGAAAACTTGAGTTTATTTCCCTTAAAAGGAAGCAAAGATAGGAGCACGCAGTGGCTTTGTGTCACAGACGTTGAATAAATTACGAATTAGTCAGTGGTTGCTGGTTAGAAATGGCGTCGAATTAGATGTCAGAATGATAGTCACGATGAGGTCGAACTAACGGTTGAAATGACGTCAAATTGGGGGTTGAAATAACGTTGCATTAACAGTTGAAACTACGTCGAATTGAGGGTTGAAATGAGGTCGATTGGAAAGTTTCAATGACGTTGACATCGAATTAGCCGTTGAAATAACACCTCAGTTTTCTAATGTCAGTGTGACTGTTAATGAGCCTTTATTTTGTTCCAGGTTGACTGTACCTAAGTCTATTTTATTAACTTATGAAGTTGATGCTGATTCAGCGTTGGAAAAAAGCTAAAATGAGCATCGATTTCGATGTAAAAACGACGTCCTAATGAGGATGATTTCTATTAAAAGCTATATTCAACAACCAATGTATTTCTTTTACCTTCAAATTTCATTGTGATTTTTTCCCCCATTATAACATTTAAACCACAATTAGGATGAAACAAAACCAACAGCAAGGCTGCCATGCTTAAAGCAGTCGAAAACATGGTTCAGAATTTTTGAAGATTTTAGACGGTGGGGAAATTTGAGAAATGTGAATATCTGAGTATTCTGATACGGCAACCCTGCATATGGACCTGCTGCTGAAGAATTCATTCTATTTCTGTTAGCTATATATGATTAGTGTCCATATTCTAATGTCTTCTGCTATTACATTAAAAAATATTCTGCCTTCTTGCAACATAAAATTCTGCAGGCGGTTCCCAAATGCGTGATTGTTGAAGATTTCTTTATCGGATCCGTTCTAATATCTAACGAAAGAAGAACAAAATAAAACATCATAAGTACTCGGTTTCTATTTGCAACTTTTTTGAAAGACTGATGTAAAAGATGCACTTGAAATCCAAAATAAGACTTTTTCGACGTTGGGTACTTTTTCCTTAGATAAATAAATTCTTTTTTGGGTTCAGTTTTTACCTTTGAAATCATTGTGGATACGGAATGGTAGTTTTAGGGATTTGAAAGCTACCGAGGAAGCCGAAAATATAAAAAAAATAAAAACAAGTAAGTATTTTGATTTCAAGTCCAGAGGTGTAATGGGAACGTAGAAAAAGTATGGAGAAAATGGTAAGTCAACAGAATTTGGATTCCAAATCAAGGTTATCAAGCAAAGGCGCAACAATGAGGGGGTCCAAGGGTACCAGTGCACTCATTCAATTCCAGCGAAGGATAAAGATTTGACTTAAAAGCTTTTATTTTCTTTCTTTTAGTCGTCTCCCGATAGACACATTAATGCTTTGCGCGCCTATTCACAGTACATAAGGTTGTAGCGCCCCTGTTGGAAAGTATACTAGTTTTAACGGTTGTGTTAAATTGTAGTTGGCGAGCACACTCACTTTAGGTTCTTAGCTTAGGCTCCGAGAGTAAGCCACGAAATAATGTAAGGGGGGGCTGCGGGGCCCATCTCGGGTGTACTGCTATGTGTGCAACTGTATAGAGGAAACAAGGCATCTCGTGTAGGCAATATCTTGTGCATTCGGAAAGAAGAGAAGAAACCGCAGGCGCTACTGATACACGTTAAATACATTGCATACCTTGAGTACCGTGTATTATGGGATGCGATGGTATGCAATAGCGAACGCAGGCAGAGCCACGGCGCCGCGAAGTGCGACGAAGAATTTTTCGACGTCGAGTACGAGGAATTTCAGGTCGCATTTGATGCCCTCAAAAACTGCTGTCAGTATTTTCGTTCGTAGCAAATAGTGACTGCGTACGTGAAATAAGTAAGCACATTTTCCTGTAGCTCGTCAGCAAAGGGATGAGGCCGAATTGATTACCAATCATGTGAAATAAGTTTACTTAAAAAAGCGCCCATTTTGAAGTAATATTTTCGCTGCTGGGAATACGCGGCGCGGTAAACAAAATCTGAAGTTGGTATCCCAAATGGAAACATCGTGTGTGTGTGTAGACGATTGTATTTGAATGGGAGGGTAGAAACGCGATTCTTCAACACAGAACTAGCCTGAACTGGTGAGCAATTACAAGCTCTACGGGAACGAAATTAGTGGAAGGATATTGAGGATGGGGTCAGTGGTTCCGAAGAAATATTTCAGGTTGAAATTTTTAGGTAGTAATAAAATGATGGTGATTCGGATGGCCGTTATGTAGGCCACGTCTGAATTCATGTCCACTTCCCAAAAATTATGAAGTTCGCCAAGTTTCATCAAGCTGACTGAACTCAACTCATATAGCAAATTAAGATGAACTGGTAATTTACACACGGTTTTTGATTTATGTTTACGAGTCTTACTCAGCCTCAATGAATTTGACTGATTCTCAGCGACGTCTAAAGGACTCTTAACATTCAGGGGGCCAATCTAAGATAATAATTTTTTGTTTTCACTGTTGTTATTCATATTTGATTCAGGCCCGTGTGTGTAGTCAAAGCTGAGCTATTGATAGAGCCTCTGGAACTTGTCAACCCTTTGTCAAGTACAAAACTGTCTTACCTAGATAAGTAAATAACAATATAACTGCTGTTATGAATTCCTCCCATCAATTCCAGAACCCTCAGCGGCATTACGTTGAGTTCGAGCTAACCCAGCTCCTTTACCCCTCACAGTATGGTCTGAAAATAGAGAAAGAAAGTCAAAAATTTAACTAGAATTATTTTGGAAGCCTGGCGACTGAGCAACACGTGAATAAAGTACTGCAATCATCTCTGCTGGAACTCTGACCGAACCTGACCTAAATTTATGATGGAGATGGGACTTCAACAATTTTTCGAATTAACAAAAACTGTCAAATTTGAAGCTCAATAGATCCGAAATAATTAAGATAGGAAGGAGAAATTCGGAATATTTAATTTTCTACGTCGACTTTCATTTTCATGTATCAACTGGTTCATTATCTGAAATTTATCTTATCTTATCCGAGGTTGAATTTTCAAATTTTATCAGAGAAAACTGCGATGACTTTTTTTTTTTAAATAGATTTATTTAAGAAATAATAAAACGGCGGATTGAAATTCTAACCTTTCGTTTTTCTCCGTTGGAATTTGACAGGATCTTCAAAATGAAGAAATTGAAATCCGATGCTAGACTTAACTGTTTCAAATTCACTGCCATTTGAAAAGATAGGAGCCCAATATGCTTATAATTTCCCCCAATTATTTGCTTTTTTTTGTGTGTGTGGGGGGGGGGGCATTTTGAGGCTTATTTTGAAAGAAAAATATATTCTGCTATATAGCGCCGACTGCATCGATTCATTTTTTTATGTTAAATATTTACGCAGAATATTATATTATTTCTACTTACTCTGCTATAGAAAATTAAAACTGCAGAAAGTAACATTTGAACTACCAATATAGAATGAAAGGTAATCTTCGACATATTCTACATGTTTTATGTAATCTACATAGTATCAATTTTTTCGGCTTCAACTTGAAAAAAAAAAACACTGTAGGGATATAACCCTGCCATATGTTATGAACAACAACCATATGAGACCTGGAATCATAAAATGTGCCTGTGGTGTCAAAAAATCATTTTTCACTTTCTTGACAATTCTTATAGAAAAAATTACGTTCTCTCGAATGAAACAAATCGCAGCCTTCTATCTTCATCAGTTTTTTCACAAATTGCATTTAAAAATTAGGTTAAATGTTTAAAAACATCCGTTTACATCTAGGGGAATGACAGAGAACGAGAATTCAAAACATGGTTGTCATAACAACAAGTAAATGAACCACCACATATGTACACGCTATGTACATCTGTATGCATCACTACCACCATCCCATCTTTACACTTGTTTATCTTGAAACCTGTTTTCGCACGAGAGGCACATTTCATGATTCCACGTCACATATACACTATCAAATGATACATCACTTGTTCTAAATCGGTCTCCTGAAAAATTTACGAAAAATATAGTTCCTTTTACTTTTAAAAACAATTTGACTGCGCTCACAAATTACCATCTGAATGGAGTGAAAGACATTTTTTTTTCAAAACGTTCAAAAATTAACAAGCAAGGAAAGTCGGTTTCCTTTCCACGTAAAAAAAAAGTATGCAAAATTTCAGTAAAAGATATTGATTTTTTTTAAAGGTAGAGTTAAATTTACAATTGAGGTCAAAAATTTGAGTAGAGAAAAATGTAATGGCCCTTATTTTCTCTCGACGGATTTATTTAGTCGAGGACCCCCCCCCCCAATCGGTTTCAATACGATGAAAGAAAATGTCTGCCAAATTTGTGATCGATCAAATTGGAACCACGGATACAGGTCCCCTCCATGTTCAAATTTGACGATTTTGAAAAACCAATTTTTTCTCAGCCCTTATAAGCTTCAACATTCAAATCTTCAAATTCTTTAGGCTTTGTGCTTATTACTGACGCGAGTTCCTTTGATTCGCGATCCGCAACGATTCCTCTTCCAGGGAGACTCCAGAAAAGAAGGATGGAACTAGAAATTGGACATATATATTGATTTATAAATTTTGTATGTCGCGTGTAGCACGATTTTGAAAGTACTGTTTGGATCTGAGCGCTCAGAGTGCCACCAGAGGGGGTCGGAAGAGAATTCATTTTTCTAATTATCCTTAACATTATTTTAGGTGAGCTCCAATGCGAAACAATTAATTTTATGCAGGTTTGATTGTACCATTCCATTGTTCACGTGTATATATAATCTATCGAAACATTATTTTTTCAGTTGGCTCTCAATAATTTTTAAATTATACCGAAATGCGTACATTCGCCAGCTGTTACCTATTTTTACACGTAGATAACAAGTTTTACTGAATTAGCAGTCAGTCGGCTTCACTTGAACAATCAGAGTCGCTTCAAAACAGCGAGAAAAAATGATCTGCACAAAGTTTCAGTAGACTCACGAACTAAAAATTTCAGGAATATCGTCAAAACAGCATTCGACAATTTCCTGGTGTTTATGTGTACATTTGGATACGGTCTGTTCTAAAACAACCTCTTCTGTGGGAAACACTATGCCCGTTATAGGATGGCGCTGTCAGTGGATGTGGCAGGGGCATAAGGGATTCAACTGACAGTAATTAGTCGGAAAAAGTATCATTATCCCAAAAAACATCTACTCGTTATCCTAATACAAAAATTATTTGCACAGATTACAATGAGTATTGGCTACTATTCTGCGCGTGAATTTTAAACGCAAATTATTCCGGCTTCTCCGTAATTTGCGAGCGCTGGATTTTTTATGCGGAAAGTAATAAAAGATCTCGAATTACGGGAAAAATGATTTTCATTCAACAATTTCTTATCAGTTTAAGCCTTTAATTAATGGAAGTCATTGTTTCATTATAAACTAGGCCTAATTTCTCAGCTTCCATGTTGCTTGAAATTTTAGTTTTAGATAAGATCAGCAAAGTTTTCGCTGAAATTATAGAACGTAAAACGTTTTATGGTTGTTAAGGCTCGCCAAGTACATAAATCAATTTTTTGTTTCTAAATTAAAGATGGAGTATAAATGCGATAATCCGTTTATCTTAATAACGGATATACATATAGTCACATTTATAAGACAGGCCAAAGCGATCATGACCTTATGGCATTTGACTGGAAAGAGGGAAAGAAAAGATGGAAACAAATAAAGAAAGTGAGAAACACATAAAAATATGAAACGTTCAATTTCTGGATCGGATAATTTTTTAGACGATAAGTTGGGGCGCTTCTTAAAAATTAACTCTAGTTGAGTTCTGTGTATGGCAGGAGTGGAATATGAGTGCGATACCACGACTCGTTCTTCTGCTCTTTTGTCTGTTCCCTTAACTCACATGCATTCTTCAGTTTATTACATCACCAATTTTATTTTGAGCGCCATTAAACCTGACCATGGATTAAAAAAAAGCTCCTTAGCGTCAATAAATTGAGTTCAGGGTACTTCCTGAAACTCCAAAAACTGTTTTTTGGAGCTGGACAGAACCCCTAAAGTGAGCGCTTTTCTAGCCGAGAAGGAGCTGTGGGAAGTTCTTTCCCCCTATCGATTGTGTAGAATGGAGCAAACTCTGGGAGATCCTGCTTGAGACGGGTGCACCAAAGCGCTTAACCTTGATCAAGAAGTTCTATGAGGGCGGAACGGTGGTGGTACGGACAGACAATGGGGATACGTCTCGAGAGTTTCAGGTTAGACGAGGAATAAGATAGGGATGCATTCTCTTACCTCTGCTGTGCAACCTATGCGGCTAATGCCTCATGAGAAAAACCCTAGAAGGAGAGACTTTGACACAGCCTGGAAAGCCGGAATCCCGATCGGAGTATTTTTTATTTTTTTATTTATTTTTATTTATTTATTGCTCTTGTACTCGGTAGGACAACGAATCTTAACTATTACTATAGCATAACATTTAGTATTTAGGTAAGTGGAGATCCACTTGTCCCTCACCCAGTAACACATTTCTGTGTATGAGCTTCGATCAAGCCAATCCAAAGTTTTCTGTTTTTGGCTTTTTGAGGCCAGCTTGGCCCGGCCACTGCGACTACTCCGTCAGCCCATCTCAGTGGAGGTCTGCCCACTTTGCGCTTGCCTCTTCTAGGATGCCAAAACGTGGAGATCTTACTCCATCTGTCCTCAGGTTGCCTTGCCACATGCCCTGCATATTTAAGTTTAAATTTTGTATTTTTTTAACTACACTTTTTGCATTTGTTTTAGTAAAAATATCTGAAATATTGATTTTGTCTTGAATTTTAATACCCAAAATATTCCTTAACACTGCGTTTTGCGTTATTCCTATTTTTTGTATTTGCTTTTTTGTGCACGCCCAAGTTTGCGTCCCATAGGTTAGGACCGGATAAATAGTACTTTCCAAAATTTTAATTTTAGATTTTAGTTTCAGATTACCTTTGAGAATGGCTTTTTGGGCCCAAAAGGCTCTCCAAGCCTTAGCTTTCCTCACTTTAATTTCATTTTTAGTACGATTTTCAAGTGTCATCTTCTGGCCTAAATATGTGTATTCTTCAGTAATTTCAATGATATTGTTTTCAATTTTGATTTCCTCGAAATTGTTGATATTTGTCATGATTTTAGTTTTACCAAAGTTTATTGAAAGACCCCACTTTTTGCTCTCTCTCGCTAGGTCAGTTGCCATAGCTTTTAGTTCTTCGTTATTTTTACCAATTAGCACTATGTCGTCAGCAAAGCGCAGATTGTTCAAGTATTTAATTTTCCCAAAGAAGTGGTTTTTCCCCATGTTGATACCCATCCCTTCCCAGTCAAATTTTCTAAAGACTTCTTCGAGCACTGCATTAAATATATTGGGTGATAGCGGATCGCCCTGTTTAACCCCTCTCCTGATTTTGAATTTTTCTGTGTTACCTTCCAACCCAATTATTGCTTCTGATTTGGAGTAGAGTTTTTTCAGGACTTGAATGATATTATGAGGAACTCCTTAGTTATTCAGAGCTAGCCAAATTTTATCGTGAAATAACGAATCGAATGCTTTATTAAAATCCACAAACATAATTGCTACTTTTTGTTGGAATTCCCTAGCTTTTTCGAAAATTTGACTTAGTGTATGAATATGGTCAATGGTGCTGCAATTTTTCCTAAAATCAGCCTGTTCGGCAGGTTGCTGTGAATCTAGAATCTGATAGATTTTATTTTTGAGAATTTTCATAAAAAGTTTGCGAATATTGGACGAGAGGCTTATGGGCCGATAATTGTTAATATCTGACCTGTCTCCTTTTTTATGAAGGAGTATAATTTCAGAGAGATGCCATTGCTCTGGCGCAAGACCCAGCGAGAGAGTGCAGTTAAATATTGACGTTAGTGGAAAAATGAGAGCTTTTTTGAATGTTTTTAGTGTTGAATTTTCTACTTTATCCGGCCCTGGTGCACAATTGGATTTTAAAGAGGTGATTGCTCCGTCGACATCCCTCCCCTGAATTTTTGGACTAACGACTGGGTCTCCGCAGTGACCAGCCTCACTTTCCTCCTCCTCAACTCTGTTGTCATCATACAATTTTTTATAAAATTTTGTTGCCGTTCTAGCAATTGTACTTCTATCATAAACTAGTTCGCCTCTCTCATTTTTAACTTTGGGAAGAAGCCATTTGCCTTTGGCTAGTGCTTTCCTAGTCTGTCTAGTTGACCAGGTCGATTCTATGATTTCTTTGATTAAATCTTGGTCAAATTTTTGAATATCATTTCTGATTTCTTTTTTGATCAGTTTTTTAATTTCTATTAATTTAATCTGTTCATTTCTAGTCAGGTTAATTTTTTGTTTGATTGCTGATCTCTTGGCTATAAGATTTTTGGTTTTTGAGCTAAGTTTGTGTTTCGTTCTAATATCACTTTCATTTATGCCAAATTCGTTCATTACATTTTCCAGAGACGAAATCAGCCAATCATAGTTTTCCTGAAAGTTATCTTTATTCAAATTATTCCAATCGACCTGGCTAATATAGTCTAGTAGAACTTTTTCAGCATCGCCTTTGGAGGAAACCGGGATTATTTTATTGGAATAAGACTTACCCTTATTTCGGGGATTTTTTGAGAGCTCATTTTTTATTACAACAGTACATAGACCAGGTCTGTGATCCGAGGAGAAAGCAAATCTACGAATTATTTTGATATTGTTTATCATGCTTAGATTGCTAGTTAGCAAGTGGTCAATTTCGTTTATTGTTTTGTTATCAGGCCACTTCCAGGTCCACCTTCCTTGGGGTTTTTTGTTATAAAAAGTATTTGCAATTTTAAGATCATTTTTATTCGAAAATTCGATTAATTTGGACCCGTTTTTATTAGTCACACCAGCCGCCTCTGGACCCACTCCTAGGTTTAGACATGAATTTTTTCCCACTTTGGCATTAAAGTCTCCCATCACAATTTTGTAGTCTCCATTATCAATTCTTAAGCAATTTTCTAGTACCTCATAAAATTCATCTGTCTCTTCTCTCGGTGCTGCCAGAGTCGGGACGTAGACTTGTATCAACGAGATATTTTTATTATTGATTGTTTTTATTTTTAGTATTGCTATCCTTTCGGATATCCCTTTTATTTCAGTAACTGAGTTGACCAAATGTTTATTAATATAAAAACCCACCCCCCTATAACCTTTAGTTGAGCCAAAATAGTAAAATAAATTTCCATTGTTTCTTTTGATGAGAGCTTCCCCTTGTCTTTTTGTTTCAACTAGACCTACAATATCTATTTTACCTTGTGAAAGAGCATACTCAAGTTCCAAAAGCCTCTCCTCGTTCGCCAGACCTTGGCAGTTAAAATAACAGATGGATATTTTTTGAGAAAATTTTTCGAAATTTTCTTTCAACATTTTTGAGTTTAATTTGGATTGGCTTGATCGAATTTTATGGGCTGACTGCCCCATGGCGCCCATCGACCAACTTGGGGCCATACTATATTTTTTAGATTTTGAATTACTGGGGATCGGAGTATGGAGGCTGATTAATTTGAATATGCGGACGATACCACGCTGATAGCTGCAGATGTGGGTGAAATGGAGCAACTACTACATAGGCTGGAAACCATAAGCAAGGAATTTATTTGATGCCTTGACGCGGCAGAAAAGGACATATATATGTATTTAATAAACTTTACCAAAAACGGACGGCCCTAATGGGGGTTCATCACGCCGTCGGGTCCACCCGCAACCACCTGTCTCCAAGTCCCTCTGTTCTTAGCAGTTCTCTGCCATGAAATCCCGAATCTCCGAACAATTTCGTCCCTCCACCTTGTGGGTGGTCTTCCCCTCCCCCTACAATGATCTCTAGGATACCAAGACTCCGCAATTTTATTCAATTTATTTCCGCGACTTCTTGCTAGGTGCCCCGCACATCCAAGTTTAAGCTTCTTTCTCTCAAAAACTCAATACCTTGAATAATATTGTATATAGAATTTTTACTTTATCCGACAAGGAACTTCATAAGAAACAAATAAATTTTATAATTGACTTAGCTAAACGTAACGACTATAAATATAATGACATTCAGAAAGCTATCAAATATTTTTATGAGAATAACCAAAAACGTAATGACAATAATTTTAACAATGATAACAGAATGAACAATAAAAAAAAATTTATGGGTTGACATACTTAGGGAGTTTAAGTTATAAAATTAAAAATAAGTTGAGGAATATTTGTGACAATTTGTTAATTGGTTTTAAAAGTAATAGTAATTTTTATTTAAAAAAATGTTTACCAAACTAAAAGACAAAACTGAAAAAGACAAACTCTCTGGTTTAGTTTATAAAGTTTATTGTGAAAACTGTGAGGTGGTATATATTGGTGAAACCAAACAATTTTTTAAAAAACGTATGAGACAACACGAACTTGATATTATAAACAAAAATGTAACCGGATTATCTGAGCATGCTCTTACTGTCAATTATAATTTTAATTTTAAACAATGTGAACTTTTACACTCCAACTGTATGCAGGACAAAAAACGCAAATTTATAGAAAAATGTTATATTCGTAGATCGCCTAATAAGGTTAATATTTACACCGACTTAGATAACATTAAACCGTTTCACTGCATTTTAAATTCAATTGGCTTATTATACCCCCACCTCCTTACTGTTTTAATGTATTTTACATTCAATTGGTTAACGTTACCCCCACCTTTTTATATTGTATTATGTTTCGTGTAACTAGCGTTTAGACCATGGATTTTAGCAGAGTTGCTTAGTTTGTACGTGTTGTGTTACCTGATGATGACGGTGATGTCGAAACGTCGTGTTAATAAATTGTAATTGATTTTTGGAGTGATTGGCCTCCATACTTCATAAAGAAAACGAATGTTCTACCTGACCGACGGAGGGAGACAAGAAGAAGAAGAATGTGGTTTTGAAAAGATCACGTACCGGGATTGCAGGAACAATGCAGGAAGGAAAATACGTTTTTTAGACGCGCACATCGTACTGTGTATAGGAACTAGTCAGGCAAGACGATTCGTACAAAAATATACATACATTCGAGAGGAGAGGGGTCGCCGCACACACAGTCGCTTTACAAAAATTGTACACTTTGTCCCATAAGATCATTGCTAAAGTATGGTAATGTAGTGGGTTATTCTCTGTCCCCCTTCACGACATTTTTAAGGCAGTTACGAAAAAATTGTACAGAACCACTTTCATAGAAAATCAGATCCAGTGTAAATTTTGTTTGAAGCTTTTCCATTTAAAACCGACAGGAAGCGAGTTATGAAACAGAAACCAGCTTTTGGGGCTTCTTTCTCCATAGTCCTGGAAGTCCGGGTCGGCCGAAACTCATTTTTTCTTCCTCAAGGTGATGACCTGAACGTTTGTACCAAGAATCAGCTTTGTATAGTTACTTTTTCGAATTAATACCGTTTTAGGGTTACACTGATTAAACTGTAGAAGCCAATTCTTAAGCCATATCCCGTCTGAATAGAAAGTAAAAGAACCACTTTCCCGGGTGACCTGTAGCTCGAAGCTAATCAACTTGCACACTCAGAGAAACACTTTTTTATATGAAATTGAAATTGTACGGCTGGTGACAGAAATTCGGAACTCGATTACATAACACTGATCTTTCGATGTGACCGTCGCATACCATACCCACGAGACGTACCTGCAGTTACGAAGATTATCTAATTTACGTATTTCGTGCGAATAATTTCTGTTTCCAACATTCTAATGAGGTTTCCGTTTTCTACTCACATCCTGAAAGAGAACAGCATACGTGCGCCGAATACGGGGTCTCAGAAAATTAGCATCAACTTAACGATCAGCGGAGGCTCGAGTTACGGCGAACTTTTTAACACCCGACAGTTGTAATTTGGCCTGTTTTCGAATTTTTACCGCGAATAGCGCACCGTGTAAGTACAAGATAAATAAAGTCACCGGTTATAAATTCGATTTTTGATATCCGCTGTTTAGTCTACACTTGGACGCAGCTGTTCAATTCGACAGAGAAAACGTCCTTAGTTTTGCTGTTACCCAATATTTGCTCAAATCAGAGCGTATAAATTTTCTGGAGCAGAGTCTTAAATATGTGATACACGCGGCGAGATTTAGATTGTCTAATTCCGCTTCCTTCTTGAATGATTCATTTCGTATATTTCTCGACAACAAAGCGCCGTGGCATAAAAGACGAATGGAAATTCTATAAATACAAAAGTGATAAATGGTGTTAGACAGTTACGTGACAATACGTTTATGTAGCTCAAATTCCAAAAAAGAAAGCTGACAGTCGTTGCTGAAAATCCGCCGGCGGAGAATGGAGAAAGACATATGATGGAATAGCGTTGTAACTAAAATGAAGTGGGTCGTGAGTTTATGGGACCGCAATGTGCGATAGAGTGACCTAGGTCAGAATACCTAGTACAACAAGAATGAGGTTTACTTTGAGGATTAATTTGACTAAGTTTTGGTACTTTAAAATCTCAACTTACGTTTGGAAGTCAAGGGAAACTTCATTAGTCAGACTTTATCCTTAGTGAGGTAATTTAAGCGAATTTCTTGTCGACTTTCTACAGATATGGAGGTGGCAAGCATCTCGCAGACGCTACAAGTAAATCGTCAAATAATCAGTTTATTCACCAGGAGAGGATGAATTCTTTGATTCTTTTCCCTTTGTTTGTAATTGATGAAGGTTGATCTATATCTCGATGGTCTCATGCGCTATGTACACAAGTGATATTTTTGATGAGATTGGCTACTGATGTGGTGGGACATATGGCGATGCATGCATGCTACAGTGGCTCCGGAAATACCCTTTCGAGTATTGCATCAGTGGCCGGAGGCATGCTTTGAGGCCTGCTCGAGCCCCCATTTCGCTGTTCCGCTTCCGTTGCGCGCGTCTTACGAGGGCCACCATAGAATTCCCTACTGACCAAGGTTCACGCTCCCCGAGCACTAGCCTGAAATTCAGGTCTCTCATAGTCGGACGCGCAGTTAAGTAGAGGAAACTGTAGTCTATCATTGGTTCGTACACGAATATCTTTTTCAAAATAAGCGCCATTCATGGCTATACGGGGGTCCATTCGTTCTTGTCATTTATCGAACGTTTTCGCGTATTCCGCCGCCGGTAATGAGGAAAAAAACATCTATGACGCGGTGATGACTTTTAAAAAATCACAATTCACCCCCACCCCCGTATAATCCTGTCCTCGCCCCCTACGACTTTCGGTAATTTCCTCTATTGAAGGCAGCCTTACGCGGTCGTCAATTCAACACGAATCAAGAAGTCATCCCGCGGCACAGATGTTTTTCTCCTCATTACCGGCAACGGAATACGCAAAAACGTTTGATAAATGGCAAGAACGAATGGACCCCTGTATAGTCATGAATGGCGCTTATTTTGACAAAGATATTCGTGTACTTAATGAAGATGATTAATAAAAAATTTTGTAATCATATGCTTTTTTCCTTCTTAAAAAAAAAAAAAAATTCAAAATCTGGAGGGGTCAACGCATATGGTTTCTTTCAAATTGGTCTGGAACAGCGAGTTTTCAATCAAATGAGCTTGGCGTGGTCTCAATCGATAGCTAATGAACCAAATTATTCCCCTACTGCGTTGAAACGCCGATAGGTAGCGTTGGTGGGCCGTACGAATCTTAGTCTCAGTTACTTAGCCTCTATGTATTTTGTATTATTTTGTATGAAATTATACTCCAAATTTTTTTTTAGTCTTGTAAATATGTCTCCACTTATTTGAAGAAGGAGAAAATGGTGATGATATATTCCTTAGTATCTTGACTAGTAAAAAGGCTGTTCCAGAGTAACTGAGACGATTTATCTTACAGGGTGGCAGCACTGCTAACGACTTTAGCAACTATCATAGGTTAAAATTTGGTTCATGATCTATCGCATGCCCTTTCTTTATCCACTAAAAACTGTGCCCTGTAGACCATTAAAAAAATGCATATAAGTGGACCCCTTCAGACTTTTTTGACCCCTCTAAAAATAAAGGGGGAAAAAATGTTAAATTCAAAAAAATTTATTCATCATGCAGCGTTTGAATATCTTTTTAAAAATACCAACCATGGTTTGACAAACACAGGTCTATACATTCTTGCCACTTTGTGAAAGTCTTCGTATACGGGTGAATCTCTGAATAACCTGAAAATTCAGTTTCCAAATTTTAAAATTTGGAACATCATTGAACAAAATTTTTTTCCTGCGGATCATGTAGTATACCTGCAAGTAAGTACATGTATGGGGTAAGTCCCACAAGAAACGCCACATAGGGGGTAGAAGGGGGCTTTTTGTAAACTACGAGGGAATTCCATCGTAGTATTCTCTATTCCTTTGATACTACGATAGAATTCCATTGTAGTATTCTCTATTTCTTTGATACTACAATGGAATTGCTTAATATTACGATGGAATTGCTTGATATCACAATGGAATTTGAGGAACATACAACCAGATGTATTCTAACAGCGAGGACGACAACTGAAGAAACGAGAAGAATATTCATCTGAATGGCAAGGAGTACAATTCAAGACATAAGAAAGAAGTACTTCAACATCATCGGGATTGGATGCATCAGTGTCTGCCTCTGAATATTTTTTCTCGGCAAAGAAGTAATGAGCGCATTCTCCTTCGCATTCGAAGCAACTCAATTTGTTGAAACAGAGGATGCCACATTCTTGTGCGTTCCATGTGACCTGGTGTACGGACATCGTTCCTTCAAAGAGAAAAAAAAGGTTATCTAGGATGAGTATTGACAGGTCATGAAGATGTGAAACAACGGGCTGAAGAGAAATCATCACCATTCAGCTGTCTCTTCTGGATAATGTGGCAAAAGCAACGATAAATTCCATTGTAATATCTTCTTTTCCATCGTAGTATTCTTCAAAATATACTTCGATACTACGATGGAAAGAAAAAATGTATACCACGATAGAAAATTTGAACATCTTTCTTAATTCAACAGAGCAACACTGGCCAGCATGCAGTAATGAAGCACAAAATTATAATAGGCAGTGTTCCCTTTTATGAAAAAGTCAAAATCGTTTTTCTCAGACTAGAACTTCATGGCGTATAATCGTATACTACGATGGAATAGAAAAAAAATAGAACGGGATTTTTGGACAGAAATTTGGCAAAAAGTCTGCAATAAGTTCAAAAATAGACAATTTTCATGATTGGATCGCTATACTTCTGTGCTAAATAAGAAGATTCAGTACTTTTTCCCATCAGTAAATCTAAACTAGTCCCATATTAAGATGATTCAAATTTTGTATACTACGATGGAAAAAAACTAATTTCATGACTTCTTCCTCCCTTGTAGATGTACGTCTCAGTTCAAAAATTTTTTTCTCCGCTCTTAACTTATATTCTATTACCTCTTTTCTCGTGAACCTTATAAATTTTGATTGTTTCTTGATAATAATGGACCTACGGTCAACTACAGTCGAAAATCGAAGTTGGTTACAGTATACTACGATGGAACTTTTACTCTATTTGAGTACCTTCCTCAGTTCTAGTGCGATGGGAATGACTGAGAGATTGTTGTCGGTAATAAGGGGGTTCTTCGCTGTTGATTTAAAAAAAAAAAACAAGTTACTTCATGTTCTTAGTTGTAGAGAAAATTCCTGGTTACTACAATTTTCTGGTTATTCAGAGATTCACCCATACTCGTCTTCAGGTAGCGCATTAAAAAAACCTTGCACAGTGGTGATGACTTTCTGGTCCGCTGTGAAGTAAATGCCTCATATGCGGGGTTTTAGGGTGGGAAAGGTCCGGAAAATACAGTGGGTGGGGTAAAATTTCAATTTTTTATGTTTAGCAAATTCCGTGAAAGAATTCAAACGCATAAAATTAGTATTCAAAACACGTTTACAAAACCTGCGGAAGGGTCAACCAAACTAGTTTCACACAATTAACACTAACGGAGGAACAAAATGACTGATAAGTGTGCGGATAGATGCTACATAACCAAAAAACTCCTCTCTGCCACATGGAGCAGTTGTCGAAGTCATTAACAGTGTCGCCACCCTGTAAGACGAATCATCTCAGTTACTCTGGCGCAGCTTTTCTAGGTTATGTACAGCTCTCCATCTTTCTCTCTCCTGTGCTAATCTTTTCCTTTCTGAGAAGGATGTACACTTTGCATCCTTCATTATCCAATTCTTTCCCACAACCGTTCCCTCTAGCAGTAACAACAATATCCCTAGATGTAATATATTATATCCTATCATTCTAATTCTCCTCTTTACAATTATCTTCCAAATTTCTCTTTTCTTCCCTATTTGCCTCCATACCTCCTCATTCTTGATATACGTAGCATGCCTAGTTGAAGTAATGCCTATAAGCCGGTTCTGGGCATTTCAAAAGAGGGAAAAAAAAGAGATCTGTTGTTTTTATTAGATATTAAGATAATACCCCCAGAGTACAAACATTTCTATGAGACAATGCCCACGTTAGAATGTTATTTTCATTATAAAATGATACAGAAACAATGATGTTTGAGATAAAATGTTAATAAAATCTGTGCTGATTAATGATTCATTAAATGATATTGTATAAATCTCTGGCTGGTACAGACTACTCGTATTCTTCACTGAGCACCATTTTCATGTAGTTAGCGATCAACTTCAGAAAAGATCTTTCTGCTGAACAATATTTAAAAATCTCTAGTTGAATATTACAAAATATTTTGCTGGTGTTCTCAATCCTTTTCTCATATCTACCCCAACAAAAATAGGCCTCGTAAGACATTCGCCGCCTGGGCCTGTGTCGTACACCCGTCACAACGGATCAGCCATCTAAAGACAGAGCTTTCTATCATTCATACATATTTCATGTTATTTTGCCTCATTTTCCAAACATACAATGAATAAATTTTCATACGCTTTTTCACAATATTTCCTCTGCTGCTTACGAATTAAATCAATCGCAAATATCGAACTCGTACAGAAGCTTATTTAGCACTGCATACACTAAGTAAAATTTATCACAGAAACTGCTAAAATTCTAGTAAGTATCCTCGGCAGCAAATTATAATAATTTTTACGATGTTCTGGCGAGAATTACTATCTATACTCTCAAAATTCAACAGATTTTTACAGTAATTGCGACAAGAATTAGTTAAAAATTACACTAATTTTGCACTTAGTGCGTGAAATCGCTGAACGTCAGCGACTGTAATTTTAGTAATTCCTGTAATAACATTTTTCGCGATGGAGTAAATTTATACGCACTAATTTCTGTATTAGAAAATTTGATTTTTTAAATAATTTTCAAGTAGGTAAAGCTCGTATCGACAGTAAAGTCGAAAATCAGAGAGAAAGAAAGAGTAGGCAGTTTCCTAGCAGAAACTCTGAAACGTCAGTATTTTTGCCTATTTGATTAAAATCAGGGTAAGCATTTTAGATACAACAAAACTTTCAAATAACCTCTTCTCGATCCATATGAAATTATTTGTATGTTCGGGGCTGGCGCGTGAATTGTGAGAATTGGGACGTTCAAATTTTTAAAATGTGCTTCCAAGACCACTGTTAAGGTTTTAGGATACAAATAATGGTATAGGAGGGGATTCATAAAATTTCGCCCCCTTCGACTGCCCTAACCTTCATTAAGCCTGACATTTTCTATAAAATATTGTATGGTGCTCGATATTCTTCGAACATTTCATGGGTGTGAAACCCATCCTCAAAGTATTTTTAGATTGGCCCTCGAAGTAATTAACGCAATCAACCTCAGATTCCTACTTGTCATAAATGTAATTTGTATTACTGCAATTTTATTTACTGATACTCTCATGTTTTTCGATTTTTGGAGCTTTTTACAATTTTTTTTTCCTATATTAAAGATCTCTATAACTCGAATATTTACTATTCCAGCCTAGAGTTCCCATGCGTGAAAAGTGAAATTCTGCTGCAGACGAACAAAAATTCTGCTTCATTCTGCTAGCGAAGCGTTCAATTTTGCCACTTTTTTTCTGCCACACATTTAAATTTTGTCCAATTTTAACTGATTTATTCTTCTTCTGTATCTGTTATCCACCCCCCCCCATCGATAAAAATGCAAAATAACCTTAATATTCTCTTACTACTAGTAAAAATAATTAAGACTCATTTCTGAAAATTCTATGCTATCATTCGTACACACTTTTCCACCCTTGTTTAACAATTTTCATCTTAGAATGCGTTTTGGTATTTAGAAAATAAAGACTCCTTCTGATTCATATTTTATAAGGTTCACCCTTATAATGTCAAAATTACTTAAAAAGAAGAACATCCAGATAAAAAGACATAATTAAACAAAGAAAAGAAATATCTCAATTTCAAAATTTCTTAATTTAAAATGATGACTGGAACTAGATAAACTAAGTCTTCAGCAATCAGCATAAAACCATCAAAAAGTGGCCAATGAAAAGTACAGTTATTGATTGAGTACGGTACAACTTCTGTTTTCTGCTCAATCCAAAAAGATTCTGCCGCAAACCTAAAAATTCTGCCAAACGAGCAGAAATTCCGCCCATCTGGGAACACATTCACAGAAATTTATGTTTGCCTTGAACTGTAAGTTATAGGTTCAGCTGTAAGGCAAAGTAGCCTAATATGGACTGGTTCTCAATACGGATCACCGGTCTCTCTCGTATGTCCATGGCCCTACGTGCCGGAAAAAATCTAAGCGCCGTCATGCTAAGGAAAAAACCAGCAACTTAGAAAACCGAGTTTTTCAGGATACGCGTTTGAAGTATGAGAACATTGGACGTCGCTATCTATGGCAGAACTGCTTCAAATGAAGTGATTTCTTTTTTAATTTCGTGCATATCAGTTTTGTCAACAGTGCCACTTGAAAATTTCTCTTAAATGACGATATATAATTATTTTGTGAACGATTTTCTGAGTTACTGCCTTTCCTCTAGACACGTAATGCGAACTTATTGCAAATAAATGGCAGTAGGGGGACTGGGAAACAGTGTAACACCAGGAACAGTGTAACAGTCATCATCAAATTGCTTCATAACATTCGAAAATGTTGCCGTTTTGGTTACTAGATAGTAATCTTAGAGGGGAATCTGGGGAGGGGGGGTGCAATGCCTCGACTTTTACCTACACCAAAAAAATTTTGAATTGATTTTTTGATCGTTCTCCGCTGTAATTTTGAATATTTTTGAATCAAAATTTTTCTTATTAAAATTTATCCTTTTGACGATCTAGATACATAAAAATTACAAGAAAATTATATGCATTTTTTAATCGAGCAGTACAATTTGGATTTGACTTGATAGTTTTTCGACAATATGTCGTACTTGATAAAATGATGTGATGGAAAACAGTGTAACAGTATTTTTTTCTTCCATGCGTCTGTGTATAACAAGTATTTCTTTTTTTCATACGTCTGTAACAGTATTTCTTTCTTCCATACGTCTGTGTAGGTACTGCCGTTTATGAAATGTTTACATTTTGATATGCCTGGTATCCACTAATTTTCATAAAACTGTAGTTTATACGTTGTACCAAGAAATTTTCCGGAAATTCTGGATTTTTCCAAGCTAAACGATTACCCTATAAACTTTTTGGTAGTGTTACACTGTACCCAGGTACTCGGGTACAGAGTAACAAAAAAGTACACGGCTAAAATAATTTCTAGATTCTTCAGGTTTTGACATTTTCAGGCGGTAATAACACTAAAATGTAGCCAAAGGTTGTATCTTTCAGGTAAGGTGTTAAAGTTTGAATTCAAAATTAATTTGTAGTCGACAGATCAAAATGGACGAAAAGTGTTACACTGTTCCCCGGTCTCCCCTAACAACACTGACTGCTTATTTCACGTAATAACACAGAAATACCGAAAGAACACGTCCAGGTTGCACTCAACTGATAATTTTTTACCGGTAAGAATAGAGAAGGCAGTAAGCAAAAAGCAGTCAGTGCGGCCACCATTGAGTTTATTTCACTAAAATACACAATTAATACGCAGTAACTCTTTTAGTTGTTTTTCAGTGATGAAAACTTCAAAAAGAAGGCAGGAACTTCATGAGAGTGAAAGATGTAAAAGGCAGTAAGTGCAGTGGCTCCTTTTTCTTTTTTTTTTACTAAATTATTGTGTCATTTATTGTTCAGAAAGCAGCAAATCTGGTTTTGCAGTTACCGCTTTTTAGTGTTGTTTTTCATAAAAATGTTTAAGGCAGTAACTTAATTTTTTACTGCTTTTTTCCTTGGGAATATTTAAACGTTTTCAACGATACCAAGAAGTACATACCTTTAAACCCAAAGTTACTGCTTTCTTCCTTAGAACGGCAGAGAGCTGTTGTTCCCCGTGTACCATCTCGATACATGTTGAAAATCCAAACTTGAATTCCCCCCCCCCCCAAAAAAAAAAAGAATTCAAGGAAAAACTATTTTGATGCTTTCTTATTATCATGTACATTTTGTGTTATAATTTTTGGAAAATATGATGAAATATATTTTTTTCCAACGGTGTTATTTTTAGCCAAAATGAATAGAATTTGAATGCTACACAGCGTTTTATGATTTAAGATTCAGAACTAGCAGTAGGTTATTTTGAAAAATGTTTGTTTTCGTACTTCAATGAGGACCACGTACGGTAATATATAGAAATAAGCTCCAAAATTATGTTCATTTTTACAAATGGCAAGAAGTCGTAAATTATGGATCGAAGAAAATGCAATCAGCTGTTCTCAGCATTTCAAAAAAAGAGAGACCGGGAGTCTATAAGCCTTCAAACTGCATTCCACTCCTTTGACGACTCTTCAACGATTTTTTACGTGTTCAACATGTCTGAACCTTTGAATTCATAATACTTGACTTTTTTCACCCATCGAAACCCTTTAACTTACTATTAAATTTTTTTTTTCTTTTTAAGGTGGTCAAAAATGGGAGCCCAAATTTTCCATTTTTTAAAATCATGTCATTTACAAAAAAATAAATAAATAATTGAAAATCCAATAAAAATTTTTTTTTTCTTCTTGGGTGATGCTAGGATCTTTTGGCCATCATTCAAGGCCATTAGCAATATGGCCAATTTATAACCAAAAAAACAAAATGTCGTCCATATTAAGCTACCTTACCGTATATGACGTTCGTTTTGAAACCTAAACAGAGTAGCAAACATTCGTACGATCGCAAGTCAAAAAATGAAATGTGAGGGCAAGATTCATAAGAATTTTTCCAGTTTTGCGCAAAATAATTAGTTCTGTTTTTAATGGCTCATCATATATGAAAGTGGATGTAGTTAGATTATTCTATTATTACCTTTAACAGCTTTACTTTTGCCAACTTAACGAGTTTGCTTGTTAAATGAACAGGTGAACTAGGCCAGAGGGTCTTATGAATCCTACAACTTTGCATCTTACGGCTTATTTTCATTATTATAGTAACTCTTCGTTTTAGGCTTCCTTTAAAAAGTAACAAATTCGTTTACCTAAAAAAATTGTTTCGGTAATAAAAACTAAGCTGTTGAACTGGTAAACACTCAGTTACAGGAACTAGGGTTACCGGATCTGAAAATAATATTAATTTACGTGGTGAAAGAACTAAACTCCGTGAATATTGGAATACCTGACGAGATTTCGATCTCACCAAAAATCTCCCTAATTTTCTCGCATCCCAGGAAAGAAACTTGATTAGTCATTTTCGTCTTGGCGCTGTCACATAATAACTAAATTTTGCTGAATTTTTATCATTGGTTGCACTTTTGAGGGAACCAGACTCTTGAGTAATTAAAAAGTCTTACCTGTGGCCCGCAACATGATTTTCAAACAAGTAATTTAAAAAAAAAATCGCGAAAAAAATAATAAAATTGAACGAAAACTCGCGAAAACTAATCCACGATGAACCGCATCGAACGTACTTTTTCGAAAAATGCGCCCCGGGAAAAAATGTGCCGCGAAGATATCGAATTTGATAATGTGGAGAACGCAACAGTGCCAAACGCGAATTCGAGACGATGTGCCAACTGTAATACAATAAGGTACGTATCACGACTGAATGAAACCTTTATAATTCATAGGTGTTTGAGGGTGCAAGTCTTATCCATTTTTATCAGTACTTGCGCATGTAACGGCGCGCTTTTATCCCGCAAAAGACCCGTCGGCTTCGAGGTATTTCGCAGCGAACAGAAATCAGAAATTATAATTTCGTTGATTGGACGAGATGGAAACTACTTATATTTTGATTTTTTTGTCATTTTCTGCTTCTCTCGGTGCTCGTCTCCTAACCTGCCAATTCGGCTTTTCCGATTTCGGCTTACGCCGCGTATATCATTAACTCGTCTAAGCTAGTCGAATTTATATTTCGGTTTTACATTTACGAATACCAGTAGCGTAGGTATGAAGGGGTAGCGGGATGTATACGCTCCCTCGTGGGCTTTTAAAAAAACATCGCTCAGTTCGAAAATCACTCAACTTTTTTTCGCCGAACCTCCTCTACATGAATCAGGAAGTTACATCTATGCGGCCAGTGAAAATTAAAAGATCATCAAAATCTTGAAAGTTGCACAGGATGGAATGAAAAAAAAATCTTCCTGGTTTCGATGATGGAATCATCCGAGAAGTTGCAAGTGGGTCTAAAGATAGAGCGCGCGAAATTTTGTTGAAAAATATTAATTTCGAGGGAGTTTTCAGAAGGGATATAATTTATCGCGAAATTTTGAGGAACCACGAATTCCATTTTAATGTCCGTAAAAGTAAATTGTGGCCAGGAAAATGGTTTCGAGTAGGAAATTTTATTTCGAGTAGTTCACCACTAAAGTAGGTACCTAAATAAGTTTTTCGAAAATAAAGTATAAGAGGTGACTGTGCCTTGTAATATTTTTGAAGAAGTGAACTTGATATATATTCTGCAAATTAAACTAGGACGAAAAAGGGGTAAAAATAAATGGATGGCTAAATCACCTACACCTACGTTTTGCGGACAATAGCAGATTTATCGTTGTGCTAGTGTGCTTAAGGACAGAGCGGCGAAAGTTTGAGGGCGGCAATATTCAGGGGAAAATGGAAAACAGATGAGATGGGGATAAAATTTGTTTCACATATATTTTTGGGGTCAGCAAAAAAAATTAGCACACAGCGGCTAATCAGGTAAATCCAGCCTTATTTGCGGATGATATTGCGATCATCGGTGAAAACTTAGAAAAACTGAAACTGATGGTAAAGGAACTGCACTAAGAATGTGGAAAGGCAAGGCTAGTGATAAACTTAATCTTCTTCTATATATTATACTAGCTGACCCACTTTGCGGGTCATCTAGACCGTGGGCTAAAGTGAGTTGGCTCAGCTGAGCTGACTAAAGTGAGTTGGCTATGATGAGCTGGATAAAGTGAGTTGCTTGATAGGGGGTGTTAAAATTAGAAGAAAAAAAAAGATTTGACGAAGTTGCAAAGGGGCATCCAGACCCTGGACTCCTGCTCTTCAAGTCACATTGCGTTATTTTGAGTGTCCTGATTTATTTATTGTATCGCTTCATGTTTGTGTTGTTCAGACCAAGATGTTAGGGTTCTTAAAAATTCAGTCGGATAATTAGAATACAAATGCTGAATATATTTTCGAAAAACTGAAATCGTTGGGATAGGCATTAATATCAGCCTTTTATTTGTGTAGTTGTACAGTTTGATAAGTAGGTACATACGATAGAAGATACAAGTTACACTGAATTCATCAAATTGACAATTTCATAAAATCGGCAGATATTTTGCTGATTTTATAAAATCAGTAGCGCAAGAGCAGCTGTTGCCGAATTTGTAAAATCAGCAAAATTGACAAAATGAGACATAAACTCCATCTGTACCTTCAAAATGCTCTTCAATATTTGTTTGCAACCAGTGACAGTGAAGTTATTTCTTGTCACTCTGATTTTGAGTTTGATCTAATGAATTAAGATAAATGGACTTGTGGAAAAGGAGGCGGAAGCTGAGTGAATTTTGATTCTCTCAAATCAATCAGAATAACACGTTCACTTTTTGCCCCAACAGTGTTTCCTTTTTTGTCCCTGGGTGGTTCATTTTCAGCCCCATAAATTTAACCTTCCTCAGTTCTTGACTGGTTAAGACTTATCAGTTTTTGAGATTACTCAAAGAAAACTCATTCTTTTTGTCACTCAATAATGTAAAAACAATCGAGAAACAATGATTACATCGTTAGCAATCTACTTTTTTTTTTTTTTTTCAAATTGCAAGACCATTTTTTCCCTATAAAATGGGTAGTTTTGCGCTATTTTTTTCCTTCATTCTAAATGAGAACAGGTCAGATTATTTCTCACAGTCATAGAAGAAGGATTTGCTTACACATTGTCGTTCAAAATTCCTTTTGAAACTCTTTCTATAGAAAGCTGGACTATGTTTACTTATTACCCTGAGAACTGGGTGTTCACGTTTTGTCCCAAGTGACCCTATACCTGCCGATTTTATAAATTTGGTAAAAATGTATTGCTTTTTTCATAAAATGAGCTGAACTTGCCGATTTCACAAATTCGGCAAATTTTGTTGCCAATTTTATTAAATCGTCAATTTGATGAATTCGCCATAACATATACACGTCGTACACCAAACTATTCAGACTCTTTGGGTATAGGCCCCCCCAGCTTTTTTCCATATTTTTCAGTCTTGGGCTACTCTTCCCCACATTATTCTCGCAATTTTTGTTATATCATCACGCCATTTTGTACCTGGGCCCTGTCTCCTTCTTTGCTTGTCGTAAGATTCCCGCTCACTGATAATTGTGTTTTCTATCGTGTCCCTTCTTGATGTGCGAAATGTCCCGCGTAATCCCATTTCAATTTCTTGATTTCAAACTTACCTCTTTCATACCCGTTTCCTCTATTATTTTTTTGTTTTTCACTTTGTCTTTTATTCTTCACCCTAGTATACTTTGTTCCATCTTTCTCACTCAGGAACGTAGTGAAGAGTTTTTCCTAGGGGGGCAAAAATTGTTAAATTCCTAACTGGCTCAACCCAAAATTCCCATGTATCAATTTTTTTTTGAATTACCTAAGAAGGGGAAATAGAAAAAAAAAACTCCAAATCTCTTTTGACTGGTTGAATTTTTCCAAATTTTGATCCATCTACTAATGTTTTCCAATTCCAGGGAAGGTTTGAAGGGAGCTGCCTTCCCGTGACTCCACCCTTAGTTTCGTTCCTGGTTTCATTGTGGTAGTTAAACCTTTATATTTGCTTCTTCGTCAGGGCTTACGTTTGGGCTCCATGGATGAGAACTGGCAGAGTGCATCTTTTCATTAGTTTCGTCTATGTTTCAATCTTCATTTTACTTTTATATGTACATGTTTTTTGAAGTCCAGAAGCTTGCCCATGCTTTATTTATTCTTTTAGTTATTTCTCTATTTATTCTGTCTTCAAACGATTGTATCTATCCCAAACAGTCAAATTCGGAGATTTTTTTTCCTATTTCAGTTCCTTGTATTTTACATTTCCCTTCCATATTGGGTAATAGTTTTGTTTTACTTTTATCTTAATCCCTTGTTTCTCCCAGTTTAGCCCCCTAAAGATCTCTTCCAGCACGCAATTAAATAAATTTGTTTTACCCCTCCTTTTATCCCGAATTCTCCCCCTTCCCTCCTGTCCATCTTGATGTACGCCTTCGTCCTCGAATATATATTTATTAGGAGTCCTATGTAATTTATTCCTACTTCCTGATTTTTTAAAGCCTGCCACATGAAGCCATGCTCTACCATGTCAAATGCCTTTTGGAAATCGATCAGGAGAAGGCAGGCTTCTCTTTTATACTCGATTGTTTTTTTTATCACCTGATTGAGCACAAAGATTTGATCGAAGATAAACGGGGAATACTTAGGTAATTTAAGATTCGCCGACGATGTAGTGTTACTGGCAAACAATGCAAGAGAGCTGGAAGAGTTAGGAGAGGAGCTGAGTATAAAAAGCGAAGAGGCAGGGTTAAGAATAAATTTTAACAAGACCCAGTGGATTACAAACGGGGAAGAAAAAACATTACGGATAGGAGGGGAAGAGATAACCTGTGTAGATGAAGTGAGTTATCTGGGTCAATTAATTTCGTTTAAAAAGAGAATAGAAAAGAAACTAAGTAATCGGATTAAAAAAGGATGGAAAATTTTTGGGCTCTGAAACACATATTATACAAAAGTAAAACTAACATAGGACTAAAAAGGAGGGTATGGGAGATGTGTACGCTACCGTCCATTACGTATGGCGCCCAAACCTGGGCTCCCACCAGGAAGCAGGTCGAGAAACTAAGATGCACGCAAAGAGCCATGGAAAGGAGTTTATTGGGAGCAAAGAAAAAAGATAAAATTCGCAATGCAGTGAAAAGGGGCAAAACGGAAATGAAGGATATTGGATACAGAATTAAAAAACTAAAGTGGAACTATGCGGGCCACATTAGCAGGAGAGATGAAGGAAGATGGGAAAATATAGTGCTCAACTGGACACCGTACGGGAATAGAACGGGGAGGGGAAGACCATTCAGAAGGTGGGAAGACGAATTTGTGGCCGACAAGGGACCATGCTGGAAAAGACTGGCACTCGACAGAAGGAAGTGGAAAGCTTTGAGGGAGGCATATGCTCAGAAATGGGCGGGAGAGGCGGAAATGGATAGTGGGCTCACGTAAGAAACCGCATCACAAAGTAGCACCCCAGTGCTGTTATTATTATTATGTGTTTTACTTGTATTCATTTCTAAGCCCGCCTCTGCATTTACCTTTTTTATATCCTCTTTGATCAGTACAACATCATCCGCAAACTATAGATGGTTCAGTTTTTCATAATTCATCTGTATCCCCATATTTTCCCATTCCAGTTTTCTAAATATTCCTTCTAATACGCAATTAAATACATAAAAGGCATTTTGAGCTCGTTTTGGAAATTTCAGATTTTCAATTCCATAATAATTTCTGAAGGGAGACAGTTACCGTCACCAAATTTTAACATAGTGTGAAGAAGTTCAATTGTAAAACAATTACAAAAAGTTCCAGTTGAAAAAGAGAGTTAGGGCTCTCAGGGGGTAAAATTTTGTGGCCCTCCTCTGTGACGTGGGAACACACGAATACAAGTCAAAATTTAACCGCACAGAGCTTCGCAGGCATCAGTATATTCTCTCCTCTTCCCGTTGCCACACACTGATTTCCCGTCTTCCCTCTTCGTCCTTCCAACGATTCCCTGGGATCCACATCCGTGATTTTCCTGCCTGAAAACTCTTGCAATTTTCCTCCCTCTACCTTTCCCACATTGCCAGCATCGGCTGCTAATGCAACTGATAAGCAGGGTGTCACTTCACTTTTTTTTGTCTCATAAACTCCACTTTTTGCTTACCCTCTGTGTAGCTGCTATAGGCGCTCAACGAAATGTCCCTTTCACCTCTCCACTCCATATCCTCCTACTGAGCTACAGAGGTCAAAAATTGATTATGATTTCCCAATTGTGTTTTCTGCAACTCCTACAATATTTTCCTTTTTTCTCTGTGTCTCTTCCTCATTTTCTCTTTTTCCAAGTTTCCTTCCTTTTCCCCGTTGTTTTTGTACAAAATTCTGCCGCCCTAGGCACTTGCCTAATGTGCCTTTTGGGAAATCCACCCCCGGAACTGATACTACAAAATAAAGAAGTTGCGTTGGTAGGTATTTAGATATTAGAAAACTCCCTACCCCCCGTATCCGCCTCTGCTCTCAGCTCTTATGATTCACCCGCTAACCTCGAACAAACGCACACACCCACCCATAGACATACTAACACTTCTATAATATTAGTATATCAAAAAATGGAGATTTTGATCCTGAGACCAAGGACACGTTTTTATGTGCAGTTTTGACTAATGGTTGCTGTAATAATAATATAATATTAAAAAAAAATCGTAGAATAGGCGCATTTACCTCTTAGTTTTAGCCTAAATTTCGTACGAGAATGAAGGGACCATCAAAAAAGAGCGTATTAAGAGGGTTTTACTGTACTTAACAAAGTAGCAGGTAAAATAGATATTTGGAATTGTTTGACGATGAGGAAAGGTAAACTAATGGGGCATAACTTGAGGCACCCAGGAATAATATCACTGCTGCTAGAAGGAAGGGTGGAAGGAAAGAATTGAGTAGGTTGGCAAAGATTCCAGTATGTTCTACACATAATCGAGGATGTCAAATGTTAGAGTTATTTGGAAATAAAAGAACTTGCACAAGATAGAGGAAAATGGAAAGCTGCATCAAACCGATCGTAAGACTGATAACCTTATCATAATCATATCATATGTAATAACATGTTCTGAGCTATGGTCATTATTACGTGGAATGTAAGGAGCAAAATGTGGGTTTTCGTAGGTGTTTTCTTTTGACTAATGCTTTAGAAGAAAAGGTTCTCAAACAGTTTGAATCTTGTACTTTACTTATTTTGGGCACTCACACACATCTGCCTTTGTCTTTTTCGTTATCAATAGGATCACGATTAGGCTCCTCTACACAGTTTATCTCTCGAAATTGTAGGGTGATGGCATCGAACTCACTTATGCTCGTAAACTAACTCACTTCGGCTAACTCACTTCTGCCAATTCACTTAAGCCCACGGTTTAGATGACCCGCGGATCGGGTCAGCTCTTTGAAAATAAAAACTTCTTATATGAGTTAGGAGCAAGGTGAGTATAAAAGCATGTAATTATAAATAAAAAAAATAGAACGTAATGAAAAATAATAATATATTATACACCAAGAGTCAAAAGTGAGTCATGTAAACTCACTTTTGGCTCTTGTTGTGGAAGATATTTCTTATACTATTTGATCAGAAGCGACGATGTTTTCCGCTGACATGGTCTGCATTTTTTTTTTTTTTTTTTTTTATCTATTTATATAAATTATAGACAGGTGATTTTTGTGTGCGTAATTAATTCAAAAATTTAATTTGCTCAGTTAATTACTACGAAGTACAGTATCACAGTCTTGTCTCCAGTTTGTTCACATGCACAAACAGCATACACACCCGATCTGACAAAATTAGTGTCGTTCGACAGTTCGACATGTGTCGCACTATCGAAATCTTCGACTAAAGCTTTCTAATTGGCTGAAAATAAAGGGGCGCGACGAATAAATTTGATTGCTGTCGAATTACTATCGAACAGTGTCCGAAGTTAGGCTGATCATCGAATATTCGTCAGCCGCATAGTAATGTGCAAAAGAATTGAGCTTTGAAGGTTGTCGTCGCGTCGGCGCCTTTACACGTTTGCGAATATTCCCACGATCCTGTTTGGTAATAGGTACGAGTGTGTTATCTCGACTCCGGAGTCTGGAAGTGCGGAATAAGTGGTTCAGTTAAAATTTCATGCGTCGCTGAGTGGTTCAGTGGTTTAATATTCGTGAAGCGGATTTGCATGCACTGTTATTTATCGGTAAGTTATGTCACATTTTTGTCATTTAATGGAATATTCAGTTACTAATTATTCTAGGAGTGGATCAATGAGGGAAGACAGGGGGAAAATTGCCCCTAGCCGGTCCACCGACCGTTTAAACAGTTTTTGCTTGACCCCTCAGACCCTATGTTTTTTCATTAAAATGTATGTACCTAATTTTGCGTCTGTGCATTTCTAGCGCCCTAATTGGGGAGGGGGCAGATTTTACATTGTAGAACCAGGAATTTCCCAGTCAAAGCTTGAAGCTGTATTCAGTTATTCCTTGAACTCGAAATTCTTCTCCACATCGAAGGAGGATATAATTTGTAAGCGAATTATAAGATGATACGTCGATCAAAGTATATTGATTGGGTACATCTTGGAAACAGTAGACTGTTTCAGAGTGAAAGGGGTGTCCTAGAAGTCTGGTCCCACTATCTGATCATTTCGATTTCAGCAACTAAACCCGCGAACTGCAGAGTTTGCAGAACGGCAAGAAGGTACACAAAAATGTTCCGTGTGTCTGCCGTGGTCACATTGAGAGTCTGGTCTCGAGACGCATGAAGACGGGCGAGAATCAGGCAGTATGTGTAGTGTACCGAGCAAAATTGGAACCTGACTTTTGGGCAGTGTTGTAGTCAGGATTTTCTCAAGGGGAGGGGGGAGTAAGACTTCCAAGGGGGAAAAAAGTCGAAAATTGTGGTATTTTTTGAAAATTGCCAATATAATATGTATTAGGGGACTATTTTATAAAAAATGAAAATAAAATTACTGCTCAAGCAAAATTTAAAAAAAAAACACGTGTTTTAAAGGCGAAAAATTGCTCATTCTTGCATATTTTTACGTTCAATTTCAGGTTTTCCTCTTGCCCCCCCCCCTCTTGGCTATGCTCATTCTTTTAGGACACCCTGTACTCGCAAATTTTGTTAAAGAATGTACACAGTAACTGATGCCACATGTGTTCCCGTCATCACTAACTGTCAATTAGTTGTCATTTCCTATACCTATTCCTGTTTGATTATTTTAATTAGGTAGACTAAGTAGAGATCGGATTGGGATTCTATTAATTTCTTCAATAGCATTATTGTGGAAATCATGAAGCCGGATTAATATTAAAGTCGCGTACAAGCACTTGGGCCCCCAGGCACCTAGCTGGAAATTTTTTTGTATCTGTTCAGTAGTTTTTTATTTACAGCACCGTGTCTGGCTGGTGGCCCGAGTAGTATAGAAAGGTACGATCCTAGACCGAGTTCACATTTCTGTGCAAGTTCTGTGCAATCCTAAACCAAGCTCACATTTCTGAGCATTCACTGTTGAAAACATTTTTTCTGTGTGAGTTCTGTGCAATCCTAAACCAAGTTCACATTTCTGAGCATTCACTGTTGAAAACATTTTTTTCTGTGTGAGTTCTGTGCAATCCTAAACCAAGTTCACATTTCTGTAAATTTTCTGTTGAAAACATTTTTCTGAGTGAATTCTGTTCTCTCTGGCTCGAGTTCACATTTCTGTAAATTTTCTGTTGAAAACATTTTTCTGAGTGAGTTCTGTTCTCTCTGGCTCGAGTTCACATTTCTGAGCATTCACTGTTGAAAACATTTTTCTGTGTAAGTTCTGTACAATCCTAGACCGAGTTCATATTTCTGTGTAAGTATTGTTCTCTCTGAATCGAGTTCACATTTTTGTACATTCACTGTTGAAAACACTTTTCTGAGCATTCGCTGTTGAAGTCACATTTTTGTACATTCGCTGTTGAAAACACTTTTCTGTGTAAGTTTTGTACAATCCTAGACCGAGTTCACATTTTTGTACATTCGATGTTGAAAACACATTTTTGTACATTCGCTGTTGAAAACACATTTGTGTAAGTTCTGTTCTCTGTAACCAAGTTCACATTTTTGTGTTGGTGTTAAAAGAATTGATATTGTAATATAAAGTGGTCGAGTTTCCATTTTTTTTATCAGACCACTTTTTTTTTTCTAACTTGGATTTCAAGTGATTTTGGTTTGAAATCTTAATACTAAAAAAAATAATAAAAAAAAAAATCGAAAATTGATATTGATAACCTAGTTTAAAAAAAAATAATAAAAAAAATAAATAAAAAAAAATAATAAAAAAAATTTAAAAAAAATCGAAAATTGATAACCTAGTTTAAAAAAAAAAATAAAAATATTATATATTATAAAATGGAAATGATTGAAAGTAAAAGCAATAACTTTAATTTTGATGACTCTACACACTGTGTATCTAAAAAGATACCATCAGTGAAAGTGATTAATCAAGAACCTGTAGGCCTCTGGATGTCTAATGAAAATTTGATGTCTTGTGAGTGGAGAAAAAATTGCAACGAGTCATGTTCAGGTGCCAGCTGTGTAGAACATTTTGTAAATACAAAACCGCACACAATTGAGACTCGAGATGGATCAATTCAAGGTAGGATTATTGATAAAAATCGTATTTTAATCATTAGACGCCAACTTAAACTTATCAGACTTTCTCGAAATGATTACTCTTTTGCTGGTTATTGGGTAAAAGGAGATACAGACTATATTTCAGCACGTAAGTATCTCTTAGTGTTTCTAGATGAAAAGAATCATCCACTACATAAAGAACCAATCCAACTTACAGCTAGAGGTGTATTTCAGGTAGAATTTGATAAGAATTTATTAAAGTTTAGAAAAGAATTTAAAACAGTTTATAGTAAAACACGAGGTGTAATGTCAGATTTATGGTATTCTATGCTTGTGTTCTGTCCTACTTTTGTATCAAACGTAGTAGGTTCTTTAAAAAAGAGTAGAGCATGTTGTATTGAAAATTATATTGTTCCAACAGAATCTAATTTGAACTCTTTATGTGTAGGTAGAGATAAAGAAGTCTCAAAAATTGTTGAAGCTATGTTTAATGATTCTGAAAAATGGAAAGCTGAAAATAGTAAACCTTTCATAACCACATTAGTTCAAGAAAATGAATAATGTATTTTTATATGATTTTTCATATAAAAATAATACTTATTTGACTGTCTTTTTTTTCTTTTTCTTTTTTCTCATTTTTTTAAACACCTGTTCGATAATATTCCAACAGAAAATTATAATACACACCCAGTTGAATTTATTTTCTGAATTGTTCTCTGAATTGTTTTCTGATTGCATACCTATTTATAAGAATATTTTTTTTTTTTTTAGTTTTTAGGAGCAGGTCTAACCGCTCTAGATATAGGTTTGTATTCATAACAAACAGGTTGTTTCAAAAGAACAAATATTTCAGCTGTATTAGGAAAATCATCACGCCATGAGAATATAATTTGTACATTGGCTACATCTGTTTGTAGAGCGTCAGGTTGTCCTGTAAGATCAAAGCAAAAGATAGTATATTCTTTTTCAAATTGCACAAGATCAATTAAAACATCGTCTTTTCCATTGTAATTTTTAAAATATGTATATAAAGCTCCTGAATCCTTTTCATTAAAATTTAATCGCATTTGCTGACGAGGATATTCATAACCATTGACATTGAAACGTACATCATAAGGATTACAATGATCAAATTTACTTTTATCAGCAAAGAGATCATTGTTCCTTTTATTTTGGAAAACTACAAAAGCATATTGTGATGTAATATCTGTAGGAATTGACCACCTAAATTCTTTTCCTGATACAGTACCAGCAGGTTTCTTTAAACATTGCCAATGCTCAAAATTCATACGAATTGGTATGTCTTTATTTAACAATGGTAAAACTTCTTTTTCAAGTTGTAATGAAAGCTTCACCACTGGCATTCTCCAAGTTATATACTTCAGATTCAATTCCACAGTATAATCTTTTAAATTTGGGTCAACTTGTAGCATATTTGTAACACCATGTTGTTCTCTTGCTAGTATCAAGGATTGACTAACATTAAAGAGAATTTCTTTATAAGTTCCAAAACCTAGAAACATATCGAAAGGTAATGCAACTTTGAAGTAACCATTCGCATCAACATTCATGTAATCATTATTTAGATTCCATCCTGCATTAGAATACTTGGTGGTTTTGGACATTGAAACGAGACCATTAATGGTGCTGGCTACACCTGGATACTCCAATATATCTACCTGAACATCAGAAATTCTATAAATAATTTGCCTGAAAAGATGAAGAAAGCCATTATTAATTACTTGTACTGTACTACGATCGAAACTCGCAATTTTTTTGTCTTTATCACGTACTATCAGACGACCAGCTATAACTACCTCGCTTTTCCAAGGTAAAGTACAAATATTAGGAGTATTTATTTCAATTATAATTTCCTCATCTTTTTTATTTATATCAATATTATTAGCAGTGGAGAATTCTATTAATTCAAAACTTTCGTAACCATTCATTTATAGTATTTTTTTTTTTTTTTTTTTAATTATCGTACTTCACGTATGATTAAAAATGCCCAATATGTTTCACCATTATTTTCAAGTGGATTGCCATTCTGATCAAAAAGGTTTAATACAATCTCGCTTATTTCTTTATTTCTCACTCTATAATATTGAGTTTCATTTGGTGTATAGATTATTTTTTCTCCGGGTAGTGATGATATAGGAAAATAAAAAAGTATTTTTTCATTACCGTTATTACATTCATTACATATCCCCTTAATGCTTTCAATAGGAAAAATTTTAACGTGGCTATCAGATTCAACTTCTTTTCCAGCTGGTATAATTTGCTTAGTAAAACCCAATATATTACCAACAGAAGTCACATCTCTTAAATCTATTATATGTGATGGACTCCCCATTATTATGGTATGAGCGTATTTATTTATTTTCAAGGTTATATTAGCAGCCCTAGCATGTTTACTTTCATGTATACATTTAATAATATCAGCTACTTCATAAATACCAGGATCAAGTACTATAGTTGTAGGTAATTCGTTCACCTCCTTATAAAAAGTAAGTGAATTGTTTTTAGTTACAGTTATATTGAAAAAACGATAAGATGTGTGGAAAGATTCTAACCCAATTTCCCATTCTTTATTAGGGTTGAGTCTAATAATGTCATCAACTCCACTAAAATCATGATAAAGAACAGAATCTGTACCGCTCATAAGCATACTGTAAGAACCATTTATATATTTCATTTATAGTATTTTTTTTTTAATTTTTAATAAATATTCTATGCACCGTCTACCACAATTTGTTTCATCAAGTTTTTGATCCTGCGTATAATTATAAGTAATTCTAGACTGTCCAAAATATTTCACTAATTCTGGTGGTGGAATGTTACCAAACGGTTCATAAAAATCAACTTGTGAATCATTCTTACAGTAAGCAGTCCAATGAGTTCCAGAGTGGTCTGAAGTGTCTAAATTTACAATTCCACATTCATATTTTTTGATTTTTGGTGGTAGCTCATCAAGCATAAAAACTCCTCTGAAATGAGGTATTTGCAATTTTTCAGCATATGCTTCTATTTCAAAATTAGTTAATGCGTCATTCTTGATGGTTATTTTTTTTTTTTTTCATTATCTAAGATTTTTTTAATTACTTGTTGAGTGATCATGTCACCCCCAATTTTTCTTTTTTTAACGCCATTTTTTATTTTTTTAACGCCATTTTTTATTTTTTTAACGCCTCTTTTATTTTTCTCAACACCTAAACAGTCTTTTTGAATACTACCATTAACGCCATCGCATTTTTTTTTAACGCCATTTTTTATTTTTTTAACGCCATTTTTTATTTTTTTAACGCTCTTTTTCTTTAGAACTTCGTTAGGTATTTGTAGATATTGTCCTATGCCTTCACCAGACTTGTACTCCAACTTTTCATTACGACGTTTTCTCTCTTCTACTAACTCGTCATTGGCTTTCTTATTATCAATTGCTTGCTTGGCGGTTGATATTAAATTACCTACAGTTTCTACTATTTTAGTACCTACTTCTACAGCAGGTTTAGCTGCTGCAATAGCAGCCAATCCTGCTAGGATAGCTGGTGGGAAGAATCCACCATTTTTAACCTGCTTCAGTTGTGTTTTGTTCAGTTTTAGCTTTAAACCTTTTCCCTTGGTTTTTGCTGTCTCAATTTGATTCACTTGTGCTTTTGTTAGAGGTAAATATGTTTCGTTCTGTGTGCTATTTTTAGTTCTGATTAAATTTTCGTATCCTAAATTTAGTACAACAGGTACCCCTTTTTCAACACCAATATTAATTTTGTCAAGTTGTTCCTTATCTGGATTGATAGGATATTTAATGTATCTACTTACTTTGATACCCTCCCCTTTTTTGTTTCGACCATTGATAGCTGTTTCCCGATAAATATAAAATCCTTTACCTTTTTTTTTCTGTTTGTTAACATATAAATTATTCAAATAATTCATTATTTCTGGGAGATCATTGGTTGTAGTTTTTCGATCAATATGAAATCCTTTGCCTTCTGTTTTCTGATTATTAGTGGTTGTTTTTCGATCAATATAAAATCCTTTGCCTTCTGTTTTCTGATTATTATTGGTTATGGTTTTTCGATCAATATAAAATCCTTCACCTTTTTTAGGTAATATTTCATTAGGTAATCGCAAATGTTGTCCTAATCCACAGTTTTTACTCATATTATTTATATTATAAAATTTTTTATAAATTCCTAAACCTAACTTCTGTTTTAATTTCATTAAATTTACTGCTACATATGCTGGAATTTTTTCATCTAATTTAGCATTAGGATCTTTGACACGCTCCCAGGCTCGCCATGTGAATCTGTTATCAGCATAATCACGTTCATTAGGATCATCTGTATTTGCATAATCTACATCATGATCCATAGCTATTTCATCTAATTTATTTTTCAGTTTTACACCTTTTTGAATATCGAGGTCTGTATTCGAACCAGGACCAAGAGCTTTATATCCGGGCCAGTGAAGTGGAAATGGTACATATTTACCAATTGTATCCACAATATCACCACTTCTTTTAGATAATCCACAGTTTTTACTCATATTTATAGTAGAAAATTTTAGAAAACTGTTTTTTGAAGTTCCTGGCGATAAAATTTACCTAAAATTTCTTCACCCTTCAAATCTTTAATAGAATAGACGGGAGGGTTTGTGTGGAATACTTTGTCAACTACAAATATTTCTCTTGTCCAGTTGTTCTTATACTTGTTCTCAAAAGTTTCTTTCTTTTTGGGTATTCTCACACGATCTCCTTCCTTGAATTTTGGTTGCGTGGAGAAACTTGAAGAATACATTCTATGAAAAATTTCTTGTTCATTTGTTTTATTCACATCACAAGGACGCATTCCTATTGTTCTATGTACCCTCACATTATTATATTCGTGCAATATCTCTGGTATAAATGGAACCCATTTATGATTCTTATGAATCTCAAAAATTATTCTCAACATCCCATTAATGGTTCTGTTTACTCTCTCACCAATTGCTGATTTTTCCTCATTCTCTGTGTGATACATATGAATATTATATTTTCCCATTAATTTTTTAAAAACTGAATTTACAAATTCTGTACCTTTGTCGACATGTAATTTTTTAGGTGGACCATATTCGCTTTCTTCAATAATTTTCTCAAAAGCTTGAGAAACCTCTTTCCCTGTTTTTTCCTTGAGGGTTTTATCCTGAGTACTTTTGAGAAGGTGTCAATAACTACTAACATATACTTATAACCCCTATTTTCTTTTGAATACTGGGACATAATTAATAAATCACCTGCCCAGATTTCATTGATTTCATTTGTGATAATTTTTCTTTTCTGAAATTTTTTTATCACAGGTTTATGAAGTTCTTTGGCTTCAAGTTCAACTAATGACTGCATTTTTTATATTACTTGACATTTTCTATTGACCTTCATGATAACCTACATTTTGAACATTTCTGTCTTTTCCTCTAATATTTTTTGAACATTTTCATTTGTTTGTGGTAAATTTTCCTGCAATATTTTCTGAATATTTCCAGTTTTTTGTGAATTTTTCTCCAATATTTTCTGAATATTTTCAGTTGTTTGTGGTAAATTTTCCTCCAATATTTCTTGAACATTTTCATTTGTTTGTGGTAAATTTTCCTCCAATATTTCTTGAATATTTTCAGTTGTTTGTGAATTTTTCTCCAATATTTTCTGAATATTTTCAATTTTTTGTGGTAAATTTCCCTCCAATATTTCTTGAACATTTTCCTCCAATATTTTCTGAATATTTTGATTTGTTTTTGATATATTTTTCAATTCTGTTAAAATTGCTCCTAATTGGGTAATATTGAAAAGTGAATTCTCGCAGGTGGTAGCCAATCCAACTACCTGCCGCGTAATATTTTTCAGTTCAGTTACAGCTGATTGATCATGTTCAGTAATCTTTTTCAGTTGTGGTAAAATACTGCTTGTGTTATCCTTTATATTGTTTATGTACTCTTTCACACCATTAGCATACTCTATTATACCAACAGTATAATTTTCATTATTAATGACATTTTTTATACATTGTATTATCATATCTGAAATTTCGCCAACATCTTTTATGACAATTTTCAGAACAGACTCTAAGATTTTCCCCGTGTTATTCTGAATTTTTTCAACTGATTCATACAAATAATGATGATTTTTTCTAGTAAACATTTATTATAAGGTTTTTAAATTTTTTTTGGCTTCTATCAGTTCCTCCCGAATGTTGGTCATTTCATTGAATATTTGTGGATTATGATTACCTGCTTCCCACATACCTTTCAGTATTGTAAATCGATCAATTAATTCTTTAGGATCGTTCCAGTATTTATAATCAGTCTGATTGGTATAAATTTTCTTAAGACCAGAGCCACGATGTGAAAGTATGAGTTCCTTCTCAATCAACATAGGTTGGATGAAATTTAAATATTTGTACCCACGACTACTTTTAATTTGTCCATTCTCAGAACGATAAGATTCTGTACTGAGAATAATTTTTTGATAATTTTTCAGGTCTTCATCAGTATAATTTTCAGGTTTTTGCATAGTTAGTAATTCCCATAGTCCTTGTGTTCCTGGATAAAGGGTAGTGTCATTACTTAGCTTAATATCAGCACGATCATTATCAGCATAATGATGAACTTCCATGAGTCGTGCATTTCCTATATAATAATCTTTATTTTCGTATCTAATACCAAAAGTTGAATCGGTAGGTATTTTTTTATTAGTATAGTAAGACAAATATCTACATGCAAGACTTTGAGACATATCAAATCCTGGTGTTTCCTCTGACCGTTCATAGGTAATTTCTCTTGGTTTGTCAGCAATCATAGGTAATACTGGTTGTTGTATTACAGGCTTAAGGTCTTTTATTGTATCAATGATTGGTTTATAGTTTTCTTCCATTTCTAGTTTTCTATTCACTTGACCTAACTTTGCACATTCAATATTTTTTTGTAGAAGTGCACGTTGTTTTACAACAAAATCAATATCATTTGAATTATAATCTGTTAGCTTTCTCATTTATAATATAAAATTTTCCTCAAATTTGTATTTGAACCTACCATTTTTCTGATCACATTCTTTATCTATAACTACAAAGTCATACGGTTTTTGCCAGCAATCATTACATATTGATTTGAACTGATTAAATGTTATGGTCCTAGCATATTCGTTATAAATATGTGTCAGATTGGTAAGATCTTGTTCAAAAAGAATTAAGTAATTAAAATTATCTCTAATCTGTTGTTTTGGAATTTTTGAATATGTTTGGGATAAATAGTAGCATGAAATATCATTATGACGACTCCATGAATAATATTTACCTATTTTATCATGGTTTTCTGTGTAGATATCATCAAAGATTACTACTGATCCTTTTTCTATTTTATTAGGGTCTGGTAAATCCTCGAGTGATACTGTATGAAATTTTTTGTTTTTAAGTTTCTCGTTTTGCAATATTTGGCGAAACTTTTCATACTTTGGTTGATTAGAAGTATTTGAACATAAATATACATTATCAGGTAATGGTCTATCCACTAATATAGTCAATAAAACATTCGTTTTTCCAGACCCACTAGGACCACATATACAACATCTCATTATATTAGGAAACACTTCCTTCAATCTACAAGTTGGAACACTATTATCAAAGTTTAAAACTTCAGTCTTATTCTTTATTTTAGTTCGTTTCATTTATTATACAATATTTTTTATAGCCATATGGAAGTGTATTCATTTCATCAATTAAGTATCTTTTATCATCATAAGGAGATAGTGCAATTTTATTGATTGATATAGTATACAATTTCAGCTTTTTGGAAACAATTCCATGCACAATTTCCTTAGTTTGCTTGCTATTGAACAAACAGTTTTTGTACATTTCAAATTTCATTCTTTCTATATTCAATCTTTTAATTCCCTTACACACTTTTTTCTCTTTCGATGTGTCGTTTCTGAAGGAGTACATTTTTGATCTTAGTCCTACCCACTCTCTTATTGGGATTCCTAAGTATTCATCCTTGAATAATCCTGGAACTTTTTTGTTTACTTGAGGCATCCAATCCATTAAATAATCTGAAGTGTCGTAATAATCTAGATTCTCTTTTATGTCCTCATAAACATCATCACATTCTATATAAACAATCAATGAATCTGTATCAGTTCCTAATAATCTTATTTTGTCTCCATATTTCGTTTTTAAAACATTGTAGTAGAACTGGAACATTAATAATTTTGACAACTCCAGAACAACAAACCCCCCAAATATTGGTTTATTCAACTTTACTTTCTTATTTTGAATGTGAAGTAAAACAGTTTCTTCATCAAGAACAACTCTTGTTTCAAACTCATTCTGTTTAAGAAATGAGTCTAAAGTAGTCACTATTTGTACTGTACATCTTTTTCTAACGTTCTCCATTTGTTTTCCATAGACACTATTATTGAGTAATTTATAGAGATCTTTCTCATAATCATTTTTTGCTTTTTGTCTTAAGCTTGTATTCTTATCAATATATGGTTTCATCCAAGCTTTTTGTTTGAATCTTATGTAATTATTTATACTCTTTAAAACTATACCTTGTTTCAAGCATTCTTTCAACATTCTGTAATCAATGAGATAATTATGTTTTGGGTGTAGCGTACTTATTAATTTACTCATTTTTGGTTTATTACCTATTTTTTGTTCAATCAAAATTTTTTGAAAATCTGACAATTCTGATTCTCTAGGTACATATTGTTCTGGAAGCATGGGATAATCTTTAAATTTTTCGTGTAATTCTGTAGGAATCTCAAGATCAGCTATAAAAGTATATCCATACTCACCATTGTCATCTAGAGCAAGAATTACATCTTGAGTAAAGTCTGATGGTTTATAAGTCAATTTTTCAAATTTGCTTTCTAAAGATTTCTTTGCTTCGGAATTTTTTGCTTCATTGATTTGATGGGCTAGCAAATTATAGTTCAAGAATTCACCTGTTGGTAATGGTTGACTCAGAGCCCACCCATATAAATTATTACAATCTAAATATAGAATATAACTGATATGCTTTTTACTATCCCAAATTCCTTTCTCTTTGGCTTTTTCTTTGCTTAATTTTATCGTTTTTCTTTCTTTCTCATCGTAAAAGTAACAATTATTAGCAAGAGCGTGTCTATGAGGAATGTTGGAAATCCCTCCTCTTATTCCTTTCTCATAAATTTCATAATTTTCTTGATCAGTAATTAGCTCAAGCGATTGTTTCGTGAATTTTAAAGAAGCACTATCTGATAAATGTGGTGCTGAAATATAATATACAGGATCTAGTCCATAATGTTTATAACACATTTCCCTAAAATTATCAAAAATATCTTTTGTGAGAATTGTATCTAGTTTCAAGTATAAATCATGATAATCTCCAAAATTTTTACATCCAAAATATTTGTAAACTTTTTTTGCTTTTGATAAATCGTCATCAGATATATGTTTATTATTTAACATCGAATACCACGCCTTTTTATCTAATGGTAATTGGTCAGAGAATTTATCATAAGTACTAACCCAGTCATAAGGATAAATCCCCTTCTGTAAAACCAAATGTAGGTCTTCTTTTTTAAATTCTCTCAATATATTTTGAAATTTATTATAATTAATCGGTTTTGTCAATTCAGAATCACAAATTTCACATTTTGCTGCATATTTAAAATGCCCTTCTCATTTATTGGTAAAAATTGTCCTTTCCTAATTTTCTGTACTTTTTTACACCTAGCACAAAAACAGTCATTCACTTCTGCTAGATTTTTTACTGCTTGATCTAAACTAATTCCCACAAAATTTAATGTGTCAATAAATCTAAATTCCATTTCTATAGGTATTTTATCTCCTTTCCTACTTATTTTCAGTTTTTCTCCTTGACAAGAGGAACATTTTTTTAATATTTTGTCCCAATATTTTCTTTTACAAGTGCAGCAATAAGTGGAATCTCGTTTTACTTCACAATGATCTATCACCACCTTTTTGGAAAATGTTTTATAATTTTCACAATTTTCTGCAATAATTTTCACATCATGTTTCTCAGAAGGCTCCCTCTCGTTCCCACTAAATAATTTTAACAACCATTGTAAAAATATTTTGGAATCGTATTTTAAATTATGAATCAAAATTGGAATGAATCTTGGCATTCTTAAATGCGAGTTGCACTCTCCACAGGCTACACCACGAAATTTTCCTGTATAATGATCATGATCTCTAACTTTTTCATTTTCTGCAAGAATCTTGTTACATAAATGACAGTGAGAAGTTTCTTTGAATTTGATATCTTCATCTTGTCCCCAAATCATTGGCTTATTAATTCTTCTTATCTTGTTGTATGCGCGAGCATGTTCTATTAACCAAGAATTGAATTGATTCATCAAGTTTTGTACATTCGAGTCTCTAACCAGCTGTGTTCCTTGTTGGTCAGAATAGAAACAAAAACTGTTAGCAATATGTTTCTGGAGATATTTTGTTGATTTAGTTTCTTTTTGCATTTTTTCCAATAGACATTCAAAATCCAACGTCACTGTGTATGGATGATATTGTTCTGCCCCATTTGTGCAATATTTTCGAAATTTCTTCTCTTCATTTGGCATTTCTATATTTTGCTCATCATTTATACAATTTTTTAAATGTTCCTCATATTTTAATTTATCTTTAAATCTTTTATGGCATTTCATACAAATTTCTACATGATGTGTATATTTATGTATTTTTCCTTTTAATAGAGCACTCAAGTTTTTTATCCCAACAATATGATCCTTATACTGTAGTAAATTTACATGGTTTTCACTACTAATTGGTTTATAAATTAAAGAAAATTGACCAATACCCTCTTCATCTTCCTCATACTTATAAATATTGATAGATACACCTAGAAATTTTTCATATTTTTTAATATTTTCTGGAATTAAATTAACTGGATATTCCATTTTCAGTTCTTCATATTTCGTGATATCATAATTTGAAACTCGATCTACATGATTTGTAACTGAATTCAAAACACTTTCCAACGCATATTCAAAGCATCTAAGATCTTCTTGCTTGAGACACTTAAAATTTCTATTTTGAATATTTTTCACATTAATACAACACTTTTTTGATTGAATAAATTTGGGTAATTGAATATAAGTCCCACCACGTAAAGGGTCATTTTTATCAGATTGAATATTTATTTCAATAACTTGATCAAATTTATATTTAGTATTTTGAGCAGTATAACTCTCATACTTTTGTATAACTTCATTTTTTGCTGAGATTAATGCACTTTCAATTGCATTCGAATCTACTATAATATGATGCTTTGATCGAAAATATGCCTCTTTATCACCTATTTTATCTCCAGTTGTGTGATCTATTTCTATATAGTTTACAACTGCTATTAATCCTATGTTTATTGCCTTTTTCTTTTTCATCTCACTTTTAAGCTTTCTACCAAGAAGTTCTGTAATTTTGTCTAAATAAATTCTTAAATCATATTTTGCAGGTTCGTATACTATAGAGAATTGATTTACCATATTTTTCCAACACCCATCTATCTTTCTCACACTAGGACGAACTATAGGCTCATCAAAACTATCATCATCAAAATTAAATTCTTGGAGATACTTTACATTTTGAGATTGTAAGAATTTTTCAATTATTTTAGCTCTAGTTAAATTTTTGTTTCTTTCTCCAACTTTTTTAATGAGTTCTTTTTTCGTTAATTTATTCAGAATCTCTCTCTCAAAATTCGAACTCTGTCTCTGTATCTTGTCTCTAATTTCCAATAATTCAGATTTTTTCAACTTAGATACACCTTTCACTCCACAATTTCGCAAATCATTTCTTAAATCTTTTGCTGTTGTTGTTGTCCTTCCATGCTTAGATCTGACATGTCTAGCATAATTTTTGTATGTAATTTTTTTATTACACTCTATACACATTCTCGGTGCATATTTTTTATTTATCATTTCCATTTTATTATATATAATACTACTATTTATTCTTTTAACGTAATTCAATTTTTTATTTATCGTATTTCTTCATTACACGCTAATTTATGCACGAAAACAACCAAATAATTAACAAGGTTAGCGCAATCAATTAAATGATAACACCATCATGGCATTGAAAAAAATTATACATGAATCGAATCTATACGGCGATGATAATTTATTCATAAATATGAGAGTGCTATGTTTGCATTTTCAAACTCATATGTAATGTTGGTTACGGGCTTCGTAAGTATATATACAAATTTTAAATAACACTCTATCGGAGCTAGGAGCTGTACATTAGGCTTCCTCCCCATATTAGACGGAAGTGCTAAAGAGGGGAAAGGTCCGTACACCTCACCTAGGCTAGTTCCCCTCGGGATAACAAACTGTAACCGTGACTGAACAGCAGCGTCACGGCGGCAAATCAAAAGTGTTATCTCGGGGTCGACGATGTCGAGTTACTAAGTCTCTGTAATCAGCGCTGATTAGGTAGTAACATTCAATGCAAAATAAATAAAAAAAAAACGCTGTACTAGATCTCTGACGTACTCCGATGGCGCGGGTGCACACGCGTCGCTGGGTGCTTGGAGGTCGAACTACAGTGAAAAAAAAAAAAAAAAAGATAACACCGGGTTTAGACTCGCGTACTCTGAGCTGATATGAAGCCGGCCATATCAGTCTCGGATGCGTGAATCGACGGCCTTGGTGGAAAAAAAAAAAAAAACTCTCAGAGTTTCCACAGCCTCCCGCGGACAAAAAAAAATGCAAATAAAAATTCAGAGCGTTCGCGGGGGGCAGTGGTTTTGCAAAATTTTCTCGTGAGTTTTTTCGCATTTTCCAAGGGATTTCAAATAATTTTTGTTTGAAATGTTAATAATCTATATTTTCTATTTCTCCATTTTTAAATGTAATATTTTTTTTAGTTATTTTTTTTAAAAGTATTAGCATTTTAATTTTTTTTATATCTTCTTTACTTTTTCCCGTTCTAATAGCAAATGTTTCTATCATTGTATCATTAATATTTTTTCTTGAAATATTTTGATTTTCTTTTCGTTCTTTAGATTTAAATGTCTTTCTAATATCTTCTACAAATTCTTTCTCGCCTTTTTTTTCTAAATCTTTATAAAATTCTTTAATTTTATTTTCAGGAATAAAGTCATAAACAATATTTTCCATAAATTTATATAGATCTGTTTCCAAATAAATATTAATATATTTAAAACATTTAAGGAATTCAATGTTTTTTAATTCGCAATGATAATTTTTAAAAGTGTTATTCATTTCCATTTTTATTATTTTTATATGAAAAATCATATAAAAATACATTATTCATTTTCTTGAACTAATGTGGTTATGAAAGGTTTACTATTTTCAGCTTTCCATTTTTCAGAATCATTAAACATAGCTTCAACAATTTTTGAGACTTCTTTATCTCTACCTACACATAAAGAGTTCAAATTAGATTCTGTTGGAACAATATAATTTTCAATACAACATGCTCTACTCTTTTTTAAAGAACCTACTACGTTTGATACAAAAGTAGGACAGAACACAAGCATAGAATACCATAAATCTGACATTACACCTCGTGTTTTACTATAAACTGTTTTAAATTCTTTTCTAAACTTTAATAAATTCTTATCAAATTCTACCTGAAATACACCTCTAGCTGTAAGTTGGATTGGTTCTTTATGTAGTGGATGATTCTTTTCATCTAGAAACACTAAGAGATACTTACGTGCTGAAATATAGTCTGTATCTCCTTTTACCCAATAACCAGCAAAAGAGTAATCATTTCGAGAAAGTCTGATAAGTTTAAGTTGGCGTCTAATGATTAAAATACGATTTTTATCAATAATCCTACCTTGAATTGATCCATCTCGAGTCTCAATTGTGTGCGGTTTTGTATTTACAAAATGTTCTACACAGCTGGCACCTGAACATGACTCGTTGCAATTTTTTCTCCACTCACAAGACATCAAATTTTCATTAGACATCCAGAGGCCTACAGGTTCTTGATTAATCACTTTCACTGATGGTATCTTTTTAGATACACAGTGTGTAGAGTCATCAAAATTAAAGTTATTGCTTTTACTTTCAATCATTTCCATTTTATAATATATAATATTTTTATTTTTTTTTTTAAACTAGGTTATCAATTTTCGATTTTTTTTAAATTTTTTTTATTATTTTTTTTTATTTATTTTTTTTATTATTTTTTTTTAAACTAGGTTATCAATATCAATTTTCGATTTTTTTTTTTATTATTTTTTTTAGTATTAAGATTTCAAACCAAAATCACTTGAAATCCAAGTTAGAAAAAAAAAAGTGGTCTGATAAAAAAAATGGAAACTCGACCACTTTATATTACAATATCAATTCTTTTAACACCAACACAAAAATGTGAACTTGGTTACAGAGAACAGAACTTACACAAATGTGTTTTCAACAGCGAATGTACAAAAATGTGTTTTCAACATCGAATGTACAAAAATGTGAACTCGGTCTAGGATTGTACAAAACTTACACAGAAAAGTGTTTTCAACAGCGAATGTACAAAAATGTGACTTCAACAGCGAATGCTCAGAAAAGTGTTTTCAACAGTGAATGTACAAAAATGTGAACTCGATTCAGAGAGAACAATACTTACACAGAAATATGAACTCGGTCTAGGATTGTACAGAACTTACACAGAAAAATGTTTTCAACAGTGAATGCTCAGAAATGTGAACTCGAGCCAGAGAGAACAGAACTCACTCAGAAAAATGTTTTCAACAGAAAATTTACAGAAATGTGAACTCGAGCCAGAGAGAACAGAATTCACTCAGAAAAATGTTTTCAACAGAAAATTTACAGAAATGTGAACTTGGTTTAGGATTGCACAGAACTCACACAGAAAAAATGTTTTCAACAGTGAATGCTCAGAAATGTGAGCTTGGTTTAGGATTGCACAGAACTTGCACAGAAATGTGAACTCGGTCTAGGATCGTACCTTTCTATACTACTGGCCCGCCAAAATGTGCTGAAAACAAAAATGCTCAAAATTGGCCGCTCCGAGCTGGTGCTTGTTGTAGTGCCTGTAGGTAAATCTGGTGCTGTACAACACAGAAAATTCTGTTTTTCTTGAGTGGGGCAAAACCTTATTGTCTGTAACCCCGCGCGATGACTAGCAGCAGCTTGAATGGGAGTTAGGAATGGAATGAAATTCCTTGTCATTGTACGTCTACCATTATGAATTTAACATCGACGATGCAATCTTTAATTGATACATATGATAGAGTGTATGCTCGAGTCGTATTATCTCATTAATAATTTTAGGGATGAAATCCTTTCATACATCATTATTCTGACACCTGAATTCCCCATTCATATATGAACAGGGTTCTAACTGTCATTTAAGACATTGAAAGTCATTTATTTTGAAAAAAGGTCATGAAGTCATTTAAAGTAATTCATTTTCAATCATGGTCATTTAAAAATTTAAAAGTTAGCAAATTATACCTTGAGAGAGAGAACAAAGGACTTAGAATTGGAAAACTCTGTCATAATGACCAGGACTGCAATTTTTGTTTGAATTGGGCACGACTCACTAAATTTCTTGAAACTTGAAAATTATATGTACATAGAGGAATTGACATTTCATAGCATACTTGTGGGTAGGATCGACGCTCGGAAACCGAAGTCAAATTTTTTGTCGAGAATGAAGGGAAACTTTTTGTATAATTGAAAACAACGCATCACCTTCTTGTATTTTCAGTATTTTGTTCAATTTCTATTTGCGGCATGAAACGGAGGCGGAAATATAGGGGGCTAAGGGGATAAGCCCTCCAGTTTCGAAATTGTCCCTCCCTAAGTGAAAAATATAAAACTATACGAGTATCGCTATTATCGTTTGTGATGTCATGCTTTTTTTCTTCTTTTTTTTTCTTCTTACAAAGGAAGTATTACAGTGAAAAATCTACTTTTTGTAGTTTTTTTATTTATTAATTTTTTTTTTTTTTGGGGGGGGGGGAGGCTATGATTTTTTGGATTTTTATTACCCTTGACCGTGGGCTTAAGTGAGTTGGCTAAAGTAAGTTCGTTTAAGTGAGTTCAGTCAATCGTGATCCCACTGATAACGAAAAAGACCAAGGCAGATGTGTGTGCGAGTGCCCAAAGCAAGTAAACTACAAAGTTCAAAGCTGTTTGAGAACCTTTTTTTCCAATGCATTAGTCACAAGAAAATACCTACGTAAATCCACAGTTTGCTCCTTACATTCCACGTAATAATGACTATAGATCTTTCTACAAATTCAGAAGAAAACCAGAAATGTTACAATATATGTCACTGCAGGAGACACGTGCAGCTTGCAGCTGTGTTGTTAAAAGAAATTTCCATGGAAATGATACATTCATGTTTATGTGTATAGAAGATTTTAGGCACTGGGGCTTCAACCCCCCCCCTAAAAAAATCGCTCTATTTCCGCCCCTGTATGAAACCTATTTGAAGAAAATTAGATTTTTGCAAAAACGTTTGTTCGAAACACAATACAGGTATAAGGACATGAATGGGTACCTTTATTTTATTTTTTTTTCACGAGACCAGCCCTCGACATTTTTTTCCCGTTTTCTTATACCATAAAATCTATGATGATGCTTTCGCAATTTTCTATTAATCGAACATTATTGTTTTCTCTGTAGATCCTTTCAGAGGTCGCAAAATTAGATTGTATATTTATCTATTTTGAATATATTTTAGGATATAGACCTTAACTTGTTGTGTGAATACTTAATATTTCAGTAACTTAGCATTGAAATCTTACACTTTCTTCTAGGTGTGGCTCCGACGGTGATTACTCTCAGTATATGGACGGCGGAATACTTCCACAGTACGCAGTGTATCACGCTTTGCATGTGTAATAATTTATAAAAAATTGTTTTAAATTTTCTCAAAAATATATATAGGTGAAATTCTGAATTTTCTATTCTTTCCAGTATTCGAATGACTTAAATAATCCGTCTGTTTGACGCGAAACATTTATACCTATTCTGAAAAGAAATGCTTCAGGTTCACAGAAGTGAAGGACACATATCTATTAATAGTAAAAATGAGAGAGAACGCGCTCAGCCAGTAAAACTTGGGAGAATGGGGTGGGTAAATGAAAAATGAAATACTCAGCTTGTAGTTTTTAGCTTAAAATTCCTTGCTCGGGTCTTTTAAGGGAGGGGTTATAGCCCGTACCTCCCCCAGGTTGCGCCTATGAAAGGATCCCTGGACGAAAAGGGAGGAGGGATTAATTTATAGGGTGAGAAAATATCGAAATAGTGTCGAACGCCCTGTCGAAAAAACGCCGAAATACTATCGAAGGAATGGCCAAACTATCGAAATATTGTCGAACGCGCCGTCGGAATGTCGAAAAAAAGACGCCGAAATAGTATCGAAGGAATAGCCGAAATGTCGAAATGTCGAACTGATGTCGAAAAAAACGCCGAAATAGTATCGAAGGAATAGCCGAAATGTCGAAATGCTTTCGAACAAACAATCGAAACATCGAATTGAAAATTGTCGAACTGTCGAAAAATTGTCGAGAAAGTATCGAACTTCCGAACTTCTGTCGACAAACGGGGCGTTTCCGATACAAAATGCTGACTTCTGATTGGTTGTAATTTCTGCCGAACTGCCGATATTTCAGTCGAAATGAGCAAGATCAATAGTGTCAAAATAACTGTCGCTGACGACCGATCGGGCAGGTAGTGGCCAGCAAAAACGTAACGATGGTTAACAACAAACGGTAACAGGTGTACTACGTCGTGAATATTTAAATGCGTTCTTAAGTTGCTATTTAGTAATTCGCTCCGTGGCCGAGTGGTTAGAGACAATCGCTGCATTTCAGTCAAATGATTCAATGGACGCGGGTTCGATTCCCCGATATGAAATTACTGGGCAGCAATTTTTTCATGTAAAAACGCTGTACATTGAGAAACGTTTACTTTACATGCAGGTTTCGTTAGCACTTGATGCATGAATGATAGGCGTTTCTTGTCGTTTGTAAAACACCAACGTAAACATTGCCTTCCTGATCAAGTAGTATAACAAAAAAAAAAAAACAAAAAACATGGGATCCTTTTCCGAAACGTTCAATAAGGTTCTCTTAAAGTGTTTTGCGCTGCTTTCCACAAACGGAAGTGCGCTCCTGGGTCAGTTAGACTCTAGTGTGAATAAATCTAAATGAGCCCAAGAAGAAAAAAAAGGGGAAAAAAAAAGATTTGAATCCAGGACTTTAAGGGCTGTAGGAATAATGTGCAGGACTTTCATATGGTTTTGTGCTCACCCAAACATTTCTTGCCTCAGTTACTAGATGAGTATTGTTAACGAGTTTGTTATGTGACACTTCTCATTCTCATAGATGAAGTATCGCACAGGTTTAGTTAATTTGTTCACCAGCAAGTACAACGTTTTTCCTCCAGCCAAAACTCAAGAGACTGTCCCGAGCAGTTCATTGACTTTCTCTTTTCATTACCTTATTCAGCGAGGAAACTACGCTGGAGCTAAATTCATAAAAGTGGTAGTAGAAATAACGCAGCCATATGAATGTATATATTTCCTTCTCTTCGAGTGAATGAATTTGAAAACACCAAATTGGTTGAATTTGGATAGCGGTTCCGCAAAAGCAACCCATTTTTTCAATCTAGAAGACTGAAAGATCATAATCGAGCTCGGCACACTTCACAAAACGTAATATTTAGTTACACGGATCTTCGCAGCCGGAAGCGAAATAAACATGTAATTAAAAAGCCACGAGACGACGGAATATTTGAATGCAACATTAAGAAAAGGCACATTGTTTGAAAAACAGGCGCATACTTCATTCGCGGCAACGAAAATGAAATAAAAGATTTTCCGCGCGAAAACTTTTGCGTAATAAAGAAAGTAGGGGACAAGGCGGCGAGCCGGCAGCAGCGGCAGCATTATCGCGCATTATAGGCAAACTGAAAGCAGAAATTTATCGCGTAATTTACGCATAAAGTAATCATGCAATTAATTACTCCCAACCGAGGGACATGTTTTCAGGTTAACAATCAAGGATAACGCCGCATATTTGCCGAAAATTCCACCTACGTGTAATCAGCTCGTGTTCACTCGTTCCTCCTATCTCGAGCCTTCGAGGTCAAGAGCAAACGAGCAGTGCTTTAATTATCATCAGCGCCAAGTTTCCGCTCTTATCCGCCACAATCTCCTGGGTTTCGGATTGTGCAACAACGACTAAAAGTGGAAATTGTCATCTTCGTAAATCAATATTTGCCTCAGACTAAATTCGTTCTGCTGATAGTAAAAATTATGTTTAGATATTCCTCTTGCGAGAAAGAGAGTGAAAATGTAGTCACTTCTCGACGTGCCTACCCTGAAGGATGGAGATAATGTTGAGATGCTTCATATTAGGTACATGCAGTCAGAAAGACAGTCTCAGCTCGCAGAAATTTGCGGATGACAGTAACAACAAATAACACGCGTCAAAAATACTTACACAGATGCACGCGCAATGAGCATTTTTCTCACATACCGTAAATTGGGGCTATTTTAGACATTTTCTTATTTTTTAAAATAATTTTTTCGCTGGGGTAAATGGACGAATGTTATTGAAAGCTATCAATAGTGATATCATTGGAAAGTGAACCATGTGAGGAAACCATCCATTACAAAAATAATGACCATGGGCTCGGGGGTCGGTAGCTATGACTTCTGAAAGTCGATTGGTAAAGTTAAACAGTCTTGGGGCTACTTTACACATGACACAAAATATATGCACAATTGTGGCAGGACGTATGTCTTCTGAACAGAACTGTTGAGAAAAGACTGAAAACAAAGTAACACTTAGCAATAATCACGCGAAGTCTCGGGAGCAGAGACGTTCCGAAACTTCTTCATTGGGGGGAAGGGGGTACGTGAATCTAAAATTTGCTGACTAATGTAATGTCCGCAAATCGAACATTTCTTTGCAGGCCCGTATTCCGTACGACTATAACCTTCACTTAAGTTTACATATTGTGATAACAAGGTATAACTGTTTACTTGGTCAGTTTCGGCGTAGCACGATGCAAGTATTTAACAAACGTCTTTTGTCTCTGCATACCTGCACATCCGGTTCGTCATTTGTTCAAAAAGACACATTCTTCTTCTTCTTCTCCTCACTTATTATCCTGTCTACTCCATTGGTCGGCCTGACAGGACATTAGAGCAGTCCAGTTACAGTTCAGTCACAGTTTATGCTAACCCTCGCGAGATTTACTTCAACTGTCGGTCCATCAATACACGCACTTTCGCTATACCGTCTCTTTTTTGATTTCGAATACCTTTGCTGCGGTCTGAACTACACCCCTATATCGTGCAAATTCTCGAAAAACCCGCACTCCCTTTGGACAGCTATACACTGATTCCACTGCCTTTTCTAGTTTTCATGACAATATTGGGACACTTAAGCCGGCAGTTTCTCAAGTACCTTCGTCGCGTACCTTTGGATGTCAGTTATTGATTCAAAATGAGTTCTTCAACGATTTGTTCGACCTGGGGGAACGAAAAAAAGTCATACGGTGACATATCCGGATGTTTATTAATGTGAATAATTGCGTTTTGTGGAAAGCATGATGACATGGCGCATTGTCAGGATGAAGAATCCACGTATTTGCGACCCATGGGCGAACTCTTAACGGCTCTTCTTCGTAACCATTCGAGCAATTTGACGTACCATTGTTGATTTACAGTCTGCCTAGATGGTATAAACTCCTGGTGAACCACCCCTTAGCTATCACAGAAACAAATTATCATCGTTTTGACTTTGGATTTGCTCTTTCGCGCCTTTTTCGTGCTGAGTTTTGGGACAGCCACTAACGACTCATAACTTTATCACCAAACACCTTAATCACATTATCCAGCATTTTCTTTCCAGATTCGCCAAATTTCACGCAAAAGTTGATCGCATAGCGCTGCTCGATTGTACGTTGCTTCATTTTCGTGACACGCATCACATTCACGAACTGGAATAAGACGACACAACTGGAAAACTAACGTTTATACTGTGGTCGCAAATACATTGATTGATAGAGGAAGGTTATTAGATTATCAACTCCGCAGAACTTCAGAATTGAAGGGCGAAAAAATTAGTCTTGGTATTTTTAGCACCCATAGGAACGAGAAAAATTGGTCCTCCAGACCGGATATAACGTGAATACTGACACGGGTCTCTTGGGAAATAGCAAATCAGCGTAATTTCCAGTCGCTATTAAGACGATTAAATTACTGAAAATATACATTCGGTAGTAACAGCATTTGTTGAGGGAAGAGTGTTGTACCGCGAGACACATTCCATAGAACTTGAATTTTCAAACAAAGTTTGGAGTCGTTCAGTCGAAACGCAGCTGGGGTGATACCGTATTAAATAATTAATATAACTAATCGTGATAATTGAGTAAATTACAGGTAAAGTGTTTAAAAATGTCGAAGTTCTTACAGCTTGAAGACTAGTTCTTTCGACCTGGCCATTAAATTCTGAGATACCAGGTCGAAAGAAAAATTGTGGTTGTCCAGGTCGTAGGAAAAAATGTCTCATTTGTACTAGAACGCCGTCAAGAGTATAATTGTAATGAATTTCATTTCTTCATGTTAAAGTTCATTACTTACCAATTATTTTTCTCGTTCATTCCAGATTTCAGAATTCAGACCATCCTAGTGATCACACAGATAAGGCTATTGCGAAAGAAGAGAAAATTTGTACACGTGTGATTTTCAGGACTTATGGGCTTCCTGAACAAATACTTCGATTCTAGTTCCGAATTTCATTTTACCGATGCATAGCGTTCCGATCGCAGACACAAAGCGGATGAGCTACTTTGAACGACACGAAGAAGCAACAAAAATTGACCAAAGCGAAAAACCATATGACACAACTTCTAACTTATCTGAAAGCCTAAAGGTGCGACTGGGGACAACATTGATCATGTCAGGATCATACTCTGGTGTCTAAAGACCATGTTTTCATATTTTATTGCGAAAGGAATACTTCAAGGTATATGTTATAGACATAAAATTGTTTGGGAAAATGATGTGTGACACCCAGGACGATGTAACTTTTAGGTGTTCTGCGCACATTTTCGAATGTATAGAGGAGAGATATGAGGTTTTGAATCAGTGGCAATATTAGAGGAGATCATTTCCTAGAAATCCATTTATTTTTTGGTAACTTACGTACATAATTTATTAAGATATTTACGTGTAGGTACGCTAAATTTGGTCATTTTCATGGAATTACCCTTATACTATCAGCTTTGATGTTCCCGAGAAAAGCTGATGAAATAAAATGAAAATAATTCTCAACAGTGATACGTTCAACGAACATTAAGTCCTCTCTAATCAAAATCTCTCTCATCCCTTTTCAATCTTCGAACTATAGCGCTCCAAGCGCTCTATATCCGAACAATGATTCAAATTGAGACCTACACATATATCATAATACACTATACGAATAGAATACAAACACTGCTATCGCTTAGTTTTTTTTTCTTCTTCAGTGCATCGTCCCCCTTTGGGGCTCCTGGTTGGCTGAGTGGATAGCGTGCTGGTCTCGGAATCCGGAGGTCCCGGGTTCGAGCCAACGTAGCAACTCGCTACATTTCGACTTAGGCCCGTTTTTCGGCAAGAAGAGAAGAGGGCTAAGAAAGCCCTAACAGCCTCCACAACGTCTCTGAGGTAGTGCTCGAAAAGACGGATTTCAGGGCTCGGGTTGAGAACAAAATTCTTCGGTCATTTATGCGATACTCGAAAGGGTAGTTTCCGGGGATGGGGGTGCGGTGTCATAGAGGCCAGTGCATGCGTGCATCGCCATACGTACCACCACATCATCGTCCCCCGTTAGTTTTCCCATGTAGCGCTCGAAAACTCCCATCAGGTGCTAGAGTCACTGAGCCCTACTGAAGTTGCCATCCATAGCTAAACGTCTGTCATACGCCTCTATATCATTGTTGTACTACTACGTCACTTCAAATTTAATCAGACATTTTTTTCGAGATCTATTAGAATTTATTATAATAAAGATTAGTGTCTACTGTTTATAGTTGCACGGCTATGGTTACTGATAAGAAATAAAATATTATTATTAATGAGGAAAAATCTTTGAAATGCCAAACTCTGTGCTCAGACTATTTATATGATCTTTTATTTTATTTTTAGTAAACGATATCTAAAATTGGACGGACTTCGAGTCGCTCAGAAGGGCCTCAAATTGTTCAGAGCTGACGCCATCCATATAAGGGAGCACGCTCCTGACCCGACCAGTCATAGTATTGCACACTGTAGATCCATCACTGCTCATATCAGCTCGAATATCCGTGAATCAAAGAACAACTGAACCTCTAACAGAAAAACAATGTAAATTGGTTTATCCAACAGACGAGTCTGTATAAGTACGTCTAAACTCAAAGCATACTAAAATATGAATTAAAATAGGAATCGGTGTTGCCACCGAGCAACTCGTTAAAAAACTGAAAGAAAACCGACTGGGTATACACTATACATACACACATTGGTCAATGTAATACTGTGTGGGTATTCACCAGCGATTAGTTTTAATTCTGCTTGACCAATTATTCAACCGAATAGTCTGTTTTCGGAATCAACTCGGTAATAATTTCCTACGAAGTTTGAAACAAATTCGTTTTTCAGTAATGATAGTTGTGACCAGCGAATAGAGAGAAGCGAATATGAAGCTCCAAGCGAATAGCGGCAGTATATTTCGCTTTGGATTAGTACTGGGAATTGTGGTTGCGGTTTTGTAACACAGAGACAGAGAGCGTCAGTTTAAAAAAGGGGAAAAAAGGGACACTTAGTTCTGGTAATTTATATAGACTTCCCTGCAAATGTATACATAGATGGCCTAAAGCGTGACTGCTAAATACCCAAGAGACAATACTGGCATTTAGTTTTGGTTTTCGAAGAGCTCTTGATAATTAGGTATCCGGTAACACAGGCTCAAGATTTGGATACAGTAGTTCCAATAGAAATCTGGTTTTAGGCAGTCGAGGACAAAGCTGTACTTTTTGAAGTTTAACGCGTTAAAGTACGAAGTCTGAATTTCGGGGAATGTCCTATTTTAAAAAAGGCATACAGCCATGTTCTTCATTCTTTCAAATGAAAATTTTAACTGAAGTTTCTGCCTGATCGTACGGTAACACCAGGCGCGGATCCAGATGACCATTTTGGCGAGGGAAAGGGTAGAAGGAAAAGCGCGCGAGGCGCGAGGAAATTTTTCTGCTGCCTCTTCCCCGCAGGTCCCCCTCCCCGCCGATTTTTCTTTTCTTGGGGGGTTCCCCCGTGGATCCGCGCCTGCGTGACACATCCCGAATTGAAATAAAAACATTTTGTAAAACCTCAGTGTGATCATAAAACTAATTTTACGTCAGGAAATAGCGATATAGCCGGGCGAATTTGATCTATTCCCTTAAGAAGTATCATAAAGAATACACTTTGGTCCACACAAATTTTCTTGTATCATCAAGAAGAACTGAGTAGTTGTGTAACTGAGCATTCATTATTAGGAGTTGAACCGATCACTAGGAGCGCTATAGTCGACTGCAATATACGCATTAACATTATAGCAAACATAAAAATTCATTGAGGTATGAAAATATAGACTTCTCCTATTCTTCTACCCGGGGAGCCAAGATCTTTTTTACTCGTATCTTACAGACATCTTAAAGGCGATTCTTTCTGGAAGATTATTTTTATTTGTGGTTCATGACACACAGAATCGGTCTCATCTTCAAGAAACTGTAATTTTTGAGAATTTCAAAATATAGAATCATCGCCTGTACATTTCTTATGAGAGCGATTAGTTTTTCATACCACAACTTTGGAGTAGCTAGTTCTGCGCCAGATGTCTGTCACTTCGCGTTCAACTCCAAAAATAATAAGATTTTTTGCTTTGAAACTGGCATTACTACGAGTTGTGGATGAAGTAATCCTTGTAGGGGAAATTCAGAATAAATTAAGAATTGAATAGCTCGTAGCTTATTTTTTTAATTCATCACCATGCCATTCACTTTTATTTAGCAGAATGAGGTGCAGTCTTGAAGTTAAGCTAAGACTCTTCAATGCTCGTTCAAGGAACTTCAAAATTTCGCCATAATTGTATAAAACTCTTTGAGGCTGACCTAAACTTGCGCATTTTTCTCCAGAGCAGTCTACAACTCGTTGATGGGTCGAAGAGGTATTCCGCATTCAGAATTAACAAAGACTCTTCAAACCTTTCCCAGATTCATTCAGATTTGTGTAAGAACCTTTGAAGGTCTTTTATTCGCCGTTCCCTAACTGTTTAAGATCCTAAAACTTTCCAAACTTTATTAAGACGTTTTAATACCAAATCAAGACTCTTCAAGACTCTCCCAGTTACGAATTTTCCACGACTCGCTACCTCTGTTCAAGCTTCTTTAATACCAAACGTAAACGCTTTGAGACTTGGCGAAAACTTTCTAATATTTGTGCACATCGGGTAGGGTGGCTATCCGACAACTAACAACCATCCAGTACAATTATCAAAAATATTGACAAATAAATGCAAATATTGGCGTCGTTCTGAAGTTTGGTATGGTTGGTCAGTTAGACGTACTACATAACATATGTACTGATTTTCCCGAGTACCCGAGCTGTATTTCTCTCTCCAGTGGGTGAAGTAGGCCACCAAATTCGGAAATGTCTCAGTAAGTTGATAAAAATATTGGTTTTATCAGAAAATGTCTCAAACAAAAAATGTTCCTCGTGCAATTTCCCTTGAGAAAGGTTTTTTTAAAACTTATTCTTAATCGTCCTAAAAACGCAATTATGAGGAGGAAAGGCTGAAAATGACCCCTTACACTGCCATGCATCAACACAGGCATTACGGGAGAAATCCGTAATTTTTGAAAATTTTCGAATACTACCAAGGTTTGTAAAATGCATGGCAGAATAAGCGGTTATTTTCAACTCCCCTTCCCACATATGGCTGAAACTGCACTTACGAGGTTTGTTCACGTCATCGCTGATTTGTCAACATAGCGAGGAACTTCTGAGTTTGATGAATTTCTTCTGCTCCAGGGGGGGGGGGGGAAGACACAACTCGGATACTCGAGAAAAGTCAGTATGCATTATTCCCAACTGACCAATCATACAAAGGGTGAGTCATTACGCAATGCTCCATACAGACTACGTGCGCGACTTAGCGGAGCGCGACTGAACTAAAAGTGAAGTTTATTCAATTTCCAGTGGAAGGAGATCAAAACGAGTGCGTTTGCGCACATAGCCGCCGAGCTACAGCGGTTTAAAGTCAATGAGTTCGGATGACGCCTACAAGCTAAACGCATGTTGTATAAAATGAGTTTGGGAAGTGCGAATTTAAGAACGGACACCGGCGGGTGATCCGGTATTGTGTTCGTCGTGGTCTAACATTAAAGCAGACGTGTGATGAAATGGAAAGCGGGTATGGTACGAGTCTGGTGCCGAAGAGAACAATTCAGCGCTGGCATAAGGAATTTCGCGATGGCAGCACGTCAGCCTCGTCGATTCCGCAAACTGGGCAACCACAAATAAGTGTAACCGAAGTAAACCGGAACACACAGAGGCAGCTTTGATTGCCGAGGACCCGCACATCTCCTAGTGGATGTTAGACCATTCCTTCTCGTTTCTTCGCCGTTACTTTATTTTGAGTAAATTTAATATCAAATTTATCTCTCTTACCCGTGTTGAAAGTATCTTCCAGGTTACACAGTTCAGTAAATAACTTCTGAACTGTTGTGATATCCTCGCAATATAACTCCATTTGAGCGTCAAATGACGATATGATTGATACTGGAAATTTCACTACAATCTGGGTCCTTGCAAGTGCGTAACCGGTTACCGAACCACCATTTGTAGCTAAATGTTTTCCGAACAACAGACCATAGCCTTTGCCAATAAAAACTGCCATGAATGAATTTTTCCACATTGTCCAGGTAGCCTCAAGACCAAGCTTCTTTATATTCGTTTCACCGTACCAATTCTGTGTCAAACCATCCAAAAAAGAAACACAGGGCTTCAATCTTTAATTCATCTTCCGAGATACCAAAACGAACGCATTCTTTCTCGAATCTAGAAAACCAGATAGCGGGGTTTGTTTTTTCTCAACAAATTTTGTAAGAACGAACCCTTTTTCAATCGGATATAATTTCATTTCGTCTGTACGCGCTGCTTCAAGTTGCCCTTACTGTTTCTTCGAATTTAGAATTCTCCTTTGGATTATCCGTATCTACTGTTTGAGATTGAAAGGTGTATTCTTAGCTTCTCGAGGCATGGGTTATCATCTTCATCGACGTATATTTTCCGAACCGCATCGTCCATCTTGATACTAACTTACCTGTAGCCTTTGACTGCTTTAACAGCCATCATCGAGTTCTTGATTATATTTCTAACTATCTGCTACAACAGAGTGAAATTCGATATCGGATGAATCTTTTGATAAAAGATATTACGTATGAAAAGTCTTCTCAACTTTCTTTACAATACGAGTATGTATGAAAAGCCGGTCCATCTTCTTGAATCAGTTGATTCGTAATTTGATTTGTAAGATCGTAAACGTGATTTACTCGAAAGAATTAAATTACCTACGCGTTAAAACCAACGAAAACAAGGTAGCAATAAACAAGTAGGTACGTATCATTGATTTACGTGAAATCAAAACTGAGGAAGTTGTAAAATGTAAATAAATAAATGATAACGCGGCGAAATCAATGTAGCAAAGTTACAAATATTTGTATATCTTGTAATAACTAATAAGAGTCTCTCATAGAAAATATGTCACGGTAAATCTGTCTTGCAGCAGTAAAAGGTTCTATAGTTTCACACGGGTGTAATGGACCGCCATTTTGATTCCTAACTCGCTGGAACATCCTTGATCAGTGATCACCCATTTGCGATCGAGACTGGGTACGAGCACATCGGAGAATGCTCGGACTAACTTGGGAATCAAAATGGCGGTCCAGTATACCTGTGTGAAAATTATAGCGCTCCAGCAGCAGATGTGTCTGACAGTAAATATGTTGTATAGCGATGGTGTTCTATTCACAAATGGTGTTTTATTAGCAGATTTGCAGCGATAAATAAGTCTTGAGGCTCTGGCACACCAGCGACTAGAGACTTTATGTAGTGCGACGCGACCTATGCCCTATGAAGCGCGGGTTCATTTTACAGTTTGGTAAATGTGTGTCTCTGAAATGAAGTAACTTATGTGCCAGTCCCAAGTATCATTGAGTAAAAGTTATTATAAGAAGAGCAAGGCAAGTTGTTCGACTACTTCTCGTCAACCACAGCAAATGCTTAGTTGGTAAATTGCTATAATCTATCCCAATGCGCAAAATTCCGTCAGTTACCCGTAGCTACAGGGGAACAGGGGTAACTGCAGGGTATTCACTTCTGATTGGCTGAAAATTCTTATTGTTTACAGGTTTCCCGCAAGTTACCCTTGGAAACCCTTCGATTCCGAGGGTAACTGAAAAGTTTTCGAGGGTAATAACTGACAGGTACCTGACGGGTTTCTGCCTGTTGCCTTTCGAGTTCCCACAGCTGTGTACTGGAAAATGACAATGCATGACTGCTTATCAGGCCGTCATAGTACGATCTCATATACCTAGTGGATAGACCACATATATATTCGTCAAAATTCATCGCAGTGAAAGTGAAGTGTATCGGTTCTTACGTTATAATTTACCACGAATGAACGTTAATTTGTTGTCTCCAAAGTTGATTCTTATAAAATAGGAATTAGCTATATTGCAGCTACCACTACTGTAAATTTGTCAAAATTGCGGTTCCTTTCATAATAAACCTATATTATGCAGTAAAATAGAAATAAGCAATCAAAATATGTTTGTTGTATCCATTCCTGCTTCATTTCGTCCTTATTATCGTTGTTTGTATAGTGTTCATATACCTACCTATTATGTTCCTTTTCACTGCAGAGCCAATAGTAAACTGTGTTTGATCTTTGGGAAGAATATTTGACCAACTAAAATGCGACGATACCTACTGATGATTGAGAAAAAGCAGTCATCACGTGTTTTATGGCTTAACGATTTCGCAAGTGAGTCTATCACTTATACATAATAATAAGAACGTCTTCTGAAACGTGCCATTAGTACCAAATAACGTTTGATCAAGGATATAATATAATAGAAAGCGATAACTTATCGAAATGTTTGGTATCGTTTTCAAACCCTATAATCGTTCTTATTTTTCACTCAGTCGAGTCTCAAGATTTGACTTTCGTGACACCTCCGCCTCATCGTCATTCATTTACCGGCGTGCATCAGTGAACTGATTATGCAAGAGAATTCTGAATATGACGAAGAACTTCAAGCATTCATGAAATAACATGACGCTGCGGTATTCGAAAACAATGAATGATGTAGGTAGGTATTCTGTCGCCCTATTTATATTTTTATTTCATTCTGTTGCGCGATTCATATTCTTATTTATAGGATGTTTTCAAGAAGAAGCAGTAAACTTTGTTATTGTAAAATATAATTTTCGTTTCTTTCTTAAAAGTTTGTTTATTAATATTATTTACAGCATTTGTAGTAAATGTAACTGTACAACTGTAGGTTTACAATAGGAGGAACCAGAGGGATACAGGATGGGTAACTAAAGGGTAACTACCTACTGTGTTAAGGGTAACTATAGGGCTACATGGGTAACTATAGAGGGTTACCAGCTACCTATCTCACGTGATCTGTCAGATAACTAAATAAGGTAACTACTGGGTTACACGAGGGTAAATGTGTAGGACTACATGGGTAACTAAATGGTAACGACAGTAAAATCAGTTGGGTACCATAAACGGAGCGTTCTGATTGGCTGAATGACAGTTTATGGAAGGTAATCTGAGGGTAACTGAAGGTTGCAAAAGGGTAACTTTTCCGCGAGTAACTAAAGGGGAACTTATTGCGCATCAGGATATGTCCAGCTCTAAATTTAGGTACAATTGCCTGTGTGAGACCGATGTCTTGCTTGGTTATCTTTTTGAAACTTGACACAATCACACACAGCCCGTTTGTTTGACGGCCTGACAGATGTTCTTTAACAGACCCTCTATTCAGTTGTGCCTGCTTTATCTCTTGACTAAAGGAATGTATTTGTTTAAAACCATCTTAACTGTACTAACCATCCAGCACTAGTTTCTTGTTTGAACACCCAGTTAGATGTTTCTCAGTAGATCCATTCCCTGGAATTGACCCTGCCACAACTGTCCTCACATAAACTATAAGAATGTTTTGTTCGGCCATTTAAAAACTACTAAGCACAGATTCTGAGTACCTGGATGGATTGCCATACTCGTACATCTCCAAAATTAAAGTTAATAAAATAATCTGCGCATGCTCAGTTCGATTTTAAAGAATACTCGCTATTGCAGCAACGATAAATGAACTGCCACTAAATAAACAATAACCTTGACCTTAAAAGGTCATTAAGTGGCTGGAATTACCGTTCTCATTACTGAACTGGCACAATGTAGTTCGAGGTTAAGAATTTAGTGAGTTATGCTAAATCGTCCTGAAAATAATTTTAAAATTATGAATTTTCATCGATGCCAAGCTCAAACCGTATCAATCGATCTGCAAGTGAGTTAACCTTCTCAAGTTATTAAATTTGTTTTCCACATTTTACACATCCATTTCATCTAGGTACTTGTACTTACCTACATTATATTTTATAATTAATTGCAGTTTTGTATTCATTCGAGTCTAGAATTGACAATTTTCCGATTAACTGAGTAAGACACGCAACAGCTCTTCGTAGTCTCGAGTCAGGAAATGGAGATGAAAAAATGGGGGACATTAAAAGAGGAGGTGGAAATAGACGAGTGTTATGGTTCGACTTTACAGACCGATATCGAGATAGCGTTCGGGGTAAGCGAAACTGGAATAATCGCCGTCAGTTTTATCTTTGAAATGGAGGGAAAAAACTTAAATGAGAAACGAACGGTATGGGAGACCTCTCTTTTATATTTAGAGAACTTTCTGCGACTGCCGCGCGGGGATTTATTTAAAACTACTACTCTGTAAGAGCTATCACAACTAGCATACTTTCAAACTATACAAGAAACTACCTTTACCGGATTTTCGTCTTTAAATTTCCTTTTGTGCAGAATAAATTTGAAGAGTTGATACAAAATTTCGCGTTTTTACAGATTTCACAATGAGACGACAGCAGAAGACTCGCTCTGAATGTGATATAATATCCCGTCTTATTGTTATTTATTTCTGAAGTGGACGTTTCGGAAAAGATGTTTCAGGCCGTGTTTCTCTACGAAGCTTCGAACGATATTAAAATAACCGCGAGGAAGAAATGAAAGAATAAGTGGCGTAAGGAAAAATAACGTATTTTATCCTGGAAGCATTGTTGGACCATTTCTTAAGCTACAGAGAATCAATATTATTACAATAATCACAAGTCACAAGCAAATGACGCCCGTGCAACTTCCAAATTCAACGGAAATTTTCGTAGACTTTAGGCCCTGAAAAATCACGGAGGCAACCCCCACAATTTATATTTCTGCGCGACTGTGCCCCCTGCGAGCCATTAGTTAAGCAGAGTAACAAGACACTGGTATATTGGATTTCAGAATAAATTGCCTCTGCTCTTATACGACCTGCCTACAAAATGAATTATTTCCTGTTTGTGCGCTTGTTTTAATAAGGTAAAGGTTCGTCTGCGATGACACAATATTACCCCGTAACACATGGTAACAGTTTCGTTTGTTAGTGAGAACACGAATTGTAGCTTAGAGACAAGCGGATTTATTTTAATTTCCAAATTCGGCATGTTGTATGAGATTCGAATTTCGAACAAGCATCGGAATATAACAGTTTCAATAATTTTGCTATTCTAATTACAAAATAAAACTTATCCTGTGAAGTCTTTATCACGTGGAGTTGACGTTGTCAGAAGGAGAAAGGTGGGTTGTTGATGTAATTAGTAGGCTTGCCGGAGTAAAACAGTGCCTATATACTTGAGCCGAAAACAGGGTACAGATAGAAAGTTCAAACTTAGAGCCGTCGAGAGAAAATCCGAGCCCGGAGGAGTACGGAATGGAAACCAATAAAATATATTAAAATCGAGATAATATAGTAATTTAAAAATTGTGCCTGTTGAAGAAATGTGCGGATCTTTCGAGCCCCTCAGCCGCCTTTCCTTATTTTCTAGACAATTCTATTTAGTTTAGGTTTCGAATTTACTTATCTAGTAACTGAGATTACAAAAATCAAGCATGTTCACAATACAAAAACTGATTGATTACAAATCGTCCAAGAGGAAATTCACTTAATATGAACACTGAACTCATTTGACACATTAGGCCTCTAAAGCGATCATATGTCACGTGGCTTACTAGGCAGGATAGTCGATGCTTTCCCTACAGTTTTTAGCCGCAAGAGGATTTCTCCACGAAATTTTTTGGACCATCTATTCCTCACAGCTCTACACTAGTCAGGTAAGAACTCGTATGATTAAATTTTTTCCAAGACTGTTAAAACTCAACCCCTGATCATGAAATGAGTGTCACAGTGTCACTCTCGTCCATTGTTGCATTCTAGTTCCGAGTTCGGATTCTTGTCTTCGCTATAAACACTCTCTTTCTTCATCCGAAGGAAAGTTGAAATCTTATTATAGATGATTATGCGAATAGTCATACTTTGGTTACTTAAGAAGAGTGAAAAAATACAGAAGGGCGTTTTCCCCCCAACATTATTTCCTAATTTTCGTATTCGTAGTCGAATGCTCTCTTCTTCGATACCGTCGGTGAAGTACGTGCATTGTGTTCAACATAAAAGTTCCTTATTTATTTTTCCCTCAATCATTTTCGCCGATGCTTATTTAGGAATCAACTCACGTTCACTTTTAATTCAATGTTCAAAAACTTGGAACAAGTTTCAAATTCTCATTTACTTTTTCGATTCTTCCGTATACCTATTCTTTTCTGTGAAACTCTGGCGCCATCTTTTCTCCATCAGACTAACTTCAACAGATCATTCAGCAGTATTAATTCAGTGCTTATTCAATTAACATTCCTACTTAAGGAGATGGAATTGGAATAATAAATTCGGGAAAGTTTGTGAAGTTACACGGACTTTTTTTGTAAAGAAAACGCACATTCGCACCCGAAAGTCATTTAATTATCCTTAAAAAATCTCATTTTTCTTTTTTTCGGTGTCAGATAGGGACGGCAGTTTGGTAACAGCCTGAACTCTCCGAATATTTGGCCGTATATGATTCATAGTTTGCTGATAATGCTAAGGACGACAGGAACGTAAATAATTTCGTAGGGGGATGTTTGAAAATGCGAAAAATTTATGTACCTATACAGCAAATCCATAAAACCACGAGTCGATTTCTTTTGTCGAAATAAAAAAGATTGCAACTTTTCCATCAGGTTTTTGAATGATACAGAATTTCTTAAGAAGTACAGATGAAGTACCGAAAAAGCATAAAAAAAGTCAGAAATGAAAGCCCACTGTACTTTATTATCTCTTATGAACTTTATCAAAACTGCATGTAGAACTGTACATTGAGTGAAGCAGCGCATTCAAACATTAGCATATTGCGAACTTGAAATCCGGATGAAGTTCAAATAACCATAAGCAGATGTTGACAAAGGGGAGGGAGAGAAATTACAAATCAGTTTCAAGAGAGCGAAAAAAAAAAAGTCTAGTTCCGAATTTTGATTCCATTTCTGATTAAGGTATTGGTGATTATATAATGCTGATATCAGGAAAGTTCCAATATTCGCTGAAAAATAAGTTTTGAGTGTGTGTGTGTGTTTATTTGTAAACTGTACGTTGGTCGTATAATCGGTCAAACTTTCAGCAGACGCAACTCTGACTATATGTTGGAAGGTGTCTCATTACTCATCGAAAATCGAAAATACGGACCATCCTATTGGACACTGAACTTAAAACACTAGAAGAAAACCGAGACCATGGAGAGTGGCTCATTAAAAATCAAAAATCGAAAATGCGGACCACCCTATTCCACACCGTTCTGAACTAACACTAGGTACAAATGGAGACAATGTATGAAGTTCCTTGAATTTTTGGTGGTACGTATCGCCAATCAGAGATGTGACCGGATTCATTTTACCGGAAAGTAATTCTCTTTCCAGCAACTCCATGTTCATGGGCCTTGGTAGATATCATTTGCATAAAATGAACAAGGAATTCCATAATGTTAAAAATGGCACGTGACGTGTTATGCTATGTAACGTATCTCTTCCTGGTTTGATAGAATTTTAATAAAATTTCATTGGTGAAAAACCAAAGAAATGTTGAACCTCAAATTTGTCATTCTCATCGCTAATAATCAAGTGTACATCAAATCATGTAGAGAATACGAGAAACGATGTACCCCTGCCTATTGCCTCGGTTTTTAATGCATTTATATTGGTCTGAGCAAAATCAGAAAATTCTGTTGCCACCAACTTTGGAATCTGAAGTGGAAACATGTCAAAATATCGAAATAAGGGTTTCTCACTGTAGTCAAATTTTCGATCCGATTCAGATTTGAGCGTCAATTCGACTTTTTCTTTATGTATGGGACCGAATTAACTTTGCACAAAAATTGAAAAAAATATCGAATTCCAATTCGCGAACCGAAGTTCAAACTTCCTCTTAAAACGAGCCGATTTCACGTTGTTGAAAATACTGAAGAAGATATCAATATTGGGGTTTGTTGGATGGACCGCAGAAAAAAAATTGAAACAGATTCTTAATGATACTCCCGATTTGTGCCCCAAAGTTCAAACTTTATTCCGTCAAATGAGTAAGATTATCCCAAATTAAAAACTTAATCGAAACATCAAGAAGTCGGATATTTGATAGATTTTCGAATCGATCCCGACTGATTCCCCAAATCTGATGTTTTTCCCTTCGAAGGACTGAATTTGACTTTGCCAAAAGAATTTAACCAGGTATCAAAATAGGGTTTTCTTACCTGAAAATTGTATGCAAATCTTGATCAGACTTCGGCTTGGACCGCAAAGTCTAGGAGTTCTTCAAATGAACCAATCTGACTTTGGCGCACTAACTTAGTAAGAATTTATTAACTGGTCTCCATTACATTCATCATTGATCTTGCACGCTCCTGTCAAACTCATATAAAAAATTAAAAAATAGCCAGCATTAGCAAGTAATCATATTATTTACATCAATAATAAAAAGTAATAATAAATTGGACGAATACCAAAAAGCTAGACATCCTTACCCTGAGTGTTTTTAAAATTACAATAGTAAGAAGTAAGTAATTATAATACGAACATTAATATACTAGGGGAGCAATAAATTTGCAGACTACCAAACTATGTTTCTATCGGCATATTGACAGCTCAGTGTTTTGAAACACTGATTGCTGTCATTATTTAACGATTATAGATAAAAGACAAAATGAATTGAAACAAGTAAAAAAAAGTCCCGCACCAATTATATCGAAATATACAGCAATGCGCCGGGAAGCTGAAAATAAAATTAGCTGCATAAAAACAAAAACTAGTAACAAGTAAAATGGTATCATTATTGGCAAAAAGACGAATCTGGTCTTTACTACATTCATCGTCGACCTTGTCAATCTCTCATTTAAAAAAAATTAATAGCCTAGGTTAAAATTGAAAATTACCATAAAAATAACGCATAACGTAACTTAAAAGTAAACGAAGCAAAAAAGTAAAATTACGGTAACCTAAATAGAAACGAAGTTCCAATGGAGTTCCTCGGGCTCGACTGGAGAATAAAAGTGGCGCATCATGGGCTCAAATTTTTATACCCACCATCCCAATAAATTATCATAACTTAAGAAACTCTCCACAATACTTTTACCAGCACGAGAAGGAATACTGAGATTGGATCTCGGGATAGATACAAAGGAATAGATTGGATCACGACCGGAATCATCCTATGAGACTTTCTACCAGTAGCTTGTTGGAATCATCCCATTACAGGACTTTCGACCAACAGTTGTCACTACTGGAATCGTCCCAGGACTTTCCACCGGTATGAGACTTTCCGCCAGTAACTTGTTGGAATCATCCCATTACAGGACTTTCAGCCAACAAATTATTGCTACTAGCACCAGTAGCCTGTTGAAATCAGCCCATTACAGAACTTTGACCAACAGTTGTCACTACTGGAATCATCTCAGGACCCAAGGATCATAGGAATAGAAGAGATTAGATCGTGACCGGTATCAACCAATAACAGTTTGGCCCAAAAACAACCACTAAATAACCCCGATACTGTTCATCAGTTTTAGGCTTTTTGACCCAAAAACAACCCTCAAGTGACCCAGAAGTCGTTCAACTTTAGGCAGCCATCAGTTCTGAATTTTAGAAAGTGAATTATTCCACTACAATACTTGTACAGACACAAGAAGGAATAAGATTTGAAGAATAGATAGATTGTAACCGAAATCATCCGAGGAGACTTTCAACCGGCACGAAAAAGATTTCAAGGAGCACAAATTGGATCACGACTGGAATCGTCCTATGATGAAACTTTCTGCCAGTTAGCTTGTTGGAATCATCCCATTACAGGACTTTCAACCAACAGTGGTTGCTACTGGAATCGTCTCAGGACTTTCAACCAGTATGAGATTTTCCGCCAGTAACTTGCTGGAATCATCCAATGCTGGACTTTCAACCAGCAATTATTGTTACTGGCACCAGTAGCCTGCTGAAACCATCCCATTACAGGACTTTTACCAACAGTTGTCGCTACTGGAATCATCTCAGGACTCTAAATTCTTCGGAAAGTACCTCCTATACCAGTTTGACCCAAAAACATTCCCCCAATCTACCTAGATTCGACCAACTAAATTACCAAAAAATAATACGCAAATGAGTCTGGAGCTTCAAACCACAGCAGAGTAGCTCAGGAACACCAGTGGATATTTGAAGACGGCAGTATCAAAATTCGAAGAGAAAAAAAATACAGAAAGTAATGAAAAAGTTAATTCTAAAAATTAATTCTATCGCCTGTAAGGAAGCAGGGGTATAAATAAAATAAAAATTATCACGGGGGGGGGGGTTATCAAGTCGAAAAATTTTTCAGTATGGAAGTATAATTCTAACCTCCCTATGGTGGCACCCAATTTGAGTTTCATAATCAAACTTTGGAATACAAGGTTGAAAATGTCAAACTCGTTGGTACATAAAAGTAGAGAGTCGCTGCATGTGCTCCCTTAGTACAACAAAACTGAAATTCTCAGGGGGTTGAGGCTTTTAGAATTCGACACAGCAGATGAAGGGCGACAGACAGAGAATGGAATGAGTGACGAGGGCAACAGACAATGGATGGAACGAATGGCGAGGGCACGATGGACGACAACGAGCGACATAAACAGACAACGGGCGGAACAAGTGACGTAGACAACAGACAACGGATGAAACGAGCGATGCGGACGATGGACGACGGACGAAACGAGCGATGCGGACGATGGACGACAGACGAAACGAGTGGTGCGGACGACGGACGAAACGAGTGGTGCGGACGACGGACGAAACGAGTGGTGCGGACGACATGTGCCGGACAAAACGAGTGGTGCGGACGACATGCGCCGGACGAAACGAGTGGTGCGGACGACATGCGCCGGACGAAACGAGTGGTGCGGACAACGGGCGAAATGAGCGATGCGGACGACAGACGAAATGAGCGATGCGGACGACGGACGAAATGAGCGATGCGGACGGCGGACGAAATGAGCGATGCGGACGACGGACGAAATGAGCGATGCGGACGGCGGACGAAATGAGCGATGCGGACGACGGACGAAATGAGCGATGCGGACGGCGGACGAAATGAGCGATGCGGACGACGGACGAAATGAGCGATGCGGACGACGGACAAAACGGGCGATGCGGATGACGGGTGAAACGAGCGATGCGGACGATAGACGACGGCCGGACCAAGTGGCGCGGACGACAGACGATGGACGGAACGAGTGGTGCGGACGACGGACAAAACGAACGGTGCGGACGACGGACAAAACGAACGGTGCAGACAACGGGTGGAACGAGCGGTGCAGACGACGAACGACAGACGGAACGAGCGCACCGGACGACGGACAGAAGAAGCGGCACTGATGACGGAAACAGAACGGAAGCAACCAACAAGAGATTTCAATTACGGTACAGTTTCATGACTCAATTAAGGATGCCGGTGAAAGGGAATAAAAAAAACTAGAAGATAAATGAGGAAAAACATGGAAATTACTCGCTGATCAGAGTTCCGTTTATTGTGGGAAGAAGCCCAAGTTCCTGAAAAACAGAAATGAAAAACAGAACTGGAGTGTGGCCAATACCACCTGTAACAATACACTTTCTTAGACTGATAAAACTCACGTATTCTATAATAAATTGAACCTCTGATAATCAAAATTATTACACCTCTTGCCTTTGTACCCAGCGGCACTGAGGAAATCCCAAAGTCTGCTAGTATTCGGTGTTGGCATAGAAGAGACGCTTTCACAAATCAGCGGTCTAGTTGATCCTCAATATGTGATCATTCAGTCAAGCTATAAAAATAAATACAAATCTTACAAACCCATGAAAATGTCAACATACGAGCGATTTGGGAATTTCGACAAATCCAGAACTTCCTCCGAGAAATACTAAAAAAATTCTGGTGTTTGGTGTTTCCATTCAAAATTGTTTCCACTTTGCATCATGAAAGTTAGGGGAAGCAATACAAAACGAGAGCTAATGAAAAAATGAATTCTCTCACCTATATGGCAGCAAAATTTGTACATCACATATTTTTATATCTAGCGACGAATTTTCATAGATCCAAAACTTCCAGAGAAAATCCAAAATCTGCTGGTATTGGGTGATTGCATAAAAGAGGCGCTTCCACGAATCAGCAGTCTAATAGATCCTCGATGATTCGATTGTTCAATCGTAAGCTGCATAAATAAATTTGCCGCATCACAATCCGGAGGAAAATTCGAAAGCCAATGAAAAAATGATTCCTCTTACTTACAAGGCACGTGAATTGTCACACCACACACCACATACTTTCATGTCCAGCGACGAATTTTGGGAAACTCGACTGATCCAACACCTCCACGGAGAAAATTCAAAATCTGTTCAATCAAAAGCTTGGCCGTATCCGAATTCGGGGAAAAAATTCGAAAGCTAACTGGAAAAATGAATTCTCTCTCTTGTAAGGCCAATAAATTGTTACAACACCACATACTTTTATGTCCAGTGACGAATTTCAGGAAAATCGACAGATCGAAAAGTTCCACGGAGGAAATCCAAAATCTGCTAGTACTCTGTGTGTTGGTATAGAAGAGGCGCTTTCACAAATCAGTGATCTAGTAGATCCAAAATATGTGATCATTCATTCAAAAGCGATAAAAATATTTTGCTATATCAAAGAAATAAACCATGAAAATTCGAAGTATTACACCACGTACCAGTGATTGAGTGTCAAAGTTAGGGGAGCAATTCGAATAAACGAAAGTTAATAAATAAAAATGAATTCTCTCACCTATACGGCAGCAAAATTCGTACTCACATAGTTGTATGTCTAACGACGAATTTCGGTGAACGTGAACCAAAACTTCCAGAGAAATCCAGAATCTGCTGGTATTCGGTGATAGCATAGAAGAGGCGCTTCCACGAATCAGCGGTCAGGTCGATCTTGATAATCAGAAGCTGTATAAATAAATTTTACGTATCATAATTTGGGGGGGGGGGGGACTCGAAAGCTAATGAATTCTCACTTATAAGGCAGGTATATTGCTGCACCACATACTTTCATGTCCAGCGACGAATTTCAGGAAACTCAACAGATCCAAAACTTCCTTGGAGAAAATCCAAAATAGCTTTGCCATATCACAATTAGGCGGAAAAATTCGAAAGCGAATGTAAAAATGAATTCTCACTTGTAAGGCGAGTACATTGTTACAACACCACATACTTCTCGATGAATTTCGGGAAACTCGACAGATCCAGAAGTTTCACGGAGGAAATCCAAAATCTGCTAGTACTCAGTGTTGGCATAGAAGAGGCGCTTTTACTAATCAGCGGTCCGGTAGATCCTGGACAATATGTGATAATTCAGTCAAAAGCTAGAAAAATAATTTTACTGTATCAAAATTGAGGGGAAAAAAATTAAGAAAATTAGAAATAAAGTGAATTATTTAAATGACGTAAGACAATATACAAATCATACAACCATATAAAAATTTGAAGATTTACGCCACCTACCAGTTATTCAAGATATAAGGGTTTTGGACATTTCAACAGATCTAGAATTTTCATGGAGAAATACCAAAAATTACTGGTGTTGGTGTTTCCGCTGAAGCCTTTCCAGGTCTAGTCGATCCACTGAGATACAAGCATTTCGAAGCTGTAAAAATAAATTTACAGTATCAAAATTCGGGAAAGCAATACAAAATGAAAAATAGAAAATGAATTCTGTCACCTATAAGGCAGCAAAATTTGTACATCACAATTTTTATATCTAGCGATGAATTTCGGGGAACGCGACAGATCCAAAACTTCCAGAGAATATCCACAATCTGCTAGTATTGGGTGATTACATAGAAGAGGCGCTTCCACAAATCCGTGGTTTAGTAGATCCTTGATGATTCAATCGTTCAATCAGAAGCTGCATAGATAAATTTGCCATATCACAATTTGGGGGGAAAATTCAAAAGCTAATGAAAAATTGAATTCTCTCACTTATAAGGCAGGTAAATTATTACAACACCACATACTTTTATGCCCAGCGGCGAATTTCGGGAAACTCGACTGATCCAAAACATCTCGGAGAAAATCCAAAATCTGTTCAATCAAAAGCTTTGCCATATCACTAATCGTGGAAAAAATTCAAAATCTAATGGACAAATGAATTCTCTCACTTATAGGGCAGGTAAATTGTTACACCACCACGTATGTCCAGCGAAAAGTCGGCAGATCCAAAAGTTTCACGGAGAAAATCCAAAATCAGTTAATACGTGTTTGGATAGATGGCACTTCCACCAATCAGCGGTCTAGAAAATCCTCTGTGTATGTGATCATTCAATCAAAGGATAAAAATAATTTTACTGTGTCTAAATCCAAAAAAAAAATGAAGATAATTAGGAAGAAAAAGAATTATTTCGATCTCAAAGGGTTTAGGTAAGACGATATACAAATCTGACAAACCCATAAAAATCCAAAATCCGAAGTATTACGCTGCATACCAGTGATTCAAGATGGATTTGGAAACTTCGACAGATCCAGGATTTTATCGGAGAAGTACCAAAAAATGTTGGTGTTTTGGGGCTTCCGCTGAAGCATTTGAACGAAGCAACGGCCAGGCCAGGTCTAGTCGATCCGCGATATGATACGATCATGCAGAAGCCGTAAAAATAAATTTGCAGTATCAAAATTCGGGAAAACAATACAAAATGAAAGCTGATGAAAAAATGAATTCTCTCACCTATATGGCAGCAAAATTTGTACCTCACATATTGATATATCTAGCGACGAATTTCGGGGAACGCGACAGATCCAAAATTTCCAGAGAATATCCAATAGAAGAGACGGTTCCACGTATCAGTGGTCTAGGAGATTCTCGATGATTCGATTCTAGTTTGCCCCATCACAATTCGGGGGAAAGTTCGAAAGCTAATGAAAAAAAAATTCTAATAAGGCAGCTAAATTTCTACACCACAGACCACATACTTAAGTATGTGGTCTGTGGTGTAGAAATTTAGCTGCCTTATTAGAATTTTTTTTTCATTAGCTTTCGAACTTTCCCCGAATTGTGATGGGGCAAACTAGAATCGAATCATCGAGAATCTCCTAGACCACTGATACGTGGAACCGTCTCTTCTATTGGATATTCTCTGGAAATTTTGGATCTGTCGCGTTCCCCGAAATTCGTCGCTAGATATATCAATATGTGAGGTACAAATTTTGCTGCCATATAGGTGAGAGAATTCATTTTTTCATCAGCTTTCATTTTGTATTGTTTTCCCGAATTTTGATACTGCAAATTTATTTTTACGGCTTCTGCATGATCGTATCATATCGCGGATCGACTAGACCTGGCCTGGCCGTTGCTTCGTATCCTAAACTTCCACGGAGAAAATCCAAAACCTGTTCAATCAAAAGCATTGCCGTATCACAATTCGGGGGGAAAATTCGAAAGCTAATGAAAAAATGAATTTTCTCACTTGTAAGGCAGGTAAATTGTTACAACACTCCTTATACTAATATGTCCAGCGACGAATTTCAGGAAACTCAACCGAAGTATTACGCCACCTACCAGTGATTCAAAATACAAGGGATTTGGAAATTTCGACATATCCAGAACTTTCACAGAAAAATACTAAAAAATGCTGATCGACGAAGCAACGGCCAGGTCTAGTCGATCCACTAAGATGCGATCACTCAGAAGCTGTAAAAATAAATTTGCAGTACCAAAGTTCGGGGAAGAAATACAAACAACGAAAACGAATGAAAAAACATGAATTCTCTCACCTCTTAGGCAGCAAGATTTATACATTAGATTTTTATACCTAGCGACGAATATTGGGGAACGCGACAGATCCAAAACTTCCAGAGAATATCCAAAATATGCTGGTATTTGGTGATGGCATAGAAGAGGCGCTTCCACGAATTAGCGGTCTAGATCCTCGAAGATTCCATCATGTCATCTGAAGCTGTATAAATAAATTTGCCGTATCACAATTTGGGGGAAAATTCGAAAGCTAGTGATAAAATAAATTCTCTTACTTATAAGGCAGGTAAATTTGTTACACCACATTCTACATACGTTCATGTCCGGCAACAAATTTCAGGAAACTCGACAGATCCAAAAGTTCCAAGGAGGAAATCCAAAATCTGCTAGTACTCGAGTGTTGGGATAGGAGAGACGGTTTCATCAATCAGCGGTCTAGTTGATCCTCGATATGAGATGATCCAGTCAAAAGCTATAAAAACATTTTTGCTGTATCAAAATTCGAAAAAAAAAAATCATTTAGAAAATTAGAAATAAATTACAAACCCATGAAAATCTGAAGTATTACGCCACATACCAGTAATTCAAGATAAGGGATATTTGGAAATTTCAACAGATCCAGAATTTTCATAGAGAAATTTCGGTGTTTCTGCTAAAGCGTTTCCAGGAAGCAACGTCCAAGTCTAGTCGATCTACTAAGATGCGATCACTCAGAAACTGTAAAAATAAATTTGCAGTACCAAAGATCAGGGGGAAAAAATACAAAAAACGAAAACGAATGAAAAAATGAATTCTACTTCCAAAGAATATCCAAAATCTGCTGGTATTCGGCGATGGCATAGAAGAGGTGTATCCACGAATCAGCAATCCAGTAGATCCTCGATGATTCGATTGTTCAATCAGAAGCTGTATAACTAAATTTTAGGTATCACAATTTGGAGGGGGGGAATTCATTCTCTCACTTAGAAGGCAGGTAAATTGTTACACCGCACACTGCAATACTGTCATGACCAGCAACGAATTTCGGGAAACTTGACAGATCCAAATGTTTCATAGAGAAAATCCAAAATCTATTCAATCAAATTCTATCACAATTCAGGGAAAAATTCGAAAGCTAATGGAAAAATGAATTCTCTCGCTTTTTAAGACAGGGAAATTGTTACAACACCACATACTTGAAAAGTCCAGTGACGAATTTCGAACTCGACAGATCCGAATGTTCCGCAGAGAAAATCCAAATCTGTTCAATCAAAAGCAAAAAAATAATGTTGGTGTACAAAGATTTGAAAATCAAGACTTATACAATCTAAAAGGGGTCAGATGAGATAATATACAAATCTTGCAACCCATCAATAATAAAATTAATACACTACATACCGTTATTCACGGTGCGATGGATTTAGAAATTTCCGACAGATCCAGAAATTTCACGGAGAAAATTCAAAAAGTACTGGTGTTTGGTGTTTGTGTCGACAAAGTGTTTTCACGAAGCAATGGCCACGTCTACAATCGTTCAATCAGAAGTTGTAAAAATAATTTTGCAGAGCCACAATTTGGGAGGAAAAATACGCTAATGAAAATTCATTCTCTCGCTTATAATCCGAAAATCGTTGAAATCAGAAGCTGTAAATGTTATTTTGCTGCATCACAATTCGGGGAAGAAATATGAACCCGAATGAGAAAATTAATTCTCTCACCTACAAGGAAACAAAATTTTTACACCACATACTGTTATATCCAGCAACAAATTTCGAGAAACTCGATAAAGCCAAAACTTCCACGGAGAACATTCAAAATCTGCTGGTACTTGATACTTACACAGAAGAGGCGCTTCCATGAATCAGCGGTCTAATAGGTCTAATAAATCCTCGACGATACGATTGTTTAATTGGAAGCTTGAAAAATAAATTTGCAGTATCACAATTCGGGGAGAAAATTCGAAAGTTTATGAAAAAATGAATTCTCTCACCTATAAACCAGCAAAATTGTTACACCACATACTGTTTATATCCAGCGACATATTTCGAGATATTCTGTAAATCCAACTTGGCGAGTCCAAGCATCCAATCCAACATGCACACGACTTGATCGGATTTGAAATTCATGAACTTGAATCTGAAGGAGGCAGATTACGGAACGAAGAAGGCAGATCATGACCAGTAATCACATGCAGCAAACATCCAAAAATATGGCGAACAAAATACATATAACAGTCAAATGACAAACGCAGCAACCACATGCAGCAAACATGCAAAAATACGACTATCAATCAAATAGGTAATAAACCAAATATAACAGTCGAAGGACAGGCAACAGGCAATCATTTGGGTACCGAAATTATACATGCAAAAGTGACATAACTCGCGTTACAGGTGCGAAATCAAAACCCCATCAGACTGAGCGAATCCAAGCTTCAATCCAAAATGCACACAACTTGATCGGATTCGAAATTCTTGAACGAAGGAGGCAGATCATGACCAGTAATCACATGCAGCAAACATCCAAAAATATGGCGAACAAAATACATATAACAGTCAAATGACAAACACAGCAATCACATGCAGCAAACATGCAAAAATACAACTATCAATCAAATATGTAATAAACTAAACATAACAGTCAAAGGACAGGCAACAGGCAATCATTTGGGTACCAAAATTAAACATGCAAAATCGACATCACTCACGGTACGGATGCCAAATCAAAACTCCATCACGACTTGGTAAATCCAAGCATCTATTCCAAAATGCACACGACTAACCCGGATCCGAAATATTACAGAAATTTTCAAGGAAAGATACTTCGTGCTACTGATATTCAAATATAACTGATGCCGATGAAATTTGAAATCTCTAGAATAACTGAACCCAAAAATGTACATCGACTTCCATTGGCCTTGAATACGGAGTGGGGCAATGGGATAACAACCGCCCAACCAGAGATACGTACTTCGTAGAAAAAATGCCTTCCACTGGACGCGTATATTGTAAATAAAATTCCCCAAATTCGTATTGCGACAGGTATAATGGCGGCAAAGACAATGGTCCAGCTTTCTCACGAGTGACAGAGAAAATCAAACGATTGTTTAAGGACGTGTATATTGATAGCTGAAAGGGACTCCGTTAGCCGGGAGGGGTACAACCACATTTCGACAAAGCTGAAAACAAGTCAACAAAATTTCCAAATCCTGGTTAAGGCGGGGAATTTCAAAACTACCTGCCCCAGTCATGACCTTTACGAGGTATGGTTCCGAATCTTGGTCAAGCCGGGGAATTTCGAAACTACCTGCTCCAGTCGTGACCTTCACGAGGTATGGAAATAAATTTGGCGTACAGTGTGTTCAGAGAGAGAGAGAGAGAGAGAGAGAGAGAGAGAGAGATCGAATCAAGTACGTCCAGTTGTTTGTGCTTCATAACAACATCATTATATAGCTAACTTTAAAACATGATTCATAGGAGCATTCATATACATAGATCTGTACGAGAGCATTCTGGAGCAAAAATTTGGATACTTCGACTGTGTGAAAACGGCGTACATGAATTTTGACTTTCTCCAGTATTACAGTATTAATGAATTCCGGTTCTCATAATATATTAAACCGTATAGAAAGATCAAAGAATAAATATTTCTACGCCCTTTGAGATTTTTCATTTCATACCCTTGAAGCAGTTCTTCATATTTGACTGAATATGTATAGTAGAAAAACTGTTTAGGTTAGGTATAAATATCTGAGGAAACGTTTTTGTATTTTTTCTATTGTTTTGACTGCTTCACCTGATACAGGATTTCATACTAGTGATGCATATTCTAGACTAGATGAGATCGTACAAGGGTGCAGTATAGTTTTTGTCTAGTCTCTACATTTCACATTTGTGAAGTTGACCGTGTTTCTTATTCAGAATCCAAGCATTCTTCTTGACTTGCTAACTACGGAACGTACCTGACATTTGAATGTCAGTTTGGAGTCCAGAATCGCCCCTAAATCTTATATTTCAGCATGCCGAGGTAGAATAAATTTATCAATGACATACCTATAGTCAGCATAGACCGGAAATAATGTTTGCGTGTATGTGATCTTAAGACATTTTTCAACGTTGAAAGGTAAGTTATTAACTTTGCTCCAATTAAAGGGGGCATCCAGGTCTAGCTGTAGTAATTGGGGATCACCTTCCTCCCGAATTTACTGATACAGTTTTGAGATCGTCTGCATAAAAACAAACCCTTTCCTCGAATAATTATCTATATCAATTCTTCTTTTCCGTTTCATCAGTTGTGTTTGTTTAAAAGACCTCAAGACGGGGCTAAGTATCGCTGGGAGTGAGGGCACGGTGGTGGCCTACAACTGGTGGGTGGATGGGGTAGGGACACGGGGGAATGGCTGGCGATTCGAAAAATAGATATCTTATTTTTTCATTATTATTTTTTTTTCATTATTATTTTTTTTTATTATTATTATTTTTTATTTATTTTTTTTAATTAATTAATTAATTTTTTATTTATTATTATTATTTTTTATTCTTTTTCTCTTTCAGTTGTCTTTTTCCTCTTTCTTTTTGAGCAGTCTCCGCTAAATTATCATGGAATACTGAAGCATTTGATTCAAAACTTTAAAAATTTATTGTACAGGATTCTTTTGTTGGTCGACAAAAATCACATTACCGGTTTTAATTGATAACACTTGTTGCGTATGTTGAACTTTACGAAAATGAAAAAGTGCTATGACAGCACTGCTACAAAGGCTGTTCAATAAGTGTTGCCTCCAAGCCCATATCTTGGGAGCCACTAGACCTGGAAGAGTGCGCGCATGCTCTTTGGAAAGATAAACTCGTTAGCTTCAAAATGAGGGGTAGATCGGTTCCATATCTGCTTTTGTTCGCGAAGCATGTGTTCGAAACGAAAATTGGCTTACTGCCGCTCGGTACATGCAAGTATTTTTTGACACTTGAAGGTGCTACGCCGGTTGAGATTTTTCAACGATGAAAGGCGCGTTTTGGGGATGAGTGTTTTGATATCAGTGCGGTACGAATGTGGGCAAGGGAAACAAAGGCTGGTGCATTCGAATTACTGGATAAATCTTGGTCAGGCGCCCAAAATTGTCGAAAAGGGATGAAATTGGGGCCGAACTTGATCAAAAATTTCGGGATTTTGAAAAAGGACACCACAATCAATGCTGAGAAGCTTTGTAAGATCTTGACAGCCTTATTATTTCGATGAAGCCGCGTTCGACCTGCCAGCGGTATTTGCTTACTGCAACAGGGCAACATGAGGCCGCACGCCTCAGCACGCACTCAAGTCAGGTTAGAGGAGTCGCATTATGAGATTTGTTCCGCATCCTCCTTATGACCCCGACCTTGCTCCTAGTGACTTTTATCTATTCAGGTATCTTGGAAAATATCTAAAACGGTGTTGTGTAGCATCGGATGACGAATTGAGAAATCTCAACCGGCGTAGCACCTTCAAGTGTCAAAAAATACTTGTATATACCGAGCGGCAGTAAGCCAATTTTCGTTTCGAACACATGCTTCGCGAACAAAAGCAGATATGGAACCGATCTACCCCTTATTTTGAAGCTAACGAGTTTATTTTTCTAAAGAGCATGCAAGCACGCTTCCAGGTCTAGTGGCTTTCAAGATATGGGCTAAGAGGCATTACTTATTGAACAGCCTTTGTACATAGTGCGTACACGCATTGTGGTGCTACCATCCTAGACATTAATTTGTTCATCTTTACCCCGTCGTTTATCTTCACCCCATTTGCCTATAGTTGCTCTGAATTTTCTCTTCCTTGCCGGGGAATCAAAATCGGTGCGGGGGCAGGGTGAAAGTAAGGGACGTGTTCTTTATTTTAATGAAAATTGGAGACATGGTTGATGGCATATTCTAAGCCACGATTTGAAGTATTATTCGACCATTAATTAGCCGATCTTTCAATTATCCAGGATCAATTTTTGCCAGCCGAGCATTCGCTTATCTGACACAAAACACTCGGCTAGTGTTTTTTTTATCCGATTCATGTATTATTTTGGGTCCAAGAATATTAGACCTAAAAATAACGTAGATATAAAGGGAAAAATGACTGCAGAGTTGAAACTTAGCACGATTCTCAAGGACAACTCTCTAATAAACATACTATCACTCCTGCCGCGCAGGGGTGAGCGTGACCCCCTAGAGCTGAAAACCCGTACCGAAAAACAGTTTCTTGACCGTAGCGCCACAAATATTGATTTATATGCGAAAATATTTCTCACCTACATTAAAGAGCATGAAATTTTCTACAAAAAAGGTCTCTTTTACTCTCGTCCTAGGATCAAGACTGACCGAGATAATCGACCAAGAAACATCCAGAAATCATCAATACCTCATAGTATTCATGCGTGTATAATGTACTAGGAGGCGCGCCAGCAAAATAATAACAATGTTGTAATGCATGCAGGCGGTAATAGAAAGATGTGATTAGTATTTACAATGCGGTTATAAGTAGAGAGGGGGGAATATAATGCCTCATGTACCAGCGTATCACACTGTGGAGTCATGATACTTCACTATGAATTACAAGAGCACTACATAATATGTGTAAACTTGTAAGTTTAACAAATCATAATCAATTCCAGTAAAATACTGAATCGACTCAAAAGGTCGAGAGTCCCATAGTGTCTGCTCTCGGAATGATAATCGAAATTATACATTCCGGTTTATATCTGTTGGTCTGCGCTCGACTATCTGCGAGTATCACCGCAACACCAACCACCAAGATATTCGGCAGAATGAATATCTTACATATGTTAGTCAAAAAGGCCTCATATGACTTTTCTGTTTTACTTTACTTCACGTCTATTGGGCATTTCCCCTACCATTCTTTAGTGACCAAATGTCTCATGTGCAAATTTTAATAGAAAGAAATAAGATGCACTAGCTGGCTATCGACGATAATAATTTTATGACTTAGTAGCTCTAGAAAAATTTTATTTGGATTAAATACGACCAAAAAGAATGCTGCACTTTTCCAAAGTTTTGTGGTATTCCTGAATGGCATCAACGCACATAGGCTGTTATTAGTTAACACAGCAGAATATCCCTGTTCTGTTTCCTTGCTTTTCACGAAGAGAAGTGAGACCAAAAAAAACAACAAAAAAACGGCAGACCGACTGACCACGTGAAGTTAGTTCTGTTATCAGTTATCTGTTCTTAGGTCAGTTTCAGCATTTCAACTCTGATTTCCCATTTTCGTGTATATTGTTTGGCTTTTGTTTACAATACCGGATGACCAGGCTGTAAGAGTGCAGGCTACAGGCTTCAATCAAGAGAAGTGAGGACTTTGTAAAACGTAGCTTGAAAAATTATTGAATTATTAATTTGAATCGATCTAAATCGATAAGGAAGGATACCAAATCAATTTAAATCGATGAGAAAAATTTTCGGTTTTTGACGATTCAGACATTCAAGATTTATTTGTATGTACTTATTATAATTTTATCCCCTTTTCTGTGCTAAATTTTGTATAAGATAGGTACACTTTTACAAAAAAAAACAAAAACATTATGACTTTACACCCCCTCTCTACTTATATCACATTGTAAATACTCTTCACATCTTTCTATTAACGCCAGCATGCATTACAACATTGTTATTATTTCGCTGATGCGTCTCCTAGTACATTATGAATACTATATGTATATGAGGTATTGATGATTTTGGGATATTTCTTAGTCGATTATCTGGATCAGTCTTGATCCTAGGACGAAAGTAAGAGAGACCTTTTTTGTAGAAAATTTTATGTTCTTTAATGTTGGTAAGAAGTATTTTCGCGTATAAATCAGTATTTGTGGAGCTACGATCAAAAAACTGTTTTTCGGTACGTGTTTTCAGCTCTAGGGGGTCACGCTCACCACTCCCTTAAGAATCATGCCAAGTTTCAACTTTGCAGCCATTTTTCCCTTTTCATTTCCTAAAATGCCTGGACTGTACAAAGAATGTGTAGGTAGTCTGTCATCAGTAGCCTTGAACGAAATTAACTTTGAACACTGTAATAAGGGCACTACATGTTCTAGTTTAGTGAAAATATGATTCATAATGTAGCGCTTCTTTTAATAAAACGTTCCTCATGAGTTTTTATGGCTATTACAGAATGAAATAAACATTTTAACACTCCTCAAATGAAATCCATGAATTTATGAGCATCCAAGAATTTATTACTGGTAAAGAAAAGACATTCGATTATTCGATTTTTTGAATTATTCGAGGTACCTATCCCCACCTACCTCAGATAATCGAGGTTCTACTGTAATCTCAAAATGTAAGACAAAATTTCTGAACGAGTTCCGTCATTTTTCTGTAAAATTGGGAATTTGACATTAGAGAAATGGTGTCGCAGTAGATACGGTCACCTGCATACGCGAATTAGCTTATTGTGTTGCTGTCTTCATTCCATGTTCATTATTTTTCATCAATTTACGAATACACTTTCTTACCTACATTTAACTAATTTTTTCTCATTTTAAACGATGTAATAAATGGGTATTAAAAAGTTTGAGTGAGAATACGAGACAGCATGGCATCAATTTTACCTACTTGAATTAAAATATAAAAAATAGCTATTGAATTCAGTCGAACAGCCATACGCATCTGAGAACCTAAATCAATAATTTGAAATTAACAAAACCTCGCATCACGAAGCGCCTCTCGGTCTGCATTTCAAATAGTAATTTTTAGATTAAAAACTTAATAACCGGACAGCTACAAAATCCGATATAACATGAAATGAAACGTGAAATGAATAGGCTGCTAGGTATTTAGAAATACGAGCGAAACGAAGTCGATGACTACAGCCGGTTATCCCGAAGCGAAATCCTATAATTTTCCTGCTACCTACTCTTTTCATTTCGGCGAAAAGTACTTATTTGAGAAGCAATTTGAAGGAACCCCGAGATGAAGAGAATACTGCGAAGTTACGAATATTTATGTTGCACGAAACGAAGCCGTACATATTTGTTATTATTAAGAATTATTATTACTTTCTTCACAGTGTACAACCGTTTAAAACTAATTAAAATGAGTGAAAAGTATCAAATCTACTCATTTACTACGGTATAATATAATTTTATTTCATTCTTTTAAGGTTTTTAATAAAGGTTGTTGGTGTTTCCTTTCGGCAGTGTTCTTTATTTGAAAATGGAATCGCATGGCCTCGATGTGCTTCAGCCTGGAAAACAAAAGAGGTCTTAATTTCCAATTTAAGCTTGTTGACTTAATGAAAACATTCAAGTACAATTTATTCTTCCTATGTATTTTTCGTATACTCATCGTATTATAAAAGCTAAGCATGTCGAAGATGGGTCCTAAAATGTTGACACAGTGGGCAAAATGTGAGAAGTCACAGGCAGTTATAGTAATCCGAAACTATTCTCTTTTTTTAAAATATAATTTGCTCTTAATCCGAGCCCTGGAATCTGCCCTTTCGAGCATGACTTCAGAGAAATCGGGAGTGGGGGGGCTGTCTTAGCCCTCTTCCCTTCTGGCCGAAAAACGGCCTAGGTAGAAATCTGGTGAGTTGCTACGTGGACTCGAACCCGAGACCTCCGGATTCCGAGACCAACGCGCTATCCACTCAGCCAACCAGACCCCCCTGATAATCCGAAACTTTTGTGTTTCCCTAAAAAAGTTCGAACATTAGCTAAAAAGTAGTTTGAACAAACTTTCTTAGGTAGTGCCCTATCATCAGTGTCTGAAGTTGAATCCTGTAGTCCTATTGGCTGTTGCTAATTGTCATGTGTGCCAATGCCAATCGCTGATAAGTGAATGCGGCCTATTAGTTTGCACAAAATTTGCCGACAAATATTTTGTTAAACTAAAAGTTTGCCGACAAAATTAAAAAAAAATTAAGAATTTGCTGATTTTTTAATTTAAAAAAAAACAAAAAAAAAACAACAAACATTCATAAAAAATGAAAAATTCAAATGAACGATTCCAAAATTTACCGACTGCCAAATTATTGGTGGAGGAGGAGGCAGTGGTGTCAACCATCACACCCTGTATAGTTTCGTCCCTGAGTCGGGGTGAGATGCAGTTTTTACCTTTGTCAGGTAAACGAAGTCAGCTCCAAAGGAAATGAGAAATATGCAAAGGGGTACCTAAAATACTAGACGTGGGCGTTACCAAAATATTTCTTACAGCCCTGCAGAGCTTATAGTCCGAACTAGAACGGAAGCCCGTGGAAGCCACGTTCTCTACCACTGACATGTCGCAAACTAAGATATGGTCAATTTCGTGTTCGTATTTCCCCGGAGGGGATTGCCAAGTCCACTTCAATTTTTTAGATTTCTGGAAGAATGTGTTTGCCACTTTTAGGTTGTTTCTCATACAAAAGTCTAAGAATTTTCCCCCATTTAAATTTCGAACCCCAAGACCGAATTCCCCAGTATTTTCTTTGCCCCCGTCTCGGAACCCTATCACTGAATTCCAATCTCCCATAGGAAGTTGTAGTATTCCTTATGACAGTTCAAAGTTTCTTCCAAGTCTTCGTAAAATTTGTTTAGTTTCTCTTCGTCAGATCCCAGGGTCGGGGCATACACCGTTTTTTCACAATTTTTGTGTTCGTAATACATAATACTACTCAGTAATCTCTCCACCTTATCTGTAAAAAGTGGAATGTATGATCCTGGACTGCGTATCTTGTTTCACAGCCGTCATCTTCCACCAGTTATGCAAAATGTTCTGTCGGAGAAGTGGTTTCTGACTGGAAGACTTGAAACAGCAAAACAGTGTTGGCTAACATCTAATGGAAAAATATCTGCAATCTACGACCTTTATCATTTCTCCATGTTGCGTATTGCTTTATCAGTGGGTATTTCCATGAAGTACAAAAATTTGCAACGCAACAATTGAATTACATAGCAGACGACAGACGTGTGAGTTGCATGGCGCAATGCGCAATTTATTTTAGAATTTCAAGAATCGTCTCTGCACGGTGCCATTCTATAAGAGTCCATTTCCGTCTTACTGTTTTGTCACGTATATAAAGTAAAAACACATTGGTCTCATCTACTTCGGGGGAACGGATTTAAAATTGATTTATTTGGACTTAGTCCCCATACTTGGTACCTTTTTGCACAATATTCGAACTGTTCGCTTGTACACAATGTACATAGTATGTTCTACTGCCTCGACACCAGCGTCTTTTCAAAATACTGTCAGGAAGATAGAGGATTGTACACACGACACCTCAAGAAAACGAGACAAAACTTCAATTAAACGCTGCTTGACGCGGAATTGCGAAAATCTTAATTTCGTTTTCAATTAACGATATTCGAAGAAGTATACCGGGCACAAAGAGTACCGAGTAAATTACAAAACCATTGTTTGCATTTTCGATCCGTTCAAAAACTTTAGCACTATATCAACTTTTTAAAGTAGAATGCTAAACTTTACTCTTTGGAAATACGGAACGAGTTTATTTCTTTCTTATTTATTCTTCTTTTTTCTTTCTTAAAACTGCTGCTGTCAATGTACCCTCGACATCGGAAAATGACGCCGAAGTGAGTGACGTTTAAAATTTCTCGCCCATTATTTCTGAACTTTCATTAAACTCGGGGGAAAATTTTTTGCAGTCTTCCTCTTAATTTCGGTCCGCCTCTACGGCGGTATTTTTTTAATCAAATTCTTTCGATTATTCGATGCACCTTCTGCTATAAGTATTCGATTTCATTATATGCAAAAATCTTCAATTTATAAAATCGCCTGTTTGAATAAGTACTTTCGGATACATGGGTAATTTTGAATTATAATGTTATGTGTAAATTACCAACGTTTTAAAAGCTACTTCCATGGCCAACTGAGGAATTTCTGCACAGTTTGCGCAGAGGTGCCACTGAAAGATTTCTTGTTCATAGACGAACGAATATAGCCATAGGTACGTAATTCTGTCCCAATGTTTATTTTTTTCTTCATCTGACATGTGTCCAGTGATACGAGAATTATAATTAACTTGGGAAATCGAAATTGGAGTATGTTTTATCTACGATAACCAAATGAGAGGTGAGTGCAAAAATGTGCCCAATCAGACTATTAAGGGATAATGAAAGCCAAAATGAGAAATAGCGTAAGTCGACATTTGAGTTACCTATAATTGTCTTAGTAGGTTGAAATTTACACCATGACCTCTCGCATCTGCATTGATGTTTGTGTTTGAAGATGGGCGAAATTGGTCCGATGGGTTACGAACCAGGAGTAATCGAAGTGAGTGAACTCTGTTTTCTTCAAAACATTCGTCTTGTTAACTGTAGATTCTATCGAACTTTCATTGACAGAAAGAGATTTGGTTTCTTTAAATCCAAAATTTTGGTAAAAACTATTTTTTTCATTAGATCAACGGTTGGTGAGATTCTTGACTTAAAAGATGTTGTCGGGTCTAGTCAATAGATATTCTAACACGGACGGCGATAATAACTGGATTATACAATGCTCGTTTCTTGTAAATTTGCCTTTCGGAATAAGTAGATGGTGTATACTAGGAGTAGTATTTTATACAAATTACTTATTTTGTGCTTTCAGTTTACTGAATACATAGCTACTATAAAATCGACAATTTTTCTTATCGATTATAATCGATTAAAGTAGATAATTTTTCGGGATACTTTTAAAAAACGCTTTGAAATAAAACACTGATGCCCCTTTATACACTTGTATTCTTCGTTTGAACACAACACTTCGTGAATAACTTATGAACCTGATATTCCGAACTCGCTCCGCTATTTATACTAAAGTTTAAAATTTCTAGAAACGTCTTATCAAACTCATACTTTGTTCCATTTTGAATTTCCATCATTCATTTGCTGAACTTAGTTCGTGTAATCAAAATTATTGTGATTTATGTATTAATTTATTGTACTAGTTGACTAAATTGTAGGTTTCTTTGTACAGTTATTTCTCTCTCTCTCTCTCTCTCTCTCTCTCTCTCTTTCTCTCTCTCTCACGAAATTTGACATTTTCCTTGATATCCGTAATTCGTTATTTTTTCGAACTGATGAAGTTGAAAGAATACCCGACTCTGGGGACTTGATACTCATTTCAATAATTTTCAAGGATTTTCTATACATATTTTAGACTTTCTTAAAACTCTTCCAGACACACTGAAAACACGCCACAATATTTGAAAACTCCTTTAAGACTCGCTCAGACTTTTTCAAGATTTCCTGAAACTTGTTGAAAACAATTTTGGATTTTTCAGATATATCTACAAGAGGCTTCATATATCGTAAACAGTTCTGAAAAGGTCTAAGAAGAGATACAGCACATTTTAAATAGGTCTTGTAGAGTCTCTAAAGCCTTCAGATAATTTATATGTTTAAAAAAATTTCAAGTAAACTTGGAATAGTCTTCGGGAAGCTAGAGAAAATTGAAAGATAGTTTTTATCATAACAAGTCTAAAAAGTCTCGAAGTGTTTTTAATAGTCTTGTAGAGTCCAGAATACGTACAAGTCAATGCCTAAAAAGGTTTTCAGCGAGTCTGATGCAGTTTTAAAAGAGTTTTTGCGAGTTTGATTACATAAATGACGTCACAAAGAGTCTTAATAAAGCCTAAAATTGTTTCGAACAAGTCTCCGACTAACAACGTGTCTCACTTGAGGCAGCGAGGCCAGATTCAGAATTTACGAGTAAAGTATAACTGTGTTTGGTTCCACTCACTTCAAAATCATGAAAACACCTCACTCGATATGTTTTCCTTGTTCCTATTTTACGAGTATATCTTGCATTCTGAATGGTTGAAAAAGTGATACTTTTAGTTCAAATCCCAGTTTTTGCCCTTTTGTCTTTTGAGGTTTTATATGCTCCTCTCTTCAAAATTGAATCAGCGGAATTCGGTGGGTTTTCAGCTGTAAGTACACCGATCACGTGATCATGGATTCACGTCAACATGGGGGAAAGGGCCATGAGAAGGCGTACCTATCAGAAAAAAGTTTATTACTCAGTCAATACTGCATGGAATTAGCTGAAATTTTAGTGTAATGTGTAGAAAAACTATCCATTTTTACAATGCTTATTATTTTTCTCTCAATTTTAAAACCATTAAATTATAAAAATATACAGGTTTCCCAGAAAAAGTCTAATGCGCACTCTTGGGAACCCGGGTTCCTAAAAGTACGCAGCAAGTTACCAAACAATCGTAAAATAGATAAGTTACATAAGTTGGTGGAATTTTATTTATTCTTACTATTTGATTTTCATTATTTTCAGCTTCTAAAAGCGACATTTTTTTTTTGATAAAACACGTTGCGCACTTACGATTTACTGTAGTCCGTGGAAAAACTAATCATGAAGGTTTTCAGGTAGTATTTGGGGAACGTCTGTTTAATGTAGCTGATTGTACCTCTACTTTTATCTTTCGTTTGACATTTGAACTATAAATTCGCTCAAAAATCGTCCAAATTATTGAACCGACGAGAACTAAAAGGGGAAAAGTCCATTTTTTGCATTTTTCAGGAGCCACAAAAAAAACTAATTTTTTCGAAAACCCAAAAATTGTGGGAAATGTGTTTTAGGGCACTGAAAAAGGACCACAAGATACGACTTTTGAGGCAATTATGAAAAAAAAAATTTCAGGTGCACCGGAGATATGCCTTATGAAAAAAAGTGGACTTAGTCCCCTTTGGTTCAGAATATGAAAAAAATTTTCTCTTTTCTACACGAATCGAATAGAACTTATTCCTACACTTAAGTGATATGGGTATTCAACAGGAAGATAGCGCCGTCGACCTAGGCCGATTCCCGGCAAGAAGAGAAGAGGGCTAAGGCAGCCCTAAAAAAAGGCTCCCAGATATCCCTGAGGTAATGCTCAAAGGGGCGGTTCCAGGGCTCAGATGAGAGCAAATGAAAAGAGGAAGTGCATCACTTGAGCGTTGATCCCGTATGAATTGACCGAAGTCCCTGAAAGTTATAAAATTCTTAGTAAATCGCTTTTCAAAATAGTGAATTTTTAAAACCACGCATTTCACATTTTGGTATGTTCACTGTCGCATATCAGTAAAGAATACAGGTACAGAATGTCGGGAGAGATTGTTGGAGATTGTTGGGAGGGATTGTTGGGAGAGATTGTTGGGAGAGATTGTTGGAGATTGTTGGGAGAAATTATTGGGAGATTGATGGGAGACATTGTTGGGAGAGACTGTTCGAGATTGTTGGGAGATTGATGGGACGTTGTTGGAGATTCTTAGAGAGAGTGGGAGATTGTTGGGAGAGATTGTTGAGAGGGCGCTATTTACCGAAAAATCAGCCATACGCACTCTTAGGAGCAGTGCACTGTTATAGCCCTTTCCTCTCTATGCAATTAGTCGACAAATATACACTGATTTGAATCAGTGATCGCGAGATTGGTAGACTTATAGCTGAAAACCAGGGAATTTTGCTGATCCAAATTTAGAGAGTTCTTTGTTTTATGTCAGATCTGAAGTAGTCTGAATGAAATCATGAAAAGTCTAAAACAAATATGAACGAATTCCAAAGATTCATCGTCAATAAAATCTGGAGAGGCTTGAAGAGTCCAAAAAAGCATTAAAGATAGTCTGAAATAAGTATGAAAGAACTTTGACGTAAGTAAATAGTGTGGAAGCGTCAGCAACATGTTAGATGTGTCTTGGAAAGTCATAAATAAGTCTCAAAGAATTTCTAGCAGGGCTGAAACAGTCTTAGAATAATCCTTAGAGCAAAAAAATCTTCGAAAACTTTCAGAGAGTTTTATGAGTGAATCTGGAGGAGGGTAGTGGGTGCTTAAAAAGAGAGAATCGCGTTTAGCAATTGTAAACTTGAACGAATGCCTACAAGTAAATTTGAACTTGTTGCCAGAGCGAAAGAATCAAGGAGAAATTTTGTTTATTTCGAAAACGTCTGACAAATAGGGGTGCTCGCGACGGGGAGCTATTTCTATGCACAGCTGCGCTCGCGAATTTCAAAGACGAAATTCTTCATGCCTGTATGCTTTTCACATACGGGGTACAGCGAGAGGAAAAACCGTTTCAAAATTAACTTTTCATTTAGAAGTGAAAATACGAGTACACTAGCGACGATTTTGTGCCAGGAAAAATACTCAACGAGGCGTTCACGCTCATCGACGAATTAAAATGCATGTAATTCCGGACGGGACGATGCGATGCGACGTTTAATCGTTCTTGCAAATCTGCTCGCGAAAGATTTCACGTGCTATGCTATCTCACCCCATTCAGTCCTGTAGAAGCGTTGAATTCGAAATCGAGAATACAGTTTCGCCATTCACAAAAGAAAAAGAGAAATTATTCGAATACGAATAAACATTTACAGCCGAGCTGGTTACACAATAATTTTTGCATTTTTCTTTCGATGCGAAGAAAAAAATGTATAAAACACCAGAAGAAATAAAAATGTAGTCCATGTATATGAATGTTTTTCACTTTTAAGCTCAGTGTCTCAATTGTTATAATATCTTTTTTTTTTTGCGCTGAAATACGATGAAATCCGTTATTTGAGGCATAAAACTTAGACGCTGTCTATTCTCGTATCACGTATCAATAATCGACATTAACTTGAGTGGTTACAAATCAGAAATGGAAGATTTAGTAGATTGGGCCGAAACATGAAGTCTTAATTTGAAAACACAATAGAATGAGGGGGGCATTAAGTCACGTACGAATATCCACATTTTATTTTATTTTTTATATAAAATTTTGTCTACTACCGGATCCTAAATTATTCGAAAATACATTCCAATATTTTATGAAATCTAAATTTCAATTTTGAAAACTAAATAGGGGAAATAAAGGTGTTGTACTGAGTAATAAGCACCATATTTTACTATATTTTTTATATCAGGTCTTCAGCTCTGTACAGGACCGTCAAATTTTCTAAAATTATGGTATTTTACAAAAAGAAAAAATGTAGGGTTTAAGCACTGATGAAAAAAAAATGAAAAAAATGTGGGTATTATTACGTGATACAAAACCTATCTTTTCTTTCCTATTTCGTTTTCAAATCAGAACCTTAGATTATAAAAAACGTTTATATTTTTTGAAAAATGTACGACCCGATAGGAGGCTCAAGACTAGATAAAAGATATAATAAGATGTGGGTGTTTTTACTAAAGAGACTGAGCAAGCTGTGGGCACCAAGAAATCAGCGTGAGACCAACGATACACTCAATTACGAAGGCTCTTCAAGAAGTAATGGGTAAAATGCTCTGCGAGGAACTATTTTTGCAAAAAGTAGTAACACTGTACACCATCGTGTAGTGCGTTCACTTCTCTATCTTCTAGTGATCGGTGCATTGCACAGTCGTTCAGGTCGATTTTTGTAAAACGTGTATGAGTGCCGCGTCGAAATATCATTATGCAGAAAAATTTAGAGCAACATTATGCTGTAAAGTTTTGTGTTAAATTGAGGTAAAGTAAGAAAGAAACGTTAGAAATGTTCTCCATAGCATATGGTGATAATGTTATGCCTTCTACAACATTCAATCAATGATATGACGCCTTGAAAGCCGGTCGGGATAGCGTGGATGACGAAGCGCGAGAAGGGCGTCCTTCCACAGCACGAACTCAAATGCCACAGTGTTATTGTTCGCGAAGATCTTCGAATAACTATTCAGGAACTCGCTACACATTTAAATATCTCAGTTGGTAGCACATTTGCAATTCTACATGATGATTATTTGAAAATACACTGTGTTTCATGTCACTGTGTGCCGCGCCTACTCTCAGCTGATCAGATGCAGTACCGTATCAACGTGTGTACTGAGTTATTGGAATTTGGACTCCCATAGTATCAAAATCGTGCCGCATCCATTTTGCAGTCCAGACCTCGCACGCTGCGACTTCTGACTCTTCCCCGAGGTGAAGATGGCCCTCAGAGATCGAAGATTTTCATCAAGTAAAGAAGTTATTGATAGAGAGCTTGCCAAAGATGGCCTCGCATTTGTATTCAAGAAGTGGCAGCAACGCTGAGGAAAGTGCATCAAGATCGGAGGTGGTTACTTTGAAAAGAAGCATATTAATAGGTTAACTAAATATTTTTTTCTCTAAAGCTTTTTACCCATTACTTTTTGAACAGCCCTCGTAAGAAACTAAAGCATTGATTGAGAAGCAAACGGAGCTAAACAACAAGATTGGGCTCAGCAAGAGGGACTCAGTTGAGCTAGCAGTATTGAATAAAACTATCAGGAGTGAGATCCGGTAGGATATTTGGAACCGAGAGGTAATAAAAAAGATACACGAAAAATATGGTCAATAAAAAAAAAATCAAGCTCTTGCTATAGTCTTTAGGCTCTTGGCTAGTACCCTGCGTCTCTCCACTCTTTCTTCTTCTGTGCTAATCTTCTCATTTCTGAGAAGGATTTACCCTTTGTATCCTTCATTATCTGCTCTTTATAGCTCATTCTGTGCCTTCCTTTCCAGTTCTGACACTCAACCATTCCCTCTGGCAGTAATAACAATATCCTTGGATGTCTTATGACCTTTCATTTAAATTTTTCATTTTACGATTATATTCCAAATTTCTCTTTTCTATCGCATTCGCCTCTGAACTTCCTCATTCCTGATCTTTTCTATCCGTCTGATTTTCAACATTCTTCGATAACACCACATTTCAAAAGCTTCCATCATCTATCCTTTTTCTTTCTTGTGTTCTTATTGTCCAGGTCTTATATCCATACAATGCGGTACACTCCAAATGTACGTGTGAACAAATCTCAGTCTTACTTTTAAATCTATATTTGGCCTAAATATGTCTCCTTTTTGAAGAATAGTTGTTTTACGGTGCTCCGCTCCAAGGCCCCGATGATCATTGCTCCGTGTGTATAGCTTTCTCCATTCTACTCTTTAATTCTATTTTACTTCTTCCATCTTGCGTCATCTAAATTCCTAAGTATTTAATTTCCTTTACCTCCTTTATTTTTTTACCTCTTATTTCCATACGTATTGAATTTTGTTTCCATCCTCTGACTAGCACCACTTTTGTTTGGTTTTTCATTCATCCTTATTTTTTATATTATTTGCAATTTTTCATTCAACTTTTTCAGTGTTTTCTTTAGTTCTTCTTTACTTCCTACAGCTACTGTCATGTCATCTGCAAAACTTATTATTCTACTGTCTCCCCTTGTATCAATAGACCTGATTTTCCTTATTCATTTCTTCAAATACTTTTTCTATTAATACCGGCAGGTTAAACAGTATCTACTGGTGACAACCAGTAACCTTTTCTCACTCTTTCTTGAATGTTAGCTTCTTCCATTTCATTCTCCATTTTCGTATTTCAGATTTTGATCCCTTATATATAGGTATAATTTACTCATATCTCCAGGGACGTACCGAAGAGTTTTTCCTGGTGGAGTAAAAAATGTGAAAGTCTTAACTTACTCAACTCAAAATTCCCAAGTATCAAAGCAAAAAAAAAAACCTTTTGACCGGTTGGATTTTTCCAACTGGCTCAACTCAAAATTCCCAAGTATCAAAGCAAAAAAAAACCTTTTGACCTGTTGGATTTTTCCAACTGGCTCAACTCAAAATTCCCAAGTATCAAAGCAAAAAAAAAAAAACCTTTTGACCTGTTGGATTTTTCCAACTGGCTCAACTCAAAATTCCCAAGTATCAAAGCAAGAGAAAAAAAAAACCTTTTGACTTGTTGGGTTTTCCCAACTTCTCAATTCAATTCCTAAGTATAAAGGCAAAAAAAAAAAATAAAAAAATTAACGTGTTGGATTTTTCCAACTCGCCTGACTGAAATGCAATGGTGAATTTTCCCAACTGTTAGAAAAAAATTCCTACGGGGGAGGGGGCAAATTGCCCTCCTGCTTCCCTATCGATACGTCCCTGCCTATCTCCTTCAACAGTTGAAAGATTTTTGATCATTCAACATTATCAAAAGCATTTTCTCAATCCCTCTTTCAATAACTCCAGATTCCATTTTGTTTCTACTTTCTTCTTATTCACGTTTTTAAAATTTAAACATACATTTCATGACTATTATACATTGTGATCACTATCTACTTTCGCTCCTGTGTATGTCTTACAATCCAATATTTAATTTTTATATCCTCTTCTCGTCATAATACAATCTATCTGGTATCTTCTTTCATCGCATGGGCTTTTCCAAGTGTATATCCTCCTCTCTTGATGTTTGTAAACAGTGTTTCCAATAACTAATTTATATTTTTCATAAAATTCTATGATTCTCGTCCCTCTTTCATTTCGCTTTCCTGCCATGCTTTCCACATACCCCTTATTCTTTGCTTTCTCCTACTCTGGCATTCCAGTCTCCCGTTATAATTCAATTTTCTTTTCTTTTTACCTTGCTTACTACATGAATTTCTTCGTAAATTCTTTCTACTTCTTCTTCACTATAACTTCCTGTAGGCATATAAACTTTAACAATCACTAAAGATACTAGTTTTGCTGAAACTCTCACCAATATTCTCTCACTATGTTGGGCATAACTTTGTATTCTATTCCCTACAGTCTTATTCATAATAATACCTACCCCTGCGTGCCCTCTTTTCACTGTTGTATTAATTATTTTATACTCTCCCGTCCAAAAATCATTTTCTTCTGGCCATCTTACTTCACTAATTCCTATTATATCTACTTTGAATCGTTTCATCTCTTTATTTAAATTTTCTGATTTGCCTAACTCATTCAGTGTCCTTCCATTCCGTGTCACCATTCTCAATTTTTGTAGTTTCTCACTAGGCAGCGCCATGACAGATTTACGGCGTTTTGAGTATGCAATTCTATTAACATTTCGGGATAATTCCGATATTCATGGAATATTTACGGCGTGGCTATTATGCAATTACATCAACATTCCAGTCATGTTGTTGCTGCATCCGAATTTGAGGTACATCAATGATTATGAACATGTCGATAAGACAACAGGGGTGATCGCCTGTTGTCTGAAGAAGAGAAGGAGCAAAACCTTTTTTGTATCAGAATAAACTTTTTTTAGGCACTACGAATATGAATTTCACATCTAAAATACTTCATTCTTCGCGAAAAACGCTAAAAAGTTTCCTCAGTAGCCGATTTCCCTGTGAAGAGAGGAAGGGAAGCCCTCGATGTTTCGTTGGGCGGCAATTCCACCTCAAACCTCCAGGATCGCTATAACTGCCAGTCTAGTGTTCGAGAGAGTCTGGTTATGAACACAGGGAGGGTGTTAGGAGGCGTGCTAAAATTAGAGAAAAAAATAGTAGTTAGCGAAGTTGCAAAAAGAGGGTCCAAAACCCCCTCGACTTCACTTGGCAGCGCCATTACTCTGAAAGATTCATCATAAAAACGCAAAATTCCTTCCTTCTCGTTCTCCTATGTTAGGTTTCGAAACATGCCAGAGCGGTCTTTGACAATAGTCCCTGCGAATGAACAATCATTTAGATTCCAAATCATGCGGAATAAATTAGAAGAGTTTGGTATCATTATTCATTCAAAAAATCTGAAAGCCATATGACAAATGCTGTCCACATACATCCGTTCTGACTTCAAAGATTTAATATCCTGACAGCGCGTCATGTAAATTTGATAGAATACCCATTAACAATTAAAATAGAAAATAAAAAAACATAAACATAAAAAAAAAGTGAAATTAAATAGGCTAACCATGAACTCTGCAATTTACTTGTCAAGATGAACTATTTTACCTTTCGGAAAGCAATAAAATGAACGAACTTCAAATCCGCCGACGTGACGGTGTTTACTATCGTGCATTACCGTGTAGGAAGACAAGGCTATATCAAGTCGCTCGATGCTTCTATAATTAAATATTACAATCGGTCTAACGTAAGTAAACATGCGAAACGACGTTTCTTTTTTCACAGAAAACTGCAACAGGGAATCGCAAGCCTCGTAAACTTTTCTGTTTTCGTCGACCTACATCAAGCTTTAACCTTATTTTGAATACTGTCTGGGAAACTTCGTCATGCAATACTTACTCGGTGTTGTAGTCTGTAAGGGGTGAGCGAACAACCGTACTGTTCTATCACACTGCACACATTTTTTACCGTCTGTCTGTCATCGCCTCATCAACCAGTGATACGATCTGTCGATTCACTTACGAATGATTTTACTTTTGCACTGCGATTTGTTGACACGGTAAACGTTAATCCGCCAAATAAGTGACTGTATACCTTTGAGTACAAACCATAAGGAATTGAAAGAAGTGGATCCTGAGTAAATTATTTGTGCTCATATCTACTGGCCCGGACGTCTATTTCCCACATAAACAATCAAACCGATTACACGCTTGAAAACTTAAAAACGTTTACGTGAAGAGACGAAGTATAAAGGAGTACCTACAGGTGACCGGCCAATCAATACAGGTTGTTTTCTTCAGTTTGTTATGTACGATGAGTGTAAGAATGCAAAACATGAATTTGACGATCCAAAATCAGACCCTAGTTCAAAAGTTGATGTACACGACCTCAGCCGCCACGTTTTCTGTATCATCTACAGACTCGATGAAATAGGGTGTAGTTATTTGTAGATGGCCATTTCCAGATCGGTTGAAAAGGCAAAGTTATCTAAATTAGGTTTCTGCGTGTTGCGGTCAACAGTTCTCATTATTATGATCTTAAGTGCGAGCAGATGGTGGCAAGTGCGGCAACTGTATACATTTCGAACGTTTTGCGGAAACGCCGGCTACAATGGACGAAGCTCAGGCATCATGATTTCCATTTCGAGACTTCCGAGTTGGCATTCTATCCATTCAGTCGGAAATATTTGCGTAACGCCGGAACAAAACATTCTGCTTGAAGAGCTAATTACTGTCAAGACCGGGTCCCAGGGAGAAAACTCGCGAGTGAGTATTGACCGAGCTACTCCAGTTATTCTAGAGTATAAGAATTGATGTTACTGTTGTGCGCCACAGGTAAATGTATTTTAAAGCAGAGGAATAATATTTAAGTCAGAGGATTCACTTCATTTCTTGGAGTTTTTCGAAAAATATGAAAATTTAAAATGACGGAAATAACGGAATCGATGAAAATTAGCGGATTTTATTACATAAACTGAAAAGAAATGACCGAAAAGACGAGAGAGATGAAGGGCGTAACTGAAGGGTGACCGGGGGCTGAACCTATCCTGAAAATTTACCGGCTCAAGAGTCTAGCCTACCGACACAGAAAACTTAAATGCATAACATCTGAACCTCGAAGCCTGTTTGAAACCCCGACCCCTGAACGTTAATGCTAGATGCAAATTTAGAGAAAATAAAATTTGTAAAGGATATTACACTTAAAAAATTCCAAGAACAATAGAACTGATAAACTTATTTACGAAAAATTTGTTTACATGACAACTTAAAAGAGCTATGCAATCAAGTAAATTTAAAACCGTACATTTTTTTAGGGGGCATCTGTCGTTGAACCCCTCAGAATCGCCACCATTGTTTCTATGTTGCGAATGACTTCCTATTCTCTAGAAGTCTATTGGGCAGTAACTAATAAATACAAATGGTCGTAAGCGATAATAATTGCAGAAGAAATGAATAATTCTTGCAGGCATGCTAATTCTGCGAATAGAAGCGTATCCCGCAGCACTTTAGAACTGCCATCCATATCTTTTAAATGGGGGACTCGTCGGTTTTCGGGAACTTTATTATTCGTCTGAAAACTTTTCGTCTTGGCCAGGTGTTACCCGATCGTGCAGAATCGCATCAGATTGGAATATTTTAATAACGAAATAACGATCCTATTGAGGGGTAAGAAATCCCGGTCGTAATTTCAGGTCGTTTTAATTGCTGCGTGGAGCCTTATTAGCCTCGCAACTGCGCCTCTGCTGTCAGATGGTCTACTTTACAGGCTAGTGCCCCGAGTTTAAATACGCGATTCGAAAATAATGGAAAGTCTTCAACTATATCCTATAGCTGTAAGGGAACAGAGCAGAAATATGATGAAAATTTTCTCATTTTATTGCCGAGGTCGGTAATTCTGAGCGGAAGTGAGTTAGTGGCAGGAGAGGATTCCGCTTCCGAATACGGTACTTTCTAACTTGGAAAGTAACATGAAATTAGTTTTATGGAACCGTGGAATGCTGACTTTTATAGTATTTTTTAAAGTTATCAGCAGTATTCCACGGAGCACTTTTCGCCAGCTCTGCATGCACGTACGATTGCTGTGTATAGTGCTGACGCATCGGGAAATTTACACCTATACATTTCAGTTAGATTTGACGAATAAAATTAAATCTTCCTTCGCAAATAATTCAAGTGAATATGTAGGTAACAGAGAAAGAAAAAATGGAAAATGACGAACAAATCAAAACTTGTAAATTATGCAAACCCTCGATCAGTGCTTGCAGGATTTGAAATATTTAGAACGGTTGCCAAATTTTCGGATAAATTTTGGCGAGTAGAAGTAGAAGATGACGAGTAAAACTAATCAGTAATAATAATTACTGAATAGTTGTCCCCCATTCACAGTCACTTTTGCCTTCCATCAGTGTGATAAGTAAAGAGTCCCTTAACGCAGCTTAAACTCGTCATTAATCAATGTACTTTCCGATTATTCCTTCGAAAAATATAGAAGTTTGCACTTGGTCAGATTAGATAACAATGTACCAAAATACGCGCACACCACTACATTCAACGAGAGCGCATACTTAGAAATATTCCGCTGATATATGTTGTGTTGTTGCGTTTTTACGTCGATGTTTGTACTCACAAATAACGTGACCTTACTATCTATTGGGAAGTTAAGATTGCCTAGGTAGCGCCAGTGTTACACACTGACACAAACTAAGTAACGCTCAACACATTGGAACCGCCTGGGGGAATATTTCGGCTTCCCTATTCTTCTATATCAAAAATCGTGATTTTAAATTTCACGTAATTTCATTTAAAAAATGCCCAAGGATGTAATTATTTTTTATCCTGATAGCTCAATGCTATTGGGATTTAAACTTAGAGTTTCCTGCATATGGATGAGTGATCACGTATGATTTACCGTAAGCGTGTAGCAAACTTCAACTATAATTAGGTCGGTTAGAAATTCACTTTCAAAGAAATTTTGTCCTAAATTCAACTGCATCATCACCAAAAAATTAAATTATAATCAGTTCTACTGGCAGAATAATTTTTACTCGGTTTTTCACCCTACTGAAGATATAGCCTAGGCATCCTACAAAAAAAGTCGAAAAAATTTATAACAGCGGGTTTTTTGCGGGAATGTGTTCAGAAGAGTCTTAGTAGACACCCTATAAAACCCAAGAGCTTCCAGTGTTGAGGAAGTCTTTTTTTGGGGGGGGGTGAAACACCCCCAAAATGAGTTTTTTCCCATTACTATGAGAAATAACAACTTGGAATTTAAAAAAATAACAAATTTGGAATCTGCGTACAATTTCCGATCCGATGATACCCAACACGACCCCTTTCAAGTAAAACATGAGCCCTTAAGAGGGGGTTCAAAATTTTGAATTTTTGAAAATCTCAGGTACTTCAATGTTATAAGTTGAAAACTGTACCTACATGATATTTTATCATGCCTCAACGTTTGTTTATAAGTATGTGAGCGATTGCAAAAGTATTTTGACACAGTCGCACCCCTATCCGGGAGCTGGACCATTTTGATATTACCGAAGCATTCACACATACACGGACGGGCTTTTTAGGGTGCTAAAAAGAAATAGTAATAAATGAACAAACGTTCTTAGGAAATGAAAAATTCGAAAGAACAGTTTCAAAATTTGCCAACTGCCAAATTATTGAAGACAGGGACGTACCGATAAGGGGGCAGGGGGCAAGGGAATATTTACCATTTCAGTTAGGTGAGTTAAAAAAATCTAACAAGTTAAACGTTTTTCTTTTGCTTTGATATTTGGGAATTGAGTTGAGAGGAGGAGAAATCCAACAAGTCAAAAGGTCTCTCTTCTTTTGCATTGATACTTGGAAATTTTGAGTTGAGTCAGTTGAGACTTTCCCAATTTTTACCTCCTCCCCTTCCCTCAAGAAAAACTCTTCGGTACGTCCCTTCTTCTTTTGCATTGATACTTGGGAATTTTGAGTTGAGTCAGTTGGGACATTCACAATTTTTACCCCCCCCCCTATCCCTCAAGAAAAACTCTTCAGTACGTCCCTGGACTCCAGAACTCAAAATAGGATCCCAAAGTGGATAGACTATCGACATTAATTACTGACCTTAAGGGTAGTTTAATTCGAACATGCGCTGAATTTTGAATCTGATTCAAGCTTAAAAGACCCCATAAATCGAAATGGACAAGAACTAATTAGTTTTTACAAATCGAGTAGACTATAGCACTGGAGAGTTATTACAATCTTAAATTCAAATTAACAGACTGTTTTTGAAAATGCTAAAGATCGCTGATTCATTTTCATCATTACAATCATCCTAATCTCTTGAGAAAGGATTAAATCGTCAAATGCCGAATTTTCAAAAGCAGCATATATGATTTTATAAAAAATGATTGAACTATCGAAGTGAAAGTTGCTTTATTTTTATTTTCTTGTTTTAGCTGGGAGAAGGGGCTGGGAGGCTGTTACGAATTTAGTAATGACCCTTGGACCTTTGATTAGATTTCATCATTCTTAGGTTAAATGGCAAGTTTTGCGTGTAATGTTGAAGAAAAAACTCATTGAAGCTTGCATCTTTACGAGCCAACATTTGAAGTCCAAAGATTGACAAAAATTGATTGACGTTGAAAACCCAAGTAATCTATTGACACAGTGACTACTGAAATTCCTAATTTTGGTTCAATTTCATAGTTTTTGATTTTTAGAGACTTGGATGTTCTCCTTATAATAACTCATAGTGGATAATTTTGAAATATTTCCTCCAATTTGAATTTGGGTAATTTGATGGTTCTGAAAATGTTGAAAGATTAAATCAAGTTCGTACAATTTATTTCGATTTTCATTTTGGTGTTTGGGGCCTGCCCGAGGGTCAATATCGAAAATTTATCGCATTGATGGAATTTCCAAACTAGGCGACCTCTCCTCTCCCATTTCCCATTTCGATATTTGATTCGGTTACCGGGAAGTTAATTTTAATCATTTCTGGAGACCAGTTTTGGCTTTTGAAGCCTAAATCAGGAATCCAAGAGGAATCTGATGAAATTTTCGAATTCGGCAAAATCCAAAAAATTCTAATACTTTATTCGATTTCCTAGAAATCAAGTTTGAATTTTGGGGCCCAAATCGCAGTTTAATAAGAAAGCTCATAGATGCTTCCGAATTCAACGATGCAAAAAACTGCTGGTATTTTGATTCGTTACTTAATTTTCCAAGAATAAAGAACTCTGAAAGTCAATTCAGAGCTTAAAGAAGAATCTTCTGGTGAAATTTTCGAAATCAACGACCCAAAAACTCCAACTTTAGTGATCTTTCCATAAAAAATTTCAAGTTTAGCTCTAGTCTTGCTTAATGAGAGCGATTTTTTTTTTTTTTTTTACCGAGAAAGAAACGAGACCTTGCCGTCAAAGATGCCGAATTAAGGAAAAAAACGTTCATTCTTTTCCCATTCAGAATGGGCGTATCTTCATTTTTTGCGAAAAAGAAAAAAAAAAGAGGATATCAAAATGGTCCAACCTCCGGATAGGGGTGCGACTGTGTCCGAATACTTTTGCAATCCCTCACATACTTATAGACAAACGTTGGGGCACGATAAAATATCATTTAGGTACAGTTTTCAACTTATAAATTAAAGTACCTGAGATTTTCAAAAACAATTCAAAATTTTGAACCCTCTCTTAAGGCCTCATGTTTTACTTGAAAGGGGTCGTGTAGGGTATCATCGGATCGGAAATTGCACGCAGATTCTGAATTTGTTATTTTTTTTAATTCAGATTTGGTACTTTTCAAAATAATGTGAAAAAAATTCATTTTTGGGGGTGTTCCTCCCCCAAAAATTTTCCTCAACACTTGGAGCTCTTGTTGTGTTTTATGGAGTATCTACTGGCACCCTTCTGAACACATTCACACAAAAAACCGCTGTTATAAATTTTTTCGACTTTCACCTGACTTTTTTTTTTGTAGGATGCCCGTATGAATAGCAGTGTTTCTATTTGAAAGTACACATGATCACTCACTCATTTTCACCCGCTAACACCCGCGCAGGTAATTTTGCAGCGCACTCTAATGCATGTTTAAATTCCAACTGCTGAAATTATTTCAACCAACTTTCTTTCTGAAGGCGTTCAAAGTTCATTCCTTTTACACATTTTTTCATATGAAGGAGTTAAATTATCCCCGAGTTGTAGAAGCAGGGCTACCAACATATGTATTTTTGGTTAATTTCCGAACGTACTGTATGATCGACGTTCCAACGATACTCAAGTAATCTCATTTTGTCAACAAATGTCGTTTGGGCTGATCAAAATTCAAACTTACTAATACAAACACACACATTCCACTTTCTTCGGATCAGCGCTGCGATTGAGCGTAGGATGAACTATGAATGAAAAACGAATACGAGTACAGAAGATAACAGCTCCTGAACAACACGGCTGCAGATTGTAAATGTGAACCACTAAATTCGTATCGGGGGAGCGTTAGGTTTTTTATTAGGTTTTAACATTTTATATGCATTTACTACTGGATATACTTGAGCAAAACCGTAACGAATGACTGACTGACTAACTGACTCAACACTTCATTCGCCTGCGAGTACCACACTCCTTATATCAGCCTGTATTCTCTTGCGAGCATCACGTTCCTTGTACCAATTTGCGAGCACTACGCTCTGCTAGTGCATCATCTTGCAGACGAGTCTGTAACCGCGGGAGAGCATTTTCATGTCTGCTTCGCGGATTACGCCAGTATAAGAATGTCATCGTCCAACGAATATAGCGACCAAACATTGGGCACGCCAAAAAATATGAAGCGCAACGTGACATCCTCTTTCTGTTGTGTGTCAAAGTAAAGGCATAGAAATGTCAAAACGGAAAGGAATTTCTTTGTCACTAAGCTAAAAAGTTTCTATGCTACAACACTGAGGGGGGGGGTGTATTAGTATTTAGAGCTTTAAGAAGCGTTTTCCCACAAAGTATCAATCAGCAACTGTTCTTTAGCTACCTGGCTGAGTCTACCACCGGTTGTGTGAAATTATTCCGCCATTCAGTATAAGCTACCTACATTTGTTTACGAAAGAAGGAGAAAAAAAAATCAATTCTGGCGCCGAGGTGAAAAATCGGTTATTTTACTGAACTTAATATTGTTCTTTATTATTTATTGAAAATAAAATGTAAATGAGTTCGCTTATTTTTTTTTACCAGTGAATTTGTAAATTCCTCCTTGCCACGGCCTTATTTTCCGCTTTTTAATTAAAACCATTTTACAAAATATTCAGGTTTCTCTTAAAACAAGGATAATACATGGAAAATACGAGCCCTTGACACTTAAATACGAAGTTTAAATGAAAATTGTGCCATAATTTTGTGCAGTTTTTTGCTACGTAGAAATAATAGATACATTTACGCACCAAAAGTAGCTAACCCTTATCCGTGATACTGTTCAAATATTATGAACATAATAGTGAGAGCTCGTAAAGTTGTAAAATGTAGTTGAGAAAAGACAGAAAAGCTATTATTTTTGTACGATTTCTAATTTCATAAGGTACCTGGAGAAATAAGGCCTCAGTGGTTAATGAGGCTCGGTCGTGTAATAAGGCCCACCCTGACAATAGACTGGAAAAGCTATGTTGTATTTAAGCATGATTTCTAATAAAATCCCTGCTGTTAATGAGGCCCAGTCGGGTAATAAGGTCCACCCTTCATATCTCGCCCAACTATGCGAGTATGTGAATTCTGTGAACGCTGCTAGTTTTTCTATATGTTGGGCACTTGACTACTGCAGTTTCGTTCAGATCTGGCCACACCCGAGGAGTAAGCCCGAAAGAGCGAGCTTTTCATTTTTATGGTGTTTTCTGGTGTAATGTACAAATGAGGAGGCTATAATTATGTAGAATCACAACTAAGAGGATCCAATTTTATCAAAAATGAATTAAGCCCAGTTTCTGATGGTAAACCGCACGCTGAATCATTTCATGTCACAAGTTCTCATGTTCAGAACTTTCTTTCTTAGATACTAGGTTGTGAAATCTGACTTGCGAATCATAACTAACCTTACCCAATGGCTGTTATCAGTTTTGACCCCAACACGAATTTCGTGCTTTTCTTTTCTTCTTTCTTTTTGATTTTAGTTTCGCGGTAGAGGAGAAAGGAAAAAAAACTTTGTCTTTCAGATTTAAACGTCAGAACACAGTGCACCTTTTTTTCTTTTTCATTTGTGTAAGATAGCCCTGTGTGCGCCGGGTGCTCAGACTTTGTAGTCCATTGCACTATTCCTAAAGTTGTTGTTAAGGATCAGCTCAGGAGCCTCACTATTATAACCAAAGTGAGAATTTTACTGAGCTCTATCACTTTGACTTCACTGGGTGCTGGATACTCTAGTTCCAATGCCTTGCGTCTTGTCCCGGCTATTGCTGAACACTGACATATGATATGGATCGGGTTTTCTTCCTCTTCTCCACAGTACCTACAGGAGTTGCTTTTCACCACTCCTATTTTATACCACATGTGTTTTGTGGCCCCGCGACCAGTTAGTAGTCCGACCGTGAGCGTTGCATGTTTGCTGTCAAGCCTTAGCAGGAACTTGGCATACTTACTGGGGGCGTCCCTACCAGTGTTTTGCTGACTTTCATGCCACTGGCCGACCGACAGTGCATTTCCATCTGCTTACTTATCCAAGCCTTAATTTTGGATTTTATGACGCAGTATGCCACAGGACGACACGGCCTGGGTGTCGCCAGTTCCTTTTTTATGCTCTCCTTCGCTAGCTTGTCAGCGATCATGTTCCCTTTTATGCCGCAGTGTCCCGGTGTCTATAGTATGGTGACACGGTTCCCCTGAGCAAGGGTATATGTATAATTTGTTAACACACTCCGCCACCACCAGGGATATAGTTTGGCGTGAAAATAGTGCCTTAATAGCCGATTTACTGCCTGTACAGGTATAGATCTGTTTATCAACACGGTCCTTCTGCTGGTTTCAGTCAATGGTCGCCGTGATTGCCATTAGCTCTGTATAGAGGATAATGACGCCCACGCCTAGTGCCATTGAATAGTTGTCAGCCCCTTTTGCATTCGTAATTCCAATTCCTACACTTTGGTCATTTTTAAAGGCATCTGCAAACCACATATTCTCCTCTTTTCTTAGAATGCTTGGCCACCTTTTTTCCCAAGCCTCCCGTGTGGATATCAGCGCACGGTACGGCTTGTCAAAGAAGCGTTCTATCACGATCCTATCCTTCGGGCTCCCAAAGCATTTGTCCATCGTTTCCCTATCTCCCATACCTTTCTATGGCCTGTTTCTTTGGCCAGAAGGTTTGATTGGCTCAAGCGATAAACCTCCATTATCGCATCTGCTTCTATAATAGTGTGAAGTGGTGGCCGTTTTCATATCCCCGGTGTCATCACGCACGCGAGCCTTTTCAGAGGTGGTCTAGTTCCTCTCTCACTTTGACCAGGAGGACTCGGCCCCACGGCACAGTGGCCGCATATGTGATTCTTGGACGTATTACATCAGTATATATCCAGTGCATCCTTTTAGGAGAGAGTCCCCAGGTCCTGCCGACAAAGGTGCGGCAAGCCCAAAGAGCCTCAATCCCTTTTCTTATTTTATCTGACACGTGATCCCTCCAGGAGAGTTATATACTCCGAAGTACTTCACCTTTTCGGTGAGGGCTAACGGTGTTCCCTTTTATTGCACCTTGATCATCTTCTTGCATTTCCTTTTGCGGGTGAAAAGAGTGATATCAGTTTTGTCCGGGTTTATCGATAACCTCATTTTCGCAAATTATTTTTCCACACATCGGAGTCCCCACTGCGTTACCTTCGCGATGGTTCCCAGAAATTTGCCGGTTACCACCACAGCCAAATCATCAGCGTAGCTCTGTGTACATTTTTTGACCATTTAACTCCTCCAACAAAATATCTACCGCTAGGCTCCGCAGTAGGGGAGAGAGTACTCCCCCTTGTGGACAGTCCCTGATGGTCGTTGCATGGATCCGTTCTTTTTGATATACTACCCGGATCTCCCTGCCTTTTACCATAGATACAATCCAGTTTATTAAGCTTTCCTTCAGGGCTGTTTCTATTGATTCATGAGAGGTCGCGTCAAACGCTCTCTCTGTATCCATGAATGGTGGCAGGACATAATCACCGCCAGTCATCCCCCTCTCTCAACTGCCGTAACAAGCGAGTGCAGTGATGACTCTACTGATCAGCCTGCCCTATATGCGCGCCGGTTCTCATGTAGTGGGAACCTTTTCAGAGTCACCTCTCTTAGGTGCCTGTCTATCAGCCTTTTCCAGGTTTTTAGCATGAATGATGAGAAACTTATCGGCCTGTAGGATTTGGCCTCACAGGGGTCTCTGCCTGGTTTAGGCAAAAACACCACTCTCACACTCCTCCACGATTTTAGAATGTGCCCTAGGGCTAATGATGCTCTGAGTACCCTAATGAACGGTCCCATTATGGTCTCTAGTCTCGGCTGTATAGTTCCTAGTAATAATACAGGGTGTCCGAGTTTCGGTTGCTAAGCGGGAAGGAATGAATAGCACTTGAGTAGACAAAGCAAAAGTGTTATTATCACCTTTTGCCTAATCACAAAATTGAAGGCACCGCATCTTTGTAAAAATCGAAAAATTCATCAATTTTGACCCATTATGAAAATCACGAGTAATGATGTTGCCCAGTCTACAATGATGCCATGTTACAGCACTCACTTAGAGTAACAAAACAAGTTATTACGATATCCGGCCTGCTCTGAAAATTTAAGCAGGTAAATGGCATCCAAAATTAAGAAATTTCAATTTTTTACAAAATTGTGCAAAAAGCCTACTTTTACTGAATCCCAACATGAATAACCAAAGGCCGGCGTACAGTTCTCATTATCAAAACTGATAGCCTTGATTCAGGTGAACAAAAAATCATACCACTATCTCCTTCCAGTTTTCAGAATTTAAAAAGTTATGTCGCGTTGAAGTTCATGAAGCTTCTGAAATGATCGAAAAATGAACCTTATGATTAAAGAAGAAAAAGAAAAAAAAAGAAAAATAACAAACGCTTCTAATTTATTGTAACTTTCAATAGTCGTTATGCCTGAATGAATGACTGGCGTTACATGAAGACTCCATCTGTTGAACTAGTTGTCTAACCACCATCAAATAGGCACTGGAATACAAGAAGACCTCTCGCTGAAAGTAGATGAATGAAACTTGATTCATTTTATGACAAGCCATTGTTATGGTTTGTGCACTTTCGCTCCAAATTAACAACAGGCTTTAATTCTGTTCAGTTTTTTAGCAGCATTTGTCTTCTGTACATTAACTGATTTCCCTACATTATAAAAGAAATCTAAAAATTTGAGACGTTACCAGATTGAGAATAAATTTTTTAAGTAAATTATTTCAAAAAATTTATCAGCTCTTACTGAATGTACCAGTTATCCCTCCGATTAAAAGTGCGCTTTACTTTTATCTTCTGTTAGCATGTCTGCAAACTCGACGTTTTCTTGCAAAAATTTGAAACCTGGAAGCAAGAGACTTGGCTTTTCTTCTGAAATTCGCCACTGTATGCAGTGGTGTAGCGTCGGGGGGGGGGGGGGGTCATGCCCTCTCAATATTTTTACATAGTCCTCTAATATCGGCGATTCAAAAAAAAAAACTACAATTTTCGACTTTTTCTCCCTTGAAAACCTTATTGTGCCCCCCCCCAACCCCTAGCTGCGCCATTGACTGTATGACATAATTTCTCGTGAATTTCCGTCGAACGTCGGTTATACGCGGTGTAGAAATGTATTACACTTCGTAATTCACAAGCAACGCACGTCGAAATGTTGGCTCATTTTTGTAGCACTGATAGCAACTCCAGTTCTATTCCAGAGTGTGCAAAACTCAAGATTTACATTTCCCTTCATTTCGTTTTATTTTATTTTTGTTTCTGCTTACGAATTTAGGGAAACTTACTTTTGAGCGGAGCCTAGAAACCAAATAGCTTTCCCCCTAACAGTTTAATTTTTAGGGCGAGTTCAATTTTCTGTTTTTTGAAATTTGAAAGTACTTCAACGTGTCTTAACTTTTTAAATTCTGAAAACTGGAAGGAGATAGTGGTATGATTTTTTGTTCATCTGAATCAGGGCTACCAGTTTTGATAATGAGAACTGTACGCCGGCCTTTGGTTATTCATGTTGGGATTCAGTAAAAGTAGGCTTTTTGCACAATTTTGTAGAAAATTGAAATTTCTGAATTTTGGATGCCATTTACCTGCTTAAATTTTCAGAGCAGGCCGGATTTCGTAATAACTTGTTTTGTTACTCTAAGTGAGTGCTGTACCATGGCATCATTGTAGACTGGACAACATCATTACTCGTGATTTTTGTAATAGGTCAAAATTAGTGAATTTTTCGATTTTTACACAGATGCGGCGCCTTCAATTTTGTGATTAGGCAAAAGGTGGTGATAATACTTTTGCTTTGTCTATTCAAGTACTATTCATTCCTTCCCGCTTAGCAACCGAAACTCAGACACCCTGTATAATAATCTAACACAGCCTTGTTGTACATACAAATACGGTGTACGTAGTCGTATCAATGCACCCAACTGCGGGCATAGGCCTCCCCTATATTTTCCCAGACTTTTCTATTCTGGGTTCCCCTCGTCCAGAGTCCACCCACCCTTTCCACGATTTCATCGCTCCATCTTACCTGCGGTCTACCTTTCTTTCTCTTATTCCCATATATGGCGTCCACTCGTTTACCAGCCTGTGCCATTTTTCCTGTTGTTCTCTCGCGATGTAACCCGCGAACTTCAACTTTGACTTTTTTATTCCATAAGTTACCATGCTTGTGCCTGCCCTTCTGAACAATTCCTCATTTCTGATTTTATCCATAGCTTTTATTCCCAGTATGTAACGTAACATTTTGTTTTGTGTCAATTGAATTTTATTGATTTGCTTTAGTTCCCAGTAAGCCGGTGTATTATTTTTCAGTGAAGCCCTCAGCCTTCTTCGAGTGTCTTTCCTACGTTTCCCCAACTCTACTGTCCATCAGATGGTTTTGCGTGATTTTATTATCTTAGGCTCACAGTTCTTCTCGTAGGCGTCCCTGAGTGCACCATCCAGTATGCTAGCTTGTGCTTCCAAGTCACCCACGTTCTGAATCCCTTTCCAGTTGTACCTCGTCAGTCTTTTTAAATCATTTTTGAAGCCTCCCCAGTTCGTTTTCCTAGGGTTCCTAATAGCTCTTTGTTCCTCCTTAGGTGCCCGAATCTGGTATTGGATGTATCGGTGATCCGATAGAGACGGTTCGTCCAACACTCTCCATCCCTGGACTCGGTCCCCAAGTTTGGAATTACAGAATGTTATGTCTATATCTTCGTGCCTTACTTTTGTAACAAACGTTGGTTTGCTTTTCTCATTCAAAACCAGCAGATCCTGTGTCGCAAGGTAGTTCACTAGCCCTTTCCCTCACGGGTTTGTGCCTGTACTCCCCCAAATAGGATGGTGTGAGTTGGGATCGCATCCAACAAGAGCTTCTCCCTCACACAGTATTCCACCAGTTTCCTGAACTCATCATTTGGGGGAGGGTCCCGAAAGTCTGATTGAAAATATGATGAACATATCATTATCTTCTTCTTGTTCCCTCCCTCCTTATATTCCAAATTGGCCGCCACAAGATTCCATAAAATAAATCCCAGTATTACTGTACAGCTCACTTGTTACGTAAATATCGCTGCACGTGGTCTTCCTGTATTTTTTGCATAAATGAGGTGTCCCTGTGCCATCGGTATGCCTCTCACTTGTTCCCGATGATACCATGGTTCCTGTAACAGGCATATATTTGTTTGCTCCTTTGGCAGTCTCCTGCTCAGTAAGTAACAGGCGGTTTTGCATTGGTGTAGATTAATTTGCCATACCATTATCATTCAGTGAATAGCTTTTTTATTATCTTCAGACCGACACCTTGACATCAACCAGGCGGTCCAGGGAATACAGCTTGTTGCCCTTTCTTCTCAGATACTTCACTGACTTTTCGTCGATACCTACCGCTAGAAGTGTACCTTTCAATTCCCGCCTTCAATGAGCAACGTACCAAGACCCAGCAGACAGCCCCTGATTTTGTAGCTCCAGCCTCTTTAGGAGCAATTGCGCTGTTCGCCCACTCGTAGACTGCCAAACCGATGCGCTGGTCAACTTCGGCAGACCCTCTCAGGGTGCAACTTTGAGAGTTTCTTCCCCCAGCCGCACTCCGCTGGCGAGCTCCGCCAAAAAGCGTTCCCGACTCGTCTGGTTCGCGCATACTACCTGCAGTGTACCTTGGTACAGCGTTATTCGATGATGTTCGGTAACGCCGTCTCTCATAGTTCCTAAAGCATCTCACGAATAATGCCTTTGGCGCCCTTTGCTTCCTCGACCGTCCGAGTGGTCAATAGCCACCTTATGTTCCTCCTCTGCCGCCGCCGAAGCATAGAACGTCGTCCTGCTCTTCTTTGGCGGGGTCTTCTCAGGTCCCATCGACGGAGTTTCCCGTGGTCTCTTACCTTACAATGGACTTCCCGCAGAGGCTCCTTTTTCAGGTGTGCTCTCTTTGGCTCCTCCATCGTTCTTCTGCTGTCTCCGTTTCTCACGTTGCGCCTTCCTTCTCTGCGCTCCTGACCATTTTCTCTTTTTCTCATATATTGTCTTAACGACGGATCCTTGGGTCCTTGCACCAGCTGCTTGAGTCCCAGCTTCGCCAAATCCACTGGTAGATGTCTCCGGTTCAGCTGGTCCACCCGAGAGTGTCCCTAGTTTTTGGTCTCCGTCTCCATCTTCTCGCCCAGTATCACTCGATCCATCACTTCTGACAGCCCTTCCGCTGCACGCTTCTCTCTAGCGTCCCTGTCGGTCCGGCTTTCGCCAGCCCCAGCAGGTTCGCTTTCCTTACTTAGAAAAAAAAAATATACATATATATAGATTTTTAAGACTTCATACAATTCCCACAAGTATCGGAGAAATAGATAGTCCACCATGGGGCAGCGCTCCGAATACCACGGCAAGTTTACTTACTGAGGGAGGTCAGCCGTTATCCCTCAGGTTCCTATTCGCGACTGTTCTAACCCAACAGCTATGCATCCCCTCGGCATAAGTAACACCAACCCTGGGATTAGGCCTGTAGCTGTGCTGGGATACAGGCTACGGAAAGAAGTGGGTAGGAAACTCATCGTCTGTCGTACACAGGTCATCCGACGCTGTTGATGGCCCTCACTGCTACATACCCGATTTTAAGAGGGGTGCATCTTTGCCGTCTGTGCCACACGGCCGTTTCGACTTTATGTCGTCGGGTCTTTATTTCGCATCCAACGTCGGGTTCCCCGCCCCACGCACAGATGCTGAGCGCGGGACGTGCTTAACTGTAAGGACTGAAAAAAATTAAAACACTAGCATCAGGTCCTCGGGTGCGTCAAACCCGCACTTGCCAGCTGCAAGCCCTTGAGGTTCCCTTTATTTGCCTTTTACGACCGGCAGGATTACCGTGGGAAAATTCTACTACCCGTCCCCACACGAGGATGTGATACTTAGTCTTTATAGTTTTGAGGACGTTGAATCTGATTTTACTATTTATTGTGTATCAAAACATACATGACAAAATAGAAGAAAAAAAGACCCTCTGAAACTAGCTGGTCAATCATCATATTTTTTTTTTTTTTTTTTTTTTTTGAAAGGGTATGGGTAAAATGCAGATGCATTTATCTGAAATAGAAATCGTATGAAACACTATATAACTGCATCTTAAAACTGAATCAAACTGGGGCATTAAATGTAACAACGTTGCCCTAATTTTGAAACCAGGAAGAGTTTGTCAAAAGTGACACCATTTTTCCTATCGTCAGAAATTGCAAGTAGCCAAAAAGGTTAAACTTTCCAGTAACTCGTTATTTTAGATGTTACACTTTTTTCGTGTTTTTTTTTTTTTAATTTTATTTTTTACTCGTATCCTTTTACCGTACGCCGGTAAAACACAGCCCCTAATAAAATCATGAATGACGTATTATCGACGTTTAATTATAAATGACAAAAAGTAGTAATACTCAAAATGCGTGCGAGTGGAAAATCATAAAGGTTCGGTACGAACTCTTTTGTAATAAAATTTAATTCCGGAACTTCGCTTTTATTGTCAGGCATTTCAGATTTTTTGCTTGGGTTTGCTCGTATCCATCGTTTAAGCATTTTTTATTGATGAAACTTTTTATTTAATTTTTCAATTTTTTGTCATAATTTTTCACGAGCAGGAGCAATAATAGCCGTGTACCTGCTAGAGGTAAACCTACATCGGTATTTAAAACTGTCTAGTATCGCTCGTATTTCTTCAAAATATGTAAGTCCGATGTCTTATCGTTCACTTATTACCCGGATCAGTGAGTTTATTTGCAGACAAAATGGAACTCGTAGCTATATTTCCATAATATCGAATTCGGACTTTTTTTGGCATTTTGAAAACGATGAATTCATGATCATTTTTATCCTTCACATGATTACACGCACAGGTGGATATCACATTTTTTCAATAATATCGAAGTTGTTGTAAATTCATCAACTCTTAGTTGTTCCCTAATGTGAGTGTATGTGCAGGAGCGGAGTAGCTCGCTGGGCAAACGGGAAAATTCCAGATAGCCTGATGATCCGAGAACTGATTTAGCACTTTCAAGCACCTTCGATACTTGTTGATGACTCTTCAAGATTTCTTTGAGGCTCTTGCTATGTTTTAGATGTTTCAAAATTCTTCAAAACATGTTTAAGACCCCTACAGGTCTTACCGACTCGGTCAACACTATTCTAAGCTTCGAGACTTTGTAAAGATTTTTCAAAGGCTTTCATATTTTTTGTACGTCTTTCAGAATCGCTGAGATATTTTTCGTAACTATGTTACCTCGTTCAGATTTTTAAATTCGTTTCAGCCTTTTGACTTCCATTTGGACGGGTTTAGAACTCTTCGAGGCTTTTATAGGCTTCTTAAATCCTGTTTACGATTTTCAAGACTTCTGAACATGTTTTTATTATTTCTAACGATCTCTGAGATTCAATTCGAGAATATCCGTGGTTTGATTGAGATGCTTAAAGTCTGTTCTCGACATTATTAGGACTCTCCTCTGCCCTCCTCATTCCACATGTAGAAGAAAATCTGCATGTGGAATGAGACCACCATATTTTCACCTCCTTTCCTTTCTTGTTCCTTTCCGTTTAATTCCTTGGGTAATCGGCCTAATAATGTTTTTCTGCATCCATTTCCCTCGGTGGCGTTATTTAGTGAAGACTTAGGGCATTTTTGATGATTTTTCAATATTTTCCGAACAGGTTTAAAGTACTATTTTCGCTGAAAATTTTGGTGTATGGTTTCAAACAGTTTATTTCCTTTTTTTCCTTTGAGTGTATTTTGTTTATGAACTGCCGTTTTCGCGGGTGCATGAGCTATCACCCATCGTGATTCGCCCCGCTGTGAAGAAAGTAGTTATAAAAAGCTGGTCCTAGCACAGCTGGCAGACTCTATGCTAAGCAACATGCTCGATGTGTTGCGGTGCAATACATTTGAGGCGGAACTTATGCAGTTGTGCTGGTATCTACATATATTATTATGATGATGAGATATTAATTGTTCATATATTATATTCATGATGCGGATTGATAGAGGTTAAATTATTTATATTTCGTCGCGTTTTCAGATTTTATTATATATTCTTGAACTAAATTATTCATTTTTACCTGATATGCTGATTATCTGGAGTGGTCAAATTCATCTTGTATGGAAGTGACTGTTAAATTTCTTGAAAAATAAACACATTTTCAATCTCCTGGAAATAACACACATCTGTGAATGCTGACCCTATATAATTGAAGCAGTTTTCTCACAAAAGTACATCTGGGGGCATTTGAAAAGATAGCACGTCGGCTATCTGTTAAATACTTATTTCTTATCAGTTACTTTAACTGGGAGTGACTGTTACATTTTTTGAAAAATAAATACTTCCCAATCTCCAGGAAATAAAACATATGTGGGAATGCTGCCCCCTAGCCCAAAAGTGGAATTTGGTCACATGTCGACTGCAACGAGTGAAAATAACACGCGGCTCTAACAGTTAAGATTTGAGAATTTGAATATTTTACAAAAATTATCATTTTATTTTAATACTCGAATATATCTACTCAAAATTTAATTGGGATAGCACTATGTAACAAAAAGCCTCTTCTCTCGTAAATAGGATAAAATAAAAACTAATTTGTATAATTATTTCTTATAATAAAATATTTCATTTAATTCTCAATGTGGGCCCCACGCTTTATCTGCGAGGGAATTTGGTTAAACATTTGAGATTTAATCGAGAGGATGAAATAAAAAATATTTCATTCAATACGAGATGGATTTTACCATATCAGATAATCCGCATATCGGGTAAAAATAAGTAATTTAGCTCGAAAAAATATAATAAAATCCGAAAACGCGACGAAAAATAAATAATTTAACCGCCATCAATCCACATCGTGAATATAATACATGAACAATTAAAAACTCATCATCATAATAAAATGGATACATGCGCAACTGCATGAGTTCCGCTTTAAATGTATCGCGCCGCAACACATCGAGCATGCCACTTAGCATAGTCTGCCAACTGTGCTAGGACCAGCTTTTTATACCTACCGAAGAAAGTTTTTGATCTCACTCAATGTGTTTATATTCGAATCCGCCATCGCCATGTGGTCTCACATCTTCGTGTTTTTTTTTTATCTGTGCAATAAAATGTGTTTCGTAATGGTGGTGATTGTAATAGATTTTTTGTGAGGGGGATATGGGCATTTGCAGGAAATTGTTAGTTAAAAGGTTTTTTTTTTTTTTGTTCCAGAACTTGAAACGACTCAACCCGGGATCCGGGTAACCACCTTCCTCTCCCTGGCAATATCACTCCGCCTGAGAAGTCTCATGTGAGCTAGTCGTGGTACTTTCTCATGCTTTCTGAGCTTTTAGTCGGTTAGTTACATACCTCGATTTTCGATTTAAGTATTTCCTCTTGTCGTGTAATTCAGTAGGTTGCGACTGGAGACAAAAGTCGGCATTTCTTGTGAACACACGGTGCTTAGTCGTTCGTGAAAAATGCCACAATTCAAAATTCTTCGAAAAACATCCAGACTTGAGATTCTTCCAGATTCATTAAGATTTTTTCACTTCTTTAAGACTCTTAAAAGAATACCTGAAACTGTTTGATATTTTATGCTATGCTTCACTGAGACTTTTGAAACTCTGATAGCCTAGTTAAGTGCTTATGGAAGCGGGTTCGATATCTTTTAAGATTCTTTAAGGTTCTTTTTAACTTATTTTTTGTTTTAATATCTAGTCGAGTCACAAAGAAGCATTAAATATGTCTATAAGGATCTCGGAAACATGTCAAATAGTTTGAAAACGTGCCTGTAGTGCACCAATTATTAAGATTAAAAAGCTCGAAAAATCTGTAGAAATAATTTAGGACTGTTCTGAAACAGCCTTGAAGAATAGAGTACCCATGGCAGAATTTTAATAATTTAAGAAAATATAACCCTCCCCGGGGGTAAATGAAGAAATACCAGTTTTACAACTCATCTCAGCGAGTCTTAAGTGGTTTTATAAAAGTCTAGACGAATCTAAGAAGGTCTATGTAGAGCGAAGAGTAATCAACTTAAATCCGGAAAATTTTTAGATAGCCTTGATTTAAACAGTCTGAAAGCATTTCAAGAAAGTGCGGATGACATATTCCCTCTCTCCTCCCTCTCCTCCGGAAAGAAGTTGAAATACCCATTTTACTGCTTATCCTAACGAATCTTAAAGAGTCTTATAAAAATCTGGAAGAGTCTGAAAAAATCCTTCTAGAGTCTGAAATGATAATCTTGAACAAAAATGATAAAATTTTAGTGATGGCGTTAAAGAATTCTAGGAGAACCTTTAAGGATTAAATATGTCTGAATAAATGAAGAGAAACTACGAGTATGACAGTATAATCAATCTCCCATCCTACTTATGAGCCACATAAATGTATTTATTTACTTATTTTATTTTCGTCATGTCGCAGACGGGTCTGTAGCAACGGGAGAGCATTTTCATTTCTAGAATTCAACTTTGCTGCGCCCTGCGCAACTGCAGTCTGCAACCTTGTTGTTAATTCCATGGAAATTTTTAATATTTCGGATGATTGGAAGAAGTACGATGCATAGGCTCGCGTATGCATGGCCCTGCGCGGTCAGTCAGGTCAGTCGGACCAGTCATTCAGTCAGTCAGAAACGTAACGCGCAAAATGTAACGTTTTTCCTTTTTGTGCAGGGACTGAAAGCTAGCCGAAAGCCGAAAGCCGAAAGTCAAACGATTTCGGCATGAAAGCCAAAGCTGAAAGTCGGAAGCCGATACCAAAAGCCGAATCTTTTTCGGCATTTTTCGACTCTTTCCCGAAAACTAAAAAGTATAGACTACTGATAATGAGAGTTGCCAAAAATCAACTCCTCAGAGTCCTAGACTCCCTAAAGACACCGAAGTGCTAGGCTACCAAGGAATGGAGGGGGGGAGTAATAATATTGTAAAAACTGCCCGAAAATCCGAAAGTCGAAAGCCGCACGATTTTGGCATGAAAGCTAAAGCTGAAAGTCAAAACCTGATTGAGTTCAAAGCCGAAAGCCGAAAGCGGAAGCCGTATTTTTCAAGGTCAAAAGCTAAAGCCGAAAGCGAAAGCTTTATCGTTTGGCTTTCAGTCCCTGCTTTTGGGTGCCCAAGTAAAGACTTGAAAATGTCAATAAGAAAAAACCCAGTCAGTCAGCCAGCCTAGCCGGCCCGTAGCGCTATTTTTGTCACGCTTCAGAGTAACGCTTTTTTCTGTTGCCAGCCAGCCAACCTAGCCAGCCAGCCAGCGTATCCAGCCCGTAACGCTAGTTTTGTCGCGCTCCAGAGTAACGTTTTTTTCCGCTTCCAGCCAGCCAGTCTAGCCAGTCAGCCAGCTAGCCTAGCTAGAGCACCTGGAAACAACCGAGTACCGCCATCTTGAGTCCAACTGCGCCCGTCGATGCCGAATCCGACTATGCGGAGCTAGCGGAGCGTACCGGGTAATCAATTCGGCATCGACGGGAGCGGTTGGACATAAGGTGGCGGATGTCCATACTCGGTTGTTTCCAGGTGCTCTAGCCTAGCCAGCCAGCCAGCCAACCCAGCCCAGCCCGTAACGCTATTTTCGCTGCGCTCCAGAGTAACGCTTTTTTCCTTTTCCAGCCAGCCTATCCGTTTTTCCGACTCAAAGTGTTAAAGAAAAATCGACTCGTTCTGCTCGCCACTAGGCATAATATACGTATGTATTTTTCAATTTATAGGTTAACCCCGTTCCCTTCAAAATTTTCCTGTATACGATACTGCCCCGAGCTGTCTAATTTTTGAGCTTTCGAAACCGAAATATCAATACCTATTAGCAGTGCTAAACTGATTATTATTCCACTGGGTAACGGGTCCCCAAATTTATAAGACCATACTTCAACTTTCAACTCTTGATCCACAAAGGACACAAGAATGGAATTACGAGAAAATTTTCTCCTCCGCATCTAAACCTTCATATGGAAAACACAAAAATTATATTCTCAAAAAGGTCCAGCTTTCATGCTTTGTCAATAAAATGTCGCAGATTGTTATTGCTTTTCAGAAGGTAATTAAAAATTTTGGAAACATTGTATAAAAAAGGTATTTTTATTTTCTTTTTGGTAATGGAGAGAGGAAGGAACTAGAAGGGGGTACAAAAAGTGAAAAAGGAGGAAAATGACAATCAGGATGAGGAATATTATTATTTTTTCAACTTTCTTCCGCGGAGAGGAAGTGGAAGGGATATCGGCCTACGTACACTTGTTACGGAGATGGCCTGCAAAACTGATTTCCTCGGTGGTTTGTATGATCCCACTCCGTTCCTGCGTGTGTGCAAAGGCCTGACTTTAGGACGCTTTCGTGTAGAACACACATGAATCAATGTGAAATATTTCACATACAAGGAAAAAAGTAGTAGCAACGTTAGACTCGGAAGACAAAAAACACTCCACTGAGATGCGAACGCTGGTGAATTCGTTTTCTTCAAAGAAAAACGTTGCTTAATTTGAAGGGCGAAAATACAACGAAGGAACATGCGGAAGGTTTCAGATCGAGTACAGTCGAAGGGGAGGGTTTTAGTTTGCATTTTCGATGAACAGCTAACCGGAAATGAGACGAGCTGCGTTTGTTTTGTTGATGATCAAAAGTACTGCGAATTATATCCGGTATATCCGTACAGGTGAATACCACTTTTGTAACCCAGACTGCGGTATCTTGTTATACCGACGTGTGACATACACGATGAATAAAGCACGTCCGGGTATCAGATGCACGTAAAAACCCGATATTATTTCTAACGTTTTCTAATGAACTGGGTGAGCGCTTTATCAAAAGTCGGTATATTTGTGTAAAAGCGTGGCTTCTTCAAAATTAGCGTTAATTTGCAGTTCGAAATTCGAAATGTAGCATCAGCATATAAGACTTTCTGTCGGCGTTGATGATTACCGAAGTATACACTGATGTCTGAGTGTAATTTTTCGAACTTCGACCTGTATGCAGCGGTGTCAGAACGGGCAGAGGTAAATTGTGCCCTCCTGCCATCTATAACAGACCTCCTGGGATAGTTAGACGGGCGCATGTAAACTGCACACCTTGGGTAGTCAAGTAAAGAAAACGACATGTAAACTGCGCACCCAAATAAATAAATTTTCAGATAGAAAAATTGTGAATTGCACACTATGGCAAAAATCAGATTAAACATTGAAATTGTAAATTGCACAAAATACAGAAATAAAATTTGGGATCAGTAAAAGTGTGAATTGCACACCCATATACGAGATTGGCACATCCATATTTCTGGAAAGAAGGTTTCAAATCTCAAACACTAGAGCCGCAGAACTCTAGCAATACATTTTGAACTAAATGTAAACAGAGCCATAGTATGCGTTACTTTTCCACAAGAGGACGGGAGGGGTTTGGAGGGAAATTAAATTTCCTGAGATGACTAACCTCTCAATTCCGCTGAGTTCTCCATTACTAAATAATAAAGCTTACAATTTTGAAATATCCACATGTATACCATCGTACCGTTGAAATATCCACATGTATACCATCGTACCGTTGAAATATCCACATCTGCATATATTATGCTTCTGAAATATCCATATCTGTGTATTCTTGAAGGAAACAGAGATGTCAGCGTTCCCCAAAAATATGAACGCGTTCGCATCCGTTCTCGTTCATGTGAGAAGAAGAACGCGTTCACTTTGTTCTCGTTTGTGGAGGGGCTACGTTTGTGAACGCGTTCCCGTTTGCAAACGGGAGTTGACATCTCTGACTGCAGTCATTCCTCTCTCCATTCTCTGCGTTCTCGTTCACGAAATGAAACAAAAGCGTTCCTGCCCTTTCTTGTTCATGTGAGAAGAAGAACGCGTTCACTTTGTTCTCGTTTGTGGAGAGGCTACGTTCGTGAACGTGTTCCCGTTTGCAAACGGGAGTTGACATCTCTGACTGTACTCATTCCTCTCTCCGTTCTCTGCGTTCTTGTTCACGAAATGAAACGAACGCGTTCCTGCCCTTTCTCGTTTATGTGAGAAGAAGAACGCGCTCACTTTGTTCTCGTTTGTGGAGGGGCTATGCTCGTGAACGCGTTCCCGTTCGCTTACAGGAGTTGACATCTCTGGTAAGAAGGGGGGTAATTTGAGCATTTTGAAATACCTTTAGACTGCAGATCATTGTTTTTCCATTGAGGAAAGGGAATCATGAGACAGTATCTCAGAATAGTCATTCAAACAATATCCTAAAATAGTTCTACAAAGTCTGTAGCAACTCACCAGACAGTATAAGCAGCAAGCATCATAACTACAAAGAAATCCATACACTAAAGAGAAGATCAGAGACCATCGCCTTTCTCATCAACATGATAAATGAAAATAACTTATGGCTTTTCCTCGTGCTGTGTGCAATTTACGATTCATGTTTCGCTGCCGACCTTTTATATGTGTGTGCAATTCACACTTTCGTCGTATAACTCCGTCTTTTCACAGTACGTGCATTATACAATTTTCACATGTCGTTTGCACTGTAGGAAAAAACCCCACCGCTGGAAAGTGTGTGCAATTTACTTTCTCCCAGTTAGACATAGTTTAGGGAACTTTGGGGCCGTCTATAAAATACTCTGTCACGGTATGTTGGTGTTGCAGATCTAGACTCGAATACGCTCTATCGATAATTGAGTATTAATCTGAGGGTCAGTCTCCAGAAACTGAGAATATTTCGTTACTAACAATTTTTGAACCCTAACTTACAATTAACGAATTAACTGACTTCTTTGTTAGGGGAGGGTATTTTTGGTTCCACAATAACATCGGCGACAAATTCCACCAATCCAATATTAATCAGACAGGATAATCACTAGCTGTTGAATGGAAAAAGCGTAGGGAGGTTTCCATTCTTGTAAATGTTTCGATACCTGGTGTACTTTCTCAAATTTTTATTTCAAGTAATTTTCTCCCAATAAAATGGTATTATTATTCTTAAAGATTGGAAGTATATATTATACAGCCCGGTCCTTATTTTTCAACTTATTATTCTTACACCTTTCATCCGCTGAAATTGTTTCTTTGCGTGAAAAAATGATACATTTAGAATTTCAGCCCAATTGATCTATATTAACCCGACCCCCCAAGCTTTAGAAGTTTTAAGCGTTAATAACACATCTTGTCGGGTAAGTAAGTGTTATAGCTCTGTGGGCTGTAGATAATATGTGTGAATTCAATCGAGATTAGACTTGTCTTGAGTAGTTTGTACAGAGAACAGGAATGATAAGTCAGCTATAAGTTTAAGCCAAATGTGCTGTAAGCTATATGCCTTCAGCATAAGCCATATTCTTTCGGCTGATTTACGATATCTTATCATTTTCTAACATTAGAGAACAATTTTAATATTTTGTTTTTCCCTAGTTTCCAATTTCCATATTTTTTATTTTTGTTTCTCAAATCCGAGGGGAAAGTATTTCGAGAAGAGTCGAGATTAAAGACATTTCCGGTAAAGATTTTGTATGAGCCATAAGTTTAAGCTCTAAGCCATAAGCTTAAGCCAATCGCCTCATAAGCTATAAGCATCAACCATATATTCAAGGTCGTAAGCAAAAGCCATAAGACTAAGCTTTATTGATTGGCTAAAGATCACGCTGGGGGGTTGGGTTAATTTTATTGAATCAGACTAAAACTTGTACAAAATCATTTTTTCAACTTTGGGGGATAAGCTACATGAATTTCAAAAAAAAAAAAAAAAAAAAAAAAAAATTCACATCTATAGATAAGAACCGGGCTAGTATGTAATGTTAAATGCGATTTGCTGTCAGTGACTACACATTTCCAGACGGGATAGCGTAATGTTCTGTTACCAAGGTTTTTAGTCCACTGTCGTGGTCAATCTCCGACTGGTGCTGAGGCATGTGCCTTATATAATTTTTCAACACAACAAATAGCAATACTGTCGATCCCTGAACACGACCCAGGTGCCAGACCGTAATCATTGACATAGGTATGTGATAGCACAATTTTCGAAAATTCAATGGAAAAGGAAGATCTTGAAACTGTTTTGTCTATAGATGCGGATATCAGTGCTGACGCAAATGAATTAATTTGGATGTATGAATAACCTAGTAAGAATGACTACGTATGTGGGATTTGAATGAGCTCTTTAGAATTTCATTAGAACTTGAATGTAGGCCGCAGTGGTCGGAAACAAGAGATTTTGTCCTTCGTCGCGAACAACATTTTTCCTGTCTCTGGTCGTGTTCGCGCGTTATTAGTAGCATTTGATTGGGTACAGCCTGCACGCCTTGGCAATACCAAGATAGCTGATGAACTACTCAGTCGATATTTGTCACCCCTTGTATAGTAAAAAGTTACATTAAAAAGAGCACCAAGATATGAGAATACCCTAAAAGGGATTAAAAAGCTAAAACTAAGATACGAAATCATATTTACCAATTAAGCGTTATCATTTTCAACCCGACGTTAACCACCCAGTTTAAGGTTTGTATTCTCGAAACGCATCAATTTAATAATTTCTCCTCGATTTTCGACAGTTTTCGCTTTGGATCTGTCAATTAACTTCACAGTCGTCATTAGCGGAGTCAAAGAAACGAAATAAACATGAAAAAAATTTAATTTAAACTCGAGCCTCAGAAAGTTGCAGGCTAATTTTAAAATTGAAAATAAAAGATAATTTACCAAGTTCCGAGTTCACGCCTCGTGTTTGCTACTCGATTTAACTTACATCAAACAGAAGTTCAACTCGCGGAAGAGCAGAAGAAACTGAAAGGAAAGAAAGAGCGAGAGGGGGAAAACGAAATATTAACAATTCATTAAAAACTTAATGAAACTTTTGAAATACTCGATTTGGAGTTTCATGATTTGCCCTCGAATCTGAATACATTTAAAAGTTTGCCAGAAGTCTTTATTCAAATGAATTATGTTGCGTAAACATCCCGCAATTCTGAAACTAGTTGACTTTCGGATGTTTGAATTATTATAATGTACCTAAGTCACACAACTCGGTGAAATTTACTCGCTATAGACGGAATTTAAACGCGGCCTAGTTAGATCTCATTTTCTGGACACTAATTGTGAAGCACGGCCACTGTTATTGTTCGCAGGTCTGCGATTTTGCAACCAAACTTACTATATAACTTTTGATGATAGAAAATTGCTTTTCCAACCGACGTAATTCGTTGCTTAGCAATTCGCATCAAGTTCAAAGCAAAACCTGGAACGATTTTTCGAACCTATGGTCTGACTGAAAATTGGTAAGCTCGATAATCGCGCACATAAGAAATGAAAATTGAGGGGAAAAAATATATTATATGTAACTATGTCGCAAAGTGAGCAGTGGCGTCGATGTTCTTTTTCGAGAGTTGAAAAAAATTGAGTCAACATGTAATAAAATAAAATTTTCATCTCTGAAAATTGAGTTGTCACGAATACTTTTCCATTGCGGCACCATACTGACGTTTCCCTTAGACTTTTAGCCTTAATGAGCAGTTTCTGTGTTTCGCGTATCAGGTGTTCATCGACAAATATCTGTATTCTCTCCTTCATGCCCAGGTCTGCGCTGTTTAGCCTTTTCATTTTGACTACAGCAATCAGCTCCTGCTTTTTATCATTATTGTTTCAGCGGGCTATCACTGGAGGAACCTCTTTGCGCGATGGCAACCTATGTGCAGCATAGATGTCATAGTCATTAATTCGGACTCCTAGTTTGTCACCCAGTAGTTTCACTATAGTTCAATCGTATTCGCATCTCTGGTCACCGAAATGCCCTGGATAATGATATTTGGCTTTTTCCTGTACTGCTCAAGTTCTCTCAGTCTGTTCTTAAGTTCAGTATTCTCTTGGCGCAAGTGCACGATGTCTGTTTCATTCTTTTCCCTGACGGTCTTCACCTTGTTAACCTCATTTCCAACCTCCTCCAGCTTTATTTCCATTTTTGAGCAAAGGTCCTTAATTGTGCCGATGCCTTGGCATTTCGTTTCAATCAAGCCGACTTCAGCACACAGCCCGTTGAATTTCTCCGTGAAATCCGCTGAGATAACCATTTTTTTCGCCATACTGTCTCTCGACACCTGCCGATTTTGGGAGCTGTTAGTTCTCCTGGCGTGCTAGGCTTCTCCTGCTCGACCAGTTATTTCGATGCGCGCCGCTTCACCCGGTCGCAAGCCGAGCCTTTAGTGTTACTTCACCTTATAAATAAAACACTATGTGAAATATGTTTAGCCTAGGCATCCTACAAAAAAAAAAATCGAAAAAATTTATAACAGCGGGTTTTTTGCGAGAATGTGTTTAGAAGGGTCTCAGTAGACTCCCCATAAAACCCAAGAGCTCCAAGTGTTGAGGAAAATTTTTGGATGGGTAAAACACCCCCAAAAATTAGTTTTTTCACATTGTTTTGAAAAATATCAACTGTGAATTAAAAAAAAATAACAAATTCGGAATCTGCGTACAATTTCCGATCCGATAATACCCAACACGATCCCTTTTAAGTAAAACATAAACCCTTAAGAGGGGGTTCAAAATTTTGAATTTTTGAAAATCTCAGGTACTTCAATGTTATAAGTTGAAAACTGTACCTAAATGATATTTTATCGTGCCCCAACGTTTGTTTATAAGTATGTGAGGGATTGCAAAAGTATTTTGACACAGTCGTATCCCTATCCGGGATCTGGACCATTTTGATATTACCGAAGCATTCACACATACACGGGCTGGCTTTTCAGGGCGCTAAAAGGAAATAATAATAAACAAACAAACAAACAAACGAACGAACAAACGTTCTTAGAAAATTAAAAATTCAAATGAACAGTTTCAAAATTTGCCAACTGCCAAATTATTGAAGGCAGGGACGTACCGATAAGGGGGCAAGAGGCAACAGGAAAATTTACCATTTCAGTTAGGCGAGTTGAAAAAATCGAACGAGTTAAAAGTATTTTTTTTTTTTTTTGCTCTGATATTTGGGAATTGAGTTGAGAGGTTGGAAAAATCCAACAAATCAACAGGTTTCTCTTCTTTTGCATTGATACTTGGAAATTTTGAGTTGAGTCAGTTGAGACTTTCGCAATTTTTGCCCCCCCCCACACCCTTTCCTTCAAGAAAAACTCTTCGGTACGTCTCTGAACTCCAGAACTCAAAATGGGATCCCAAAGTGGATAGACTATCGACATTACTTACTGACCTAAAGGATGAGAAATGAAAAAAAAAAAAAAAAAAAAAAAAAATTAAAAATATGAAGAATGAGAGAGAATCTTTAACAAAAAGGGAAAGGCTGGAGAAAATTAATGAGATAAGGAATAAGTACGACGAACTGTGGCACGATAGATGCTCCGCACTGATGGAAAATAGTGAAGATAAAATAATTTGTAAATTTATTCCAACAGTATTCGATTGGTATAAACTAAAAAAGAAGAAATTTTATACGAACTATTTTATTACACAGATTATTACAGCTCATGGAAATTTCGGTTCCTACTTATATAGATTTAAAATTAAAGAAAATAGTACATGTAATGCTTGTAATGCTGAGAACGATACCCCGGAGCATGCAATTACTAGATGCAGAGCCAGCGGCACAAAAAAAATAGTAAGTCTGAATACCCTAAACGAAATGGAATTGGAAAAATATCTGGGGGAACTCGGTGGTATCATAAAGGGAAGGGAAGAAGAGGGTTCGTACACTCTAACACATAGCTCCGGGTCATCGTAATTAAAGCAATCGTCGCGAACACCGCAATGTGAGGCTGTCTTGGATCTTCAGTGGACAAGTTAATAAACAATCGCTGGATCTCAGGTAGCCATTGCGAAAGAATTATGAAAATTGTACAATATTTAAAATAAATAAATAAAATAATAAAAAAAAACTGGTAGTTGAATTCGAACATGCGCTAAATTTTGAATCCGATTCGAGCTTAAAAGACCCCATAAATCGAAATGGACAAGCACTAATTAGTTTTTACATATCGAGTAGACTATATCAGTGGAGAGTTATTACAATCTTAAATTCAAATTAACAGACTGTTTTTGAAAATGCTAAAGATCGCTGTTTCATTTTCATTATTACAATCATCCTAATCTCTTGAGAAAGGATTAAATCGCCAAATGCCGAATTTTCAAAAGCAGCATATATAATTTCATACAAAATGATTGAACTATCGAAGTGAAAGTTGTTTTGTTTCCATTTTGTTGTTTTAGGTGGGGAGAGGGGCTGGTGGACTGTTACAAATTTAGTAATGACCCTTGGACCTTTGATTGGACTTCATCATGGTTAAATGGCAATTTTTGCGTGTAATGTAGAAGAAAAAACTCATTGAAGCTTGCATCTTTACGAGCCAACATTTGAAGTCCAAAGATTGACAAAAACTGATTGACGTTGAAAACCCAAGTAATCTATTGAAACAGCGACTATTGTAATTCCTGATTTTGGTTCAATTTCATAGTTTTTGATTTTTAAAGACTTGAATGTTCCCATTATAATAACTCATACTTGGACAATTTTGAAATTTTTCCTCCAATTTGAATTTTGGTAACTTGATGGTTCTGAAAATGTTGAAAGATTAAATCAAGTTCGTACAATTTCGACTTTCATTTTGGTGTTTGTGGCCTGCCCGAGGGTCAATATCGAAAATTTATCGTGTTGATGGAATTTCCAAACTAGGCGACCTCTCCTCTTCCATTCCCCATTTCGATATTTGATTCCGTTACCGGGAAGTAAATTTTAATCACTTCTGGAGACCAGTTTTGGCTTTTGAAGCCTAAATCGGGAATCCAAGAGGAATCTGATGAAATTTTCGAATTCGGCAACCCAAAAAATTCTAATACTTCATTCGATTTCCTAAAAATCAATTTTGAATTTTGGGGTCCAAATCGCAGTTTAATAAGAAAGCTCATAGAAGCTTTCGAATTCAGCGATGCAAAAAACTGCTCGTATTTTGATTCGTTACTGAATTTTCCAAGAATAGAGAATTCTGAAAGTCAATTCAGGGCTTAAAGAAGAATCTTCTGATGAAATTTTCGAAATCAACGACCCAAAAACTTCAATTTTAGTGATCTTTCCATAAAGAATCTCAAATTTAGCTCTAGTCTTGCTTAATGGGAGCGATTTTTTTTTTTTTTTTACTGAGGAAGAAACGAGACCTTGCCGTCAGAGATGCCGAATTAAGGAAATAAACTTTCATTCTTTTCCCATTCAGAATGAGCTCACCTTCATTCTTCGCGAAAAAGGAAAAAAAAGAGGATATCAAAATGGTCCACCCCCCGGATAGGGGTACAACTGTGTCAAAATACTTTTGCAATCCCTCATATACTTATAGACAAACGTTGGGGCACGATAAAATATCATTTAGGTACAGGTTTTCAACTTATAAAATTGAAGTACCTGAGATTTTCAAAAATTCAAACTTTGAACCTCCTTTTAAGGGCTCATGTTTTACTTGAAAGGAGTCGTGTTGGGTATCATCGGATCGGAAAATTCACGCAGATTCCGAATTTGTTATTTTTTTAGATTCAGAGTTGATATTCTTCAAAATAATGTGAAAAAACTAATTTTGGAATATTTTCCTTAACACTTGGAGCTCTTGGGCTTTATGGGGTATCTACTGGGACCCTTCTGAACACATTCACACAAAAAAACCGCTGTTATAAATTTTTTCGACTTTCACTGGATTTTTTTTTTTTGTAGGACGCCCGTATTAGTTCCTAAACATCAACTTCAGCATCCATGCAAAGAAAATCGCCAAAGATTAGCGTAATTAGTCACCATTTCGATCTTCCGGTTTCAGTAGTTTTCAAACGTGTGTATAATATGCCGATCTCGCCGCGAATTGACGATTTCTATCCGCAGACCATAACGTCAGCGCAAATCATCAAAACACTCTAATAACCTCACAGATGAAAGCCACAGACTACAGTACAAGGGTGATAAAAAATGGAACCCTGATGCATTCTACCGGCTTTGTAATAACACTTTGAAGTTAGACACGTGACCAATAACTGGCATTTTACCTTACTACCGATTTGGATCGTAAAAAAGTCGCTTTTCTCAAGCTGAATAGAGCACTAATAACACATTTTCCGATCATTCGTTGAGGAAGAAAGTTTTTTAACGTTTTCCAAGCCACGTGACTCATTCTTCTAATTTGACAGAACAACTATTTTTCTTGGATGTGAATATCATTTTGGCCTACCTACGAATCCTTTTTACTTTCTTGTACAATAAAAGAGTTATTACGTACATGCTATCTCGGTACAAAAAAAAAACAGTTTCTAAGCGATTGCTTTGCATTTTCCTGGTGTAGTTGATGGTTTGATAAGCAAATGACAACGTACATTAGCGTTTAAATCGAATGTAAGACGTGCCGGCGTATTTACCGCCTTGCTCGCCTTACACGTAGGCTGCGAAAAAGGTTAAAGAAATAACCATTAACCTTTTCGAAAATTTTCTTTTTATCACGGAAAGCGTATGCATGGACCTTTTAAAAAAAAATTAATATTTAATACACGATATTCCGCGAATCGTGTAAACGGTCTACTTAGTACTTACCCCTGGGTAGCGTTTTATACCGCTCCACACGGTCGGTTGTTTTAGCGATGTCCAGTAATTAAAATTGATTTTCGTATTCCTTTGAATTGCAGGTGAGCCCACACCTACAAGCCTGCAGCCCGGTCGTAGGAGTGATACATGCCAACGATTTTATAGTATAAGTGTGCAACACGCAGGCGATGACCTTTTTCTCTTTACATGTTCCAGTGACCTCGTCTTTTTTTTTTTTCACCCTCTTTTAAAGAGGAAATATTTGTGGGCACCTTTCCTGCGTATCAAAGTGATACGACGAATTTGCGATACCAAATCGATCAGCAAAGACTGTTTCAAAAAAATTTCTAAGCTCGTCGATCATCGGCCGCTTGAAAAATTAATTTATTGAGCAAGGTGTAAGCCAGGGTGGTTTGATTCTGCATTTTTCTCAACATTTGGATACGGCTAGTGTCCAAAAGTTGTTGTCTGGAGCGTATGTTCGATTTCACGTGTAACAGTATTTTCTAAGAAATATTGTGTAGCATGATAATTTGATGGGTCAAGTTTTTGAATTAAGAGTCTCGAGCTAGGAGTTGGGGCTTGAAGGAACGATGGTTTTCGTATATCACAGTATACATGCAGTCGGACATTTTCGACGTTTATTTTGAATCCGAACTGCATGCTGGTGACGTTATCGGAATGGAAAACGAATTCTCGATACATCTTAGAACATAGGCGTATTGTGGATAGACTTCTAGCCTGTATGAACCGGATCGATCACAGGGTCGCTCGTACAGTGCTACAGAGATATCAAAATCGTTACATTCAAAATTAAGCTTGGACAGGTAATGCCTATTCATTTCACTGCATAGGTAGTCAGCTTAAAAATTTCCCTGGTGATAAGTACGACGCTCGCTTTGATAAGGAAGCAACAGCATCCGAAGCGAGCACACGGTCTTACTTGAAATCACCATCGACAGGCTTTCTCCTGAAAGAATTGGCTGTGCTGGGGACTATGTTTTTCGACATAATGCTATCAAAAGTCGACGTCTCTTTCCATCTCTCGGGCTGTCACTATTCTGCAGATGGTACGAGGTGGCGGGATGGAATGATAAGTCACTAGACGAGTCGGCGGAGTAATTCAGATAACGAAACGATGCACTAAGTTGAAAATTGCAGCACGGTTCATTTCGTTTCTTGAGCTACGACAGTATCAATTTACCGTTATGAACCTGGCTACAGATTTTCGCCTACGTGAAAGGCTTCATACATCGTGTATTACTTATTCAGTTTGAAAACGTGTCACGCATTTTGGAAGTTACATTCGTTTATTTTGTTCTCAAAATTCGAAATTCGACGGCATTTTCGATTGCCAGAAGTATCAATCTTATTGCCGTAAGTGACAGAACTGAAACGCCACAGTTTTATTTTTTGGATCCATTCGCTGAGCCAACCACATGGTGAGTAATAAGCCTTGTCCAGCGAAGCCAATTTCGAGTTCTTTTGGTTCAATCATGAAGATCTGGGTCTCCACAAAGTGTTCGCCGTGTCGAGAAATCGTGTTTCCAGTTCCGGGATGTCCGAGTCCAGACTGATCTATGGCGCGATTCGATCGAGACCATGCTGCCACGAGGCCGATGCTACGAGATCATCATCGAATTTGCTGCCAATGGCTCCAGGATCTACTCAGTATCGGCTAAACATTACGTTTTATTTGTTCATTTTTATGTCAGATTACGTACCTTAGTCCGATAATTTTCGATAATTATTACTGTTTATATTGTAAGTCTAGCTCCCCTCATTTAGGATTTTGGATTTCGTATCATGTTTTCGAATCAAGTGGGCAAAATTGAGTTTCCTCTAGGAACATTCTTTCCTAGGAGGAACCAACCCAAAATTTATCGAATTTTCGTTTTAATAGGGTGAGCAGCTTTTAGTAACTTGGGTAATGAGTCTTCCATGTGATAGAAACGTGTTGTAGGCCATTCACATTCGCCTCAAATTGGAGTTTTGGGGCAAGTTTCTGTGCTGTGTTATTTTTCAGTTCGTTCCTGCAATTATTCATCTAACGTCGAGTTGCTGGAAGATTTGTAGCAGTGGCGCCACTTCGCGGATCTAGATCCATCACCTCGAGATGCAGACTATACGCTTGGTAACGTTCCAGTTTATCCAGCATTGGATCACGTAACTCCAGTTTGAGTCTTTTTGGTATCTTTAGCTGAAATGCTAGGTAAAGTACCTTATTTTTGGTTTTTATGATCGACCCGTGGTATAGTGCGATTTCGCGAGTGCTAGCCTTAAGAGATTCGTGCTTACCAGGGAATCGACGCCCTTTCAACCCGCGTGTATGATCTAGAAAAGGCGCGGAATAGAAATTCCCTTTACTTTCGATTTGGGTTTATCAAAATTTTCAAATCTAAAAGTATTCCCTTTTAAATGTATTTTATTTTTGTTTATCCCCCCCCCCCTTTTGTTTTAGTTCTAAATTTAGTGGAAAGCATACGTGAATTTCACGTGGAGGCTCAGCATCCTTGTTACTGTATGTTCAGGGGGGTGATTAAAAATTTCAGGTCCTGTGAGACCAGTATCAGATCAAGACGCAGGAACCGTCACTAAAGCTGTGACCATCGAAAGTGATCGTTCCGAGCGCTCTTAGGCTCCTCGAGTCCTTAATTCAAGATTTGTAGCCTGAATCTCCAAATTTGAATGTGTCCTTGGAAGAAGGGGACTCCCTTGTGAGTAGTATTTCGGGTTTCATATTTTCCTAGTCAAATGCTTTTGGTCAATTTCATTTGCCAGCCTTTGATGCTGAAGTTTGTTATTTATTCTAAATTTTAGGGGAGAGAGGACCCTATTTCCACATTGTTATCACTCAATGCAGTCTGATGGTAATGTTTATTTATTTATTATTGATTTCGAGCCCATATTGGAGGGCATATATCTATTTTTGATCGCGTACGAACAGACGTATCGCGAAGTAAGAGCCACTGGCTCCATGTTTATTTACAAAGCCGTCGAGTATCTCCGTTGTGTCTCATTTCATTTTTTTAATCAATTTCTATTATTATTATTATTATTTTTATTGTGAATTTTCAGTTTTATTTTCAATTTAGAATACCTGTATCTTTGTGCTGTGTGACATGACTTTAATAATTTTGGTGAGGTGAATTTGGAGCAACTCTATCTTTTAGTTTATTTTATCGAAAATGCGTGGACGTACCACCATGCAAAGTGTTTGATTTATGGTACGTAGCATCCCTGGACTGGTTTCTAAATTAATTTTCCCTTTGGTGGACCTCTTTCCATTCAGGGACATGAAGAGTGGGTTCCCAAGTACTTACGTCCATTCTGATGGCTCAGGTCTTTCAGAATTATTTCATTAATGGAGTACACTGGGGACAGGGGTCATCGTGGACTCGCCCAGACTCACGTGGGGCTTGGTGGTAGTCTGTGGTTAAACACCTATGAGTATGGTGATAGTAGGCTGAACGTTCGTTATTACGAGTTATTAGCCCTCTGAGTCGGCATCTACTATCGGCAGTTTCCTGCAGGTGAGATCCCTGGGAGAAGCTTGTTTTCTTCTTGGGCTCTTATTCCGAAATTTGGGCGGGACATCTGGCTTTTGGGAAATTTTGCTACAATTGCATAATTGACGAACTCTGATGATATCCAAAATCAGTGGTAGCGATCTGCGAGCTTATGGCGATGCACGCATGCCAAATTGGCACCCCAGACTCCGAAATCCTAGTCCTGGACGGTTTAGTTTCAGTTCACAAGGTTACGTAGACTTGCACCATGTGTTCTTGAATAGGTTAGCATCAACTTCTAATCGGAAACATATGTTTAAAGTCCCGTGGGAAACTCTAAAATCCCTCCCTTCCCCCTAAGAAAATGAACATTGTGAGTTCTGATTCCAAGGTTTTGATGTTTCGCCGAAAACTAATTTTCTGGTGCTTGATACTGGCTCAATTGTTCCTCAAAAATATGCAAAACTGTCAACGTGATTATCACCAACTTTTGCTCCTACCATACTCCTCACCACAGCTGAAAGCTGAAAAAAATGACAAATGAATACTACCGCTAAGAAAAAAGTGCTACACTTCTAGCGGCGGGAATCGATGAGGAGTCGGTGCAGTATCTGAGGAGAAAGGGCAACAAGCTGTATTTCCTGGACCGCCTGGTTGATGTCAAGGTGTAAGTCTGAGGATAGCAGAGAAAAGCTATACACTAAATGATAAGGGTATTGCAAATTTATCTGCACCAATACAAAGCCGCCTGTTACATACTGAGCAGGCTGGTTCTGAATGAGGGAAGTAAACTAACGTTTATTACAGAAGTAAGGCAAGAAGATATAAACATAACACTATGTAATTCCAAATTAAAGGTCCAGGGATGGAGAGTGTTGGACGAACCGTCTCTATCCGATCACCGATACATCCAATACCAGATTCGGGCACCTAAGGAGGAACAGAGAGCTATCAAAAACCCTAGGAAAACATACTCCGGAAGCTTCAAAATGATTTGTAAAGACTAACGAGGTAAAACTGGCAACGGATTCAGAACGTGGGTGACCTGGAAGTATGAGCCAGCATACTGGATGGTGCACTCAGGGACGCCTATACGAGAAGACCTCTGTGAGCCTAAGATAATAGAATCACGCAAAACGATCTGGTGAACAGCAGAGTTGGAGAAACGTAGGAAAGATACTCGAAGAAGGCTGAAGGCTGCACTGAAAAATAATACGCCAGAGCTTCGTGGGAACTATATCATGAGGCCCAAAAAGCATATAAAAAGGCGGTCAAGCGAGCCAAAATAGAAAGGTGGAAACGTTTCTCCGAATCTATAGAAAAGATACCGGAGACGGCACATCTGCAAAAAATTCTCAGTAACGAAAGGAGAGTGAAAGTGTGGTCGTTCGAAATTCGGACAGGTGGTTTTTTTACCACCCCAAGAGAGGCAATAGAGCACCTCATTGACACGCACTTTCCGGGGACAAAAGTCATAGAAAACACCCAGTCGGAGCCGGTAGCCAACCGTGTGCAAAGCAGAACGGATTGGGAAACGGCGAAGAAGGTGGTTACACCAGATATTCTCGTCGTACAAAGCACTGGGCCTAGATGGAATCTATCCCGTCTGTCTACAGACAGGACTAGAGACCATAATGGGGCTGTTCATCACGGCCCTCGGAGCATCATTAGTCCTAAGGCACATTCCAAAATCGGGGAGGGGTGTGAGAATGGTGTTTTTGCCTAAACCAGGCAGAGACCCCTGTAAGGCCAAATCCCACAGGCCGATAAGTCTCTCATCAGGCTGGGTATGAACTGCGTCCGGTATATTTTTAACATGTAGATATGTGAGTTCCGTCCCGAGTGTAAAGAATAACGATGAACGAGTTGCGACCTGCTTCTCGTCACCAGTCGTTCCTACTTTCTACCTGTTTTGTGTATGTGGGACCGTCAGTGAGTCGTGGTCACCACTTGTGAAACCGTGGATACGGTCGATCACTTTGGGGGCTAGTCCCCCTGAGCGACCCCTGTCCTCGCTCAGTACCACCGGCCGGTTGAGAAGCGTACTTCAGTGAGTTATCACCGCAGCCACCAACCGGTTCGCAGCGCGCCGGCCCCTAACGTTCACAGCAATTTCTCAGCCGAAACGGGGTGCAGCGAGAGCGGAAGAGAATGAGTCGGTAGACTCCACCAAAAAACCGCAATAAAGAAGTACACCAGTACAGTTGGTAACCAGTATTATTTCAGTCAAACGAAGCGGTTAATTCACGATATTACGTAACGTCTTATATCTGCAACTGTAACAAACTTTATAAGCGAGTATCGCCACAGTGTACATAATTAGTAGGTGTTTTCTCGAAAGTCCAGCTCGCACATTTAATTTTTTTGCTGAGACGCAAATCAAACATCTTCATTTTTAAGCCGGGACGCAACTGATACGAAAATGGCTATTCGGGACGCAACTGGTAAACTACTTCTCATAATTCATGCTAAAGACCTTGGAAAGGCTGATACACAGGCACTTAATATAGGTTACCCTGAAATGTTCCCACTACATGAGAACCAGTACGCATATAGGGCAGGCAGATCAGTAGAGTCATCACTGCACTCGCTTCTTACGGCAGTTGAGAAAGGGATGACTGGTGGAGATTATGTCCTGGTAACATTCATGGATATAGAGGGAGCGTTTGACGCGACCCCTCATGAATCAATAGAAACAGCCCTGAAGGACAGAGAAGTAGGGGTCTGGTTAGCCGAGTGGATAGCGCGCTGGTCTCGGGATACGGAGGTGCCGGGTTCGCGCCACGTAGCAACTCGGTACATTCCAACCTAGGCCGGTTTTTCGGTCGGAAGAGAAGAGGGCTAAGACAGCCCTAACAGCCTCCCCGATGTCCCTGAGGTAATGCACAAAAGGGCGGATTCCAGGGCTCGGATTGGGAATAACATTAGAAAAGAGGGAAAGGGAAGTGCAAGAAAGCTTATAATAAACTGAATTGTATCTATGCTAAAAGGCAGGGAGGTCTGGATAACATGACCATCAGCGGCTGCCCACAGGGGGGAGTACTCTCTCCCCTACTGTGGTGACTACTGGTAGATATTTTGTTGGAGGAGTTACATGGTCAAAAAATATACACACAGAGCTACGCTGATGATTTGGCTGCGGTGGTAACCGGCAAATTTCCGGGAACCATCGCGGAGTTAACGCACTGGGGACTCCAATGTGTGGAAAAATTGTGTGCGAAAAAGGGGATATCGATAAACCCGGACAAAACTGGGATCACTCTTTTCACCCGCAAAAGGAAAAGCAAGGAGACGATCAAGGTGCAATACAAGGGAAGACCGTTAGCCCTCACAGGAAATGTGAAATACTTAGGAGTATATCTTGAAGAAAAACTCTCCTGGAGGGATCACGTCTCAGTTAAATAAGAAAAGTGATTGAGGCTCTTTAGGCTTGCTGCACCTTTGTCGGCAGGACCTGGAGACTCTCTCCCAAAATGACGCACTGGATATATACCGGTGTGAAACGTCCCAAAATCACATATGCGGCCATTGTGTGGTGGAGCCGGGTCCACCTGGCCGAAATCAGAGAGGAACTAGACCACCTGCAAAGGCTCGCGTGCGTGATGACAACGTGGGCAATGAGTACGGCGCCGACTAAGGCACTGGAAAGGCTTCTAAGCTTGCCACCACTTCACACCATTATAGAAGCAGCTGCGATAATGGGGGGCTTATCGTCTGGGTCAACCAAACCTTGAGGCCCAGAAAACAGGCCACAGAAGGATATGGGATGTGGCGGGGACGATAGACCAATGCTTTGGGATGCCAAAGGATAGAATCACGATGCAACACTCGTGCGCTAGAGGTGGCCAAGTATTCTAGGAAAAGAGGAGAATGTGTGGTTTGCAGATGCCTCTAAGAATGACTAAGGTGTAGGAATCGGAATCTCGAATGCAAAGGGCGCTGTTAACTATTCAGTAACACTGGGTGAAGGCGTCACTATCCTCCAAGCAAAGGTAATGGCGATCATGGTGGCCATTAATAGAAGCCATCAGAAGGGTCTCGTTAATAAGCAGACCTATATCTGTACAGACAGTCAATCGGTTATTAAGGCACTATTGTCGGCTGCACTCGAGTTCCGTCCGAAGTGGGAAATGAAGGGGGTAGTACAACTGAGTTCCGTCCGACAGTAAGCGACGAATTCCGTCCGCGAAAAATTTGGAATTCCGTCCGGAGACATTTGGAATTTCGTCCCCTCAAAAAAGGTGTATAGCCTACTTATCCAGCAAACGCAAGTATCTCAGACTCGCATGTATCATCTTGTCCGTTGCAGGTGTCTGTATGCATGAGCAATACGTTTCAGCAAATAAAGTTAGTAATCGGGTTGGAATGACCCTGTCGAGTGTTGCATTTCGCGAAATCATGACGTCTCATATCGATCTTAACATGTTTAGTGAAATGGGAAAAGAACTAAAAATTATTGACGGTTTCAAATTTCGCTTCCACAAGCGTCTCACGAATGGTGTTCGAAGGTGGGTTTGCTGCGAGAAAATTTGCAAAGCACATTTCAAAATGAATGTCCGAGAAGAAATGTTTGAATCTCATATGAACCATAATCACGTCGTACCTGATGCAAATTTGATCCAGAAGCAACGTTTGAATAATGAGGTGAAACGGAAAGCCGTACAGGACTTATGCGAAAGACCAAGTAAAATTATTCACTCTGAACTGAAGGATGGTAACGTACTTATTAGCGTTAGTAGTAAAGATGTAGTCCGTATTCGGAACAATATATATCAGGCCCGTGCGACGGTGAGGCCTGAATTACCCAAGACTTTACCTGCGTTACATGCTTCTTTGAATGTATATGACCGCATGACAACTAGTAAGAAGGAGCAGTTCCTGTTGGTGAACGATAACTCGACTAATATTGTGATTTTCTCAACCGAACAAAATTTAAAGTTCTTGTGTTCATGTGAGCAGGTTTTTGTAGATGGGACATTCAAATGTACCCCAAAATTGTTTACGCAGCTTTTCACCGTACACGGCCTCCGTAATTCGACATATGTACCCCTCGTTTTCTGCCTCCTCCCAGACAAACTAACGGAATCATACGCTGCAGCATTTCGACATGTAGTACAGGAGTGCAGTAAACTGTCGTTATTCTTCGCTCCCGATATTGTGTATGTCGACTTTGAAGTCTCTATTCATAAAGCGATCGCAGAAGTGTTAGTGGGCTCAAAAATTCGTGGTTGTAGTTTTCACCTTGCACAAAGTTGGTGGCGTCGTGTTCAAAATTAGGCCTTTCAGCAACGTACAAGGACAACTCGTCTGCGGATGGTGATTTCTTGAAATTATTCTTCGGGCTTCCATTCTTAGACACAAGTGAAGTAGAGGAGTGCGTAGTCGAAGACCTGAGGCCTATTATTCCTGCCAATCCAAAAATTCATGAGTTCTGCGATTACGTTGTGGATAACTGCATTGCAGACTACAGCCCCTTCCCGCCTTCAATGTGGGCTGAATATAATGCCACGATAACGAGAACGATATTTCACTCAAAATTAAATGCCATGTTCTACGCTGCTCATCCCAATATTTTTCAATTGATCGATGCAAAGTTAGAAATTCAGACCAACGTGTACGCGAAAATGTTCGATGTACACAGACCGAAAAGGAGAGCTACTGCACTAAATAAAGAGTCTGAAGTCGGCGTTCTTATGACTCGTAGGGAGACGGGTGAACTTATGCGTTTAGAATACTTGAGAAAAGTTTCTTTTAAATTTTTACATCCTCTCGCCTAATCCTTTTTGTATTTTGAATTTCAGCCTATTTCTACACGCCTCATACTTTATATTGCATTTTTCCAGTTGTATACCTACATATAATTAAAGTTTATTTAAAATTTTTATATTTTTTATGTTGAAGTCGAATGAATATATTTCAAATAAACATCATACATTCGATATGTACGTTACATGTTGCAGCAGGTTACAGCACTACTGGACGGAAATCGGAAGTACACGGGCCGCAATTCGCAAGTATGTGGGACGGAATTCGGGAAGCGGGAGAGACGGAATTCGATACCATGGGACGCAACCCCATGAATTACTCGGGACGGAACTCGATTGAACATTGTGAAAATGGACGCAACTCAAGTTCTCCGCTATTGTCACACCAAACTACATCCCTGGTGGTGGCGGAGTGTATTAACAAATTGTACACCCTTGCTCAGAAGAACCATGTCATCATACTATGGACACCGGGACGCATAAAAGGGAACATGATTGCTGACAAGCTAGCGAAGGAGAGCATAAAAAAGGAACTGGCAAAACCCAGGCTGTGTCTTCCTGTGGCATACAGCGTCACAGAATCCAAATTAAAGGCTTGGATAAGTAAGCAGACGGAAACGCACTAGTATGCCAAGTTCCTATTAGGGCTTGACAGGAAACATGCAAGGCTCATAGTTGGACTACTAACTAATCATTGGGCCACAAAACACTTGTCATATAAAATAGGAGTGATGAAAAGCGCCTCCTATAGGTACTGTGGAGAAGAGGAAGAAACCTCGATCCATATCGTACGTCAATGCTCAGCAATAGCCGGGACAAGACGCGAAGCACTGGGACTAGAGTATCCAGCACCCAGTGAAGTCAAAGGGATAGAGCTCAGTAAAATTTTCACTTCGGCTTTAAAAGTGAGGCTACTGAGCTGATCCTTAACAGAAACTTGAGGAATAGCGCAATGGACTGCAAAGTCTGAGCACTCGACGCATAGAGCGCCACCTCACACACCAATAGGAATGAGAAGTATCACGTACTTTTTTGTTCACATGTTCGATAGTACGTTTTGGAAATAAACACTTCCAATAAGAACCGTCTACTGTCTTTTGAAAAAGCACTCCTCATGTATTACCAATTCAGAGAGTTATTATATAACTGAGTGTGAAACAATCCGAATCACATTTTTCCATCGGAATCATGTTGTGAATGGTCGTGGGGGCTCAGAGTCGGTAAATGAAACCCTCTGAAATAATTCTGGGCTGAAACGATATAAGAGTCTTTCTTTCTTTTTTAATATTATTTTCTTTATTTCACCGTTTGTTCTTTAGATTTTCTGAATTTTTTAAAAATATTGTCGGTCAACCTTCTTGAACTACTTACCGAGTTCAATCCGAGAACATGATTCCGTTTTTTCTATTTTTAAATTTAGTACTATCGCCTATAAATCTCTACATTATAGCCGCGCTACCCAGACAGACCTTGTTGCAATGTCCTAGAACCACACGATCGGCGTGAAATATTTTTATTGAGACATCGACGAGCTTATCGCACAACAGTCGAGTAAAATACTCACACTTCGGTAGCGGAAAAGGAAAAAAAAAAAATCGAAGTGTATCCAAAAATCGACGCAGATACCAGAATAGAGTGAAAAACAAAAGCGTTCCAGTCTCCTCGTAACGCGTGCTTAAAAAGCGTTATCGTCCACATGTGTGTGTAAATAAAACGCGTGAACGACGTTTCGATCGAACCCACTGTGTTCAAAATTTTTCGAGCAAAAAGCTGGGCGATAAAAATGTTTGAGGAATGCGGTCGTCTTGCCATAAATAGTCCACGGACGTGGGTTGAGCCGTTAGATTTTACCGTCGCTAAGTACGTAGGAAAACATTTATTAACGAAATATTTCAAATCGAAAGAAATGAATTTGGTTGCGAATTTTCAGTTAGTTGAGCATGTGAAAAAGGCGTATCTACTTGAGTGTAAGAAATAATGTAAGTTACGTAACATGAAACTAATCCAGAGTGAAGGGCCTAAAACTATAACCGTCAGTTCGGGTCGTGAATTCGCAGCTTTTTACACGCATGATGGATCCAAAACATCGGTTAAAAATCCCGATTTCGTCTTTCTAGGTATAAAAATAGGCAGCTTTGCACGCAAATTTGGTTTCAGTGTCGCTTCTCGTTTCCACTGGGTGACTCGGTACAAAAAAATGCGATCGCCAAGCATCTGTAGGCAGAATGATTAAAGAACGAATTTTTTTAGCAGAACAAACGAAATGAAAAATTCTGTGATACGCCTTCGCAGTAGTACACATATAACAACGAAATCCACGAGGGGTCAAACCGTGTTGTACAGAAAAAACGACTCTCTTTCCCCATCTCCTCACCAGAAGGAACGCCCGAATCTTAATAAGCTTGACAAATTAAACAAATAAGCTAGCAAGGCAGTTCAACAGATAGAAGGAGAGCCAGTCAGCCTGACAGATAACCTCTAAAAAACTTGGCAATTCGAATTGGCAGAAATGTACAGCGAGTCAGCTTTACAGTATAATGAACAAACCAAGTAATTGACTGACATACTGACCAACAGTTAGTTAGTCATCCAATCAGAAAAAAAGACAGGTGAATAGGACAGCATTCAGGTAGAAAACCTCAGACCATGGCTAGGTTCATTACAGAAGAACCCATATTCGCCTGGTCAGCATGGGTACCGAAGACCAACTCACAAGCGCAAAAAGTCCAAGTCAAAAAAGGGGAGGGAGCCCGGTGGGAAAATCACAGTGCGGAGCCTTAATGTAAGAACTTCAAAAAAAAAAAGAAGAAAATTTCATGGAATTAGAGGATGCTTTTGAAAAGGACAAAATCGACATTTTAGGCATTGCTGAGATAAGAAGGGAAGGAGATACTATTATCGACACAAAAAAGGGAGATCTATTCTGTTATTCTGGACAGACGGGAGGACAAAAAGGGGTGGGTTCCTTAATCAATAGGAAATGTAAAAACAAAATCACGGAATTCAGGGGCAAAACAGACAGAATTGCAATTATAACATTTAAAACATCTCAGCTGCATATTGTTACCATTGTACAATTGTACGCTCCCACGTCAGCCTCCAGTGAGGAGGAAGTAACTGAATTCTAAGAGATCCTTATGGACACAATCATCTTTCAAAAAATCAATTGATGCAATGATATAATAATAATAGGAGACTTTAATAGTCAAATCGGTAATAGAATAAACGGAGAGGAACATAAACTGGGACCCTACGGCTATGGAACAAGGAACAGCAGAAAGGGAGAAATGCTAGTAGACTTTTGTCAGAATAATAATCTCCAAGTGGTCAACACATTTTATTTTAAAAAAAAACAGTAGTAGGGTGATTCTCCGAAAAATGGACAATTCAACGTAGACAAAAACAAAACAAAAAAAATGAGGTTCACTTTTCAAATTGTTTTCGTTGAAATCGATACTAGGTGTATTGAGAAACCATATTCCGGTACCGGCCGGGCTTAAATTTGATTTTGGGAGGTTGTAAAAAAAATTTGTTGTCCACGTTGAAAGACAAATTTTCCACGTTTACATAGTGTGATAAGATGAGGCTATACGATCACACAGCGGCACCGTGGGTTACAATCTCACGGATTACGGTTTTATCAAGTACCAAAAATTCATCTAGGAAAGTAGTCTCTGCACAAAGAAGATTTGAAGGCTGTTTCTACAGACTGCTTCTAAGTGTCGAAAGATTCACGTCTTTCAACGTGGATACAAGAAATACGTGAGTATCCACGTTGAATAATATTTTATGTCCACGTTTAAGGACAAAATCGCCTTTTTCCTTTTCCCACTAGGTAAATATGCGGAGAATATTTGATACATGTTGCTGAATGTAATGTGGCCAACATTAGATATATTATTACGTTTTTACAAATTCCGAACTGTAAATTCAATATGGCTGTTGATGTCCACGATGAAGGACACTTTTTCTTTTAGAAACCAAGATCTCAGCAATAAATGAGTTCACAGAAGTTCTTACATAGCCTTCTAGAGGAAGTTATGGGGAAGTTATATGAGCATTTGAGAGAAGTTTATGCTTATAATGGAACCCTACGGACAGGTTTGAAAATTATCCACGTTGAAAAACATATCTCTTCCTAGACACAACTTTGAGGCATTCTAAAGGTTACTCAACTTGGTTAAAAAAAGATTGTAAGACCTATACCGTGTTGCCTCAACTTACCTCTTCAACAATGGGAAACAGTAGTTCCTGAAGATTATGTATTAAACCCTTCCAGCAAGCAAAAAAAAGAAACGGAACTAGACCAGGTTGACACCCACGTTGATGGACATTTCAGGTGCATTTTCGATTTTCTAAGGATGTTCTGCTGAACTAGGGAGAGCTTTTACCACTGTCTCCATCAGAAGAGTTCATTTCCTCAATTTTGACATATTGCGCATAGCATTTTGATAATAGGTGGCAGAGTTCCAGCCCATTTACATGAATTGTCCATTTTTCGGAGAATTACCCAGTAAGACATGGACGTGGGTTTCTCCAAATAAGGAATAAGAAAACCAAATAGGTTATTTTCTGGCCTCTAATCACTAGAAAAAAATTAGCAATTTTACAGTAGATACGAAATTTAAATTCCATTCAGACCACAGAATGATAAAATGCGAAATGGAAATAGGAAACGAAGGACAAACTGATAGAACTGCATAGATTGCTGTATGAAATAAATACGGAGGATTATACATCCCTATTTAGATAGCGTAAATAGGTTTAATCACGCTATTTCAGAAGCAATCTACGAGGCTACAAAACTGACTAGTGCAACAAAATCTCCGGAAACATACGCTAGAGGTTCATCAGGAAGAAAACTACAAGAACCTGTTTTGGATAACATCAAATTACTTATGAAAAACAGAGAAAAATTAAGAAACAAAAAATACCTCTCAGCCAAGGAACAAATAGAACTGAACCTACTATGTGAATTGGTAAGAAAAGAAGTTGGAACACTAAAAAATATGAAACACCAAAACATAATAGAGGACACTCTTCGAGGTACAAAAAATATTTCAAAAATGTGAAAAAGTTTATCAACGGGGAAGAGATGGACATCGCATCTAATTGACTCCAAAAGAGTGAAAGTGTACGATAGTAAGAAAATCAATGAAGTGGCCTATGAATTTTATGCAAAATTATACGAGAACAACAGCAAGAATCGAAACTGCACGATAACAACCATGGACACTTTCTAAAACACGAGATCGAAGCACTAATCAAAAATCTGAAAGAAGACAAAGCTTCCGGGGCGGATAAAATTTGTAACGAACATATTCGAAATAAAGGGGGGCAAATGATGGAATATCTCACCAAATTATTTAACTTAATATTAAAATCAGGAAAAATCCCACCTGAATGGGAAAAATCGGACATAATTTTATTATACAAAAAAAAAGGGGGATAAACACAATATCAAAAACTATACATCAATAAGCCTCAGCACAACCGTAGCAAGAATTTTCTCAAAATTATTAGAAACTAGAATCAATAAACAGACTAACGAAAACCAACCAATCGAACAAGCAGACTTCAGAAGAGGTTTCTCAACTATAAACCACCTGCGCGCGCTAAGACAAACTATGGAAAGAACAGGGGAACACCGAATTGAATTACGCTTGGCTTTTGTGGATTACGATAAGGCTTTCGACTCTCTAAAACACAAGTTTTTAATTAACACATTACATAGACAAAGGGTCCCAGGCAGACTAATCTCACTAATCACCGATATATGTATTCAGATCTGAAAGCGAGAATAGTCACAGAACGACCGGGTCGATACTTTGCCGTGGACAGGGAGGTAAAACAGGGCAACCCTCTGTCTCCAATTCTATTCAATGCGGTGCTGGTAGAGGTAATGAGATAAATGGAAATAGACTGAATAATCTAAGATTTGCGAACGACATCGCATTGCTTGCAAGATCAAAAGAAGAGTTGAAAGACATAACAATCGAACTGGAGAGCAGAGGGGAGAAAGCAGGACTACGAATTAACACGGACAAAACAAAAATTCTATCACACAAAAACGGGGAAATTCTGGCTTATAATGGGAAAAGGATAGAGTTGATCGTCGTCGTATTGATCACTTCTCTTGCATCAAGAGGTTGCGTACATCTATGTTCTTCGATTCCTGGCACATCTGATCGTATCACGTAGATTCTTGTACGGAGAGTTCATTGGCGAATTCGTGGTTACAAGCTCCGATATTCTCCTACCTCTGATGGGCTTTCCCTGAATTCGTCCTTGTGTCCATTTTCCCGGGTTTTGTGTGCTGTGTACTTCAGTTTTCGGTTCTTGATGTCTTCGTTTTTTCTTCTTTTATTCTTGCCAGGACAGCTACGTGGGTTACAAAATCAGTCCATGGTATTTTCAGCCGTCTCCGATAGCACCACATCTCGAATGCGTTCAGCCTCTTTTCGCTTTCCGCATTCATTGTCCAGGTTTCACGCGAGTATTTTCGCACAGTCCACACGTAGCATCTCATTATTCTTTTCCGCAGACTGATGTTCAGAGTTTGGTTTTTCAAAACGCTGCCGAGGTTATTGAAGACCTGATTGAAGGCCTGCTTCGCCATGCCAATTCTGCTTTTAATTTACAAGAAATTAAATATTTAGGGCAAATAATCTAATTTAATAAAACTAAAACTTTGAAACTCGACACGAGAATAGCCAACTCTTGGAAGAAAGTTTAGTCTTTGAAAACTATTTCCAAAGGTAATTTTTCGAGAAGACACAAAGGGGAATTTCTCAATAGCTGTGTCTTCCCCACCCTATCGTACGGGTGTCAAACCGGGTCGCCTACCAAACATGAAGAGGAAAAAGTAGAGACCCATCAAAATAACATAGAAAGAGCAATAATTGTGGGTATCGAGAGGAGGGATAAGAAAAAAATTTCCGATATAGAAAATAAGCTCAAGTACAACCAAAATTTCCTACACGCGATAAGAAGGCTGAAGTGGGGTTGGGCGGGACGTCTGGTTAGGATGGATAACAACAGGTGGGCAAAATCAACCTCAAACTGGTTTCTGAAGGGGGCAGAAAAGAAAGAAAACATAGAACCAGATGGAGGGATGAGACTGACAAAATGTTTTAAAATACCCGGACGAAAGAATTGCATGGCATAGAGGGGAATGGACGCGCTTGAGAGAGGCCTTTGCTCAGCAGAGGGCAACTTAACCTCTCAGGTTAAGTATATATTTATATAATAAAAGCATATTGAATTGAATTGAATATCATTACAGACTGTCCTCTAATTTTCTGGTTCCAGTCTAGCTCTTTATTCTACTCCGCTGGCCTGCGACGCCTCCTCCAAAAGAAGAAAGAACTTCCAGCACTCAAATATGCATACCTGAGTCACGTTTGGGCTCGAGTTCTCTCATTTGCTCTTATTTGTTCGAATTGAGATCTTCCGTGCTTCTAAATCAATACATCTAATTGGTACGTATTCTTATCCATGTATATCGAAGTCAATCGATGAACTATTTATACAAAACCTCTTAAATGTGCCCATAAGATTTGACACTAATACGCTAGCGCATATTTTCACATATATTTAGGATAAAATCTTTTGTTGTGTATGTTTTGACCTTCTTTCTGACATATTCACGATAATTTGGACATTTTTTACGTATTAGATAATATTTCTGAGTAATTCTGATTTTCTTATTTTTAAATTTCGAAAATTCCCCCCGAAAAAATTGTTTGCTGAAAAAGCAACAATTGATTTTGAGTCAAAATAGACGATCATAGAAAAAGTTGATATTAAATCTGAAATTATCAAATGATAGATCTTGTACAACCCTGTCAAAAGGTAACCATATTGCTTTTTTTTAAGAGCATAAATAATAAATGTTCCATATTTTCGATTTTTAACACATATTTTCAGCATCTTTTTGCAAAATAAGCGCATAATATTTAATGCACATATTCCACCGTGCTCAGAGCACAAAACCCTAGCCCCCCTGCTAATAAATCATAATATTCGAATCTCGTCGTACTGTAAAATAAGGACTTCCGAATATTCTAATAATAATACTTCTAAGGGCTATTTACGGCAAATCGATTATGCAATTTCATGCACATCTGTGAATGCATGTTGCTATCATTGCATTCTGCAGTCCAATTACGATAACGAAACTGTATCAATGCACCTACAGAGAGGATTGATGAAGTGTGGTAACTGCAAATGTTAATTTACCATAAAATTACCGGTAAATTACTGTTTTTTTCATGCCACTTTTTAATTACCTTACCGTGTTTTTTATCTTCACTTTACTGATTACTGGTAACAGATGTAAAAGGTGAAAAGAAGAATAATATAATATAAAATGTATATGCGCGTGTGTGCGTGTCAACTCGGGGGAGATGGGCCAGGGTATAATATGAAATACTTGAATACTTCCGAGTGTGGTGTAGAAGAGGAACAGACCTAACACTATCGTTGAAAAGTCTTCAAGAAATGACACTAAGAGTAAAAAGACGATGTATATTAAAATAATTCTACACGAGACTGCTTAATCCAGGATGGTCACGCTGCGACGTAGGTGGACCCTGACTTCATGTGGCGGACGCTATTCACCTGTAATTCAGAAGAATAAGACACGGCTGAGTTTTTGGGTCCCTAACTAACTCATGTACCACTAACATAATTTAAGAGAAAGGTTGGACGAATCCAGGATTGCCTGTTCCCGATCCAGCCTGCCGCCAGACCAACGGTGGGGGTCTGTGCTCACCCTCCAAATCGTTCAGACCCTTCCGAGCTGAGTCGTCCTGACGATTCCGCTCCATAAAAGGGACACTCGGTATCCCCTATCAGCGTACATCTGAGAGAGCTTCAAAATCGGAAGATCAGCAGAGGAAGCACATCGTCGCCTGAGCTTGGCTACCCCAAACTCTGCATAGTACTCCCCCTCAGTACTACCTTCCGAAGTACTGTCTGGTCCACAAGACAGTAGTGTCAATCGATCACTGACCTAACATATCATTAAGTAGTGACTAGCATAACTCTATGTAACCTATCGAAGGCGAATACTCAATAAATGACCCACATAAGAGGTGAGCACACTTACCTAAAATTCTGCAAAGGTGATGCACAAGATGGCGATACAAGAATACACACTATGCAAGAGCACGAGCACGCAAAGCCACACAAAAATCACACTGATCCTACGATTCTATAGCCTCCGCAATCGTGGCGAAAACGAAGATGGTACCTATGTGTGAGTGGGCTCTGCCTGTCGCTACATCATCCCTATTGTTCACACCCTCGAAGAAATACTACCATTCCTTCGACATGCCGAGTTTGCAGTTTCGAGGTATCGGCCAGTGCCTAGTGGTGCCTAGAATACGGATATTACAAAAAATAGGTTCTTACGCAGAAATGAAAAATGTATATAATACCTATAGGTTGTGGTAAGGTAACAGTAACGTATGACAATTTACCGTAACTTTAGTTTTATTACTTCTTATGTATAATAAACAAGGACAACAACTGATCGATGATTTATTGGCTTAATTCATCGAAGAAATATAAATTACTGAAATTACCGTAATTTCTCATTTCTAAATACACCTGGAGTTAAGGGCGAGGCGCACATTGAGCCGGTGTAGCCCAAAACATGTGATTATGTCAGGTGATTTGTAGAGAAAAATTGATTGCGTGTAATCTCTTTCAACCGTTCTGAAATTTTCCTGAGATTCACCCGTTATAAAATTCAATCACGTTATTTCCAATTGGATCATTTGCTAGTATTTCAATTTCAAAAGATCGAATATTATGTTTCAGCCGCAAATCTAAAATTTTGATACGTAGCAAATCTGATAAAACCAATAAAATTCAAGGCTGCGATGGAGTTCGCGGGTTTTTTAGTTTTGGAGAAGGATGTGCTCAGAACGAAGAAATATTGAGAGCTACATGAAACCCTTCGTCCGTAAGTGAGAAAAAGTTCATTTTTTGAGGTTTCTAATGTCATTGAGAAGGATTTCCAGATTAGTGGTAATTTTTAACAGAGACAGGGATTCGAAACCAGATTTTCGAGCTAACCATATTCCAAGGAAGCAGAGCTCGAAAAAAATTATGCGCTAGAACTGGCGCAAATTTAAACATTTTAATGGAGCTGGAGTCACTTTCAAAATTTTATTGGAGCCTGAGCCAATACTTAGCTTTTATCCGTTCCGGCTCATCAACCTCCTTCTTTTCTCCTCCTCTTACGACATAACCTTCTTCTTTCCTCACAAATAACTGGAACAGAAGGAATAACACAATTTGGGTAGACCCGGAGCCATCAAATAATGGTCTTTGACGACAAATTTTATTTATCGTTAGAGGTTCGAGTCAAGATAAGGAGAAGACGGAGACGAGACGATTTCGATTTATAACCCAACCAGGTTTGTAAAATATTTTAATAAAATTAATTTTTCTTCAATTTTATTTGGTTCACGTTTTACATTATAAGTCAACATTTAGGTACTGCTTTTTCCTTTTAGTATTGACGTAACTCTCCCTAGTTTAAATCAACTGACATCCGCGGTATGTAGGGTAAGGGTTGTCACCATGACACAAGGTTTACATTGGGCGCTGTAACTTGGGTCCTAATGGTCGGATTTTGTTGATTTTTTTTTTAATCGATTGCTAGAAGCCATGTACATTTTGGAGAAGTTTCAAGAAGATTCATTCATTGTGATCGGAGAGGACGAGGATAATGTGAATATACTTTTTTTGTGTCTTTGTGGCGGACTGCTTGTCACAATGACACACCCTTTTGCCACGATGACACGCATTTAAAAAGCATTGAGAAGATGAAAGCCACCATTACACAAGGGAAAAAAATTATTTGAAAAATTATGTAGAAAGAATTAAAATTTGAGACAATGCGCGAGTAAAGTGCTACTTAATTGGGTATCCTTCAAGTTATTTCTCAATATGAGGGGAACAAAGGATATGAGAAAAATCTCATTTTAGTCGTGTTTGTGAAACTGTGTCATGGTGGCCAATCGTCTAGTTATGTCATCTAGTCAACGGAGTAAGGAATTTGTTATTCTTCGTCCTACTAGGGATATGAAATCTACCGTCTAGGTACAATATATCAACAGAAAAGTAATTTCGAAATGAATTCATTGATATTAAACACACTTACTTTGCATTTGCGACGCGGATGTAATTTTAAAAAAAAGTAATTTTCCGTAAAATCAACTTTTCTTCTTTTTTTTTTTTTTTTTGATGTCAAGATATAACGATTTTTGGGCTAGAATCTTCTGACAAACATCTTTGATACTGCCGGTATAGCGATAAATCGATTCTCGACATCGATTATCATGTAATAATTAGTCACATTTTAGGTAGTTAGCGCTAATACCGCGAAAGACAACCCGGGGTGTGTCATCGTGGTCGTGTGTTATGGTGGCAGCTCTTACCCCCTATGTTATCTGATGTGTAAAATTCTGACTAGCTCCTAGCCTCTGAATTAGCTAAAAATTTTGGAAGTCTATAATTCTCATTTATTTACATAACAATTCAAAGTTTCAGCCCGGCTGCTTTGAAAGAACGCCTTCCACGGGCTATGAATTATGAGAAATCAGGAATTGTTTTTGGCTTCTGTATGATCCTCTCTGAAATCGACAAAATGCTACCAAAAACTATTATATTATAGAAAATATGAGAAGAGAGGATAATTGGAGATAAAGACCAAACAAATTTCAGAAACATTGAATAGTGAAGTAGAAGAAACCCTGAAGAAATTAAAAAACAACCAAGTCCCGAGATCTGACCAAATTAGTAATGATGTACTAAATATCTGGCAGACACACTAAGACCTCCACTAACTATCCTATTTAATGTTATGATAAGGCCAGAGGAAATACCTCAACAATGAAACTGGCGGAGATAATAGGAATACATGGGGATAGACAGAACATTTCAAACTATAGACCAAACAGCTTAATACAAAGTCTAAGCAAAATATTCTCCACTATAATCAAAAATCGAATTTAACCAACAGGATGAGAACCAAAAACGGGAATAAGCGGGGTTTCGTCGAGGCTTCTCTAACATCAATCAAAAATAATATTTACAATTAACAAGCTGACAGAGAAAGCCAACGAATATAATTTAGAGATCCGCCTAATATTCATGGACTTTAACAAGGCTTTCGACTGGGTTCACCAAAACTGTCTATGGAAAGCACTGGCGCAACAAGGAATAGCAGAAAAATGGATACGAATCTTCGGAAATACGTATATGTTATGGTACATGATGTAAATTCGGGATCGAACGTGAATTCCCGGGCAAGTACGTTGTAACCCAGCGTCATTGGGCTGTGGTGTTAATGACTGGGATATGATATAATTTACATAGCTACTTGGGCCATGTTGGTACACGTTCAAATTATCATCACTTCCCGAGTTGATCGATGTTGCCCAGTATAATTCGGGAAATGACGTGCGCCTTATTGCATTGTACTGTATTGTCTGAGCCCGATGCTTATTAGGACTTGGGTTGAGAGCAAATTAGAAAAAGAGAGCCCCTCCAATCTGGCTCCGGCTTCAAAGTAAATTTGAACTAGCCCCGGCTTCAGCTAAAATTCTTGGAATTAACTTCAGTCTCGACTCTAGCAAATAATATTTGTCGGTCTCCGACTCCAGCCGGCGATTTTTTTTTTTTTTTTTTGATCGCTCTGGCTCCAAAAATGTTATCTTTGCTCCAGGTCTGATTAATTTTATAGGAAGAGGAAAGGTGGAAAAGTGTGATGGATATCGACGAGGGAGGGATAGGAACAGAGGATATTTAAGGGCTGAAGCCGAACCGTGAATTGGCTTTGGCTCAAGTAAAATTCTTAAATTAGCTCGGCTTCGTAGAAGAAAATTCTTGAGGACTCCTGTTTCACCCGAAATGCGATTTCTACTCCAGATCCAGTTATTTTTTACAGGGACGGAAAAGATAGAAGATTATCGGGACGGACAAAGGGAGAAAAAAGGAAAGGGTTAAAGGGCTAGAGTCGAAAATTTGCTTCCTACCAAAAAATGACTAAAAGATCGAAATGTTGAAGAGAAATTTGATAAATATATTTTACCTAACTTCAATGCCCCTTCAGGTCACGGAGCCGGCCAACTGTTCTGCATGGGGTATAATAAGTTGCTCCACTTTCCTTTAAAGGGTAGTCCATTCATGTTGATGTGCCCATACCTATCTGTCTACCAATCCATCTATGTCTAGCAGTCTTGTATATCTGCTATTTTTTTTATATCGTCTTCGAAACTACTCGTATCAAGATGGCCCAAAATGCAAGATTTCCCAAGATGTATTGGGAAATCTTGAGAAAGACCGGTCCAATTCTAATATTATCTGAAATTTACAAGAATTCCCAAGTAAATTGTAGACAAAATGAGTGTTCACAATATTTTCCGGTCTTTAACGCGCATGCCCGTTGGTTTTCATCGTTAACGTTATTTTCCAGCCATTAACGTCATTATCAGATTTACATCATGTACCGTAACATATATACGAGGAAGCAAAAGCTGACATAAAAGTGGATAGGAGGGGTCGGGAATTCTCAATCGGGAGGGAACTATGCCAGGGAGATCCGCTGTCCCCCAATCTATTTAACTGTGTTATCGAACAAATCTCCAGAGGACTCAGCTGGGGACAAAAGGGGGTAAAAATCAATTGGGAATGACTAAGCAATCTGAGATTTGCAGATGATCATATTATAATTATTGCCCTAAGCACAAAAGGATTGCAAGAGATAGTAGACGAATTCGCAAAGGAGAGCAGGGAGGCAGGGTCATCCCTAAATCCAGAAAAAACAAAAATCTTATCAAATAGAAAGAGTGACGAAATTAAGATTGAGGGGGTAATAATACAAAAGGTGAAAGAGAAGAACAAACCATTACTTTCAAAAACAAGGACAAAAACGAAATTTCCAACAGAATAAACAAGGGGCGGAAAAGCTACTGGATGTTTGAGAACAGGTTTGAAGGGAAAATTCCAGACGTTTAAAATTTAAAATATGGGAAAGCTACACTCTCCCCACACTGAAATATGGATGCCAAACATGAGCAGCTACCGAAGTTGGCGTGGAGAAGCTTCGGACTTCTCCGAGGGCCTTAGAGAGGTGTATATTGGAGGTCAAGAAGAAATAAAAAATAGAAATGTCAAAATTATGAAGGATTCAGGGATAAGAGATATAAGTTATGTCACCAAAAAATTAAAAGGGAATTATGCGGGACATCTTGCGAGACAAGATGGCAGGTATACAAGGAAAATTATGGAATAAACACCCAGGGAGGGTCAACACAGTAGAGATAGACCAAGCATCAGATGAAGGGATGAGGTAGTGAAAGAGTACTGACATGGGAAAGGGAGGCTTTGGACAGGAAAAAGTGGAGAAGGCGCGTAGAAGCCTATGTCCAGAAATGGGCTATCGAGAGGGAACAGAGCTAGTACCGTCAACTGGGGTAATATTGGATATTGCTGGTAATATCGGCCACTCATGACTTATTGTAGGAGCACTAGTATCATTATCAGTAAAGCCAACTGGAGTAATATCAGACACCGGTGGTAATATCGGCTACTAATGACTTGTAGGAGTGATATAATCGTTATCAGTAAACAAGTCATGAGTGGCCGATATTACCACCGGTGTCCGATACTACTTCAGTAGACGGTATCTAATATTAAGTATCCACGTAATGGTTAAGGCTCTGATAAATAAATCGGCAAGATTATTTCACACCACTCATACGAACGGGGAATGGGTCTTGCCACACGAACATGATGTACCGTTTGATCTTACTATGGTGGAGCGTAAGGCGATGCACGCATGCCCAATTGGCTCCCCAGACACCGCCCCTCGCCATTCGCAACCCGGAAACTACCATCTCTAGCATATCGTCGGGTTGCTGGTGCGGACGTATTGAGGCTGGCCCGAGCCCCCATTTCGTCGACCGTGTCGGTGCGCGCTGTCCTCAAGGGCCACTACGGTGCACCCTACTGACCGAGGGAACCGCCATTGTCGCGACGACGACCTGGAATTCGGGTGCACCGCAGACGGACGCGCTGCCGTTGCTCCAACCCTTCACCTCCTCGTCTGGGTGCGTGTGTCGACGCAGGAAGGTGGTGACGGCGGGTGAGCTTCTCTTCTTCAGGATGGTACAGGATCGATGGTGTGGGCCGAGCTTTCTCCGTCGGCCCTCTGCCTCGACCACTCTGCCTGCATCTTCCTCTTCATGATGGCCGAGACAAAGGCCGACACCCGGTTCCAACTGCTGCCGCTCTTCATCATCTCCGGAACCAGGGTGTCCGGCGCGAGACGGCTGATGTCGTCGTCTTCTTCCTTTTCTTCGTCGTCTTCTTCATCCGGCTCATCGCGTGGTGTTGAAACCGTCCCGCGCCTCTCATGCTTCCAGGCCTCACACTCGAACAGGGTGTGCCAGGGTGTGTCTTCCGCCCCTCGATCACAGTGCGTGCACACGGGGCTCGGCGCTATCGCCATCCGGTGTAGGTACGTGCCGAAGCACCCGTGGCCGCTCAGGACTTGGGTAAGGTGGAAGTTCAGCGCTCCGTGCACTCTTCCTACCCATCCATCGAGGTCGCGTATCAGCGCTCGGGTCCACTCGCCCTTGGACGAATGGGCGAGCGCGTCCTTCCACTTCCGAAGCGTGTCCTGCTGGATGACTCGCTTGACCCGAAGTGCTTCTCTTCTCGTCTTCGCTTTCTTCTTCGCACCGTATACCTCCGCTATTTCGCCGACCTTGAGTTCGATCGGCGGTATACGCGCTAACACGCCTACTGCCTCCGAAGAAACAGTGCGGTATGCACTGACACACCTCATCGCGGCTTTTCGCTGGATCTTCTCCATCTCCACTCTTCTATACGGAATCTTGATGGCGTCGGCGAATACCGGCGCCCCGTATAGGAGGACCGACATCACTACGTTGACGTACAGTCTTCTTCTCTGCTCTTTCGGTCCCCCTAGGTTCGACATCAAACGGGACAGCTGGCCGGCTACTCGATCCGCCTTCTCAGTTGTCCGTCGGAAGTGTTCTCGGAACGACAGCTTCCCGTCGAACCACAGCCCCAGGTACTTCAGGGCTGTACAGGGCGCAATCTCCACACCTTTTAGGACGAAGGTGGGTGGGCTGTACTTGCGGCGCGTTGTAAACAAAACAGCTTCCGTCTTCTGCACCGCCAAGCACAACCCCGCCGACTCGATCCAGCGGGTCAGCGTCTCCAACGCCTGGTTAACCCGTCGCGTGACCTCTGCTGTCGTTTCTGCCTGGCACACCACCAGCGTGTCATCAGCGTAGCAGATCAACTTCACGCCTGGTGGTAGTGCCAGCTTCAGCAATCCGTTGAAGGCGGCGTTCCACAGGGTAGGTCCGAGTACTGATCCCTGAGGAACGCCGCAGGTCATCGCTCTCGTGATTGGACCGGCCGCCGACTCCATCTCTATTCGGCGGCCGGTGAAGTAGCTTCTGATGATGCGCACGAGGTAACCAGGTACCCGCGCCAACTCCAACGCCTCTATGATACGCGTATACGGTATCGAGTTGAACGCGTTCTTGATGTCGAGGCTGACTGCCGCGCAGAACTGCCGCTCGCGAATCGCCTTCTCCGCCAACTTCCTTAACTTAAGCGCGGCGTCCGCAGTCGAGCGGCCAGTTCTGAATCCGTACTGACTGCTCGAAATTGTCTTCCGCTTCTCAAAGTGCTCCTCCAACCTATTCGCGATGGTTCGCTCAAACACCTTGCCGACGGTGTCGAGCAGGCAAATAGGCCGGTACGAGGACGGCTGACCATCTGGTTTTCCTGGCTTCTTGATCAAGGCCAGCCGCGCCGCCTTCCATCTGCTCGGAAATGTCCCATCCTGCAACGCACGGTTGTAGACGTTGGTCAGGAGGGACGGATCTGCACGGTGGACCACTTCCCAGACGACGTTGGGGATCAGGTCCGGACCCGGCGCCTTCCTCTTCTTGGTCCGGATCCTGTCGATCGCCTGGTCCACCTCTCCGACACTAAGCAGAGGGAAATCCTCTCGCACCTCGGCAGAAGACGCCGTTAGCGGGGGGCGCTGGGGGAACAGTTCTTGCACTACCTGTTGCAGCACCCCTGGCTCCATTCGGCTCGTCACCGACGGCCCTCCGGCTTTCTTCATCACCACCTTGTATGGCTTGCCGAAGGGATCGTCGTCGGCTTCTTCACATAGCTCCTCCCAAGCCGCCTTCTTGCTTCTTCGTATGGCCGACTTGAGGGTACGACGAGCCTGCTGGTACTGCTGCGAAGCTTCTACCGCGCCTTCGTCGTCTCTTCGTGTTCGTTGGTAACGACGACGAAGCCGGTTACACTCCCTCCGCAGCTCGGCGATGTCGTCGGTCCACCAATAGACTGGTTGTCTCTTGCGCGGCGGACCGACACGGGGCATTGCGCTGTCGCAGGCCGCCGCCACTGTTCGGATGACATTCGCGGCAGCGGCCTCTGCGCTCTCCTCTTCTTCGTCATCCCGACGCTCTCCCGTTCCCCAGGTGAGAGCCAGGAAGCTCGCCTCCAGTCGATCGGCGTCCAGCTTCCTGATCGCCCATCTTCCCAGCTTCTTTGGAGCAGTGACCACGGTATTTCCTTTGTCCAGCGTGAAGGTGATGTACCGGTGGTCACTCCCTGACTCCTCATCCAGCACGGACCAGCCCTTGATCCAGCGGGCCAGTCCTGCTGACGCGAAGGTGACATCGATGACCGACCCCCACCCTTGATGAAATCGGGTAGGAGTGCCGCCCATGTTCGTCGGAACGAGATCCATCCGGGCGGCAAACTCCCCCAGGGCGTATCCTCGAGGGTCGGTCCGGCCGGAGTGCCATTCCGTGGATTTGGCGTTGAAGTCTCCGGCCACGATGACTCTTGACGTCTTCCTCGCGATGCTCTCCTCAAGACAGGCAAGGTAGGCTTCAAACTCCTCTAGTCTTCTGTTCGGGGAGAAGTAGCAGCTGTATACGGTGATTTCTCCAACCTGCACAGCTACATACCCCTCCCCCTCCTCTACCTTGCCCGGAGCAATGGGACAGTCAGGACATATGCCAACGGCTGTCAGTCCAGTACGGTCTCTGTACCATCCTTGAACTTCGCCTACCCTGTAGGGCTCGCTCGCTATCACCAGGTCAACCTGTCTCTCTCCCACCGTGCTCCACAGGAGATCCTGGGCTACTGCACAGTGGTTCAGGTTGACCTGGAGGAAGGAGAGTGGCCTATTCAACGACGTTGACTGCGGCCTCTCCCTCCTAGGGCGCCACCGTCCTGGCATCCTCTACCGCCAAGGACGTGCGTGGAGTCACGCCCCTCCACTCTACTGCACAGTGGGCACTTGGGGGGTTCCTGGCATTCCCGGATCTTGTGACCGGTCCCCCCACATCTATAGCACACGTCGCCCATGCTGGTTGTTGCTGCGCATTTTGCAACGACGTGGCCTGATTCGAGGCACTTGTAGCATCGAACCGTCAGTTTTTCCCTCTCGAGCGAGCGCACCCTACAGGTGCTCCACCCCAGCGCTATTTTGCCATGCGCGAGCGCGTCTAGTGCCGCCTGGATCGGCACCTCAACTTTATACGCCAGGGTGCCGCGCGACATGGCCTCCTTCTTCAAGACACGCGCTTCTGGCAGCGCTGCCTCTAACTCCTGCTGGCTCACTGACGGTGTTTGATCTACAAAAAAAAAAAAAAAACTTTGCAAGCCTAAAATAAACGTCAAACACTCTCTGTGTAAAGAATTGTCGATGGATAAGGAATTTTGTTCTTTAGAAATTTTACTTTCAAAACGGCTGTATTTAAATCTTCTTTATCTCGGCTCGGCCTTTTGAAATTCAGGCTCTTTTCGCGAGGGCAGATTATCCGCCGACTTCGTTTACATTTCCAGAAACTTATTAATCTGGTCACGTGATAATGTTGGGAATGTATAACAACATATTAAAAAGCAGGTAAAGGATGAAAGAGGGAAAAAAGGGCGAGAACAATATCGGGGTTCGTAAACCTGCTTCGTCGACAAGACGACATCCAGAAATAAAAGAAGCCGCCTATTTACGATATTCTACATTAATATTCGAGTTGGTTAAGAAATTCGCCGAAAGAAGCGAGGAAACATCGACGCAGGAAAATTCATGCATACGAAATATTCCCAAGTATGAAAACATTTCATCGAAAAATAGGAAGGAAAACCAATCAGATTATTTTCGGAGACTCGTGACTTTCAGCGTCAGTTTTTTTTTTATTAGATCAAGGGCGCATGAGTTGGGTTTTTAGTTTATATTGCGATGAAATTCCGTATATACGTGAACTGATATTCGGATTATGATATTCTTCCTCTCCATTCCTGAATATACACTAAAGGGCAAATGAATACAAAAACGCGATGACAGAGGACAACCAACTGGTCGTAGATGTCTATGATGCTGATTATGCAAATATAAACACTGTACCTTATTACTTTGCATTAGGTCAGTCGTAAAAACAATATTTCAGGAGTCAGTAAACGGAAGTGAATAAAAATGACGCTTTTATGAGCACAACATCGAACGGAACAATAACCCAGCTATTTTTCGAGATATTTTTTGTGCCATCGCAACACAGGAAATTTTCCCTTTTTCATTTTGTATTGCTGTTTTCTTTCATTCTCCTTTTTTTTTCTTCTATATTTATTTTTGATGGAACGAATGAGCCCGAAGTTAGCTTCGAATTTGGTTCACGTTGCGAGGTGTACTTCTCCATCAGGTATGCATGGCAATCGATGGTTTCAATTTCATGTTTCACGATTCAAAACATAACTGGAAGATTTTTCGTGCCAAAAAAAGTGCTTTAATTAAGCGCTAAACAACGGTGTTACGCTGACGATAACAAAACTCTTTACAAACATTTGAGAGGCACACTTACGCTAATGAATTTTAATGCGAAGCGAATGTAAATTTATCCTTAAGTTGAAACGCGGGAGGCGGTGACCATGAAGTTTCTCAATTACATTTAATGTTCGGAAATGATTAAACAATGAAGAAACACGAATGTTAATCCGTATTATGGATAAACAAAGCTAGTAAAAGTTTTTCGTTTTGATAAGGGGCTTGCGAGATAAATGGCCTGTTGTACCATCACTTTTGACAGCGAAGTTTTCTTCATTCTTGTCTTACGTTAGACATGCTTCCAAGTATCAAATTTGGAATAACAAACCAAAAAACAAAATGAATCTGTTGGCGTTCAGCCACAAAGATATAGAAATCAGGAGTACGTATCAGAAGCGAAGGAAACAGTCCTTTTTATACAGTAGAGATAAAAATAAATTTTGGAAGGTAAATGAAAAGCCATACCTCGGCACAGCCGTTCGGATAATGAACTACTTGAAAATAGTTACTCTAATTAAGCGGGAAAACAGCTGGCATTATGCATACCTGTTATGCGCAATTGAAGAGTGGCTGGAATAACGATGAAGAGCACATTATGTAGATTTGGCGATATGTGCGTTTATTCAACTTGAAGGAAACAGCAGTAAATCGACAAAGCGATTCTGGGACAGTTCAAGAAAATAGAATCGAAAAAGAGGGCAGTAGTGCAAAATTTCCAGGAAGAACTTGTCCTCGCAAACCTCTTCTTCTTGGCCTACTAACCAACAAATCAAAAGTCTTCAGTAATCACTGCGGAGTGAATGCCTCAGTGTAGTTGAAAGTACCATGGAAATTAGTTTTTTCCAAATACTGTGAACGCTCTCAACGATATGTAGAAAAAAGGTGTAGCTGAAATTTTTACTCGTTGAATTCTACATAAAGGAGTACTTAACCCTTCCGGTCCCAAGAACAGAGACATTTTTTGGAACCAAATCTGCAGTGAAACACGTTCGACCGGCTCCCAAGAATACAAAAACTCGTTAGAACGGATTTTTTGACGCATCCACACACCCATTCTCCCTCTCTCAGTGGATGGGACAATATGTTCCGGTGGGATTATTCGATGAAATATATCGTTCCACGGGCACCGAAAAATACGAACCCACAAATACGTCGACTGATAGCCCCTCTGGGGCGCGCTCTGAAGAAAAAGTAAGACCAGTTCAGCATCTCAAATACTCCCAGTTGGACAGTTTGGACTGAGAGGGTTAACAATTTTTTCATAGCTCCCTCCCAGACTTCGTTAAGCAGCCGTTCAAATTGGCCTCTAAGCATTATTATACATATTGAGACAGGCCTTGTAAATATGTGTCGTCGTCAAGCCTCGAGTTCGAGGATCCCATATCTTCCATATCTTTCGAGCCTGTCCTCAGTTTCTGGTCGCTCTACTGACTCTCTGCAATTTTTTTCTAAGGACAGGTGTGCATCCAACTGTTTGGAAAATCTCCAAAGTAATTCCCCCCCCCCTTGATAAATCAGGCAACATTAAAGAAATAAAAAATTATCGCCTTATCTCTCTCATTCCACTGGCTACAAAAATTTTTGAAAAAATTACACACAAATATCTGTACAATCAAACCAAGAATATGTTATTATATTCCAATCAGCACGATTTTAGGAAAGGCTATTCAATGCAAACAAATTTGATGAAATTCAAAAATGATATCCACACAACCTTCTCTGATGGAGGGCAGTTAGATGCAATTTACACAGATTTTTCAAGGGTTTTTGATACAGTTAATCATACAATTTTACTTGCAAAGTGATATAGTATTGGTTTTTCAGAGGACCTGATTAATCTATTTCACACATACTTAGATAATAGAACGCAATTTGTTGAGTCCAGAGGGGTAGTTTCCACATATTACAAGAGTATATCAGGCGTTCCCTAGGGATCTGTCTTGGGACCATTTCTATTTTTAATATCAATTTGTCAATAGCATAGCAGGAAATACTGGTAAAGCAAAGGAGGTGAATCTATTTAATTATTAAGTATAGAGGCAAATCACTCCAAAAATCAATTACAATTTATTAACACGATGTCGAAACGTCGTGTTAATAAATTGTAATTGATGTTTGGAGTGATTTGCCTCTATACTTAATAATGACATAGCAGGAAAGATTCTATACTCGAATGTCTTACTGTACGCAGATGATATGAAGTTGCATAAAATGATAGCTTCTGAAGACGGTTGTACCAAGCTACAGCATGACTTTGACTTGATAACTCAGTGGAGCCGCAATAACGTATTACCTTTCAATATTGGCAAATGTGAAAAAAATAAGTTTTACAAGACGAAGAAGGCCTATCTCATTTATCTATAAAATAAAAAATGTGCCATTACGAAGCGTGAGTTTTGTGAAAGATTCGGAAGTTACTTTGGACTCAAAACTGTTGTTTAAAATGCATATCGAGCACATATCCTTGAAGTGTAGAAGAAAATTGGTTTTATAAAAATAAATGGAAAACAGTATAAACATTTTGAAACTGTGAAAATATTGTATACTATATTTATTAGATCAATTTTGGAATTTTCTGACATTATTTGGGACCCTACAATTCCACAAAGTATTATTACTGAAATTGAAAAAATATAAAAAAGTGTTTTAAAATATCTACACTTAAAGTTTCCATGTACTGTCCTTCTGATATCACTTGTAATGAGCTTCTGGTTGGGTTTGAGATTTTGAGCCTGGAAAATAGAAGAAACTTGGCAAACCTAATATATCGAAGGGATATTCTTAACAATAGAATATTGTGTCCCACGAGTTTGGCAAGTATTCGGTTTAGGGTTCCTTCCTTTAATGGAAGAAATTCAGAATTATTTGATACGGTGGGAATCTCACCATCAAAGATACAAAAAACCCTTGCCCTGTAAAATAATGGACCAGGAATTAAATAGGCAGTATAAAGCGTACAGAAATGAAGTCACGGCCATGATAAAGAAAAGGAAAACGGAATATTACGCAATACAAATAAAAAATACTCCCTTTAATAGTAAGGAAATGTGGAAAACCCTCAATAAGGTCGTAAAAGATGGAAAAGGGATAAGGGAAAATAAGGATCCAACAAGTATAATGGTTAAAGGAACGATGACATCAAACAAGCAAGATATAACAGAGGCATTTAACCAACACTATACTAACATAACAGACATAATAAAAAAAGAAATAGAGAAAATAAGGGAGGACAGAGGGGATTCAAATATCACAATACCGAAAAACAAAGGCAATAGGGTAACAAAACAAATATGGGAAAAATTTAACCCAGTAACTGTACATACGACAAAGAAGATAATTAACAGCCTAAAACTAAACGCAGCCGCAGGTATGGACAGAATCCCCATGCTGATGATTTAATGTTAATTATTGGAACAAATGGTTCTGAATTCAATCTCATCAACCATTGCATTAAGAACATAAACGATAGTATTAAAAAATTAGGATTGAACATAAATGAAGAAAAAACCCAAGCAGTACTATTGTCCAAAAAATATGATAAATTAGAAGTTGAAAGTAGCTTACTACAACACATTAAGATCAATAATAAAGTCTTAGTTATAAAACCTGAATTAAAATATCTTGGCGTTATTATAGACCAGAACTTAAACTTTTCAAAACATGTTGAAAATTTAATAGTTAAAACAAAGAAGTACTTTAATACCTTCCGCGCGCTTTACGGAAATACCTATGGATATGATTTCAAAAACAGAATAACCCTATATAATGCTATCTTTCGATCACTAACTGAATATGCTTCATTATCCTATGCAAAAAATATTACTCAGATAACTACAGGCAGGTTACTAAGCCTACAACGACACATCTTGATCAGCATAATTTCAGGTTATAAAACTATATCTTTTTCATCTACAAATGTGATCGCTGGAATTCTCCCAGTTGATCTGCAAATTAAACAGACAAATATGATCAAGAAAGTAAAAATCGAACACAATAAAAACAAACACTCCAGACAAACCACCAGGGACAATATACTCAAAATTAAAGAAACAATAACCCAAGAATGGCAGATTAGATATAATGAAGCAGAAACTGGACAAATAACAAAACTTTTTCTACCCAACATTCGCAACCGGCTAAAATGCACTTACTTTGAAACAAATTTTTACTTCACTCAATTTTTGACTGGACACGGCAACTTCAACCAATATTTAACAGACAAAATTAAAGTAAAAAGTGACAGTACTTGCACAAACTGCAACCAAAATGAAACAGACAACCCAATGCACATAAAAAACTGCACCTTCTTTCAAAACACAATCCAGAGACATGAGATGAACTTAGTAATGACTGACCTCACAACCTTGAACAAAAAAGATTTTAAAAATTATGTTAAGAATGTAACAATATTATTAAAAACAAACCTAGCACATAAGAAATATGTAATACTCGAACTCACATGGAGGTAGCTCTGATAAACCGCAAGGTAAAAGGGCTACCTCCTCGTAAAGAAATAAGTATTTGTTAAGTTAATCTCCTTATTGTTGAAAATAAACAATAAACAAATTTAAAAAAAAAAAAAAAAAAAAAAAGTTGAACATGAGAAGCTCATAGAAAGAATTGACGAAGCAGGATGTGGAGGAAAGGTGCTGGAGTGGTTCAAATCATATCTAAAATGTAGAAAACAAAAAGTTAGTATAGGAGAAGACGAAAGTAGCTATCTTGAAACAAGGGTAGGTACACCTCAGGGGTCAGCACTGTCACCCATATTATTTCTGATATATATGAACGAACTAGGGATGATAGACATTGAAGGAAAAATTATCTCATATGCAGACGATACAGTTATGATAGAAAAGGGAGAAACCTGGGACGAGGTGAAACAAAAAACCTGAGGAAGATCTAGGGAAGATAATAACCTGGCTAAACAACAACAACTTTATCCTGAATTAAAAAAACAAAACAAATTTCATACAGTTTGGACTAAAGAATGAAAGAAAAAACAACGAAGAAATAAACATATTTGTTCACAAGACAAAATTTAAAGATAAGAATCATGGTACAAAGGGAGAATGTCAAACCTTACAAAAAGTACAAAACACTAAATATCTAGGAGTTACAATCGACAAAAACCTAAACTGGAAAGAACCTTTAAAAATGATAGCAGCAAAACTTCTGAAAACAATCTATCTAGCCTTACAAGTAAAAAATATGATCCCGAACAGAACGAAACGAATAATATATATGGCAATGATTCAATCCAAAATCCAATACGGAATTTCGGCATGGGGGGGCTACATACAAAACAAATCTAAAACCGGCAATCCGTAGCCAAAAAAAATTCTTAAAAATTCTTTACAACAAACCAAAAAGATTTTGCTCAAAAGAATTATTTAAAGAAACTAATGTTCCGACAATAGAGGAGTTACACGAAATTAGTGTAATTAAATATGTAAAAAAACAAGGATATCTCGAGAACATACAAGGGAAAACTCGGAAAACTAGGAAAAATGACCGAACAATAATGCTACCAAAAATAAAAACAAATTCTGAGAAAAGGACAAGTACATACAAAGGAATTCAAAACTTTAACAAACTTAGCATAGACGATAAACAAGCAATCACAGAAGCAAAAACAACGAAATACAAAAAAGTAATACGAACTATAATAGAAAAAAAAAGAGCTGAATGACGCACACTTGAACTTGAACTAAATAACAAACTAACCGATATCATAATATATACGAAGTAAATATAAGTAAAAAATTGTAATGTGTAAACGTGTTGTAAAATTATAAGCCCAACCAACACGAACAGAGCCTCAGTGGTAGGGTATAAATAAATAATTCAATTCAATTACAGGCTAAGTAACAAGAAATTTAGTCGAAAAATTCAAAACTTCATGTTGTCTTTCATAATAATAGCAGGGTGGCATCGGGAAGGAGGTATACAAGGGTACACTTTGCTTCCTCACAAAAAATTGGAGGGGTATAAAGTATCATTCATATCACTCAAAAATTTATGAGAAAATTTAAACAATTTCTAGAAAGAAGATAAAAACAGGCGCGGATCCAAAGGACCATTTTACGGAGGGAAATGGCAGAAGGAAAAGTGCGCGTGGTACGTGGAAATTTTTTTGCCACCCTTCTTCCGCAGATTTTCCACTCTTCACATAGATTTCCCCCCTCCCCACAGATTTTTCCTGTTCTTTGGTTTTGGGAGAATGTCCCCCCCCCTCGTGGATCCGTACACAGATATTCCTTTTTTAAAGTTGGGGAATATCCCCTTTTCCCCTCGTGGTGCCTGATAAAAGGGCGCCTGAAGGGATTTCAGAAACGAGAATTACGAACCACTGTTCCGAGATCTACAAGATGTTTAAGATTTCTTGCTTAACTCCGCGTTTAAAAAACTTTTTTCCCCTTATCGACTCAAGTTTAATTGTGTACTCTCTAAAAGTAAACCTTCCGACGCTACTGCATTCACCCAGGATTAGTTCTGTACCAGCCCAACCAACACGAGCAAATTTCTTATGAATAACTGAAAAATATGAAATGTGCGACTGTATCAGTTTTTATTTAAGAATTATTGTTGTTGAACTTCAAATTTCACATCTCTCTAGCTCGATTGTTTCATCTTCTGACGTCTTGTTTAGTCGTCGCTGCATTTGAAATAGCAGTTCTGTTCGCAATTCAGAAACATATCTGCAATATTAGTACATGTAGAGTGACAAATCCTCGTGTCTGTATTATGAAGAATAAAAGCAGCTAGAGACGCCGGATTTCTTATGTAGAAATTTCCTTTCAATTCATCGCTTCGTATGTACTTTAGGTCCTCTCAGTGTCTTGTTAAACACTTGTTGTATAGTTTTTGAAAATAATGAAGCGAAGTAACGAACATTAGATGACATATGTACGATGCACGATTCCAATTCATTTCCCCACCGTGACAAAGAGAAAAAGTTAATTCAGTTCATGTACAGCGTACTTTCGAATTCATGCTGACTGCCACTTCCAGCTCATGGAATAGAATCATAAAATGAAACATCGTAACTCAACAACGAGCGTTAACTTTTCATATTGAAAAATACAAAGGAAACAAGCTACGAAGAAAGTTCGATCAGAAACAAAAAGAAACTGAATCGCCGAACTTGCCAAATTTTCCTATTTTATTGGTTTATATTCTCAGTGGTTCGGCTTGGGATATTTTGTCGACGCGAAATTTTTCTTATCGTGTCGTTCTGTCCCGAAAATTTTTCATACAAAATGAAATAGAACTGATCAGCTGAAAACTAAGAGGCAAGAGGAAGGTGCGTGAAAAATTTATACAGGTTTCCAAAAGTGTAACTTATCATTTATACATATGTAAATTAGGTATTATCTCATGAATAAGTAGGCCCGAAGCGTCAAGAGAGATGGAGGCATTGGCCCTTGTGACCTGATAATCCCCTTTTCCAGAATATTCATCTAAAACCGGCGGAAATAAAAATTCAAGTGAAAGCATTCTTTATTTTGCTCATCTGCGGCACTGAAATTTAGAGGAAATTATCTTGCCCTCTCTGAACCCCACGGTCGCGCAATGGGTCCCTCGAAAACTTCATCGAATTATTTGCTCGCTGTTTTTTAGTTCTACTTGTCGACTGTAAATTTGCTATATGGATCTGGCTTGCTCTAACTTCTCCTCAGTCTTGCTGACTTGTGTACTGGCTCTTGCTGAACCAGCACATAGAAATAGCATATTGCTGCCATTCCCAAGTTCATGAATAAATTAAGAATGATTTCAAGATTAAAATAATAATAATCAACGAGAAAAAAATCTTTACAATTTCGAGTTAACGACCTGCCGTCAGATATAGGATGGTAGCGCTATCTGCACTAAATTCAGCAAATTTTTATCAGATACGGAGAAAAACAGTAAGAATACCAGTTTGGTCTTATCGTTATAAATTCAAACAGAAATTAGCGTAATTAGCCACTTTGGAACGTTTTCACATGCTGGATTTTGGGGGATGAGCCCCCTTTTCCCTCTGTCACTCCAAGAAGAAAAAGAAGTTCTCAAGTTTTTCATGCTCTTAAATAACATGTTTCAAGAGGGGGTAATAGTTGATTACATTTGAGATGATTAAATTTCTCTCTTTTCACCAGAGACGTACCGAAAAGTTTTTCCTGCGGGGAAGGGGAGTGTGACAGTCCCAACTGATCCAACTCAAAATTCCCAAGTATCAAAGCAAAAAAGAACCTTTTGACTTGTTGGACTTTCCCAACTCCGCCTCACTGAAATGGTAAAATTTCCAACTGCTGAGTAAAAAACTTTCTCCAGGGAAGAAGCGCCCCTCCCCTATCGGTACGTTCCTGCTTCTCGCTTTCTTTTCCCTCATTTTTAGTTTATTTTTCAAGGCATTATACTTTCCTAAACTTGATGAATATTAACTACTGCCTTAAATTAAATATTATGGAGAAAAAGCAATAAATGCCACCATAGTATTTTCCGTTTCTGAAGATTAGCCTATTATCTCATTTTACTTTCCAGTATCATTTTCAGGGGGCCAGAAGGTTTGCGCTGAATTCCTAGACTTGTTATCAGCCTTACTGAAAAATTTCCGAAAAGTATGTTTTTCCATTCAAATACATTCATTTTATAATTTCATGACAGTACGATTTGTGCTGTGAAGAAAGTACAACACTACCTTACTTAATTCTCCCTCAACCGCATTTTCAATGGGTACAACATTTCTTCATTCTTGTTCTTGATTTGTTTTAGCACCTGGGAATTTAGTAGCACTTCGAGAGACGGTGTGGCCTCGCGACAGATCTAAGACATAAGGATAAAAATTTTAAAAATTAAACAATATTAGAAAAGAATTTATTACCACCTAGACTTCATCAGTCATAACCTAGTATTCATTCCAACAGGATTTTAATGAGTTTTAATGATTCATGAAATTATTTTTACTCAGCTCTGTAAAACCCTTATTTAGTCTTTATGAGTCTGAGTTGGTAATCTCGAACATAAATACGGTCAGATATTTCTTAGGCGGGGAGGGAGACAATTCTGACGGGAACTTCTTATTTAGGTGAAAAAACACAACTTTCTAATTGAAAAGTAAATTTCTTGAAAATCCAGCTCTCAAATGCTTTACTTGACTCTACCAATAGTGCCATCCATTTCCTCAAGCAAACAAATATATAGACGAAAGGTTTTCTAATTTTTATCAAGTAGTTCATTCATTTCTGTTTGATTGAAGTCCGCAATTAGGGGTAATTTGTTGGTCTGACGAATGGATTCTCCAGTCCAGCAAGCTCATAGCTTATTGACCCCCCCCCCCCCAGAAAAAGAAGATAAAATAAATAAGACCCGGTCGAGTGCGAAGCTTTCTGCATACCAAGACTAACTCCTCTGACCCGCGGCGTATAGACCAATAAAACTGAGTTCCCTGGCTTCCTGGACTTGTTCACACCTTCAGATTTTTCAAAACCAATGTTGAATTTGCTAAGCATTTTCCCGCCTCAAACAGCATCAGTTTCCTGCATCCATACCGAAATCTGACATCTTTCAACCTCGCGATGAGTAGCAGTCACATGAAAGATACGAAGAAACAAAATCACATACGTAATAGGACAATTCTAAATATTATGGTGGCCCAGTCTTTGAGGATACGCCTAGTCTTATCTGCAGCTGGAAAAATAGTAACCAATTCGGATATGTGGCAGCCAAACAAGAAGAAGCGAGCGTTCCAAATATTTCGAAGATCTAACAAAGAACATCCAACCAGTTTGGAAAAGCAGTCAATTCCGGTGACAACTGTGGAACTTCTATCTATGAATGAAACAACGGCAACTTCCTCTTCAAGCGAAAATTCTTCGCACCAACCACTGTCACAGTTGAAAATTTCTCCGAAACAAAACCGGCGTAATGTCAATGAGCGCATCACAACTGGGAGAATACTGTCTCAGGATGAATCTAGTAATCAAACTTCAACGCCTCTTAACGTATCATCGCGTCAGTTATTACCCGACCTAGCGCTAGAGCAAGAGAAGACAGACGAAGACGAGAACGTTTTTGCTAGTAATCCAGTTTCTACTGATACTAGTTCCCGACGCTTGTTTGGTAAGATCGCTTCTGTCGGCATCGCAAGCACCAACAAACTTGGCTGTGCCACGTCCATCAACACAATAGAGAGACAGTTTGATTCCAACTCTTCTACCGCTTCCTCAAGATTGAAGAAACCCACTATTACTATTTCCATCGATAGGACTACAAGTTTGAAGAATCGTGAAAATACTATCACCACAGACGCTGAGAAGTCAACAAAACCTTCTACATCGTCTTCTGATACCACCACAAGCTGGTTGAGAAAGCCATCTGTCACCATTTCCATCAGTACAAAACCAGGTTCGAAGAGACTTGACAGTACCACTTCGAGTGATTCAGCGAGTTCGAAGAAGCCGTCTCCTACTCCTGTCAATACCACCACGAGCTTGGAGGGACCCAACAGTTCCACTGCAATCGAGACCGCAGTGCCGGAACAACCTACAACGAGTAATTCGATTTACACAACCACAAGCTTGAAAAAACTTAACAGAACCACTTCTACCACAAAATCCTCTACGGCTCCCTCCAATATAACTGCAAGTTGGAGCAATCTCAACGAAAATCCTAGCGATGCAACTGACACAACAAAAAATGATACAGTCGTTCCCTTAGATACGGCTACAACATCCAAGAAACTGTTCTACAACACTACTGTTTCCATCGACGAGACCAGTCCTGACAAGAATTGCTTTGACAACTCAAATCGAGACACACTTGATCATCCTAAGTGCCTGAAATGGTACAATCAAATCAAAGACGATGAACCATGCGAAGAACTAGAACCAATTTCTCCAACTCCTTCAAGATGTCCTGCATGCAGCCAGCAGTACGAGAAGATGAACACCGAGAACAAGGAGGACCAATGCGTGAATTATTCGTTACGAAGACGAGATCCTTACGTCAAGTTGTATCACTATCTAAATGACTCTGAAAAATCATCAGTAACTGGAATTTTCAACTGGTTTCGAAATAAATGGGACCGAAACCTAGTTTCTTCGTCCGAGAATCACGAAATTCTGTCTCCAGGGAGACAGAATCAAAAATCCAAGAAAATCAAGCTAAATCGTTTCAAAAGCGGCGGAAAACAGTCATCCTCGCAAGCAGCAAGTAGATTCTTAGACAAGAAGACCGGAGTTGAGTACGTAATACCGGTTATGAATTCCGCAGGAAGCCCAGATGTGAAAATCGCTGGAAGCGAACATCGCCGGCGGAGGTTGTACAAAACATTTTCTCGCAAATCCGAACAGCTGGAACGGAATAGAGGTCCAACTACGGGAACCAAACACTATATCGTGAGAAGAGATGACCAGACGTCACCTTCTCCACACAAAACGAGCCATAGAATGTGGAAAGAGAATCGAGCCGAGATTTTTAGAGATCAGTTTATAAAACGAAAAATTGTGACCACGACCGGAGATGCGAATGATAGTTGGTGGAAGAACTTTAACTCGAACATGCTGCCGAAGTAAAATGGTGGTAAGGTTCGCTCAATGGGAACTGACTGTAATAATGTAAAAATCATCAACTGTAATTTACAGGAAGTCGACATTAGTTCGGTTGAGTACTAAGTAAATTATAAAGAAATGATTATCATGAACAATTATATGTAATGCAAACATTGATAAGACTATTTGCTATTCTATAAAGACAGCTAGCAACTGTGAATCGTTTCTTCACCGCGGGATTATTTACTTTTATTTGCTCAATGTGTTAGACTACCTCATTCTGTCACTTCGAATTATGTACAGCGGAACGGAGCCTATAACTTTTTAACACATCATCAACGGAATTATGGGTGAAATGAAATCGAGTTCGTGAGTAGAAAGTAAAATGTAAGCTATCCATGAGTACATGCAGTCAATTTATTAACAGTTATACGACGGAGTCTTGCACCCTTGGGAAGGGTTCAATTTTCAACGTTGGACAGTTTGTAACAGGTTCGATCTCCTTCCCGCAAACATCCTGGCAAAGAGAGTAGGTAGATAAGCCCATTCTCGCTATCACGCCAGTTCTTGCCAATTGCAACTTTAAAGTGATAAGAAAAATAAAGCAGTGGGGTACACTCTTGCTCTTTTATTTTGCGATTTCTTTAATCTTCCTCCAGAGCGAAGGCAAAAAAGTTATTTTACGAAAGGTCACATTAGTACCCGATCGGCAAGTACCGACACTATTTCGACAGTGTCGAATTCTGCTCATTTCGACCGTCGAATTGTCGAACACTGACCAATCAGAAAGCAGCTTGACTGCACCGCCGGTTGCATTTCTTCGACAGACGTGTCGACATTTTGACAGACATACCGACATTTCGACAGACCAACATTTCGACAGACCGACATTTCGACAGACCGACATTTCGACGGGCATACCGATATTTCGACAGACATACCGATATTTCGATAGACCGACATTTCGACAGACATACCAATATTTCGATAGATCGACATTTCGACAGACCGACATTTCGACAGACATACCGATATTTCGATAGACCTACATTTTGACAGACTGACAATTCGACGGGTATGCCGACATTTTTTGACAGGCAGTCCGACAATTTGATAATTGCATTCCCCATCGTTTTCAATTATTTTCAGTACTACACCAGCTCCAGAGGCGCAAGTGAGGGTGTTTAGCCCTCTCCCCATCTCGTAAAAGTCCTTCCAGTCTTCTGAAAATTCCCCTAAAACTCACAAAAAAAGGTGTGGTAAAGTACTAAATTTTTTTTATTGTTCTCATTTTGAATTTTGCTGGGGGCTTCAGCCCTCCCCCAGCTCCGACAAGCTACTTGTGCTTATGAATAACTTAAACATGATTCAATCTGCTGAGAAGCGTCTCCTTCAAAATTGCTTACTCTAATACATACAAAATGAAAAATAAGTAAGAGTTCTTTCAATCAATGTATATTAAAAATAATACAAATATCCAGAAAATAACAAATATGAAATTTTAGACATTTTCAGTATACTAGAGCCCCAATACGGATTGCGGCAACTGCGGGGCTGAACTTTCGCGTATCCCCCTACTCGTCTCCATCGGGCGCCACCCCCTCAAATGGAAAAACTCCCACAGGCAAGTCGCGCGTTTATAAAGGTACGCCGAAAACCAAATTAAACATTTTTACATGTACCTAATACCCAAGGTTTAGCCGGTAGTGATCGTATCTTTGAATTTGAAAGAAATATAAAAAAATTACAGTTTGACATCATCGGACTTTCGGAAACACAGATCCTGGGGGGAAAATTTCTGAAAAAGAAGAACGGTCACTACTTCTTTTACTCCGGTCATACCAAGGGTTCAGAGGAACTGGTTTCTATGTACTAAATAAAAATTGGGTTAAAAAAATTACTCAAATCAAAGGTATCTCAGATAGGATGTTTGCTAAAATTAAATATCGGGAAAAAATACAAATCTTTTGATAATTCAAATCTACGCCCCCACAGGCAGATATAAAAGAAAAACTGAAAACTTTTATAAAGTGCTACAAAATACTTCTTACTTTTGACGCGGAGAAGGAATACTACAATGTAATTATGGAAGACTTCAATACCAAGCTAGGCAAACAAGTAGACCCCGAATGTTATAGTACTATTGGTAAATTTTGTCCAGGAGAAACTCTAAACAGGAATGGTCAATGTACGTTGAACTTTACAGAAAATAATTCATTGAAAGTAGCTAACTCCTTCTTCGAGAAGAGAAAAAATAAGAAATGGACATGGCTAGCACTACACGGCACTACCAGAAACGAAATTGATAGTAAGCGACTTGAAAATAGTGTCAGACGTGTCTAGATGTGACCAGTTTGAATTTCCCTCAGGCCATAGGCTATTACGAATGAAAATTGGGATACCAAGAAGAACAAAAATCAAGAACTATATTAAAACAAATAAACCTAGTAAAAGCATGATTCTCAATGGGAAAGTTGAGGAAGCACAAAGGTATATGGGAAGGGAGCTGCAAAAGGTTAACTGGAATGATTCCTGTTCGATGCAGGTCTTATATGACAAAATTGAAAAAACAGTTAAAATGGTTTTTGAAAAATTTAGCAAAAAAAAAGTTGAAGGCTCCATAACAAACAAAATATCAGAAAAAACAAAATCATATCATTATGCGATAGAAGAAATTTGTTGGCTACAAAATTAAACAAAGATTTAAAGGAAAAGACAGAATTAACTGAACTGAGGAAAACTGTTAAAAAGGCAATTAAAAAGGATACTCACACACACGATATAAACACAATGTACGAAGTTATAAAACAATCAGGTTTAGTGAAGAAAGCGAAACGCGAAGTTTTTCAGGACCAAGCTATCATCCCAAAAATTAAAAACAGAGAAGCTAAATTTGTTTTTGACAGGGAAAAGATTCTATACGGAACTATGTAGCACAGACCAAAAAGAACAAGTAGTAGATATTCTCATGAAAATGAATAATAAAGAAATAGTACCACATTTCTAGAAAATGAAATCTTGTCCATCTTGAGGAAATTAAATCCTACTAAAGCAATGAATCCAGATAAGATGGGGAATTATGAACTCAAAATTTTGCAGAAGAATTAACACCAACTCTGACAAAAATTTTCAATTTGATTTTAGAAAAAGAAACAACTCCATCCCAATGGAGCTTTCCCGAAATAATTTTATTTTTCAAAAAGGGGGATACAAACGATATAAACAATTATAGACACATAAGTCTAACTTCAAATATTGGAAAGATTTTTTTGGCAAACTAGGCACTGAAAACCGGAATATACACACAACTAGACGAATGTCAAGGTCCGGAACAGACTGGCTTTTGTAAAAATCGATCAACCACTGACCAGTTATTTATAATTGGTTAGTTAATAGAAAAAACTAGGGAATATAACCAACCATACCTGCTATTTATAGATTTTCAAAAAGATTTTGATTCTATTTATCTATCCGCATTCCGCACTCTGGGGAGCCCTAATTCGACAGGGAATCCCAGAGAAAGTGATCAAAATTATAAAAGGAATGTACAAGAATAACAGCGGGAGAGTGCGGCTGGACAAAACAGGGAAAATGTTTAAAATTGAAAGGGGAGTTAGACAGGGTGACCCCTCTCCCCGAATCTCTTCAATAGCTTGTCAGAGGATATTTTTCAAAATTTGGATTGGGAACAAAAAGGAATAAAAATAAACGGTGAATGGCTCAGCAATTTGAGAATTGCTGATGATGTGGCTTTAATTTCTCAGGACGCAAGAGAGATGCAAACTATGGTAACCGAACTGAACCCTGCAATGTGGCAAAGAGGGATTAACTATAAATACGAATAAAACGGTATTATATTATTATCCAACACAAAATTCAGTCAAGACATAGTGATTGACGGCAACAAAATTAGAATCGAAGATAGCACAACATACCTGGGACAAATTATCTCTTTTAAAGACAAGTCAGAAAAAGAAATTGTAAAAAAAAGAACGCAAGCATGGAAAGCTTTTGGGCATTGAAAAATGTTTTCAAAAATAAAATGCCACTGGAAATGAAGAAGAAAATTTGGTTGGAAGTCATGCACTTTACCAGTACTACTGTATGGATCTTAAACTTGGACCACAACCGAAAATCAAAATAAAAAATTAAGCAGTACTCTCAACTGGCAATGGAGAGGGCGATGATTGGAGTAAAAAGAGGGGCCGGCTAACTAATAAATTGGTAAGGGCAATATCAATGGTTTGGGACTGTACATATGTAATGAAAAAAACTGAAATTTGACTATGCTGGACATGTTGCCAGGGAGGAAGGTAAAATATTGGAAAGAAAAGTTCTGGATTGGATACCCAGTGATGGAAAAAGAAAGGTAGGGAGACCTGCCACCCGCTGAGTTGACGAAATTAGGCAACATGCCGGAGTTGCCTGGGGGAAGGGACGGGAGGGGCAAGGACCGGTGGAAACGAGTAGGGAAGGCCTATGCCCGAAGATGGGCGCATTAAATTTGTAACAAATACGCAAAATTCGGTTGTATGTCAATGGCTGTAAAATAATAAAATAAACAAAAAGTTGAGGAAAATTTCAAGTCTTATAATGATGCCAAAGTAGTCAGTTGACCATCATGATTTCCAAGTCTATCGGTAGCATCGATGGCCACGTGAGCAATATTACCTGTAAAAATAAATAAATATCAGCTGGAGAAGACAAAGTAATCTTAATGAAATTATTAGATTCTACCCTATTCTGACGCAGGCCCATTCGGGGCGTTTCCCGGATAGGGAGTGCTGTGTCCCGGGGCCAATTTGGCATGCGTGCATCGCCATACGTCATATGGGTACAGCTGTCAGAAGAAAACGATGGGTTAATAATAATCTTAGATATACAGTTCTCGGTCCGACCAATTAGGGGAGAAGTATTAAAGGTCTCAGGCTACCGCCAGTTTTTTAAAGGAGAATTTCCCCGAAATTACCCGTCATCACATTGAGAACTCACTTAAGCCTCTCCTGCACGGATCTTCTCCTCAACCACAGGTTCACTCCTCCCGATCCCTTCCACACAACAGCTCCCTAACACAATTACTCGCTCTCACCACAGACCCCTTCAAAATTACAACCCGCTACAGAACCACAGCCGGCTTCTCTCCCACTATAATCGCTCCATCACCGCTTCATCACCACTCTCTCTCTCTCTCTCTCTCGCTCTCGCTCTCTCTACCATGGCAACCCCTTACAGTCCTCTACCAGACAACAACTGTCTTCCCATCAGTAGTCCCAATCCAGGGCCACTTACTACTTGGAACCTCCTAGATAGAGACCTGAGATGTAAATTCTGGCCTTTGTGTGGTGGTTGAGGTGAAGGAGGAGGGCCGTGATGGGGGGGGGGAGTCATGATAGGAGAAAAAGACTGGGGATGTGTCGGTGACCAGGCAAGCAATATTAACTGTAAAAAGAAATAAAACTTATCTGGAGAAAACGAACAAAATTTCAATGAGATTATTGTACTCTACATGAACCTACATGAGGGGTACATCTTCCAGAAGGAAATCTTCTTCCAAATTGCTTACATTCTCACAAATACATATTTTGTACTTGCATAAGATACTAAACAAATTTATCCTATCAAATGTTGTATTAAAGTAGCATAGGTAGTGTTGACTTACTAGGAGGCATCTCCGGCAGAACATTCTTGAGGACTGGACTAATTTCCCTGTTTTGACCTACACACCTGCTGAAGCGTTGTATGGTCAGGCACAGTTTATATGTTTTAGCACTCGTCTTATAAGATCTGTTCTTTACTTTTGGTAGATGCATGCGCTATTTCTACTCGCCCTAGTTCTCTGATAATGCCCTCGTTGCGGACTGGATTTACTCAAAAACCAAAAACCTCCAACAGTTCCGCGCGCACACACATAAATTTTGAAATACGGGGTCCGAATGGCCAAGCAGAAATCTTTTAAACAGCGGGTGGGCCAGCCTAGAGAGAATTTTCGCAATCTTCCCCCACCACGTTGATCTGCTCCTAGAATAATTAGTAACTTAATATTACATTAGATGACATAGAAATGACATAACTTACCTATAAATTACACCATTTAATACGCCAAAGCAGAGAAACACACGACACAATCGCTTTCTGAAACCATCAAACATCAACTTTGAAACGCCAACGCTAAGTCGCCGAAATGCCGGTTACTGATGGACTACCACTACACATTGAACCAGTTAGACGTAAGCGCTAATATCACCGACGCGACCTTAACTTACCACACTTACTTGTATACTGCTTTTCCCAAAAAGTTAGAACTGCAGGGCCACTATTGAAGATCCAAATTAACAATAACAATGCACTTATTCAAAATTCAAATTATCAGCGAAAACTCTAACTTGTTAAAAACTAGCCAAGAACTGTGAGACACACGAATCGAATGATGCAATAAGAGATAAGACTAACGAGTAACGACTTTTTCGAAATTTACATTATCTCAGATCTTCCTTCATCGTTGTGAACCTATCGGATATGTTCGGGTGTCTTCGTTCTGTCGATCCTGGTCGAGTACTGTCTGTCACCATCAAAAAAGTGATGTCGAACACCGTCGCCGTTGACGAAATGCGTTTTCTCATTAATTCCGCAAAATTACTGCATTTTTGTCAATTTGTCGGCAATTGCCGGCTGTCGAAGTGTCGATCGACAGTTATTTTGCCCATCGGGTACCGGCTTTATCAGTTTCAGTTGAAGGTTCTGGATTTCCCGGTTCCCTCGTCAAACCCCGGAAGCAGATGACGAACTTTATCTTCAGTTCAACTTCAAATAGGTACGAAAGGTGGGGTAATCAAGGAGTGAAAAATAATCTTCATTCTTTTCCGCGTTGAATGAGCGCAGAAAGAGCGTATTCGGATGATTTCGAAGTGAGATACAGCTGTTTAAACAGATTGTGTTCAGAAGTCGCCTACAAGCCGCCTATCATTCGCGGTTTTTTCTTTTTTCTTTTTTTGTAAAATGGATCTCAAAATGGTACAGCGGCCGCAACGACATCGTTCATGGATAGAGACCGCAGAACGAGCGTATTCTGATGATTTCGAAGCGAGATACAGCTGTTTAAACAGATTATGTTCAGAAGTCGCCTACAAGCCGCCTATATCATTCGCGGTTTTTTCTTTTTTCTTTTTTTGTAAAATGGATCTCAAAATGGTACAGCGGCCGCAACGACATCGTTCATGGATAGAGACCGCAGAACGAGCGTATTCTGATGATTTCGAAGCGAGATACAGCTGTTTAAACAGATTATGTTCAGAAGTCGCCTACAAGCCGCCTATATCATTCGCGGTTTTTTCTTTTTTTGTAAAATGGATCTCAAAATGGTACAACGGCAGCAACGACATCGTTCATGGATAGAGAATTTATTGACTTGATTCCTCGTCCACCGTTTAGTCCAGACCTTGCACAATGCGACTTTTGGCTCTTTCCGACTTTTAAATGCATTCTGCAAGGTCGCAGGTTTTAGACACAACTGGAGATTGTGAGAGCAGTCGACGATTCTTTCAAGAGAATTCCACCCGAGGAATTCGGGAAAACAATTTTGGAAAAGTGGCCTGCTAGGGCGAATGAGGAATCGTGTCAATAAATTCTCCATCCATGAGGTTTTATATGCTCCTCTCTTCAAAATTGAATCAGCGGAATTCGGTGGGTTTTCAGCTGTAAGTACACCGGTCACGTGATCATGGATTCACGTCAACATGGGGGAAAGGGCCATGAGAAGGCGTACCTATCAGAAAAAAATTTATTACTCAGTCAATACTGCATAGAATTAGCTGAAATTTTAGTCTAATGTGTAGGAAAACTATCCATTTTTACAGTGCTTATTATTTTTCTCTCAATTTTAAAACTATTAAATTATAAAAATATACTGGTTTCCCAGAAAAAGTCTAATGCGCACTCTTGGGAACCCGGGTTCCTAAAAGTACGCAGCAAGTTACCAGAAAATCGTAAAATAGATAAGTTACATAAGTTGGTGGAATTTCATTTATTCTTACTATTTGATTTTCATTATTTTTCAGCTTCTAAAAGCGACATTTTCTTCTTTTTTTTTTTTGGTGAAACACGTTGCGCACTTACGATTTACTGTAGTCCGTGGAAAAACTAATCATGAAGGTTTTCAGGTAGTATTTGGGGAACGCCTGTTTAATGTAGCTGATTATACCTCTACTTTTATCTTTCGTTTGACATCTGAACTATAAATTCGTTCAAAAATCGTCCAAATTATTAAACCGACGAGAACTAAAAGGGGAAAAGTCCATTTTTTGCATTTTTCAGGAGCCACAAAAAACTGATTTTTTTCGAAAACCCAAAAATTGTTCGAAATGTGTTTTAGGGCACTGAAGATATGCCTTCTGAAAGAAAGTGGACTTAGTCCCCTTTGGTTCAGAATCTGAAAATAATTTTCTCTTGTCTCCAGGCATCGAATGGAAATTATTCCTACACTTAAGTGATATGGGTATTCAACAGGAAGACAGCGCCGTCGACCTAGGCCGATTCCCGGCAAGAAGAGAAGAGGGCTAAGGCAGCCCTAAAAAAAGGCTCTCAGATATCCCTGAGGTAATGCTCAAAGGGACGGTTCCATGACTCTGATGAGAGAAAATGAAAAGAGGAAGTGCATCACTTTAGCGTTGATCCCGTATGAATTGACCAAAGTCCCTGAGAGTTATAAAATCTTAGAAAATCGGTTTTCAAAACAGCGAATTTTTAAAACCACGCATTTCACATTTCGGTATGTTCACTGTTTCATATCAGTTAATGTCATTGCTGCCGTTGTTCCGTTTTGACATCCATTTTACAGAAAAAAAAAAAAAAAAAAAAAACGCGGATGATAGGCGGTATGTAGGCGACTTCTGAACACACTGTGTTTAAACAGCTGTATCTCGCTTCAAAGTTGTCCGAATACGCTCATTCTGCGCTCATTTGATGCGGAAAAGAATGATCATTTTTCACCCCTTGATTACCCACCAAATATAGCGTGCCTTATCCAAAAAAAATAGTCGCAGTCGTTTTGCCCTTCTTTTGTACTTTGGTAGTAGCTTATGATTATTTTATTCCACAGACCATTGTCTGAGTGAGATTTTTGTTAGTTTATTTTTCGCCTGCGTGGATTCTTATGAGAGAAATTTGTCCGGTGGATATGAAGCTCGTAGAAGCCTCATTTCCAGTTCTTGCCAGCTTGTATTTCAAATGCGGCGACAACTAGTCCAGGCGATAAAAACATCGAACTGGAAATTTTGGGGTGGAAAAGAAAAAATTGGTGGAATATATTCAGTTAGGTGTCAGAAACAACATATTAAAAATCCCACCCCCCCCCCCAGACCCTGTGCAAAAGGCTCCAGCCCTCCCAGAAACCATGTTTTCGTCCTTTTTGGCGGATATTTCGCGATCTATGAGGCCTAGATGAAATATTTTTAACTGAAAATGTTCCTCATGAAATTTCATACAAGGTATATACTCAGAAGTTAGCCTAGACCTACCTCTTAGCCTAGAAAATTCATTAAAGTAAGCAGAAATCGACAATTTTCGTGTTTTTTGCAAATATATCGCGATTTATGACGCCTAGCCTAGAATCGTTAGTAAAAATATTTTCGATTTTTAAAAAATAAGTTTTGTCTTCAAACCTAGCCATTTACTATATGAAAGTACCCTTGTTCAAAGGAGCAAAAAATGTGAAAAATCAAAAAGTTCATAATTACTGAAGGGAGTACGTTATCGATCTGAAATTTAAAGGGAGGGCTCAATAGGCGAAGAGAAATCAGATTTGAAGAGATGGAGCTGCAAAAAACAGTGGGGTGATGGTAGGAGCGAAATTAAAAAATTCGTTCGGACTTAGAAAATTTTTCGCACTTTTGGTAATTTTCCATGCATGTATCTCCCTCCCCCTCCCCCCACGGCGAGTGGTCCAAGCAGATTGAATATTTTCCTCCGGTTTTGGTGCCAGTGTAGCGTCCGAATCGTTAGTAAATTTATTTGCGATTTTGTGAAAATAAGTTTTGTCTACAAACCGTGGCCAGTTACTATATGAGAGTACCCCATGTTGAAATGAGCAAAAAACAGTGGAGCGACGGTAGGAGCAAAGACAAAAATTTTGTTCGGACTTGGAAAATTCCTCACGCTTTTGGTAATTTTTGATGCATGTATCACGCCCCTCCCCCTCTAGGCAGACGAAACTGTGGGACCTTTAACTTTACTCTTTAACAAAATACTCGAAAAAGAGGTCACCCCTAAACAATGGATAAAAGCAGAAATAATTCTACTCTCCAAGAAAGGTAATCGGAAAGATATTAATAATTACCGCTATATTAGCCTATCATCCAATATTGGGAAACTTCTTGCTAAACTTATTAACGGGAGGATCTATGATACGCTAGACTTCAATCACACGGTGAATCAAGCGGGATTTTGCAAGAACTACTCTACAGTAGATCACATTTTAAAAATAAGTCCGATTATGGAAAGTGTGAGGGAGTATGAAGTAAGGGCAATGGGGGTAAATGGAACATTACAGCTACGAATCGAGCCCCAGAGACCATAAAAGGAGGAAGAGGCGTCCCTCGATAAAGTAGCTCGATGAAATCTCCAGGGCAGTGGGCCCAAACAGGGCAAGCGTGGCACAAGATAGAAGAAGATGGAGTAGGGCAGCAGAGACACACGCCCCATGGTGGACGACGTAGTCGTGGACTTACTGCAGGATATGAATATATGTACGTAATGCGCCGTGTGCTGTAATGAATAAATAAATAAATAAATGTGCTCAGTTTGAAATACTGTCAAGTCTTTCATTTTTCAAAATTATTATTAGTCGTAACTATGTATTTGATTGTTTTCCTGGGTGACTGTTTTTCAAATCAACAACAACTTTTCAAACATTTAATTGAATTCATACAAAATAAGGAGACTTTAGATTTAAAATTCAGTTCAGTTCCTCAAAAATTATAGTTACATCGGAAAAATTAATGAGTAATGACAAGCAGTTCGGAAAAAATCCCAAAATTTGAAAATTCGACAAACATGAAAATTGAACGTATTTTCATATTAGGAATCTTCAAACTATTCTTACGAGAAAGCTGAGGAAAATGTATAAGATAACTTGTTTTCACGCACTGGAAGAACGATCAACGAATTATGATGAAAATCAGGAAAAAATTCTCAGGATTCTTAAGATTTGGTAAAATTGAAAATTGAACCCAATTTTGGATTTTGAAACTTTTCAATAGCTCCGTTCGCGAAAGTTTGGAAATATTTAAGGAAAACTATGGTCACGAAAGAATCCCGTAATTATACTCAGTATAGCGGAGTGTTCGTACCTATTATTCGCACCGTGGTCATGAGACATTGGCGAAGAAATGTGTACCCATTGTGTAGAGATGTAAAATATTTCCCCGAAAAAGTGACAATTTCGAGTTTCGGCTAATTTCAAGGGAGTTCTGCGGCTGGAAGGCAGGCGTGTAGGCTACCTCCTCAGTGTCCTACCTTGTATGAAATTTCACGAAGAGCATTTTCAGCTAAAAATATTTCTAAGCTAGGCATCATACATCGCGATATATTTGCAAAAAAAAACGCAAAAAAACACAAAAATTGTCGATTTTCGGCTACTTTAATGAATTTTCTAGGCTAAAAGGTAGATCTAGGCTAACTTCTGAGTATCTACCTTGTACGAAATTTCACGAGGAACATTTTCAGTTACAAATATTTCATCTAGGCCTCATAAATCGCAAGATATCCGCCAAAAAGGATGAAAACATGGTTTCTGGAGGGGGGGCTGGAGCCTTTTGCACAGGGTCTGGGGGGGGGGATTTCTAATACGTTGTTTCTGACACCTAACTGAACATAGTCTACCAATATTTTCTTTTCCAACCCAAAATGTCCACTTAGCCAATTTTATGGTCTCTATCTCCTAGGCTAAACTGGAACTTGCAATTCTTGTCAGTAATTTCTGATCAATCCTACACTTTTTAATTGCGGAAATGAAAAGATCTCATCCAAACTCCTCAAAAGTTTTCAGAAAAAGCAGAAGCGCAGGAAGTACACGTGCAAATTGTACCCCTACTCTCCTCAAGAGATAGTGTGGGCAATTGAGGCGACTCAAAATGGGATGAATGTCATACAAAATGCAAACAGGTAACCGCAGTGTACCTATCAAAATGGACAGATAACGTGTTCTGCAGTCCCCGACCAATTCTCGGGAACAAAAGGACTGGTGTTGGGTTGCGTTGTGTATTTTGTAGGTTACTTACTCAACACTGTGAGACATAGGCTGGTAACGATTCACGTTCGAACAGGTAATACCTCAATGCTAATCAAATGTAGGTAAAGCAATGGCAAACTGCATAACTCGGCTACCCGTCTTGTAAATCCTGCAATATAATTGTTACCGTCACTGACATCCAAAAGTGGATATGTGGTGTTACAAGGAGTAGGTAGATTTTGACTAAAACGTTTGTATTTTAGCTGGCATTTTTGTTGTTTACCCCTCCCTCTTCTGGAAAAACCTTGTTAGCTATGACCCTACCTAAAAATCGCATTGCATACCCTTGAACGAGAACAGTGCACGTACAACAATACTAGTCCAGAAGAATAAACTTAGGTATACATACATGAATGTACTAAACTTCTCCCTTAAACATTAATATTCATAATCTTGAAACGGAATTACTTAAGTATAAGTAATTCGGCACTCTATTTAGAAACATGTAAGTAATCTAAGTACCTACCTAGATTACCGTCAATGGAGGTGAAGATGGTCTGTGGGGCAAAGATGCTCACTTATTGGAACTGTGCAAATTGTAGAAGCGCTAGTGTTGAATAGGTATTTTTTGATAAGCGAACGGTGATTTGACGTCACAGTGTGAGTTACAGTTCTTGGTTACTGTTAGCTAAAGTACCCACTGTTAGCCAACGAACGTTTTGACTCCCATAAGAAAAACACAGGGAGCAAAGATCATTATGTTACTACTTGAGAATAAGAAATTTGTTAGTAACCAGAAATTTATTATCAAATGCTAGAAACCTTCAGGATTAAAAATGTATACCTCTGGTTTCTAAGACATTTCTTATTCTCAGGTATTAACATAATGATCTTTGCTCCCTGTGTTTTTCTTATGGTAGTCAAAGTAACCATGAAGTTGGCTTATCAGTTGGGTTTTGTTCCGGCGTTGTTGTTGTTGTTTGCACAGTCCGAATGACTGCAAACTTTCAAACGAGTGCTGCGCTCTGGCGCAGAATAACAGACTTGAATCAAAGACAGTTTGGTACTAGAAGACGTGACCTATAGGATCTACTTTCTGTTTTAATATTTTTGTAAAAACGGGTTATCATAATTTAGATTCAAAAGTTACAATAATGAAATTTTGAATATTTCAAGAAGGTTTTTTAAACATTCATGTACAGAGAAACAAATTAATAGGTAGGTAAGTGAAACAGTACCTATATAACTTAATGTCTGATAGATAATTTTGTACTTTGTACGATCCTCTTGAATTAAGTTTTATTACTTGATTCGCTGATCGGGTAATCACGAAATACTGAAATTGAGTAAATCATGAGGTGAAGACGATCCGATTTTAGTTACCATCAACTGGGCAGGTAATATCAAATACTGGTGGTAATATTGGCTACTCATAACTTGTTGTACACGTGTAGAAACGCTAGTACTATTATCAGTTCGGACTGGTCGAGGTGGTGGCGCGTCGTCATCGCCAACTTATAGTAGTGATCATGTGGGAATATCCCATTAACATAGGTACTTAATTTTCATCAAATATCTCAAAAATGAAAGAGTTTTTCAAAAACATGAAGGGGACGAAATTGATAGAGGTTGAAATTTCCTTTCAGATGAGTCCATTTTCATTTCAATCAGAGCAATTTTCTAAAATGATCACTTTTATAGCAGTTCATCTGTTTTACGCTATTGAAATTGTAAAGCACGACTCTTTCGCGCTCTCAGTCCGAATAAAGTCGGCTGGGGTAATATCAGACAATGGCGGTAATATCGGTTACTCATAATTTATTGAAGGAGCACTAGTGTCATTATTAGTATAAACAAGTCATGAGTGGCCGAAATAACCACCAGCAGTGTCCAATATTACCCCAATAGACGGTGTCTCCATTAATTGATTCACTATTCGATTTTAATCCAACGTTCAATATGTTTCATTGTATTTATCATCAGGTATCATTTCCGTTGCCGGATGTTGACCGTCACTGTTTCTGATGCCCAACTTTCTTGGCAGAGTTAGTCGAGGTAGTTTGACGTGGCTTTCCCCACGGTTTTGTTGCGTTAGAGTTTTCTTTCTCTACACAAAAGAGTGTGCAGACACAATTCGCTTACAAGTCACGTATTTTCACGATGTTTAGTAAGGTGGTCACAACCTGCACACGCACTGTATCGAATCTTTCTGATCTCGTGGTAACACGCTCTGCGATTTTAATGCCTTGTTCGTTCGATATTTTGAAGCCGCGAAAAGATTCGCTTAATATCTTCTTCTTCAGGGGCCGAATACGTTGCCGTATATAGTCAATCGTGATTTTTTATACGCGGCTTTCCTGGGCAGTGTTAGTCGGGTTACGGTAGAGTCTTCCTTTTCCGTGCCGAAGAGGGCAGACGCAGTTCACTTACTAGCGATGTGTTTTCACAACGGTCAGCTGTCTACAACTTGCACACACACACACAGTACCACATCTTTCTGATCTGGTGATAACATGCCTTGCGAGGGTGATTCCTTGTTTGGTCGAACTGGCAGGGTTGCAGGGAGCGCTATCTTTCTACTTAGATTGATATTGTGGTCGCTGTGTTCGCTAGCATGTTATAGAAGATATGGGAATAACAATAGCAGTCCAGCTCTGGTGACACTTGAACTCGAGGTGGAAGGATAGCGAAGCGAGCACGTTACCTCTCGGCCACATAGCGACCTTTCTCGTATTGTGTTCTGTATTTTTTTCTGAATTGTTTGTCAAACGGAATTTCATGGTTTCCGATACTCGAACTATTTTTAATAAAACCCTGCAGTCTTCGGAATGATTTATTTCGTAAATTATTCAAATGTATTGTGTCACGCATAACATGGAAAGAAAAAAAATTTCTTTTCTAGAGAAAAATTGTGACGGTTGCTATGATTGTAAATTAACATTATGTGATAACAGTACATTCTAATTCCCCTTCTGTCCTTAAAATACCCTATTTTGAGTACACTACTACTAACACCGATTACCTTCATCCCCTTAAGGGGGCTAAATCGCTCACAACTTCATTCAATCTTCCAAAAGAATAGGTGGTTGGTAACATTGCTTTTTCATGTCATCATATGGCCATAAAGGCTGCCTTTATTTATATCTAGAAAATTAGCTTCAGCAAATAATATCTTCTTAGTGAAATTGAAAAAAGTTTCATTTTTGAACGTCCCTCATCCATCGAAAGTACTACCTATGCTTCAACATTTCCAAGACAATTTTGGTTTGAAGGGTAGGAATAACACAACTAAAAATGCGACAGAACATACAAAAATCACCAAATATATTATTATGGTGGATGAACTTAAATTTTCCGGCGATGAATGTTCGGCAGGTTCCTCAGTTGATTCAGCAGGCAGTGAAGTGATCATTTCAGAACAAGAATTTTCTGCAAGGGCAACTTTGATTTCTTTTACAACGTCTACATTCAATTCAGATTGAGGTGAAGATGCGCGCAGATCTTTGAGTGCAGAAAGTAGAACGTTATATTTTCTTCTATTCAGGTTCTCCAGTTTCTCGATAATATTTTCTAGCTGTAACCATAACGACATTCATCAATAAAGAAGTTGTAGGAATGAAGATTCCCGATGCGCAAAATCCTGCCAGTTCTCCGGGTAACTAAAGGGGAACCAAGGGTAACTGACGGGTTTCATGGTAATCTGAGGGTAACCGAGGATTCCAAATGAGTAACTTTTCCGCTGGTAACTAAAGGGGAACCAAGATGGGTTTCTGGGTAATCTGAGGGTAATCGAGAGTTGCAAATGGGTAACTTTTCCGCGGGTAACTAGAGGGTAACTGATTGCGCATCGGGTTAACCTATACAATGGCCTATTTCCTTAGAATCCTAGTTAGACTGCTAAACAAGCACCCTTAAAAGATGTGAACGATCGATCGCATTGTGTTGTTGAGTACTTTCAGCATAAGCTGTTAATTTAGACTAGTGGCGGTGTCAGCCCCTCTGCGCTGTATTTATTTTTCAAGTGCAGGTGGCTACCTTCAAAATAAATGTCCAAATCCATAGAATCCGTCACTTTTTTACCCGACACTGCGAGCGGATTTGACGTAAAGAACGATACAAAAGTCGAGTTGCTATATTCACATAAATTTTAGGTTTGAGTTTTATATTGACATATAAAATTTTATCCATGAATCAATGTTGACATGGTACCTAACTAGACACTTTTGAATCGAATTCTAGGTCAAATGTCATCACAATCTTATGTGGACAAACTAATGAATTTTGAATGTCGACAAAGGGGTTGATTTTCATAGTTGGGACCACAGAAAAAATGTGCTGTTTTATCAAAAACCTTATAATTTTCTCTAGAATAGGGTCTCGCTCTTCTCTCAGAAATTAATAATTTTGCCCCTCACCCTGGAATTGACTTACTGTTTTGTCCCCAGCGCATGAAAAAAAATCTACGTCGCTCATGGTGGCTGATACTTTCTATAATCTATATTACGCATTTAAATAAATTGTGCAAAAATATAAATACATACCATGTTCATGTGTTCCGCATTACTGGCATCCACATTTATATGTCGAATCATAGACGTTAGTTTTTTTATACCATCTCTATTCAGTCTAGATCCACTGAAAATTGATGAGTAGTTGGTATGGGAAGAAATATCAACGAGGTAAGTTAGACTTGAGAGAATTTGCCCACAAGTCATAACGAAAAATTATCAGAATTTCAACCGACACACATTAATTTAAAGAATAGAATATCATAGCTTACTTGGAATTAGATATAATTTCCTTTACGAGGTTCAAGCGGCTGGAAATATAGCCATCATGCGGACTAGATAATATAGAAGTCAAATCATGGAGACTTTTCTGGTAGTAGTAGATTGGTTCAGTATCATCGTAGAATGACCGCTTCAGAATTCTGACAGTAAATTCAATCGGAAAAGGAAGAAAAACGTATAAATGCGATGAAATAAATCCATAAGCTTACTTTAGGTAGCAGAATTTCAGAGCCAACATTGGCGTTACCTAGAAGGGATGGGTATTTTACATACAGTGGCTGTTCCAGAAGATAGTCCTGAAAGAGGGAATGCAAACTATGCAAAAATTTAATTTGCAATTTTGACCTCCTCCTCTCGATGCGTATTGAATCGCCCTTACGACCGTGACTGAGGGAATTGATGAAATAGAAATGCTGGCAAGAATTACATACAACTCCTCTAGGATCATTTAAGACTCCCACAACACTTGTACAGATTCTTTCATTCTTGTTAAAAACAGGGAGATCCTGTTTATGGAAATTTGAAACTTCTTACTGATTTTTTAAGGATCTTCAAGACCCGTTTAGTTCTTTCTATGGCTTCCAAACTTGCTAATTAGCAATTATGGAAGGCAATAAGAAGTCTCTGTCAGTTTTCTCCAATCCACTGATTGACGAGTATATCAACTGGTGACAAGTTGTGAGGACTTTTTGACCTTCTTTAAAACACCACCCAATTTGTTTTTCTCAAGGAGGAAGAAGCAGCAGTACTTACTTAAGACCAGTTAAGATTCTTTAATCTAACCTTTGCAGACTGGCTTAAATCTCTTTAAGGTTTTTCTAACTTATTTATGACTCGCTAAGAATGTTCAGAACTAGTTTGGGATCTGGCTTGATTATAACATTTCAATGTGTTACAGTTTAGTTTTCAAAAGACCACTCCAAGTTAATTAAGCTTCATGTAATATTATAAGACTTCTAGAAATTAAGTACGAGTATATACAACTCTTCT